>CM051688.1:3154676-3754676 GCA_028022725.1 Lycodopsis pacificus | reverse complement strand
CAGCGGAAAGAATCCTTCAGTGGACCTGCACTTCCTGCTCGTCTTCTTCCCCCAAAAGGTCGAGACTGATAAACTACAAACGGTCCTCCTGCTGTATAATTATAAATGAGCGTGCTCGTAAAATCCCCAGCACGTCTGAACAAGCATGTCCGTCGTAATGGAACCGGTGTGTGTGTGTGCCGTTTGTTTTTTTATTGAGATTTTTAATGATAAACAGTTATTTAAGCTACAACAGCAATAACTGGGCTATCTTTACACACACACACACACACACACACACACACACACACACACACACACACACACACACACACACACACACACACACACACACACACACACACACACACACACACACACACACACACACACACACAGCGTCTGGACTCGCTGCTGCATTATTCAAGAACCTTTTACTATGATTTATTCACAGTGTGGCAGGAGCACACAGCTGTGTGTGTGTGTGTGTGTGTGTGTGTGTGTGTGTGTGTGTGTGTGTGTATGTGTGTGTGTGGAGAGAGAGAGGGAGAGGGAAATGAAGATAATGTGAAATGAAGAATGAAAAGAGACAGAATCAGAGAGACAGAAAGTCAGACAAAACACAACACAACTGATGGTAAAAAAAAAAAAGAAGAGCAGTGACTCTGCTGCAGTTTAAAGGAATTAAAGGAATACCACCATCCCCTGAGTTACGTGTTTGACTCTAAATGGACCATCATGTACTAAATGAACATCATGCTGTATTGAAGAAGACTTGAAACTAGAGATTGAGACATAAACTCATGTTTACAATGTTTACTGAGGGAATAAATCAAGAGAGAAGTAGAGTCATTTTCTATAGACTTCTATACAACCAGAGGAGTCGCCCCCTGGTGGACACTAGAGAGATCGACGTTGAACTCACTTCAGGTTTGGCTTCGCTTCTCAGACGTTGCCGCCGGATTTACCTTTGAGATGTCTTGCCCGTCGATGCGGATGTTGCCGCTCTGGAGGTCGTAAAATCTGAACAACAGACGCAGGATGGAGCTTTTCCCTGATCCAGACGGGCCGACCTGAACACACACACACACACACACACACACACACACACACACACACACACACACACACACACACACACACACACACACACAAGCAAAATTACATTTTTGTTTTATTGACTGCGTTCCAATTTGCAAACTTTGACCACAAACTGGCGAAGCCTTCACAAAGAGCGTACTGTTGCTTGCAGTGTGCATTCAATTGGGATGAAAATAGACGGAGTAAACAGAGGACAACTTACCAAAGCGACTGTCTGTCCCGCCTCCACCGTAAAGGACACATCCCTAAGAATCTCAGTGCTGAACACACACACACACACACACACACAGGTCAACAATTAGCAACGTAATCCCTTTTAATGTCGCTTCTTTCATTCTCGAAAGTGTTTTGATTGTAAGAAAAATCAAACGTGAACGTTTTAACAAAATGTCCTCAAACCTAAGAACACATCTTTTGTCGCTGCAGATCATTATCTTGTTATTCGTACGAAGGTTTTCTGACGTGCCGCCTCTATAGTCAAGGTTTGATTCGGTTTACACAACAAAAACAACCTTAAAAACATGGCGTCCACGGTTACAACAGACCAACATTGACCGTCGGTAGGACATGGCACGCAAACCGTCTCCAGCGTCACGGTCAGATGCTTTTTGTGTGTCGCATCAATTAAACCGACCTCCTCCCTCTCAGTGTTTGACTAAACGACCGATGCTGTTGTTGCTATGATGAGGACACTTTCTGTTTTATGCACAATGAATGAAATGAGATGAAACTGTAGAAGAGTGGAAGCAGATTTGTTGTTGGCTACACACCCGGGCACGTAGCTGAAACAGACTCTGTCAAACTCCACCTGACCTGCTGTGAGCTGCAAGTCCTGTGCATCCTCAGCATCCTGAACCTGGGAGGAGGAGGAGGAGGAGGAGGAGGAGGAGGAGGAGGAGGAGGAGGAGGAGGAGGAGGAGGAGGAGGAGGAGGAGGAGGAGGAGGAGGAGGAGGAGGAGAGAAGGGGAAACCAGGGTAGGAGAGACAAGAACACAGCAGGATCGATAACATTCGGTTTTTAATGTGTTTCCCAAAAATATACAGTAGAGAAACCAGAAAAAAAAAGAATCAAATCAATCTCAACTCCAGATCCACCTCCTCGCTTGTTCCGGTGCTTTCAACTGCATCACATGGGCTTCATCAGCAGATGGAGTTCTGCCGTTTGCAAGGTTCAAGATGGACCCGTTCGGCTCTACTTAGTTTTAAGTCAACATGGATGAAAGGTCCAACAGGCGGTGAGCACGATGTTCAGCTTGAGCATCTGTAACTCCATCTGCAATGTGCCGGTGAAGACCATGTGATGTGGTCAAAAGCAAGTCGGTGCACATGGGGTTGAGACTGTTTTTTTGTTTTGTCAAACAAAACGTCAAAAACTAACTGAGTACAAGAGGTTCCTTTATTGATTTTGTGTTGGATTGAAGAGGAGAGGAAAAGGGAAGGAGAAAGGAAGAGGAGGGGAAGGATAAAAGGAAACAAGGATAGATGAGGAAAAGGAGAGAAGGTGATGAGGAGGAAGTGAGATGTGTTTTACACAATGAAGCTTCAATCTATGCAGATTTTACGATGTAATCACGAGCATTTCCAAAATATTACCAGCAAAGTTTGATTGCATTCATTTTTTTTTGCGATCCCTCTCCCCTTTCTGACCTCCTCCTCCTCCTCCTCCTCCTCCTCCTCCCCCCCCCCCCCCCCCCCCCCCGACTCCCCTCGCCCGCAGCTTCCCAAGCCAAAGAAAAGGGCCGCTGTGTTTTTAAGGTGCTCTTAATGCTTTTGTCCACATTCATGTGGCTGTTTACCATATCAAGGGCCTGTGAATGCAGGAGCCTTTAGTGAGGCAGCCGGAGGACGCCTTTCCCACCGAACACACACACACACACACACACACACACACACACACACACACACACACACACACACACACACACACAGACGTACATGCAAACTCTGTGTATGTGCACAAACACACACACAGAGTCACAGACAAACACTTGTTGATCTCCTAATCCGCCGACCTCTGACTGACTGAGTGAGTTTCTGTTTCAAAGCACGACTGAAGCGGAGCGATCAGAAGAACCTCAGAAGATTTGACTTTTATCCACTTATACTCTGTGTGATAAATATATTTACATTTTGACTACACACACTTCTCCATATATTTTATATCAGATAATGCTAATCAGTAATTATTCTTCCAAAAGCAGTTTATTACTGTCATCATGTTAAAAAAAATATTATATTTGCCAAATATTATGAGAAGTAATGAACAAAAATGCAAATATCTATCAAATAACAAACTTGTATTTGTTGACAAGGTGGAGAAAATATTTAGTTTCATCAATAAAGAAATAATATGATATATAAATAAATAACATTCATGTATTTCTATTTTAGATCATTTGTTTACTTGTTTTGTGGTATAAAAAATGTTGAACAAATTCTGAAAAATGAATATACAGTATATATATATGTATTTTTTTAAAATTTCAAATATAAATTATATATATATATATGTATATATTCCAGAAATGTATTTATTATTTTTGACTTGCCTCTTCTTGCTCTGTCATCAGTGTGAGCATGTTCTCCATGTCAACAAATGCACTCTGAATCAGCCTGCAGACACACGATGCACACACAGTATTTCAGATGCAGTATTACTTGCAGTACTAGCGGTAGTAGCAGTAGTACTAGCAGGAAAAGTAGTGGTACTAGCTTCAGTCGCAGAATTAATCGAAGAAGTAGTTTTACGTGTGGTAGTTTTAACAGTTTTTTTTCAGATGAATATACTGTTATTTCGTAAGTATATATAAACTAATACATGTGATATATTCTATCAGTAATAAGAGTCACATCAATATACATACAAAGGCCTCTTCTCACTCTGTTTATAGGTCAAGTCTAGTACAGTTGTAAACAAGTAAATACCTAAAAGTAAATCAAATAAATGCCAGTATCGGCCAACTGGAGATTCTTGAAAATCCAAATTGTAGAAATACAGCATTGTTCTTTTAGAAACACCGGTCTAACTCCAGCCTCCCATCAGTGAACAGTGTGCAGTGTCTTTAAATGTCGGGCACGGCTGACAGAGACAGACGCTGATGAATCAAAGATGCTCACCTGTAGTAGGTACCAAACCAGTTCAGAGGCGTGTACAGCTGGATGATGTAGGTGCCAAACAGAACGTAGTCTCCGACCTGAGAGGGGAAGTAAACGCAAACAGCCGCTGGACATCACTGATCATATTATAATCGAGGTTTACTGGGAATCAGCCGTGTCACTTATTCTCCCGCTGGCAAGCTGACGACACAAATTTGACCCGTCATCATCTTGTAGTGTTGTTCTGGAGAACGTCTCACTGAGCTCTGAGTTAATGAGGCCTGATATACCTGGAATTGCCCCTCTGAGACCAGGTGGGCACACAGCACCGATCCAGCCAGCAGTCCTGATCCTATGATGACGTTCTGGGTTTGATTGAGCAGAGCCAGGGAGGCCGAGCTCTTCCACTCACAGCGCTACAAACACAACCAGCACACAGCTCAATGGAAATGAAGGAATATGGACAAAACATTGAGAGTTAAAAGATCGATTCGATTCTTTTTAACTGAAGCATGCCAGGTTTAGACAAGACGTTGCTCCCAGATGATGTCACTCTTCTAGCTTACTTGATACTTCAGGATGGCTTCCTCAAAGCAGCGGACTTCATAGTCCTCAGCACAGTAGTACTTTACCTGTGAAAACACATCAAATCCAGAGAGAGAAGACTGAAACACCCTGAAATGACCTGCAACTTAAACATCTACAAACATTTCAGACATCTGGAAAACACTGGAACGTCACAAACACTTCAGGTTTCTGAAAAGTGAAGCCAATGCTGAAGTGTGTTAAAGCTGCATTCTCTCTAGTGACCACCAGGGGGCGACTCCTCTGGTTGTATAGAAGTCTATAGAAAATGACTCTACTTCTCTCTTGATTTATTCCCTCAGTAAACATTGTAAACATGAGTTTATGTCTCAATCTCTAGTTTCAAGTCTTCTTCAATACAGCATGATGTTCATTTAGTACATGATGGTCCATTTAGAGTCACACAGACCATAAAGCAGGGGATGCTTTAGGGCGGGGCTACACGCTGATTGACAGGTCTCTACCACGGCGTTGTCTGGTCTGGGAGTTGCTCGTGTTTACAACTTTAACCCTTTGACAGCGTGTTTTCAGTTCACTTTGGTCGACTAAAAAGTCTTATTCAGCGTTTGGTTGCACTTAGTTCCGCCCTCTGCTGTCTCTTCTAAAACAAGATGGCGACGGCTAAAAACCAAGCTAATGACGGCCAAGATGCCAAACTCTTTGCTTCAAAACGTCAGTCCACAAGCAACGGGTGACGACACTTCTGAGACCACACCTGGACAGTGGACACACCTGGATGTGACACATTGCTAGTCAGACTTGTTAATAACCCGAGGACAGGAAACATGCTGCGTTATCTACCGTCTCAAAGTTGAGCAGCGAGTCTACGGCTCTGGACTTGGCGCTGTTGTCGTGATTGTTCATCTCTCTCCTGTATTTGGTCCTCCACTCTGTGATCAGGATGGTGCAGGCTGCAGACGAGAGCGCGTTCATTTGATGAGCAATTGGTTTTACAATTTGCATTGGCGGAGCAGACAGCAAAAACTAACTTCCTGTGGGAAACACACTCATGGGTCTCACACACACACACACACACACACACACACACACACACTGACTCACTGAGGTAGAGGACCATGCAGGTGAAAACGATGAGTCCAAACCAGACACTGAAGTAGGAGACGAAGTAGATGATGGCAATGATGATGTCACAGACGGTGGGAAGGATACTGAACAGGATGTAGCTGAAGCCAGAAAACAATAAGAAGGTTATCACTCAGACACTAAACGTGTGTGTGTGTGTGTGTGTGTGTGTGTGGTGGGTTCATCATTAGTCTCCAAAATGGAAACTCCTACCTCAGCAAGTTGTTGATGGAGGAAGTGCCTCTGTCGACGCTCCTCAGCACGTCTCCGGTGCGTCTGTCCAGGTGCCAGCGCAGAGACAAGCCGTGCAGGTGGGAAAACAAACACACCTGAAGTGTGGAGAGAGAGAGAGAGAGAGAGAGAGAGAGAGAGAGAGAGAGAGAGAGAGAGAGAGAGAGAGAGGGAGGGAGGGAGGGAGAGAGAGAGAGACCACCATTACAACCAGCACTCACCATTAAAGGCGAAATTTGAAAAATAAAATTCTTTGCTATCAGACAACTTTGCAAGTGCAAAATAAAGTACATGTACTGAAGTATATTTTTGAGGTACTTGTACTTCACCCGAGTAATTCCATTTCATGCTGCTTCATAGCTTTACTCCACTGCAATTCAGAGATAAATATTGTACGTTTTACTACATTTACTTGATATATATACAGTATATCGCTATTTGTTACTTGACAGATTCTGATTATTAATACAAAATATTATCCATTATATATAATACTATCCGTATTCACCAGCTGACCATTAGAATGGAGGTTTAATCTGTCGAGACTCAACAGAGGAACCACAATGTGTCAATTCAACAGCTGGAATGCAGATTGATTTGTTTTTTTGGTCAACACAAAGAGGAGGACAGAGAACAGACTTTCCAACACAAGTGTGTTCCCAAATCTTTTTCACGTGTAAACAATGCTTTGAGAGTCGCTGAGGTTTACTGGGAGAGGAACTCATGACCATGCGGGCATGTGTCACCGAGCAAAGACGCCGCTGTGGCTTTAAGAGGCACATCAAAGACACGTCAGTCTGCCGGGACTGTTATCCTGGTCCTCGTTCCAGATATGCACGGGACACATTCGGTCGCGTGCTGCCTTCATATCACGTTTCACATTTCAGAAGTAAAGATGATTATGGCTTCACAGCCACGTCTCTCCAAAATGTCTTCGCTTCATCATTTTATCCGAGTAGACATTTGTGTGAAATTGTCATAATTAGCATTATGAATTATCTGACTTATGGCCAAAAACATGTTTTGAATTTTTAATCAGTACATCCTTGAGTCCAAGTGGACGTTTGTGCCAAATTCTAAGAAAATCCATCCAGGAGTTTCGGGGATATCACGTTCAGGAGAAAACACGATGCCCGTTTACGTGATCTTGCTAAATTGTTGGCTAAACGTCTGCACAATCTTTCTTATAATCCACACAATCCAGTTTCTTTCCTTACGAGTCTTTGTGAAAGCGATGGTTTAATTTTATTTTGCAGTACAGCGTTTTTTATAACATTAATATAGAAATGATGGCCAGAACCAAGTTGTAATAAACCAGAATTATCCTTTCATCAAACTGCAGAGTGTAGATGATCTCATCAAAACTGTTCAACTCAGACAGTCAGACAGTCAAGTGGAAGAGCCAGGAAACAAACAGAAGAAGAAGAAGAAGAAGAAGAAGAAGAAGAAGAAGAAGAAGAAGAAGAAGAAGAAGAAGAAGAAGAAGAAGAAGAAGAAGAAGAAGAAGAAGAAGAAGAAGAAGAAGAAGAAGAAGAAGAAGAAGAAGAAGAAGAAGAAGAAGAAGAAGAAGAAGAAGAAGAAGAAGAAGAAGAAGAAGAAGAAGAAGAAGAAGAAGAAGAAGAAGTGTGACCTGAACGCCTCTGCTGGTAAACTGCTGAACTTTGATCCACATGAACTGACGCAGGTTGCTGATGAAACCAGAGGTGCCTACAAAAAAAACCACAGATGCAGAAAAAGATTTGCACACAGGAAGTAGCTCGCACACGGTGACCTGAACATCTCTTATTTTGTACACACACTTCTCCTATAAGTGAACACTCACCCGCCCCTCCTCCCTGGAGGAACTTGAGCAGTGTGTAGATGCAGACTGTGACCATCAGCGAAGACCATCCGCCTCCTGTGGAGAGCTCATTCACTGTACACACACACACACACACACACACACACACACACACAGAAAAACACAAAATATTTTCCTTTTCCGTCTTGACCGGCATAAACGTTGTTTTTCACACGACAGCAATGATAAAACAGTAAACTCAGGCGCTCATAAATTAAACCAATGTTATGTGTTTTTTATGCATAATAATAATTTGCATATTAAAAATTTAATCCACCACATTTTCTGATAACCTTTTGATCTTGTTAAACTTCTTTACAGCAAAAACCAACCAAACACACACACACACACACACACGGTCATGATCACATTCACACACTTTCTGCCACACAGACACATTCTCATTCACATTCATTACCATTTAGTACAAGTGCTGGGAATCAGGATGAAATGAGATGAGGGGAGGAGGAGAGGAAGAAGAAGAAGAAGAAGTGAGGATCCAGACAGAGAGACAGACATGGTGAGAAAAGAAGGGAGAAAATAAGATTTAAAAAAAAAAAAAAAAGGGGAGAAATGAATGAATAAACGTGTGTATTCTACATTCTTCAACCTTCCAGTGTGTGTTTTCAGTGGGGGGTATTTTCAGCTCTTTGGCATCGGGGTCCTGGAGTCGGAGGGTGGGAGGCGGAGTCGGACCCACAGACAAAACGTCCGTTGTACCGGTGTGTTAACTCCACGAAAAAGGGCCGCTAATGTCGGCTAAGCATGACTGGCAGGAGGGGGTGACCTCCCAGCACACACACACACACACACACACACACACACACACGCACACACACACACACACACACACACAACTCCCCCTCTCCAAAGCTGAAGGCAAACTGAATGCTGACTTCCTCTGAAGTGGAGACTTCTGGGATGTTGCCTTGTGGTGGATGCAGTCCGGAGTACAAAACAGGGCACAAAAGACTTTGGCAGATGATGACACCCCCCGACAAATAAAGGGTAAACCCTCCTTCAAACCAATCAGATCTCATTCCACAGCAGCTGAACTGTTTTCTGACAAATAACCACAGCAGCACAAACGGTTTTATGTTGCCGCATGCTGTGTGAAGTTGCTGGTCAACATTTTGAAACACTTGCTGCTGTTATACGAGTCTGTTCTGCTGTTTTAAACATGTAACCGGCATAAAGCGGTCAGTCTTTCTCGCATTTCGGTTCAAAGTGTAATTAATTTCTCTTTGAGTCAAAGCAAACATTGCTTGAGTCATTTCTGTTTGGCCCCAAATCAAATCAGATAAAGTGAGCCTGGTTCAGACATCTGAATCACCGTCCACATCGGATTTGTTCAGTGATCGAAAGTGAAAAAAAATGCCAATTCAGCGCAAGGCTGTGCAAAAGTATACTTCTAATTTTAGGCTAACTGTTATCCACCTAGAGTTTGTATTATTATTATTATTATTATTATATTGTTTCCCAATTTAGGATTCATAAAGTATCTATTCATCTATCCATGTTACAATGTAGAGGGACAATGTTACTAATTTGAGCCTTTTGTGAGTCCAGTTTTCAGGTTATATGCTAATTATTGGGGGTTTTGCAATAGCTTAACTAGTTTTATAGAACTGGTTTCACAATTGTTTCCATTGCAGTAATTATTTGTAGAAGAGGACACAAGCATCAGCATTCTTTCACATGACTACATGCTAAAGCTTTATATTCATGTCTGTCGAGGGTCAAATTCTTCTGTATTCTCCAACTAATACTCAAGATTCAAATCTAAATGATTGTCAAACTAAGCAGTGGCAAACTGTCTGAATGTGTTCAATGAAAACACAATAAACTGGATGCACAAAAGATGAACTTGCCTTAAAAAACAAAGACATAATCAACCAAGGACATAAGGGACCAAGGGAGGACACACTTGAAAACCTTGAGCACACTGCCATCTACAGGTCAGACGGTAGATGCAGCAGATCTTCGTCTCGCTGCATTCCACACGCTTTAAACTACACGTTGAGTGAAGTAAGAAACACCAGAGTCTCTGATTCCGTCTCTGTTTTCAGGTGCTCACCGATGTTCTTGGAGTAAACGGGCACCAGCACATTGACCAGTCGCTCTGCTACCAGCAGGCCCACACACAGCAGCACGAGTCCCTGCAGCGCCGGAGTGCCTTTGGGCCAGACGTAGGGCAGCAGCAGTCGCACCTTCATCCCAAAGCCTCGCCACGCAGACGACAAGGGAGAGGAGGCGGGGGGAGGGGAGGGGTGCTGGATCTGGACGGGGAGAGAGGAAGTCAGAGTCCCACTATGAGACATGTATAATGCATACATTATAATTTATATTGATTTACATAAATCCCTTGTTTTCCTCGTATTGTACTTTTTACAGCACAGACTGAACTAGCGGTACATTTTCACCTCACTTTATTTCAACAAATTCTGCTTCTGGACGGCCACAATCAACGAGTATCGACGTGACCTGCAGCTACTGAGCAGCCAATTAGTCCTCATCGATCAAGCGCTAACAGCAGGGGTGTCGAACTCATCTTCACTCTGGGGCCACATCAGCATCGCGGTCGCCCTCAAAGGGCCGGTTGTAAATGTAAGACGGTGTAAATGTAACTACTCCTAACATATTTAGTTTAGTTTCCCGGGATATCTGTGACTTCCTCAACACCTACTTAGCAGAAATAGGTTCTATTTTCCATGGTTAATGGCGGACAGTTGAACGGCTTTCAGGGCGATAAGCCACGCCCCCTCTCCGGCGCGTCCAGTGCGAATGATCACAAAATAGCCCCCGGCGAGACCGGCGGCGCAAATGGCTCATCTCATAATTTCAACCATGGGGATATTTTTATTTTCACATCTAACTTTTAATTTTTGTAAAAAAAAAAAAAAATCTTTTTTTTTTTTTTTGCTGGGGGATTCGCGGGCCACATAAAATGACGTGGCGGGCCGTATGTTTGACACCCCTGGCTTACAGGCTCAATACTGCCCCCTGTGGTCAGAGAGCAGAAGGCCGCCTCTGAAACTGAAGTCCTCCAAATTAAAAGGCCAAAATATGTCATTTGTTCCTGCTCTCCAGGATGACTCAGTGAAGGGTTTTCTGACCTGACGCCGCTGATAAAGGGCAGTAAAACATCATGTCTGTCTTACGAACTGAAAATATACACATTAAATCAAGTAAATCTGCTTTTTTTCTATCACGTCACAAAGAGGCTTCAGTTTCACTCAGAAGTTATTTTTTGTGTGTTTCAAAAGGTGAATCACAGTGTATGTTATAAAATAAATATACAGTTTTTAAGAAAAGCCTTAAATGAACTCACCTCAACATTCACGACTCCTCTTGTTGCTCCTCTTCCACTCGTCACGGTGACGTCTGCCATCTGATCCAAAACACGTCTTCCCTCAGCAGCAGAAACCAAACGTTTACATCCTGGTTACAGGATTACCTGCAGATATTTCATTACCGGGAGCCGTATTAGTGCCTGAGAGTTTAAACCTGCTGTGATGGGACACACACACACACACACACACACACACCTGTTGTGTTTTGAGCTTTCAGTTTAAAGTAGCTGTGGTCAGCATTTTGTTTTGAGCAATGAGCAGGGCAGTGTGTGTGTGTGTGTGTGTGTGTGTGTGTGTGTGTGTGTGTGTGTGTGTGAGAGAGAGAGAGAGAGAGAGGGGGGGGGGTTATTAAAAGATAAACAAAACAAAAAACTATCTATGATGTACAGAAGGTGGTGAGAAGACTGTTGTAAGATTGAAAAACTACAGCTGGAATATGAAATGAAAATGTACGTCTGTATTTTAGGCTACGAGGTCAAATGTTTTGACAAACGAGCTTCAAAACATTGTGTTGACAGAGTCTGAAAATGTTTTAGAAAAGGCTGAACTGTGTTTCTACAACACTCGCGCGTGGTTTCATTTCTCTCTGTACTTGTGTCACTGCTCTGAAACCTGCAGAAAGACAAAACACTTTCTGATGCAATATTTCCTAAAAAAAAAAAAAGAAGTCATTTAAAATTACGTCTATCTTGCATTTAAATATGTAGTTTTTATTTCATATACATTTCCTGAAGTTTCAGAGTTCTGTACTCCCGGTATGGTATTAAATATTATACATTATAATTGAATTAAAGGTTCTCCTCCACATAAACTCGGCCTCCTGTCTCACCGTAGCTTTATCTAGGTGGGCGCCTGAAATAGGTTTTATTTTTCGGGTTTGTTATGATCTACTACACCGTTTCTCATCAAACCGCTATGAACCAGAGGCTTATTGGCAGCTTTCAAATGTTCAGGACATGTGAACGTATTTAGCTTTTCTATAATCTTTGAACTCATTCGGCTAAAAGTTACAGAGAGATTAACATGGGAGACTTTGCTGGTCCGTGGTATGATTCACATGGTATGTTGAAGATGCTGAATCAACAAATAAATCAAGTAATAATCTCAAGCAGTTCAGAACTACGATGCCGGTGCTTCCACCCAGTGTAACGTTGGCATTTCTAAAATGTTCCGGCACCACCCGGTGCAGACAAACACGAAGACAAACTACAAACAAGCAGGTTCTTTATTAGCAAAGAGTAACAAACCAGCAGGTTGCACGCAGGAAGAACAGGCAGCCGACACAGAAGTGTGCTGCGTTCACACAGCAACACCAAGCCATCAGCACAACGGTGTGGACGGAGCTCAGCATGAACACGCAGCGGGAGACAGCACAAGGATTAGCATTCAACAGGGCGGGGGAGGGGAGGGGAGCCACGGCAGATGCATTGTGGGATTGTTTCAGGCCTGAAGTTCAACTGTGTGGAGAAGATCGGAGCGTCGAGAACGTGTGATTAGAAGGTTTAATGATACAGCGTACTTGTGTTTTTATGTGATTTCACGCGTGTGTTTTCATTTTCTTTACTCCACTTTCTTTGATACTTTAGTTACTTTGTTACGTTAAAGAGCGAAGCTACTTCACGGTTTCTGGTGATCACATTTTGTACTTCAATATAATCCACCTGCTCAAAACACATGAAACACAGGTGTGAATTAGGCCTGACTTCAGCCACACTAAAGATGTTTTCACTTTGAAATATTCCCGAACCTTAAAGACAAAAACTGAAACGTCACTCACATCTGACTTGTGGACCGAAGATTTCATGCGAGACGAGCAACAGATCAGCTCTGTTCTTCAGAGAGAAACCAGACCTCTGCTGCTGTTCAGGGTCCAACCCGGGCTAAAAGAAGTGAAGCAGTACTGGCTTCACACAGAGCTAGTGCTTTACATACGGTACACTACGACTGCATCACTTTTTTATATTTCCGCTACCAGATGGGCAGACTGGAATGTTAGAACGATCTCACGTCAGAAGTCACAGATGGAAACGTTCGTCTTTACGGGAAACTATTAACGATTCTAATGAGAGAAATACAGGCCTCAGTAAAGCTGAACTATTCTGGTGTTTTGTTGAACTATGATGTATTTTGTACCTCATGAAGACCCTGAGTGCGAGGCTGAAATACTAGAATGCAGAGAACAAATTTCACTTCAGTTGAAATGTGAAGCGTAACCGAAGGACTCCGGCTCTCTAAAGGAAAAAGGAACCCAGCAGAGACGGACCTGTTGCCTGTTTAGCGACCTCAAACTGCGACTGGATTTTGCTTTTGGGCCTCATTTACATACATTTGCTCACTTCAAATATATACTTTCTTTCCAGATGTGGCTCCAAAAAGGATCAGATTTTGGTGCCGGGTTATTTCGGACCGATACCTGGCCCTAGACTTGCATGGAAGTTGTTGTACTAGACAAAGGTGAAAGTCGCTTCTACAGAACTGCGGCTTGCTTACATTTGCACCATTTTGCATCCCCGGCTGCATGAAAATAAATGCTTACTATTGCAGTACACTAAAGGCTCGCGGGGGGGGGGGGGATGCAAACTGGTCAGAAAGGGGGGGGGGGAGGGGGGGGGGGGCACTGTGAAAGCGAAAGCATTTGGTGAAAGCAGAGGACAGCACTTGTGATGGCAGAACACATTCTACATTTTTTTTTTTGTACATTCATCAGTAGAAACAAGACAGTAATCGGACTCTTCCGTCTAAATCCAAGACCGCCTCTGCAGCCACATCAACTGTTTTTTTGATAAGATAAATGAACCCAAACACTATGGTCGGTTACTTGACACAGTGGCCGGTAGACAACTGTACAAACAACGTATATCAGGGCGGAGTTCATTTCCCACCTCAACACCAAATGTCACAGGTTTTTTTTTTAATCAAGAACCAGATTTTTAACCTGATTTCTAAACCGTCCCGGGTGAATTTACATGCAGGTTTTCCCTGATTATTCTATTTTTTCGTTGTAAACAGTGAACCGAACACATCGTCGGGTTCCAGTCGGCATGTCTTCTCTGTGTTGCTGTGTAAGGTCCAGTAGTCCTTTGTTTGTTAGTCAGTGATGTCGTTTTTTTTCCACCTTCCATGTAGAGATGCTTCCGGCTACAACCGCCCATTTTAACCCAGTTCATCGGAGTTCATGACGGCACTCAGTCAGTGCTTTGATGTGAGCTCCAGCAGTTTTTCACAATACTATTCACAAGGTAAACTCCGCCGCTGCACAGTCCAGCAGCCGTTTAGCGGCTTCGCTTCACTCATCGACTCTACGTCAGGCTGCTCCGGGTCAACACTGTAAATGTCACTCCCAACACAAGTCCTGAAATAAATAAACATTTCATAAATTAAAGGTATATCACAGCAATGTTCAACGCTGTTGCATCCAGTCTTTCGAAGAAGCGTTCCAATGTTGGCGGTTTAGACGGCAGCCACAGTTGTTAATGTACAGGTAGTTATGCAGGAAGAGTTAAACATCCTTTTTAAATTCTGCTGTTTTTAATATTTTACTTTGTAGAGAGGATTCCCCACGAGAGATTTCGACAAGCAAGAAGAATGTAGAAGATGTGAAGATGACCTTCCGCTCCTCAAGAAACCACCACACACTCAACACCGGTACTATAGAAACATCCACGACAGAGTGAGAAACCTGCTTGTTTCACCCAAATTTCATTGATGACGTTTTCTACAAGATTTCCGATCGCTCTGCTGAAAAGTGATACGTAGTGACAGTCCAGGTCAAAGACAAGACATTGACCCAGGATGAGAACAGCAACTCAACAGACATTTACCAACTCCTCCGATATTAGTTACGATCCGTCAGATTCCTTTTGAAACAGTTCAGACTCTTTAAAGGAGCATTGTGTGGCATTTACCTGTTAGCAGAAGTCGAATATAAACAGGTTTACTCCAGCGTGTAATCACCTGAAACTAAGAATCGTGACGCGTTTGTTACCTTAGAATGAGCCTTTGATATTTGCACAAGGATGTGTGGATGATATGTCCCGTTCACTGAGTCCGCCATGTTTCTACGGCAGCCCAGAGCGGTCAAACTAAACTTTGGCGCCGGCAACACAATGGTCTCTTGCCTCCAATATATCATCTGTCCCTGGAAAAATAAACATTACAAATATAAACTAATATGTTGACATTAAGCCTGCTCACAGTGTGTTTTCTAAATGCTCATTTCCTCAACTCTGAGGTCATTTCTTTGGGTTCTGTTGGGGCGTTTTAGGCTGTTTGTGGGACCCGTTTCACATGTAATGGTTGTTACTGGGTGAAGAAAGATCAAATGAATGCGTTAGTCAGTAATTAAATATCATACAACCATACATTTCAGTAATCACATCTGCTTTTAAGTTACAAGTGGTCCTTTGTCAAGAAGTAAATCTCTCACAGGAAGGATTTAGGCAACGCATCTCTCCCCCACTCACACGTTCATGAATACTAAAGAGAATTCAATGCTTCAAATATACAGTGGTGTTATTGTGGGTGCCCTGGTGGTCACAGATGGATTGTTATTGACGCTCAGAGCTCGTCTCCGTCACAGCGTGTTGCCCATGCTGCTGCTCACCAGCCCTTTGATATTAGTGACGGGCCGCACGTCGTGCAGCTGTCTCCTTCGGTCAATAAATGTGGCTAATCGCGTGGTGTCCAGCGGCGTCTTGGAGTACTCCCCGCCGTGTGCACCCCCGCGGCCCACCCACGGGTGCTGCAGACAGGAAGTGGCGCTCGGCCTCTTCCTGGGATCCTGCTGCAGCGCCGAGGACACAAAATCCCTCGCCGCCTGGCTCACGTCGCGGAAGTATTCGTCCGGGAAGCAGAAGTCCAGGCGGCAGATGTTGACGCAGGTCTCCTCCGGTGACTCGTCCAGAAACGGGGACACGCCGCTGAGCGTGACGTAGGCCAGCACGCCGACGCTCCAAACGTCCGTCGCCACGGAGACCGGCGTCCCGCGGATGAGCTCAGGCGCAGCGAACTCCGGATTCCCGAGCAGCAGGTGGACGTACCGGCGCTGGGCAGACAGCTGGACGGCGTCGCCGAGGTCGATGAGCTTAATGCCCGGGGTGGGAGAGTGGAGGTCCACCATGATGTTCTCAGGCTGCAGCAGAGAGAAGCGGATTCAGAATCAGATGAGGGTTCATTCAAATATGACAGAAGAGTTAGAAATTGCATTTCCCAAATGTCACAATGTAACCGTCAGCCTCGGCAGATAATGGAACACATTTACAAGACACAAATGCTCATTAATAAGACTCAAAATAAAACTACAACACACACACACACACACGGTTCTCACCTTGAGATCCAGGTGTACCACTCTGCAGGTATGGAGGTGCTGCAGGGCCTCTAGTGTCTCTCTGATGAAGAAGGCCACCTTCTCCTCCATCAGCTCATCGTGGGCGACGAGGTAGTCGAGCAAACGACCGTCCTCCAGCCTGACACACACACAAACACACACAACGTAACATTGAGATACATCTTAGATATTGTCATCTTCCCAGCCAGCCACCTTTATTAAAACATCTGCTCAGCTGTCTATCATTGTGGCGAAAACAATGTCAGTGGTACAAAACTGTTATGTAGCCTGCTGGCTAGTTTCATGGGTGGATTACTGAACGGGCCTGCCGGGCACAGACCCAGGTGCTTAAAGTGTCAGGTAAGCAACACAAACTTGTTTTTAAAACGTGAGCTCCTGCAATTCAGTCAGACTTACTGCTCCAGGATCAGCATCAGAGAGGTGGGAGACTCGTATGTGTCCAACAGCGCCACCAGCTGGTGATGCTGTACGCGTTGGAGGACGTCCGCCTCATGAGCCACCTGCTCCTTCTTCTGCATCTTCTTACTCACGAACTTAACCGCAACCTGAACAGAACAAGCATTCAGTTGGTTACAATCTCAAATTGTAACCAACACACTGTACCTTTAATTGATCTCAAAGCGTCTGGAAATGAACACTAATATTCTGGTAATAATATATACTTTACTGCAACTTTAAAACAAAATCCTACGTGCATCTGGAAACCCCAAAATAGACCAAAGTGCAGTCAAAATTTCCACCTGTGATATATCAAAATCACATTTAATTGTAACCTAAAATAAATAGAATTACTATAACTTTATTTAAACTGAAAAACAAAACCTTCATTATAATCTTGAATTTGAACATGGCTGAAAAGAAGAACACAGAAATCGACTTATAACTCAAAACACCGAAACATTTACCTGACCAGTGAAAAGCAATACCTCTAATAATAATAATAATAATAATAATAATAATAATAAGTCATTCTGTCGGGGGTGCCCTACCTCTTTCTTTGTAGACTTGTTGAGACATTTTCTCACCACCGAAAATCGTCCCCTGATGACACAAACAAAGACGAGAGAGGTTGAATTTAAAAACAACAACATAAAAACCTGTCACCCGAGCTGAAAATGAAGTTTGTGTTGTGAAACTCGGTAATTTGCGACTGGGCACCTTCCAATCTCACAGATCTCAGAGAAGGTAGACTCAAAGTTTTCTTTCCACTGGATCCCGGTTCCATCGTACCCCGAGTCTGGACAGAGAAAGAGGATTGAAGTAGTCAACGCTTTTACTTTTCAACACTATGAGCTTTTCTCTCGTGCCGCCCTCTCTGCAACATTAGTACCGGCATGTCATTTTGTCCCACACTTTCCTGTATGTCTCTAGGGTTTAGCAGGAATTTAGACTTTTAGTTTGATAAACTGTGGATATGGCTTTACCGTAAGCTGCTTTGATCCATAACTAGTTTGTATTATTAAGATGGTTTAGACAGTGTAGTGTGGCAATACATTGAAAATAAACATTGGCTGTAAAAATAGAAATAGTTTAACATTGTGAGAAGATCAATGTCTTTGCATTAAGTACAGAGCTGGAATCAGGACACGGTTAGCCTAGCTTAGCATAAAGACTACAAACCCACAGGAAAACGGCTAGCCTGACGCTGTTAAACCAAACGTGTAATCCTCCCTGAAGTCAAACATTTAGTTTTTATATGTCTGTACCATTAGATGTGTTGGTTGATTATTTTCACTTTGGAAAGGGCCAGACAGGCTGTTCCCCCCCCGTTTCCAGCCTTTATGCTAAGCTAAGCTAACCATGTCCTTAATACAAAGACATCAGGTTAATATCCATCATTCACTCTTGTAAAAATGGCAACAAATACAATGTTTTGCTATTCATTTGAAGATGTTCTCTGAGGAAAAACATGTTTTGTGCTCACTTTATGGAACTGTGTGTGTTTGTTTTCATGGCTTGTGGGGACATAAATCGTTCTACACAGTCACATAGTGGGGACTCGCCTTCCTTAAGGGGACATATTGCACATTATTACATTTTAGTGTCAAGACTTGGTTTAAAGTTAGGATTAGGCTGGTAGGAGTTAGGGTAGGTCTCCAGGAAATGTAATTTCCTGGAGACCTGGAGACCTAGTTTGTCAATGTAATTTTTAAACCATGAAAATACGAGTGTGTGTGTGCGTGCGTGCGTGCGTGTGTACAGACTTACTGCTGCTGGGCAGTGTGATCATATTTGAGGGCTCGGTCGGCGGGCCGACGCCCCAGCGGTTGGAGGCTCGCACTCTGAACTGATAGTGACCTCCGGGGATCAGAGCGTCGATCTGAACACACTCCTCTCTGCTGCTGGCCACCTGCTGCCAGAGCAACGAGTCTGAGGGCGAGAGAGGTGAAATGGTTTGAACACGTAATCTGTAAGTTTCTGCAGCCGAGGGTTTAAAACTGGACAATAACTCAATTCATGGCTGTTTCACACATGCATCAACGACGCTGATGCGTGCAGTAAGGGGATCCGACACGTTACCTTGATTAAAATTACAGATTTCTCTGGGTTAGGAAAACATTTGGGATATACACAACATATAGGTTGTGTCATTTTCAGACATTTTAATGCCGTAAATCTACATATTATACCTTTAATCTCTTTGCATTTAAAAAAATAAAAAAATCCACCTGGTCCCACACACACACCTTCCTGCCTGTACTCCACAGTGTAGCTGCTGACGGCACAGTGAGCGGATGAAGCCGGAGGCGGCCAGTGGATCATCACCGCCGTGCTGCTGGCCTCCTGGGCCACCGGTCTCCCAGGGGCTGCTGGGATACCTGCAGGAGATGGGGTGAAAAACACACACACACACACACAAGTGAGCAAACCACTGGTTTTGACTGAAATTAACTCTCTTTGAAATGAAAGTTTTTTTTTTATATATTCCAGAAAACTAAAATCTTCATTTACAAATTATTAGTAAAGTGCTGACTGAAGTTACCATTTGATGAAGGGGAAATGCTCCTTTTACATCATGACAGTTACCTTGCACTTTAATGGAGGCGGATGAGGAGGCAGAGCCGTGGTCGTTAACGGCCACGCAGGTGTAGATGCCAGTGTCCTGAGGCATCAGGTTACAGATCTTCAACAAGATGTCGCCTGTATCCCTGGAGAGGAGGAGGAGGAGGAAGAAGGGGTTGGAGAAGAAAGGGAGGAGTAGGAATTTGAAGGAAAGAAAGAGGAAAGGGAGAAAACAACAAATAGTAGGATTAAGAAATAGTGGGAAGCGGGAGAAGATGATGGGAAGAACTCAGGGAAGCAGGACGGACAGAAAAGTTAAGTGTAGGAATTAGAGCGACTACGGAACGAAGGAGACTTCCCACGCATGCACTTGCCGTTACCTGATGTCGATGGTGAAGCGGTTGTTGCTGGTCACTGGGTTCTGGTCGGGGCCCTTCAGGGTGACGGAGGGTTTGGGTCGCCCACAGACTTTACAGCAGAGGACCACGGTCTCCCCGAACGCACACACCACGTCCGACAGAGCGACGAGGAACTCTGGAGCCACTGCACGTAGGAAAACACATCACTGAATACTCCAAGTTCTAGTTTTAAAGGACCTTACGCATAATTCAGGGACTATACTGTAAATATTTCTCAATGTGTGCTTCAGATTGGGAGCAAATTATCTTCATCGGGTCATGACGTGGCTACGTAGGGGGTTTGAAAACAGTGTGGCCCTCTGGCTTCATTCATTCATTCTGTACCAGCAGACCTCAACAGATAACCAGCAAAGTCATTCCTAATTCTGGCAGGCTGTTTAAGCACGAGATTGTTTAAAATGTCATCCTGCTTTGGCTGAAATGGCTGCCAGGTTTGGATAGACATTGGGGATGAGGACTTGGGACTAGTAAACAGCCCAGATTTGGGAATCAGACCAGTGTGTCAAGCTGATTCTGATGTTCCGAGTAATATATCAAGCAGGCATGCAGCCGACCCGATTTCAAGTTTTGTGGCATGCTGTAGTTCCTAAAAAATGATATTGCAAGTATGCTCTGCAGCTGGTGAGGTGTGTGCAGGAGTCACTATGAAAACCCCGAGAGGAGTTGTAATACAAGAGAGTGAGGTGCAAGACTACCACATGCTCTAAACAGGACTAAAATCATTCATCTTTTCTTCCAGGTGGGTTTAAACACAACGTACATACATTGTGTTTTAGCAGGTCATGTAACCGAAAACACACCTGGAATAAAACATGAATGACTTTAGTCCTAATTAGAACATTGAGGATAATGGTTCACTTCAGCCTCTTGTGGACAAAAAAGGTATTACAAGATCAAAAAAAACAAAAAACGCACACCTATCACAAAGAAACTAACAAAAAACTGCATCTCTGAATCTAAAACTTGTGTATTTGATGATACTCGGACTCAGAGGACCACATGTGTCTCTTACCTTCCTGGATGAAATTTGGGTTGAGAAGCTGGAAAACAGATGAGGTCAATGTTAAATGTTTAGCTGAGGTTTAGTTTAACATAACATACAATCTTTGTTATATTTGAAACATAATACTGCAGTTGTGTCTTTTCTGTCGACACCAAGATTTAAAATAGGTCCACTTGTTTCAGATGTTTTCCAAGGAACAATAATCTGTAACTCCATGTAAGTCCTTTAAATAAACGATGGTGTGTGCGTACCTCCATGCCCGTTTTTGGATCAAGGTCATCGTCACAGTCCGACTCATCTGAAGTGTGAACGTCCTGGTGGAGAGTGTAGGAGGAAGTCAAGAGGAAAGTAGAAAAATGGGAAAGATGTGGGATTTAAAGAGGGTAGGGAATAAGGGACGAGTAAAAGGACGCAAGGAAGAGAGAAGGAATTGTGTAAAAGGAGGAGAAGAACAAGGGGATAGTCGGAGAGGAAATAACGAGGGAAAAGGGGGTAAATTGAGAATTGAGAATGGAGAAAACTCCAAGGGAGTGAGGCAGACAGTGAGGAAAGAGGAGAGGAAGAGGAAAGGAAGAAGATTTCCAGAACTATTTTGATGGTGGTTTCTGGGTGTTTGCTTGGCCGACAGGTGTCTCAGCTTGCGTGCTCATCTCACCCTCCACCAGAATCAGATGTTTGGGATTCAATATTCGTTACAAAAATGGCTGCAAGCTTTAAAAAAAATAATATATTGTTGCACCAGATCCTATCTACAATATAGCATCCAGTGTAGGATCTATCTAAATGTTTGTATTGCACTCAGCAGGATACATTTCCTCATTCATTGCATTTATTTTGTTGATACAAATAATTGGAACAGATACTAAAACCAAAGACGACTCAAAGCTGCATATGTAAATCTGACTGGTCACCATTATCTGAGCTTGTGTCATGGACATTCACTGCTATTTAAATGTTTTTCATATATTCAAAACATGGGGTATAAAAAGGAAAAGATACAGAAAAAGGTTGCGCGTTTAGCGTCTGTGTTTTAACTTTGAAACAGCAACGATCATATAATCCTACATCACGTGACTGAAACAACACCATGACCTGTCATAATCACTCCAGAGCTCCATCATGTTAGTCCACTACAGAAAACACTGGTTAGCACAGCAAACAAATCAAATCAAATTTAAGAATTCAGTGGATTGCATCTCTATCTATCCATGCACAAGGAGGGATAAATAAATCACAACTCAAAAAACACAAAAATAAAATCACTTTATTTTCCAATCAGTGCATTTGAGGGTTTGGGGTAAAACAAAAATGATTAAAATGAAACTTGCCGTGTTCTTGTTCAACGGTTCTCAACCGTCTAATCTTTTGATTAGCGCTGCTTTTTTGTTTTTTTATGCAGGGAGCGCAGTTCGTGACAGTGTGGGCTCCGTGGTAACACTGACAGCTTGATGGAGACGCACTGGGGGCGGGGCTTAGAGAAGGGTAAATTGCTACTGTACCCATCTCGATTGTGCCGATCACCAACGTTGTACTGGCTAGCTTGATAGTTCTCGCCAGTTAGCGAGGGGACTAGCTTGGCAGGCTATTGTGTACATTAACCGCGAGGTAGCATGTTACCCGTTAGCGTGTCGCTCACAGCAGCTTGCTAACGAGCCCCAAAAGTTGTCACTAAGTCACCAAACTTCCAGGACCAAATATATTTTGTTGTGCCATTTTTTTGGTCTCAAAAGGAAATGAAGTCATAGTACACATAACAAAAGAAATAGATCAATACGAATAAATAGATATATTGGATACAAACGTGGCTAAACCTTAAGTTGTGGTTTGTCTGGCCAGTCAGTGCTTTTGCCCATTACCTGAACCATAAATACAAAATGTACTGAACCCAGCAGCACAGTAGATAACAGTTTGAATTCATGTCTTCTGCAGGTTGAGAACCACCGCCGAATTCAAATAAAGACACAGGAACTACTGTGTTTGCAGGTTTGCACGTGCACACACACACACACACACACACACACACACACACACGGGTTAAGAAGAAAAATTAAAAACCAAGTGGGGCAGGTGAGGGGGTTTCGGCACACACATATGACATCACCAGCGTGCGCCGTCGGCCTGCTTTACTCACTTTGCCCTTCGGCCTGGTGGCCGGGGAGGCGAGAGGGGGAGGGGGCGTGCTTTCTTTGGGCTTACGGAGGAGGCCGTTCTCCGGACCTCTGACCCCAAACGAGGCGGCGTCCTTGGCTTCGGCGCGCTTCCGGGCACGCAGCGTGTTCCACGACAGAGACTTCCTGTTCGGTACAGGAACGAGAAACATCAACCAGCCAATCAGAGAGAAGCTCAGCGGTGTCCAGCTAAGTCTGGCTGCAGAGGCAACATGGCCGTCCAGGCTTCCTCAGGACCCTCTGTAGCTATCAAGTGGCTGAGAGGAACGCTACATGTCATGTTTTATGAGTTTAATACCTCTTATGCATTCATTTCTATTCTGCCCCAATTCTCATCTTTGTATTTTCATTGTATTTACACACACAAAGGAATAAAGACCTGGAAAACACAGGTGTATCTAATAATAGAAATAGTTTAGATGTCCAAGTAAATTGGGCACAATAACAGCGCCCTGGAATAGCTAAATGAAATTAGTTACACTGTTATTATCTCACCAAGATGGTAGCCTAGCATGCTAGCAAACATAACTTTAATAGGCTAGTAAGGTAACACAGCTACTCCATTTACCTTTTTTTTTGTTAAAGGCTACAACACAAATACAACCACGCTAACTAGCTAGCCTTAGATGTATGGAAGCTTATTTCTGCCACCTAAACATTTATAAACGTTTTTATAATTACAGTGGAAACCGCTAATTGCAATTAAAAAGCTTGGGACAGGATCCTCCCAAAGATTTCTCTTTAACAAATGTTTTAAAATATTATATATTGTGATATACTCTCATTTCAAATTTTCTACAGTTGTGAAATGCCAACAGTCTGTTCACATTATAATGACATTTTGAATTAATGGTTCATTGTATAATATTTTCGGCACCCTCTGGCCTCCATAGCTTCCTCTGTTGCCATTATGTTCGTCAGTATGTCCGTACAGTCTAAATGTGTGCGTGTTGTAGCAGAGGGTCCTGACGGGGTTGCTGTAGCGTAGCCTGACGCTGCAGCCAGACTCTTCTGGTCCATTAAGATACAGGAGAGGAAGGACAGAGGGACAGAAGGACACGGGTCGGTCTTTATTGAGACGGAAATAAAGTTAGATTGGAGGAGAGAGCAACAGCGAGACGAGAGAGAAACGATAACGTACTGTACCTTCATCCAACACACAAACACATGTTCATCAAGAATCACACCTGCAGTTCAACACACTCGTGTCTCCTGTAGACTCGTGCAAATCCAATGTTCAAAAAATAAATGTTCCTTTGTTTTGGAAAAACTGACATTAAAAGGAAAATGCAGCCGTTTTTTTTCCTTTAATTTCTCACCTTTTCAAAACTTTTTGAATTTATATTTGAAGTTTGTACCTTCTGTGGAGTGTCAAACCGTTGATGTTAGTAAAAACTGAAAGAAACAAGGTTAAAAGAAATGTCACTACAATAACAACAAATGCAAAAAGCTGAAATTAAACATACAGGGAAAAGGTGCAGACAATAATTGTTGCTCTAGTGTACAGTGCTGTTACACTTAAAATAGTCATAAATTGTTAATAAATAACTTCTTAAATAATAATTAATCTATTCACTTTCAGTCTAATTTCCTGAAGAGGATCCTTGATAGAGATAACATTACCTTGAATAAAATATAACTAATAATTGACGATTTTATGTTTGTGTTATTTTCCTTCAAAGCAAACACCTTTTGTCCCCTTACTCCTAAATCTCTCTCTGTCGTCTTAAAGGGCCAGTGTGTAGGATTTGGTTGTATCTAGCAGTGCGGTTGCAAATTGCAACCAACTGAAAACCCCTCCGC
This sequence comes from Lycodopsis pacificus, assembly GCA_028022725.1. Taxonomy (NCBI): domain Eukaryota; kingdom Metazoa; phylum Chordata; class Actinopteri; order Perciformes; family Zoarcidae; genus Lycodopsis; species Lycodopsis pacificus. The sequence goes on along the minus strand of CM051688.1, from coordinate 3,729,662 downwards.
TCGCTTTCCTCCCTTTCCAAGACTGGCGGTACCACGGTTTCGCACTCTGGGGCTCAGTTTCACAAGCGTGTCGGAGAACTACGGTGGCCCTCAGGTAACATAAAAAGGCAAAAAGGCTCTCTAAAGCCAGTGTTTTTGTACGTCTGTTCTGGTCTACCGTCGCAACATGACGGCACAAGATGGCGGACTCCGTGAAGAGGACCTACTTCTTATTTAGATATGAAGTGATAACACACTAATGAAAACAGTTATAAAAATCCAAATGGGTCCCCCAAAATGCTACACACTGGCCCTTTAAATAGAGAAGCTCCATCTAATAGTATGAAAGTGCACACAGAAGCAGGCAGACCGCTCAGTTTAACGTTTGCTGTTGTAGTTTATTTACAAATTTTAAAAACTACAATCATCTTCAGCCTACCGCAGAACAAAACAACTTCACCTTCACGTCGCTTTGCTAACTCATGCTCAAGTCCAAAAGGTTTATTTTACATATTTAAAATACATTTAAAATCATTAGTATTAGACTACCAACAGTACAATGCTGACCGTTGCCATTAAACGCAACATATTGCACAGCCTGACTTCATTCATGTTTTTTCTTATCTTAAATAGTGCAAAAGGGATTTTTTTTCTTTTTTAAACAGGAATGTTCTAGAGCCTCGGTCGAAAAAAAAAAAAAAAAAAAAAAAAAAAACTTTGTACAGTGAACTGCCGACATAATAAACAAAATCAACTGGAAGGAGGAAACAAAATCCCACTTTGTGTGTAAAATAAAATAATAATTAACAAGGCAGAAAAAACACCAACAACAACAAGAGGAATAAACAAACTTGTGTATAAATTGCCACAGACAACAAAATAAATCTTCTCCACTGCGGAGAACGGGGCGGAGTCCACCTGAATGCCCCAGGTGAGTTTTTTTTTTTTCTTTTCAAAAAACAGCAAAAACAACAAAAAAATATACAAAAAGAAAAAAAACTGAAAAAGCAGGGTGTTAGGAACTGAAATAAGAGTCCGGTTTTAGCTCCACACGAGTGTCAATGGTTCTCTCTCTCTGATATCCAGAGTCAGCTACATGTTACAAGATTCTCTATCCAGTCTTATTTCTGTGGGATAAATCCTCAGTACTCGATTACATGGAAAGGTATCAGTGTGTGTGTGTGTGTGTGTGTGTGTGTGTGTGTGTTTAAGCTCGGTTGCAAACCTGAAATCCATTTTCGTGTCGTTGCCACAGAACCGTCAAGAGACGATGGCTGAGAAATAAAACTGTCACTGCAGCAGCTTGACGCACCGTCAGAGACCAGTTCTGTACATTTTACCTCCGAGGAGCGACGAGACAAAGTCAGGAGTTAAAAGAAAAAAAAAAGAAGTCTCCTGTGAGATCCAAAGTTCGTTTTTAAAGTGAGGGGGTAGGACGGGAGTATATGAGGGAGGGAGGAGTTAGGAATTGGAGCTGGTTCTAAAAAACAAACAAAAAAACTGAAAAAAATGGGTCGGCAAGAGTTTGTCACTTCAAATCTCTCCTCCAATCCGAGTGCTTGGTTTGAAGCCCAACCAGAAGTGCGTCTGTCTGCAGGTAAAGAAGTGCTGGGGGGGGTGGGGGGGGGGGGGGACTTACTTGATGTTGTTGGCATCGGCCACCGCCGCCGGGAAGGAGGAGGTGGAAGAAGAGTCTTTTATGGGCTTTGTGAGCGGGCCCAGGATGTTTCCCGGCACCCAGCCCTCTGCGGCCGGCGACTGGCTGTTGGCCGGCCGGTAAACGAGGTACATGTTCTGCTGGTTGGTGGCCAGGATTTGGACGGTCTCTCCCTGACTGACGCAGATCTCGTTCTCTTTGAGCGCCGAGTAGTCCTGGGAGACCAGCATGGTGGAGGACACGCCGTTACAGTCGCTGTCAAAGCCCTGAGGAGAAGAAGAAAGGATGGCGAAGAGAGGAGGGAAATAACACACAAAGGGGAGAGCAGGAAGAGACCGAAGAAAAGAAATGACGGACGGGGAGAGGATGAGGACAATGAGGAGAAGGTTAAGGTGAGTCTATGTGGGTTGGATGACAGTCCTGCTGGCTGTGACACCGTCACAGCTGACCCTAACCTGAGGAGGAGCAGCAGGAGGTCAAAGCCGAGGAGGAGGAGGAAAAACAATGAGTGTCTTCAACTTTAATTTCTCTCGACTGACCATCTCTCTACTGCGACTCCTCTGGTTGTATAGAAGTCTATAGAAAATGACTCTACTCCTCTCTTGATTTATTCCCTCAGTAAACATTGTAAACATGAGTTTATGTCTCAATCTCTAGTTTCAAGTCTTCTTCAATACAGCATGATGTTCATTTCGTACATTATGGTCCATTTAGAGTCACACAGACCATAAAGCAGGGGATGCTTTAGGGCGGGGCTACACGGTGATTGACAGGTCGCTACCTGAGCCAATCACTCCCCCACAGCCCAAATATGGTAACTTCCGTTCATTGGTTGCAAAAAGCCAAGATGGCGACGCCAACGACATGGCGGCGTCCCCAAAAAAATTATGCCAAAACATCTTGACCGCCCCCTGGTGGCTGGTTGCAGTATAGGTCGTAATTTCAAAGGTTGTCAGACTTTACAGCCTCAAAGAATGTAGTCTGTCCTACTTTTGTCGAGTGTCATTTTAACTTATGATTAAAAACTCTAAATGTCTTGTTCTCAGGAACATTTGTCCCTTGAAGAGGGTCACGGTGCTTGGATGTCGAGCTCGGCAGGCTGCAAAGCATGTTTTCAGTCGAAGTAGGCCACAAAGAACAGCTCGGTACGTGTGTATATATATATAAACCCACACAGTGTGCTGCGACACCTGCAGCAGCCCAGATTTTAACCTTGTCTTTTAGGGAACAGGCAGCAGAGCAGACAGAATGAAGGCAGAACGCCCGAGTTGACCAGCTGTCTGCTGCAGTCGTCGGTTAAGGGCTTGGTCTAAATAAAAGTCGAAAACGAAAAGGCGCTGCGTGTTTAAAACTAGACCCCGAGGGTCTCTGCCTTTTCTGAAATTGCTGATAATCATGAAACATCATTCAGACTGAAAATCACAAATATACTAAGAACAAACTGAAAGCCAACAAGCCACTCCCCCCTCCAAGGCTGTTCACAGGAACTCACCCTGGACTCGAAACATGTCGCCCCGCCGTTGGAGGTAGACACCCTCATCTGGGTCCTCCCTCGCTCCGCCTCCTTGTCGCCGAGCCCGACCGCCGAGGACGGGCGGCTGTGAGACGTGACGGAGGGCCGGGTCCCCGGGGACGAGGAGTTTCTGGTCAGCGACGAGCTGCTGCCTGCTCCGCACTTGTCCTTCTGGTACTCGATGGGAAACTGGAGAGCTGCAATCACACACACACACACACACACAGATGAAACAATTATATTCCTCTCTCATGGGGTCGTTTCAGGTTCGCCCACTCCAGGTGTTTTATCGTTTTTCCTCCTCTGGATGGGAACTAGGGTTTTGGATCATGTTTGTTGTGTAGTTGTCTGTAGTTAAAGTCCCAGAACGTTTTTGCACATTTTAGCCCATTATACCATTATACACCAACATTACTGCTGACCAAGTACGCCAAGATCTGCCATTGTATTGCCATTTTTTTGGAACATCACCATGTTACACAGTAGTCTGACCGGCAGCGAGCGTGTCAACATCGTTGGGGGATGTCGTGCTTCAGAGGAGAATATTGTCAGCGTGTTTGTGTTTGTGCGTTCTCACCAGACAGGAAGTTGCTCTGAGCATCCAGGACGGCCTGGATGTGTCGGACCCAGACCTGCTTGATGTCGACGTTGGCGGCCTGCAGGGTGAGACGCTCCGACGAGCCGCGACACGACAAGACGAACTTACAGGGATCGTTGTCGGCGCTCTCTTCCAGACTCAGGTAGGATAACTGTGGGGGAGGAGGTGGCGAGAGGGCAAGCTCAAAGCGTAGTTCACACAAATCAAAGTTAACGAGTTCATGTCTTCCGTTTTTTTTCGTCTAAACAGTTCGGATGTTTAATTAGTCTTCCAGATTTATTTTCAGCATCAGATCCTGCACCACCGGGCTCATATACAGCTTCACACCACAGGCCGTAGAGCTACTAGAGCTACTCAGCTTCTGATTGGCTGCACATGCGATTTACTAACTCAACAAGTGAACTCAGTGAACCCCATCCTCTGCGTACCTTGATGCTCTTCTTGAACTGGTACCCGGGCGTGGACGATCCTTTCCTCAGCAGCTCACTGCAGATGACGATCTGCTCAAAGAGGAAGACTCGTCGTTCTTTGGAGCGCGACAGGACGCCGGTGTCCTGCTCGGTTATGAAGAAGGTCTCCTGCTGCAGCAGTTTGCCCTGACTGGTCAGTTTACCCTGCAGAGAAAACGCAATTAATCCAAAGCTCATGAACAGGTGGAGGGTGTGCTGGGCTGAATGCAAACCTGCTATTAATCTGCAGGACAGGAAGCGAACGTACCTCGTATCCCTGCAGCCGACCCAAATTCATCATGTCGTTACACAGTTTAGGAACCTGAGACATCAAATCGACTGCTTTCTGTAGGAGCCAGAGAGAGCGATGTAAATCATGTGTTGTGTGATCATTTCAGGAGTGTGTCCCTGGGAGCCTTTACAGACCATCAACATGCAAACAACAACAAAATAAATCTACACGAGTCCTGGACTCAGACAGGGCTGTAAACGCATGTCGTTTTACCTCAATTTGTTCGCAGTCGATGCCTGCCTTGGCGCTGTACTTCAGGAAGTCCTGAGGAGGAGAAACATGGCCGCGACTTTAACACGGTGAGTTCAGCTCATCGCAGCTTCAATACATCACTGCGCCCTGAACGTCACACAGGATGTGTCCTAATAACGAGGTCCTCTTTGCTTTCATTTATTAAAACAGGTTCTATGTGAGAGGACACTTAACACACAATAACAATCAATAGATGTATTTACAGAGTAGTTTCTCCAGGATCCGACTAATAACCAGCATGGTTCGATCAGTTTCAAATCCCTTCAATTATTTCACTCGAATCAATGATCAGTTTCCTCATTTTGGAGAGATGACACTCTCACCATGGACTCTAAATCTTTATTTAAATGATCTGAGCCATAACTGCACTATAAAGTTACAATATGAACTACGTCCACCTCCCACAGGAATAATCCTATCTCCTCATTTATTCATCGTTAGTATCGTATATTGACAAGAATCGTCTACTTTTCTTGCACATTATCTTTGTCTGTCTTTTCTGCTGAGCTGCTGAAACGGTACAATTCACTGCTGGGATTAACAAAGAACTACGTTGTTCCTCAAACTAAATGATTCAAAATAAAGGAATATTATAATTCAATCAGGGAAGTTGTGCGCATGATACCTTCAGCAACAGCTGGTATTTGGTGATTCTCTGGATGGGTTTGATGAGGAAGTCACTGATGGTCAACCTGGACTGGGTGTCCTGCTGGATTCCCTGGGAGACAAAACACCAACAGCATCAGAACACTGCTTTGTGTTTCTCTTCATAGATTTGGTCGGTTAAATATCAAATACACCGACTAAAAGAACAACTTTAATGCAATGAAACAGCTACTGAAACAATATGATAATACGCTTATAGAGTTGGGAGTTATTTCAATTTCAAACTTTTGTTGTTTTGCCAAAAAACAAACAGAACACAACTAATACCAAAGGAACATAAAGAGCCAAAATATCACTTACTTCAAAATAGGTGTCATATTCTGCGACGATGAACTCTGACTTCGGCTTGTTCTGACAATAAACCACATACATGTGGAGTCTTCTCTCCTGCAACACGAACACGTTTTTGTCAGGCAGCAGATCATCCGGGTCAAACACGTTTTAAAAGCACAAAGTCATCCTCATCACCGCACAGCGCTCCAACTCACATGTTTGATGAAGAGCTCGGGAAGGTGTTCATGGTCCTCCAGACATTTCTCCAGCTCGCCGACGAAGAAGCTGACGGAGACAGAAGAGGGATGTTACAAACAGGACGACTGACCCGTCCGCGGGTCTCTTCGGACACCGACGCTGAACTCACTCTTTGTGCCAGTCGTAGATCTGGTGGATGTTCCCAAAGACGATTTTGTCCTTTCCTTCCATGTCGTCAGGGACGCCCCTCTCCTTGATCTTTTTCATGAAGCACTGCAGGGTCAAAGAGGGTCAGCATGTTGAGGACGCTCCGCTCAGCTAGTGGGGACTACTTGCATATTGTGGTGTCATTGGCCTTTTTCATATCAAAGTTACATTCAGAGGTTCTGTACAGATCATAAACTTACCGTCTTTATTCACCGCCGTTAAAACACAATCAGTATATCCTCAGTAGCTAGTGTAGCATACAAGTGCCAACGCTAGTCAATCATGAGCTAACGTACTCTGCTAATGTTAGCATCACAGGTGTTTTTACATGGAAACATAACGTTAACGATCTCCTAACCTCTCCGAGTGTCTATTACAAAACCATGACGAGCTACAAATCCACAAAACCAGCCTGAAAAACAAGAACATCCGAAACAATTGCATGAGCATCTATGGAGCAGAGACGGATAGCTGTTGGACTCAGGTCGGAGCTGGACGATGCTACGCTATGATTGGCCAGGCTGCGTTTGAAGGGCGGGACTTGAAGAGTCAATTACAGTAGATGCTGAGATAAACAATGAGAAAGACAACCACAAGATGACCAGGCTCAGATAATCACAGATGTTGTCTCACCTCCACCACGATGCCCAGGTTTTTGACGTAGTCCTTCTCTGTCTGAATGAGCTCGTTGAGGACAAACCTGTGCAGAACAAACGGTGAAATCAGCTGAGGAAACATCATCACTGTCAACAAGGACTTGTGCCCTGATGGTTGTGGCGTTAAAAGAAATAGTACGCTCTTAGAAATGATGATGCTAACCAGAGACACATAGGGTTCTTCGGCTTGACCCCATTGGTAGAACTATTTATAAAGGTTTCATCTGCAACCCTTTCAGAGGGTTCTACCAAGAATCCAGCATAAAGTATTGACCATCTGTGATCTAGAACTACATATGAGAGGTTCTACAGAGAACCCCTCTGTGAAGTAATGCTATTCCACCCAAAACCCTCTCTGGAGGTTCTATCCAGAACATCTCCACCGTACCCTTTTATATTCCAAGGGTTTCATCTAGAACCCACCCTGGAAGATCTACCGAGAAACCTTTTTATATTCATAGGGTTCCATCTTAAACCCACCCAGGGGGTTCTACCAAGAACCCTTATTGTATTCCAAGGGTTTCATCTGGAACCCAACCCGGTTTCCTCATAATGATCCTAAAGGGTTGGGCCGATGTGGTGCAGCGCAACACACAACAATCCTTGAAGAACTCCTTCCAAAAAGGGCTCTTTGGATGAAAAGGGTTCTTCATGAAACTCTTAGTCTTACAAAGAACCCGTGAAAAAGCCTCAGTTCCAAAAAGGGTTCTTCAGAAGCAAATGGTTCTGGGTAGAACCTATTCCCTTCCATAGAAGAAGTAGTTCTCGAAATAGAACCAGTTGTAGCAGTAAAACTAACGGCGGCAGCAGTCGTGATGATACAGTACTCACATCCGTCCTCTCATTGCTTTGGCTCTCTGCTCCAGTTCAGGGTTCCGTGGCTGGACGGGAGTGGTCTGCTCTGGGGGAGTGAGGGGGGAGAAGCCGGGGTACGCTCCTGGTTCCAGGGTCTGAGGAGAGGGGGTCAGCGTTTAGACAATTATTAGTCAGATTCAGGAAAGCACAGAAATGATCCTCTATCAAGTCTAAGTCATCGGTTTGGACCAGGATTATTGATTTGTCTCAGAGCGCTTTACAATATGAACAACATTCAACACCCTCGATCTTTAAGCCGCCCAATAAGCAATAACTCCAGGTAACATCAGAATAGTGAGACGGTTTCATGACAGCAGAGGGCAGCAGCAGCCGGGTCTTCAGTGGCTATAAGGAAGACAAACTACAACTTCTGCTTTCTACAACACTACAACACATTCACCTCGACCCACTCTACTGTACATCCATGGGTTGGCACGACACACATTCACTACTGTGTTTCCTTTGGTAAAATAAACACAAAAAGATCCATACATGATATTTAAGGTTCAGGGAGATGGCAGGTGGTGTTGTGCACGCATTGTGAAGACAACCGGTGCTCATTATCAATAAAATATATTTGTAAAACTGCACGCGTGTATGACCAATGCACGCACGCAATCATACACACTCACCATCTTGGTTTTAACCAGTTTTTCTATGGCGCTAACCAGCTCTGCAGCGCTGGGCACCTCAGAGGACGACTGCAGAGACGTTAGCAAGGATGAAGACTTGAGAGAGGAAGAGGAGGATCAAAAGCAAACGGCGCGTTAGAAAGATTGGAAGCGAAGGAGAGAAGAAAGGAGGTGGAAGAGAGAAAGAGGAGTTAAAGCAAGAAAACATGCAGACGAAGAGAGAAAAGCAGGTGGAAGTCAAATTAATATCAGAGCACACAACATGTGTTAATCAGGAAGCTCATCAAAGCAAAAGCTGCAGGAGGTTTGGCAGTTAGTGGGAAGACGAAGATATTTAAAGCAGAGGCCATCAAGTCATTAGTCCGAGAACCCCCCCCCCACCCCCCCTCACCTTGTCGTCCTGAGCTGAGGGGTCCTTGATGATCTCCATGGGGGGAGGCAGAGGGGTGTGGGCCTCCTCGTCCTGCTCCTCCTCCCCACCGCTCTGCATCCCGGAGGTCTTAGAGAGGAAGTTCCCTTCCTTACTGTGGACTCTCTGGAGGGTCACACAGACAGAGTTGAGTCAGTTAAAAATAAAAGATGAACCACTTCTTTTTTTCCCCATAACTGTCCATTTCAAAGATGCATCATTCATCACGAGCAGGAGAAGTCATTGAAAAGGCCTCTATGACGTCATCAGACAAACGCGCTTATTCGACAAATTTGGAAAAGCTGCTTTTGGAATCGTCAAACTTCGTCTGGAGACACTCGAATGAGTAACGGAGCATGACGACGCTGAGTCTTGCTGTATTTTAAGTTGTTTGGGTAAGTGGTGATGAATCACAGATGAATGAATCCTCGTGGTTCTGGTCAGACTCGAACAGTTAGTTGATTGTTAGAATAAAACTCTTGTTAAAACTTGTTCAATTGACACAGAATGAAGGGAGAGTTTGGAGGAGTAGCAGCACGGTAGCAGAGAAAAGGACAGATTTCCCTATTTTAGACACCTAGAAAATCAATATCGGTTTTAGTGTATGTTACTTTTCTTATTAGGTGTGTTTTTACCTAATGACCCTTTTTCCGAGGAGGAACTTAAAGCCGTACATCCATCTTTGTTTTAACTTCGGTGTCGGTTCGGACTCACCAGCTAACCGATCACGGCAGCGAGGTAAAACGACCGCTGACGACAAGGTTGAAGCTGCGAAAATATTCTTAAAATAACGTAAACTGATTTTTTGAAGAGTCTACAATACGTCCACAGCAGGACATTGCTGTTCTCTACTGTAGTAATACACCGACTGTGGAGAAGTACCTCACACAACCGCACTTCAAAACAGCCAAACTGTCCCTTTAAGTGGCAGAACTTCAAGCTGCATCTCCTGATTCTGAACCGCGAAGGGATATTGTGTGAATTGCAGTTCTTTCACGAGTAACTCACGCTGTCGCACAAAGGAAAACCAGCTTTGACTATGAATTCATCCGTTCAACACACTTTTCTTCTTCTGTCCCGACTTGGATACGTTTCTTTAACGATGATGAAACTGTGTTTACATCACTTCTGTTGGCCAAAGAGTTTTTTTTTTAGGAAATAAGAAAAAGCAGCATCGCTTGCAATTAACTGCCAAGTTTCGTATTCTATATTTTTAAGGGTTTCATGAATTTGTAATAGAATCATAAAGGACATGAATAAAAATGGATATTGCAGGGATTTGCTTTTACAACAGCAACATGAATCATAAAAAGAAGTCCAGAAGTTTTGAATGGTGAGTAATCAGCGAGTAATTTGTTTGATCATTAGTATGCGTGCGTCAGAGAGGAAGAAAGCGCCAACACCCGGCAACACAAACTTTAGCGGTTTACAGTCTGTTACGTAAATGTAATGAATCACCACCTACCCCCTGTGAGGAGCAGCAGATACATTACCTTTTAACTACAGAGGCTTTGTATATAGGAGCAGATAACCAACCATACAACAGATATGGCAATGCACATCTTTTCTGCATGGCAACAGGTCTAATTAATGCTGTTTTGACCATTTATATTTGGTATATTCACATATGTTATCGTATATTTAACGTATTTCTTGAGTGAGACATAAGATCTGCATGCTCGGTGTTTCATGTCTGATGATATTTGACCACACAGGCCTGTTCCCCTGCGTTGCCGACAAACAGTACTGATGCAGGCGGACGTTACACAGCATCAGAAATGCAATGACCTCGATTTAGTTGTGGTCTGGTGTTAGAAATATTATCAAAGTGCTGGAAAACAAAAAGGAAGGAAAAATAAGATTTACAACCAATCAGCAAATTTAAGGAATTGTTAGGTTGTTCATATTTTCCTGTCAGAGTAAATCTGACTCTGGGTAAGACGGCAAAGCGTGTTGCAAAAAAAACAAAACGTCTGAAAGGCGTCCGACTCTGAAATGTAACTTGAAACATGCTCTCCTTGAATCTCACGGCTTACCTCGTTGATTATGTCGTCCTGCTGGTTAAGGTCAGGCTGTTCCAGGTCAATACTCTTCCTGCTTTCCTCTCTTCCTGTTCCCGGTCCTGTCAATCAAGCAGTTCACTACATCAAAAATAATATCTTAACAAGGATGCACTCTGGCATTATTGGATTTGAGGATCCAAGAAATCAAGGGAGTTTTGAGCAGCCTGAAGTTGAATTTGACAGATTCAATACAAATAAATGTGGCAAGACATGAGTCTCTTTTCTTATATTGCCAGAATGACATTAGAATAATTGGACTGGTAGTTTTGTCACATCAACCACAATTATGTCAAAGGTATTCACCACAATTATGTCAAAGGTGTGGTATTATCACATGGTGACGCAGCAGAATCTTGCATATGAAAACTTTCCCGTTGGTGCGTTTTAAACATGAGTGCAATTCTGCAGAAGCAACTTCAAATACTGAACCACAAAGCAGATTATTTTAGAAGGTCTCTACTTGCAACAGCATTACCGGTCTGATTTTCACAGTGTACTAAAACGAGCAGATAGCAATGGCTACATGGAAGGAAAAATGTATGCTGTGCTTTGAAATGTGTCAACTTGCATCCAAGCAGAGCCGTCTTTTGGCTCAGTAAAGACTCATTGTTCTGCTTTCTAGAGATCTATTAGAAGCCATCAGTGATACGTTATCATGCCCAAAGCCCTCCTGTGGTTCCGGTGGTTTGTCGTCTCACCGGTCTTCTTCTGCTTGTTGGGGAGTTTCTTGACGGAGCTGCCATGGCTGAGCCGGCGGACCGGACTGGTCAGCCACTTTCTCAGAGTGTTTCCGGAGCGTTTGGGTCCAGGAGAGCTGGACTGCAGCGAGTTGAGGGACGGCTGCGGCTGAAGGTTCGTCACGGACTCGGTCTTTCCATCGGAGCCGCTAACCTGGTAGTTTTCTGAAAGAAAGTTGAACATTTTAGTAGGAGCCAGTCAGCCGCACATATTCTGCTTCCACAGCAGTCCAAATGATTTAGAAAGCACGGCTTGGTGGTGATCGGAGAAGAATTAAACTTCACACACTTGATAGATGTACAAGAAAAAAATATAATCCATTAAAAAAACGGATAATTCTGTGCAGGATGTTTTTAACTACGCTTCCCTTAAAGCTCCATTCGTCAATGCTCAGGATAAGATACAGGATATGAAGTTCTTCAAGGTCTTTTGCGGGTAAATAAAGAAACTTGAGGACTTTATGTCGTCCAGCTCCACTTGTTGCTTTGTTTCACATAAAAACAAGTTTTCACACATTCACTCATTACTCAGTTACTTCAGAAAGAGGTTCTCCATGTAGAGTGTGTGTGTTCCTAACTTTTCAGACTCAAGACCCGTTATGGGGACCGCTTGTTCAGAAGGGAAGGGAGGGGTGTGGTTGAGGCCTTTACACACAGGGGGCGCCAGCAAAAAAGTTATGTCTAGGGCTTTTATTGTGAAAGGTAAGAATTAAAAGGTGTAATAAAGTGTACCGTCTTGGTTCTGACTTGTGATTGGTTGATGTCTTTATTTACGGAGCAAAAAGTATGTTGTTTTGAAAAGCAACAGTCTTAAAATGTGTCATAAACGAGCTGCAGATTTCCGTCTTGTTTTTCCCCGTTCAGGCTCGTGTGCTGTTGTTAATCGTGTGCAGGCGCCACAGCGTCGTGTTCTGAATCTGGTGAAGGGAAAGTGAGATCCAGACGAGTCTTTCTATCAATAAAAAACTGAATGTGTTTAGCAGCTGCTCTCCTGTCACACGTCTGATAATGCTGTCGTTTCAGACACATGTAGTCCTGCTGGAGATCAATTCCTTCTTTCCTGCTTTAATAATGTGTTCGTTAGCAGCTGTGAATCTTTAATTCTACACTCATACACTCACAGTCAAAACATCGGTTTTCATGCACTGGTCAATTTGAAGATTTTGGGTTATTTTGCTTTCATAACATGTTTTTCTTTCTGACTAGTGGAAAGCAAACATCCACATTCATGTGTTTATTTTATTACTTTGTGTTTTTGTGTCTGTAGATTTCACCAAACGTTACCATTAGATAAAGCCTAATTTGCATATTTAAACATCTAATTTTAGAAAACTTGTAATGTAAAGAATATTTGTCTTAATGTCAGTAATGACCTGGTGAAGTTTCATGGTGATATCTATGAGTTAATTTATTTACCCTATTCACCAGTAGAGTCTTCTAAATGTCTGTAATTGAACTAAACATCTCTTTAATAAAGGACGTCTTCTCTACAGACTCTGATCCAGTGTGTGTGTGTGTGTGTGTGTGTGTGTGTGTGTGTGTGTGTGTGTGTAAGAAGCTGCAGTCATGTGTCAGGAGTGTGGTGGATCAGCTGCACTCACACACAGCTGGGAGCTATGTGTTGTGGTTTTGGGTGTTTGTTTCAGACAGGAAATGAAAGGTTAAGGGTCGACGGTGTCTCCTGAGGGGTTCCTGCTCTTCTATCCATGGGGGAGCCCCACCTCCCATCTTTTTTGTTTACCTTCATGTCTCGTGCTTTGTATCCGACTGTCTCTACAAATGTCTGTTGAACTGTAGGCGCCAAAAACAAGCATGTGATATTCTGTCATTTCTACAAAAATGTTCCCTGTAAGACAAAAAAAAAAAATCACTTTCACTTCCTGGAAGTATTCTAAGCCAGAGCAGGTCAACAATGTGCAACGTGACAGCGGCCATGTTGACAACTGAGCAACAACTACGCTTTCATCCATTCCATCTCAACCTTATTTAATATTAACTGCACAATATTCTTAATTCACTGAATAAAAAAAGTGGGTCATTTTACATTTTAATTTAATAAATGAATCTTCATTGCATTCATGCTGCTTCACAACTCAAACACCGTTGCCCAAACAAAACAAACACTCCCGTCTGACCTTGACTCCCACACAGTCTCCCTTCATATCGTGCAGCACTGCATGTATTCATGGAAGCTGTTGTTTTAGTTGTTATCAGACCGTGTCAGCAGTGTGGCAGAGATCAGTGAATGCCCATCACCCCTGTGGTGAAACACCAGAGACTGAATGTCGATGGTAAAAACTGGGCGGCGCAGTATAGGTCATAAGTCCCGCCCCCTCCATGTCAGCAGATGGGACTTCCATACAATTAAAAAAAAAACCCAGTCAGTCCACGTCAAATCCGTTTTTCCCAGAGACTTTACTTACATAATGTATTTTTCTAAGTTTGGTTTTAATCTGTTATTTGTAAAAGGAGGTGTGACAGATGTGATGAGACAGGAGATGTTACTTTAACTTACCATGAATGTGAAAACGTCAAGCAACAGAACATCTGTAAATGTAACCAGAAACGTAGTTCTAGAGATATTACGGTGAGTTGTCAAACTGTTCTGCTAACGTGGGAGCTAGGCGGCTTTGGCGCTAACGAGCTGAGGCCGTGCTCGGCTCGTGAGGGGGCGGGGCCTCGATACCGCAGCCCCCCCCCCCCCCCCCCCATCACTACCATGCACACCAACTCCAAAATCTCAAGATGGCAGCTTTTGTCATGAAGATATTTTGGCTTCACTTTTGTACAGCGGGAAGAAGTGGAGACGCGTCACTCTTTAATATATCGTTGACTCGATGTGCAAAACAGTGACGACGACGCAATTTACCCACCGTGCAACAGAACTGATGAAACTGGTACAAATCCAAAATACACTGTGACACACACACACACACACACACACACACACACACACACACCTTTGTTAGGAATTTCTTTGTGCTGTTAAGTTGTCACTTGAACTTGAACTCGCCTTCAGCCTGGGAGTTGAACAAGAGTGTCCAACCTGCTCCACAGGCAAACATGCACTGGGACAAAAGCTGTTTATGTTTCATTACTATGGCAACACACATTAAATTGTCTGGACAAAAGACTGGGTGGTTAAGAAGAAACCTCAAACAACTACACCCTGTGTATAATACCACTCCAAATAACCACAAACAAAATGACTTTACTCTGTCTGTCACTTCAAGACAATTTTGACTTAACTTGAGCTCTTGCAGTCAGTCAACCTCAGTCTGTTGATGTTAAAGAAAGCCTGCTTTCATGCATTTGACACGGAGGGATGAAAGAACACTCATTGACCAGCGAAGATGAGAGTTGGAGAACGAGGAGACCGAGACAACAATCAACCAGCCCCCAGCAGGATTTCTGCCGATTCACCCCGTCACCGCTCCACTTCGCTCCCCGTCGTCGCTCTGCCCCGCCGCTTCAGTGGCTGCTCCCTGAAGCGCCGTTGAGCGGATCCAGTCATGTGTTTTTAAGAGCGGGGGAAACACGTCATAGGTCACCCGTTCACCTGCGCGCGTGCTTTCAACAGAACCGGTGTCGGCCGTCGAGCGGCCTCGACAACCGGCTGACGGCAGAAACTCATTACCGAGCCGAGCGCACACGAACGGGGCCGACTGATAAGACGCTTGAACTTCTGCTCCGAGAGAGAAAGACGAGTCAGCAGAACCGCAGGGTGCTGCCGTCAGCTGCTCGGCGCTGAGCAGTCACCAGCCGAGGAATGACGGGACGGTTTTCCCTCCACAAAAACCCAAAAGGATTTTTCCATTGGATTATTGCAGAAAATAAGCAAACAAACTTAAACGATATTAATATTAAATGCCAGAAGTAAAAAGCTAACGTTATAAACAAACCACAGCCCTGTCACATGACTTCACATCACCACTAAGCTAAATAAGGACGAGTGCTCGAGTGAGGACATCAAGTCGTCTCACTTAGACACTCGTTAGCAACGGTGAAAACTTCATATGTTCAAATTCGGGTTTTATGACGTAGAACAAAATGTTTAAATCTCTAAAGCTGGTGTTAACTCGTAAACAAATCAACTTTGAGACGAGGGAACCGGAAGTGCAAACATGCTGAATATCTTCCTGTATTTAGGACTCATTGCTGCCGCCCTCAGCGCTCAAAAGAACCGCACAATCAACTAGAAGGACAGAACTAGAATCACCGCCTCGCTGTTACGCCTCCCCAACCAGTCAAGTGGCAGCTTTACATCCAAGTCTGTCGAAAGCGTCATCACCTATTAGACTTCTTTTTTTAAATTGTCGTAATTAGCATATTAATTACCGAGTTATTACCGTGTTTTGTGAGGTCACAGTGACTTTTGACCGCCAGATTCTGTTTGCTCGAGCGGACATTTGTTGCCGAATTTGAAGACGACGCGTTCCTCAGACATCGCATTCGCAGAAGTACAACCTGAAAAACCCGGCGTTGAGGTGGTTGAGTTGTTGAAACGTCAGTGAAGTAAAGTGCATGTGATTTGTAGTTTCTTGCGTTCAAGTTGGTCGGTGTTCCTCATCGGCACACGAGCTGACGTCCCGAGCTGGACTGTTCATTAAGAAGTGACATTTAAAAAGGAGTGAGCATTGCAGTGTCGGCACTCTGTCGTACGCACACTACTCCGTGTTTTCCAGAGTACAGCAGTGTCACACCGACGGCCAAAGTCAGGTGAGATTAAACAAGGAAGCTTTTGTTCAGCAGCCGACAGAAAGACTACTGTTAGAATCCCCATCACTCACTATCTTTAATCACACACGAGCACACACACACACGAGCACACACACACACACACACACACACACACACACACACAGAGATCTGACCTCCAGTCTGTAGATACTAAACCAGTCTGAATGCAACAGAAGAGGGTTTTTGTCTTGTTCTCACTCTCACACACACACACTTAGTCTATGAATGGCTCTATTGACAAGAGAGTATTGAATCTCAGACCCACTGAGCTCGACACGCACACGATTCCAGGTGAGTCACCAGACCAGTCCAGGTACAGTAGTTACTGCTAACTTTCCTGTTACCTCGACGGATTAAACGGCACTTGAATGGCAAAATAATCAGAAAAATGCATTGCAACATCAAACGAATGCGAGAATTAAAGTAGTATAGTATTTGTATGTGAAAAGTATTAAAACTGTAGTGGCCTGAGCCCGCACGCTCTCTTCCCATCACGCTTTATTTGTGTCAATGACAGGAAGTGACAGTAATCTGGAAGGATGACATTCCTCTCATACCTCCCTCTCTCTCTCATGTGCCTCACATATTTGAACACAAAGACACTGACGACGCAAACAGACAGTGACAACAACTGCACGGCCGGTCGGCAAATAGTTCAAATAGTGCCCGCACTCCCTGCCAAGGCGGAGGTTTATTTTGAAAAGACTGCATGTGACGAGTAGAAACTGACACGGCGTCCCCGAAACGTCCAGGGGTGAGAACGAGAGGGCAGACATCGGCCAGGACCAAGCCCCATCTCGCAATATCAACCAAAGAGAAGAACTAAACTGAACGACTTCTTCTTCAGCTCACGCTAAACCCTTCCACTCGACTTTCATAAAGACGGGGCCGGTAGTTTTACTGTACTCTCAGGCTGACAACCTAATTATTACAGCACCACTTTAACTAAACAGCCACACTGTTCAGTTTCTACATGCAGGCTCATGGAGTCTTGGCTTCTGGTTATGTGCAGGTTACTTCCGGCACCAGCGTAGACGAGCTGGTCAGCGTGCATATATACTGTGTGTATCCTTTCTCTTGACGTCTTTGTAAAAGCTGCTCTCTGAAAGAACTGAAAGCAAAGCTCCATTGAGGAAGAAAGGATGCACCGTGACTAACAACACACTTCTTTATGGGAAACACCTCAACTGGAACTGAAAGACATTCCACAGAGGATATTTGACGATTTAGGAAGTAACTAACTATTTAGAAGTAACTAAGAAACAGACGCTGACCTGATTTTGAAGTCAAATTAAGTTGTTGGTTCTTGTTCTCCACCGCTACTCACACCGACTAACAAATGAGATGTTTGAAAGTCTCGTTTCTCAGACGAGTCTGAACACACTGAATCACAGCTGATGGAGAGAAGGCTTTGCCAACGTCGTCTCTGTCCATTATCTGTGTGTGTGTGTGTGTGTGTGTGTGTGTGTGTGTGTGTGTGTCTCAGAGTAGTTTCCTGCTTCATATTTAATGGGTAATGGATGGAACGCAGGATCACAGTTAATCACTTGGCCACTGTGAGAGAATGTGGAAGGGCCTCTGTGTGTGTGTGTGTGTGTGTGTGTGTGTGTGTGATATCACACAGGCTGTGTAGATGCATGTTGTAACAGACCCGTCTAACCAGCTGAGCTTCAATGCTGAAACAAAGGGGACTGTATCTGGAGGCCCGTCTCTCCCTGATGCAGACAAACTGGTGGCGTTCCCAAACTCTACTCTTCAAATCGTTTCATGAATTACACATTCCATGTTTGTCAATGTCACTCGGGCGAGTAATTGATATACAATCATTTTGTGGGCGTGGTGTTCCTTTAAAATCAGGGGTCCCCAAACTTTTTCCTGTGAGGGCCACATAACTTTTCCCTTCTCTGATGGGGGGGGGGCCGGGGGTCAGTTTGTAACAGAAAAAGTGTGCCGATCGCAGGGGTGCCTAAACGTAAACAATGTATCGTTTTCCAGAAAGCCACACATAACCAAATAACCCTTTCCGGGTTCTTCACAGAAAAAAAGTCCATGGAACATGAACGTTCTGTTGTGCCGTGCACGATCTTAACAGGTGAAAGTTCAGCTTAGTTGTCAGAGCAGAATCTCTGTTAAAAACGCGAGGTGCCATTTCCATTCTGGGTCGATCAGCTCTGGGACCGCTTTGTCTTTTGAATGAAGAAATGCGTTCATTTCGGATGACTGGTTCAGCTGAGCTTGGCGTACAAATATATTCTGCTGAGCCAACAGTCCACTTTTTAGCTTTGAGAGTTTGTCTGCTCGCATTTGGCCTTGCAAGCCGTCATACTCGTCTTTGTGACGGGATTCATAGTGTCGGCGTAGATTGTATTCTTTGAATACCGCCACCGCCTCTTGACAGATGAGACAAACGGCCTTTTCTTTGCATTGAACAAAAAAAATAATCGTTTGTCCACTGCAGGTTAAACACCCTGCATTCGGAATCAATTTTTCGCCATTATTCCGTTCTCTTTTTGACAGGGGCGGGTCTAGGATTTTTTATTAAAATTTTTTTCTTTATGAAGTTTTTTCAGGGGGCCGGGCCAAATGTGGAGGCGGGCCGTATCCGTAGTTTGGGGACCACTGCTTTAAGTCTTACTTTCTGCCAAAGTCCATTGTCTTTTAGTTTTCACTAAAAAACAGGCAACAAACAATAAAGACATTGTGTCATTTAAAACATCTTTGTAAAAGAGTCCTAAACCACCAAGCAAGCTGTTTGTCAGAGCAGTTTTTTTTTTAACCCAAAATGAAGAGAAAGATATGAATGTTTTGTGATCGTTGGAGACTTTCTCCAACAATGAGACAGATTCTACTGTCTGTCTGTGGAGGAGAGAGCTTCTCCTGCCTCCAGGTTGCTCATTAGGAAAACACAACAGACCAACGCTGTGATTCCTGTGGAGAGAAGAGTCTCCCAGAGAAGCACCCGTTACTTATTTGCCTTAAACTACTTTGGACCTCTCCACCAAAAAACAATCAAACCACAGACCTGCACTCAAGTGAACCTCACAGTCCCGGCCTGACAAGACTGCAGGAAATCTGTACCTCACAGTGTTGCACGGCCACAACGTTAAATCCATCTACGAAGCCCATTCACACAGAGTTGATTGGTCTCCATAACAACAAACGTCTTCAGTGCAGATCATTACGCTTGATAGTGTGGATCGATAGATCTCACTCGATAGTGTTGCCTCCCTCTGGTCATCATGTCTGAATGCGACCTGGTGACAAACAGTCAACAACTAGGCTGACAGCTCGGCACAAACCACGCTGGCTGTCTGCTTGTTACAATGAAGACTCCAGCGGAGTCGCGGTCAATCCTTTGATGTTGGCCAAAGGCTGTCATAACCTGCTACGCACCCAGAGACACACACACACACACACACACACACACACACACACACACACACACACACACACACACACACACACACTGTGCAGCAGCTGAATGAATTGCAGGAAAACCGATTGCACAATCAAACATCTGATTCTCCATCGAGACAAAGAAAGAAACTGTCCTCTTCTCCATCTGTCTGTCTGTCTGTCTGTCTGTCTGTCTGTCTGTCTGTCTGTCTGTCTGTCTGTCTGTGTGCGTGTGTGCGTGTGTGTGTGCCCCACAACTTCCTGTTTCACAATTCATTTTCAATTCAAATCCGTTTTCAGTGGCACCATAACAGTAATGTATCTCTATGGGTGTCCATTTCTTGGTTCGTCAATGACACACACACACACACGCACACACACACACACACACACACACACACAGCTGACATGTGTGGAGAACGCTGGCAGCCAGAAACCTGATTTCTGCTTCAATCCGCAGCACACACACACTTTACAAGTTTGGAAGTTTGTATTATGTAACACAAGCACACACGGGTAGCGTACACACACACACACACACACGGGTAGCGTACACACACACACACACACACGGGTAGCATACACACACACAGACAGACAAATGTCCCACCTGTGCCGTTGTAGCAGCAGCAGCAGCAGCGGTCGGGGATCCATCCACAGCAATGCGGGCCTCGCTTCATCCTCCCTCACGCACACATCCTCCACACACACACACACACACACACACACACCTCTCTCTCTCTCTCTAGCTGTCTGACTCAAACCACTAAAGCTGACCAGCCCAACCTGTTAACCGGACTGACTGAGTGACTGGGAGGGTGTGTGAACACCAAGAGCTTCACTCCACACTGACATTCACCACGGAGCGGGAGATAGAGGGGGAGAGAATGAGGGAGGGAATGAAGGAGGGAGGAGATGGAGGAGGAGCCTACACACACACACACACACACACACACACACACACACACACACTTGTCTTTCTTTCTCAGACAGTTGAGTTTCTCTCCCTCCCTGTTTTACACTTTATTTGTCTGGAACAAAAGTCGGTGTTAATTATCGTGGAGGGCTACTTTAGAGAGCAGGGACTCGGGCTCCAACACCGTGTGTGTGTGTGTGTGTGTGTGTGTGTGTGTGAGCAAAGTGACAGAGGGAATGTTAAGCTCCTTTCAGAACTCTACTTTGTACCGTTGTCAGCTTCATGTGTCTGTTGAAGTGATGGCTTTTAGGCGACACAGGTCCTACTGTGTGAATGTGCTGTGATCACTCGTGTGGGGAGAGCGCAGCAGTGAGTCGGTCAATACAGAAATTCACTTTCAACGAATTTTGCGTTTGGAATTGTATTTTAAAAGCCTTTTTTAAAGGCGCTATGTTCAATCATTTTATATTAAAGTTAGCTCCTAGCTGGTGAACACAGCGTAGAATTTAGCAGCTAGAGAACCAGATATGTCCCTCAGGAGTTGGTGGAGACCAAAAAACGGAGCTAAAAGAAGGGGAATACTGGACGTCATCCTGCTGACCTGGAGGTCTCACTACTTGCTTTTTTTTAGCCACCAGTAACTTATCCACGAGTATATTTCCCCATCAAACTCAATTATCCTGCCACAGTCCCTTAGACTCCAAGCACAGTTGTGAATAACATCAGGTTGTGACTCATTTAGTGCCTCGTTGCTCACATGCGATATGTAAAGCTTGCTGGATTCATTGTGAGCCTTTACCAAGAGTGTGTTGCTCTTTCTGCCCTGCAGCACGATGCATCAATTCTACAACTTTAACCTGGCCCACTATTAGCACACGGTGGTGCAGTTCTTTATACCTTATGTGTGCATTAGAGGCGATACACATTTAAGATTCCTCTGTGTGTGTATTCAACCTCGTCACAGTCATTGTGACGATCACTGCAGCAGCGGGTAAGACAACACTCAGCCTACATAAAGTGCCTCCAGCAGCTCCGTCTCCCTGCAGTGGCCCACTTTATACACAAGTGCACTTCAGCCGATGCTCTACAGCGAGAAATAACACGAAACCTCTGCAGCTGTGACTGCACACCAGCACAGCAGTGTGACCCAACCTCACTGTCGATACAATCACACAACAAGAGGACAAACTTAGTTAACCGTCAAAGAGAAGCAAGAGCCGAGACACATTACCAAACTCTCAGTCACATCTATTAACCATTACATTCACAACCACAGCGCTTAGTTCCATCCGCTTGAGTGACTTCAAACCGCGACTGGTTTTCAGTCGCGTTAACTAAAACTCCTCCGTGTCTTCACAGCCTTTGAGAAGAGGACATGGAGACCTACTTTCCAGAGCAGTCACAAGACGCGAGACGGGGCAGAGCGAGGGACGAGGCCGAGCCTCCAAAGAACTGCAGTTCACATCCAGTCCACGTGAACTGCTCTTTGAGGGTCGATTAACACTTTGACTCGTTCAGTAAACGCCCGTCAGCCTCCAGTCACCTGTCTGCACTTACGCCATCAAACGACTGTACGAGGCCTTCGCATGGTGTCGAGGGGAAGTCTGCACTGGGAAGGAAAGAAAGTCTCCTTTTTGTCAGGACCTTCTCACAGCTGTCCATGATATTACATGGTTTAACGAGTAATGCAATAACTGGCTGAATGACTGTTTCTCAAATGCAGCACCATTAATACTTGATAGAACTGCTCGCTGTTTATAACCTCTGAAACTTTTAGTCATCCTTCATTTCTGCAGCTGAAGTCTTTCAATTCTCTTTGCTCCCGTTTTATACCCTCAACCGTGCAGCTCCCCCTCCGTGCTCGAACTAGAAAGAAGACATTTATTTGTTACTCTATTCTAACAGTTTCACGTCATTCTGTGTGTGTATGTGCATGCAAGTTTATTTCCATGTGTACCAGCTGAACTCGTCTGATTTGCATCTCTCTACGGGAACACAAAACATCCTTTTCATCGGCGAGCGCATAAAACACACCATGGCTGAGTCACGCAAATCAGCTGATCTGGCACTGTGTGTGTGTGTGTGTGTGTGTGTGTGTGTGTGTGAGAGACTACAGTGAAGAGGAATCACCCGCCCACACAAACCTCCCTGAGGATTACACCCGCTAGCTAGACAAAACAGTAAACTGGGTTGCAGGAAGGCCAGTTATACTAGGGAAGTGTGCGTGCGTGTGTGCGCGTGTGGGAGGAAGTTTATGGTTCGTGTGTTCAAAGTTTGTTATTCGGAAAGTCATGATAAGATGGGAGGACATAACATCTGTGAGTGTGTGTGGAGTTTAGCTGTAGTTGCTTCCATCTGCAACATAAAAACATGATGAAAACTCCCATGATGCAATGAGGCGAAACCAGCTCATCCTCATAATGAGACATCCACAGACACCTTAGGCACAACCTGCTGTGTGTCCAGCATTGATAACAGTCACCTCAGGCTCCACAGCGCCCTCTGTAGGTGTGTGTGTGTGTGTGTGTGTGTGTGTGTGTGTGTGTGTGTGTGTGTGTGTGTGTGTGTGTGTGTAAACTATGGTAACCATCAGGAATGAGTCTTTATTTCATTATTGACTTGTTGTGACCAGCTGGCATTTTACGACAAAAACATTTTCTGTTTTAAATCAAACTCAGACATCAAATAGCCAGAACCATATTGTACACGGTCACACACACGCACACGCAATTGTGAGATACCAAGTCAGTATTTCAATAAAACGTATCATGATAATAACTTGTAGAATCTTGTTTTCTTCTTCTTCTCTTTCTCCCTTTCACTGAATGGGCTTCCACAACTCGGCCGATAGAACCGGACAGAGTTCCTCCGTGTTGTAATGTCCACATCTCACCACTAGAGGTCGATGCAGATCAGATTACTTGACGTGATGCGACCAACAAGGAAACCAATGACGTCTCCTTCTTGCTGACCGAAAAGACCAAAAACACTGAAGCCATTCTTTTTTTTTTTCTTTTTTAAATGAAACTTCACAATTTTATATTTTGAGTCTCAGCGGAATTTCACGTAAACATCCCAGCTGGACTTTCCAGAACTACATATTGGCTGAAATCCATCCAATCAGGCCCCCTTTGTTCATTTTCATTCACATTCACATCTGTGCATTACGTGTGAAATTGTGTCTCCAGGGAGTTTTCCTCTAAACCGCATGTTTCCGCTGTGGGAGCGAAGCGGAGACAAATAAATGGCATCGACAAAAAACCATGTGACCTTCCTTCAGTGACGACATGGTCTCATTAACTGAACCACATTCATCACATACACGGTGAAGAACACGCTGATCCTGAGCCAGAACACTAAGAAATGTTTCTGCTCTTTTTTTGCCATTTCATATATTTCTTCAGAATTTTACTTTTCAAATGTAATACTTTGCTGTCGATAACCTTTTGTTGCTTTTACACAATAGCTACGAAGGCAACGTGTATCATGATTGTTGCAAAACGAGTCCATAAACTCTTTCCTACCTTTCCCCGAGCCGAAGAAGCAGTCCATCTCCACGCTGGAGCGCGAGTGGGACACGCAGAGCGTGGAGCTGGGCACCAGCCCCTCCTGTGGAGGGCTGCGTTCGGTGGTTCGGACCAGACACCAGCCGGGCCGCTCGCTCGGCCGCTCCAGCAGCTCCACCGTCTGGCCTGGAGGGACCGGCAGACAGCTGATTTACAGGCTGGTACTGGAGCTTCAGACCATCTCATTTTACAAGTTTTAAGATGATCTTTCAAGTAAAAATGTTATGTATGGCAGTTTTAAACAATTATTAAATTTATTGCAATTTTAAATATTTGAAATACACCAATTTTCTTTCAGCCCAACGCAACTAAATCTAAATGACATGAACCCAAACTAAGACAGCAGGTTTTAGTTGAACCCAAAGCAACATATGACCTTTGGATCCAACCATGAATGAACACAGTCGACATGCAGATCCAGACTAAAAGGTGTGACCAGGACGGAGAGGCTCCTCTCACCGGTGCTGACGGACATCTCCGTGCTGCATCCTGCTGTGAAGTCCTGAAGGACCACGGTCAACTCGCAACCCCCAGAGAGCTGCAAACAGAGAGAGAGAGAGAGAGAGAAGATGGATTAGACTTTCAGAATATCAAAACATTACCGGTGCTTTAACACTACGGCCCGTTTGCATGTCTGGGGCAAAATATCACTGAATCTACGTTGTGGCCTCAAAGAAACTGCCGTGAATCCAGCAGAGGACAGAGAAGCGTAATCCATCAGTGTTTGCACAATAAACACTGAATATTTGCAGAGTGAAAAGACAGATATTTAAATTCTCAGCAGGCTGGAGGACCCGGATGAACCAGCAGCTCGAGGACATGAGCAAACACTGAACCCCAAACAGAGCCGGAGCGGAGCGGAGCGCCACGACAAGTGAACAAAACCAACCAAGGACAGAAGGACGAGTGTGCGTTTTGCCACAAACGTCTCCGGGCAACGTCGACCGCCACTTCCTGGCCTTTAGGGCCGAGCTCTAATCCGTGAGATCCGTCACTGCTGTCGAGACCGTGATGCCATTCAGCAGCATCATATGGTCCAGATAGAGCTTGATCCAGTTCGGATGAGTCTTAACCGATAACCAAATGTGTTGGGTCTGAACACCGGAGCTGCGGGTCAAATTAAATGCATATTTGCAGATGCACTTTAAAGCCCCTGAACACATGTTTGTAGCCGATTGGGAGTTTACACCATTAATGTTTTCATCCAGTCCATGAGTGGACGCACGCTTCCGTCTGCACGGGGATACGGTCGGCGGGTGTAGTTCGAGAGAAAGAAAAGAGTTCCTGAAGGATCACCGGA
The DNA here is from genome assembly GCA_028022725.1 of Lycodopsis pacificus. NCBI lineage: Eukaryota > Metazoa > Chordata > Actinopteri > Perciformes > Zoarcidae > Lycodopsis > Lycodopsis pacificus. Next base: position 3,704,308 of record CM051688.1, on the reverse strand, counting down.
CAGAGACATGACTGTCGACATCTCTACGGTCAGATATCTCCAAAACTACACAACTCACACCAAGACAATCTGGAGTGACACACAGATAAGTGGAAAAATATGCGTTTTTGATTTTGGGGTGAGCTGTCCCTTTAACACCCAAGAACTCTTTACTTTAAAGTGTATTCAGTGAAATGGAGAGCAGCTGTTCAAATTCACAATTCAAACATCCAAATGTATATAAACCGGCTTTACAATACGTAAGTTTGGTTCTGGACTCTTCAGCTGTGAGGAGAAAAACAGAACGATTGAATCAGACTTGAACCCAGTCGGAGGTTTTCATCCTCGCCATGAGCCGAGAATGAAAACCCGTACGACACATAACCGATCACACCGACATCTCGAGCAGCAGTTACATATTATCAGCCGGGTTAATGATCGCCGGGGTCGACAGAAAGCAAAACAAACTGAACATGCGACCCACAGTCTGTCACCAAGTGTTCAGAGTCATAATGGCTTCATGAACCGGTTATATAAAGAGTGAGCACACACACACACACACACACACACACACACACACACACACACACACACACACACACACACACACACACACACACACACACACACACACACACACACACACACACACACACACACACACGTTGACCTTTATACTCCCATTAAAAACATCACATCTATGACACCAGTGGAACGTAGACGGTAACAGAAGGAATCCAGCTGCAGCGACCTGGACACCTGTGTGACCCGTGTGCTGTAGAAACACAGCGACAGCTGAGGACTGCGTGTCCGCTTGAGGAGCCAGACATCACATGACCCGGGTCTGCTCCGACCCGTCCAGCCTCTCACTCGTGGATCGGACTGAGCCGGCGTTTCGTCTCGGTCAGACGGACTCATCTGAGAAAGCTGCTTCTGCCGTTTGCCTGAATCTAGCAGATTATGACCAAAGCAGTTACAGATGTGACTCTCATACCACACAATATGAATAAATGACATGGAACAGATTCATTCAGTGCCTCGCTGTCCAGTTATGTTAAAAACGTTTCATCTTTGGACACAAAATACTTTTAGCTTTTATTCAGGTTTTTTTTTTATTAAACATCTGAATGTCCTGATTTGACTTTCTGATGAAACAATCTGCTGATAACACATTTTATTGATCATGCACACACAGTATTCAACTCAGGAGGCTTTGAACATACTGTTTTTACACACTTCTGATATTGAGGATATTAGTGATGACGAGGCTGATACGAAATATAAATAAAATAAATAAATAAAAATATTTTATAAAAATTTATTATAAATAAAATAAATAAAAATACGTTTTAAAGCGTCACTTTATTCATAGATATTAACCATTCATGACAGTGAAATACTGTTTTTTGTTGAAAAATCTCTGGAGACTCGTGTTTTTTTTTTCCTCGTTTAGATTTTCGGTCCATTGAAAATGCCAAATTTTAAAGAACTTGTTTTATTGCCAATGATTTATGCGTGCAGTCCGAGTAGAAATCCACCGTCACAATATTTCTTTGGAACATTCTGAACGGGTCAAGGAGGTCGTACTACACCAGGGAATGAAAACAATCCTGGAGTTCTCTTTGACTCTGCAGCCAGGAGTCCTCCTCAGTGAAGTCCCTCGAGGACACATGAATAAAATCCACTGGATCCGACATTAAAAGTGAAAGATAAATCCATGTGTAATGACGCAAAAGTGGCTCCAGGATGTAAATCAAGCCATTTCCCTCTCTTCCTCCATCTGCTCTACTCGCATTGTCTTGGAAAATGTCAGAGCGTGTGCGTGTGTGTGCGTGTGTGTGTGTGTGTGTGTAAGCAGACTACCAGGCTAAAGATCTCCTAGCAACAAGGACTCCTGTTTCTATAAAAGGTGCAGGTGAGTTCATACCTGACAGATGGCCACACACACACACACACACACACACACACACACACACACACACACACACACACACACACACACACACACACACACACACACACACACACACACCCCTCAGTCCAGGTTGAAGACGGAACTATTCTGGGAATCGTGACGTCACCGAACGTTCATGCACTAACAATAATTGAATTTGCTGCGTTTGGTTGCGCCGGTAAGTAGCGGCATGGGATGTGGAAACCTGTTTAAATGGATTTGCTGATTTCAAACGCCGGCCCGGAGGTAAGGTGTGATAATCCTTAATCTCTCCACAGACTTTTTCACCGCCTCACCTTAAACAACACGCCCCCAACAACCCGTGCGCCGTTTTAAATCCCCCTTACATCTTCATCGTCACCTATCCTTGTCAATAAAGCACAGGCTGAGATTAAGGGTACAAGTGGCTCAGATGAGCTTCCTTTGTAGGGCGTCCGGGCTCGGCCTTAGAGATAGAGTCGGGGGTCAGACATCCAGAAGGAGCTCCGAGTAGATGCGCTGCTCCTTGGCGTCGAAAAGGGGACAGCTAAGGTGGTTCAACATCTGATCAGGATCCTCCTGGACGCCTCGCTTTAGAGGTTTTCTGGTTAAGAGGCTCAGGGGCAGACGCAGAACAAGCTGCAGTCAAGTTACATCTTCTCTGGCCTGGGAACGCCTCAGGGTTGCTCAAGAGCTGGCAAATGTTGGTGGGGAGAGGGACATCCGAAATACGGTTTCAACATGAAAACAAGACTTTCATTCAAACAAACAAGCATTACGGGACACAAGGTTTTCAGCCAGCGCTGTGAAGAACCAATAGACCGACCTCATACGTCTCATCTGACGCTCTGTTTGTGTGTTCTAAGGTGTGTCTCGTAGCTCTACTGCAATCTGTCATATGACCATATCTGGGCACTGAAACCACACACACACACACACACACACACACACACACACACGGCGGCTTGTGATGATCATATGTTATGGAGCAGAGGGAGCCAGAACAACACACACACACTTCACCTCCTTCAACAGCGGAACGAATGGAACCCGCCAAGTTCAGGAAGCCCGAGTTACAGATGCTGGAATGAACTCCAGCCGCCTTCATCTGGTGCAGTACGAGTGAAGCGGTGGCACAAGGAGCGGAGAAGTTATTCAAAACTGCGTGATGGCGTTAATTGGTGCAACTTCAGCCGTGCTCATTGGTGCAGCGAGCGGTTACAACTCAAGATTCGCCGGTTTTCCAGAAACCTCCAGTCTATATTTCATGGGGCCTTTCTATTCAGAGCCAAAGCTGATTCCTGAGACACGGTCACGTTATTGTAACTGTTGCTTTCTTGTTTTGTTCTGCCAGTTAACAAAAGCATCCCTTTAAAACAAGCAGCGATAGAAAAAGCATTACGAGATAAAAACATCGACTCTGCAAAGCGGCCTACAGAGATTACAATTCATTTTAAAAGTCTGTCATACTCCTGTCTCTGAAAACGTTTGCCAGGGAGTAAAAATCGCTGACACAAGCCAGACCGCCAGCGCATGCTTATGTGGAAATATGTCTGATAGTCAGGGACCACCAAACCCGTCTCCAAAGAATCACTCTCGTCTGAAACTCATCTGCAGAACTTGCATCCACCGGCAACATTTGGTTCCAATGCGAGACGTTAGCGCCGTATTCTCACAACAAGTTCACGTCAGAATCCACGGTTACCAGATTCAACAAAGATCTTTCCATCAAGCTGAACATGGTGTGGAGATAATTAAGAAACAATCTGGACCGATTTAGCTAATGCCAAAGAGCCATACATAAACATAACGAGAGCAGCGTGACAACTTCCGAAAAACTTTATTTATCTTACTAAATATTTTCGAGAGACTTCGACAGCTATGAAGATAAAGGAGCTCGCAGTCTGCTGCACAGAGTCTGCTATCACTTTATAATTTGAACAATGTGTGAACTGTAAACGATCAGACGTGCGGTTTGGTTGTCAAATCTAAATTCACAGCTTATCCATAAGAAACTACACATTCAGCAGATGTGTAAAAAGTGTTATTATAAGGACATGACCGACTGGCTACGCTTTGTTCTGCAGTATCAACACATGTTAATATATCAGATCTACAGGGTAAATATTAATACGAGAGACCCCGCTGCAATACATCAACGTGTTTTTGAAACGGATGCTGCACAGAGTAGAGCTGAACCCACGGAAAAACCCTCCTGGTCCAAGTCTGACCTGTAATATACATTACCTACTGTAATATATGTGTAATGCATGTGTAATATACATCATCTTCATCTCGGCCCAGTCTGAAAAGCGACTTGGATTTCTTTCCATTCCCTAAACTCCTCAGTAGGCGACGGTCAATGTGAAGCTGTAGAACTGCCGTCGTCAGTATCAACACGTCAGGAAATACAAAGCGGTCCAAACAAAGCAGCCGTTTACAGAGAGCACAGACAGCTGCAGTGTCTGTGCAGCGTCGCTAATATGCACAAGCACGACTAGAAGACGCTCATCACGCCGCGTCCTCATCACACGTTGGCCTCCGACGTGGCGGCGCCGGTTATCACGCGTGTGACGGTAAAAACCTGTGAACGAGTCACAGAAACCATTGTTTTTTAAATGTACTCATTATGTCACTTGCTGTCTTCTTACTGCCTAATTAAATCGTCCATTTGTCCTTTTTTCCTCTTGTGTAAAAGGCGATCTATAAATAACGTTTATTATTATTAGTGCAAACAGCTCAACCACCAGCATGCTGTCCAGGCTTTCAAACATGGCGGTGAAGTGCTCTGCTGTTACAATGCACTCCAATGACAAAACATCAGACACATCATCAGACGACTTCAACAACTCACACGTCTCCACAGTCGATGTACTGTGAACGGGATGATCGTGTTCTGTGTAAACCGGCAACATATATTGATGTTTTCTGTATGCAGAACTCTGATTTTATGGTCAAGGATTATGACTCTCCTCATTGAGGTGCAAAAACAAAGACGTTGACTTGTGAAAACGTAGAAATATCAGGTGGTTTACATATTTCCAAAATGCCCCCGTGTGTTTGTTAGTTGGCGTCGGTGGGCAGTCGTGTGGAGGCAGCGCGGTGCATTCAGGCAGCAGCGTTCACACCGTTGATCCAGCGTCTCTGCTCGGAATCAAACTGGCTTCTAGACGCTCACACTTTATTCAGTCCTCTGTTGCAGCTAATGACCCGTTTCCTGTCTCTCTGGCGCACACACACACACACACACACACACACACACACACACACCCCGTTTAACCATTAACCTGCCCAATTGCACACACACTCTCCCTCCTGCAGGCCAGCTCTACAACAGGCCAAGTGAAAGTCAACAGCACGTATGATCTGGATCAGCATCTGAATCAGTGGCCAAACCTCAGAGACCCAACCAACCAACCTCTCAACACCAGAAACTCAAGAAGCAATTCAACCCTTTGCAGCCAATAGCAGGAGGACGGCTGCAAGCGTCTTTACTTCATATGAAAGCTGCATTTTCTTTGTTACACACTAGTAGGTCAACAGCAGAGGAAAGAGGTCACAGAACATGACTGCACACCAGCTGTGTTTTCTCTCAGCAGCTTCATTCACGGAGAACAATCGAGTCAAAACAGTGTCCAGTTAGTATAAATATACTGTGTCACAGCAGGATTACTGCCATCGATACACAAATGAGGATAATCTGTCGATGGTAGACGTAACGAATAGCTTTTTCACTGAACACACCAACAAAACCAGATGTCATGCCTAAAAATCATCACCGTAGCGATCACAGCCACTTCTAACACTCAGTACATTAACACTTCACCTTCTATTTCATCATATTCTATGACAGCGGAATTCTGCAAAGTACTTGAGTTAAACATGCCGACTGTGTTCAATGCACAAAGTACAACTTGACCTGCTATAGTATAGTATACAGTGCACAGTGCAGCAGTCAGTACTCACTCTGCTGCTCTCTTTGAACAGTTTAAAGCTCATCCACTTCGGCATGTCGACCTCTGCTCTGCCGTCTCCCTCTGTCGCTCTTTCCGTCTTTGACAACTCCTTCGTTTGTGTCTCTGCCACACAAACACGCCCTCACACTGTCTCACCCTCTCTCTCCCTCCCTCTCTCTCTCCCTCTCTCTCTCCCTCTCTGAACAAACAGCCATAGCTCTGTATCAGATTGGGACGGCACTCTGCTTGCTGTCTGTGTTCACATTTCTTTCACTCCTTGGAAGCTGCTGGGACACTGAAACACTTTCCAGGACTCCGTGTGTGTGTGTGTGTGTGTGTGTGTGTGTGTGTGTGTGTGTGTGTGTGTTTTACCTGTGTTCTGGGGACCTAAATCTGTTGACACAGTCACATTGTGGGGAATAACATTCCTTATGAAGTCCCTATAATGTAAAGTAACATTTTAGGGCGAAGACTTGGTTTGAGGTTATGTTTAGGTTAGGTAGGGGTTAAATTACTAACGTGAATACAAGTTAATATAATATCCTGGTGTGTGTGTGTGTGTGTGTGTGTGTGTGTGTGTGTGTGTGTGTGTGTGTGACACAAGTCATATGACCAGCAGATGGCTACTGTACGGCTTCAGTCTGAACCCGACACTGAATGCATTTGATTCATGAGCACACACACACACACACACACACACACACACACACAGCTTCCTAAACTACTGTACACTCGTTACTGGAAGTGCAACAAAAAGCCAAATACTTTATCAATACACCGAAGCAACAGAAGAGCAGCGCAGCTGAAGCCAGATGTTGCATCTGCTCTGTGCGGAGTCTCTCCATGTGTTCTGCACACATGTAGACATTCACTCGATACATACTGGGACAAAAACAGGGAGGTTCCCCTTTTGATCTGGCCTGTGTCCAGCTGCAGCACTACTTTACACACTTTCATGTGACAGCGATGCCAAATACATCACATGTACAGTACAATGGAAATTACTATGCGATATTAAAAACATGTGAAACCAGAAGGAAATGATGTTCTGTAATTGTAGATGGCGGTCCGGCTGTCATTAATTACGAGGTCAGTTTAAGTACAAGGCAAAAACATATTGTCACGTGCACGTCCTGCTCCTACCATGCAGACAGTTTGTTACTTTGCTGAGGTCTGATATGTTCATCTCTCAGGCTCGTGCTGCCAATCCAACCCAATGGAATCTGGTGCTACAGATCCTGAAGACTTATACTCAAACACGACGAAGAGACATCGTTTGCAACCGCCATCTGCAGCGTCTCAAGGTCCGCTTCAACAAAGATCTTGAGCCAACGATAGAACAGCGCGTAAACTTTCGCCCAAGTGCAAATTGTGAGGGATGAGAACCAACGTGCAGAGTCGCTTCGGGCTCGGGCCTTATAGACCGGGTTCAGGGTCGGACTCGGGCTCAACTCTCTCCTTTCATTGTGCCTCTGAACTGCAGGGTGACGTGATACGATCTTTAATGAGGAACATTTGAATGAAATGAAGCGTTTGAGCAGACACTTTGAATGCGCTTCAGTTACCACCAACTCTCTGAGGATGCTCATAGCACTTTGGGAATTGGACCGTTACTGTCGTGAGGCTCATTCGCAATCATTTTGTGGATTCAGCCATCAGAGTCCACAGCCAATGCGAGAAGCTCTGTCGTGCTTTGAGCTAATGCGAGCGTGCCAACACGCTCCCACTGACGAAGCCAACATGCTGACGTGCAGCATGATCTTTAAAAGGGTTCTTCCCGAGGAAAACATGTTGACTCGTACTAAATCCCATGGCGGTTAACACAAAAGTCGTGGAGACATTTCACTCAGCAGTCACCCTCACGGTGGCGCCCGAGGAAAAGTCAGGTGATCGCCAATTTCCTTAGGATTCATCCTTTGGGGACCATGAATATCTGCATTCAATGTAATGGCTAATCAGCCAAAAGGTTCTTGAGATATTTGAGTCTGGACTGAAGTGGGGGATCAACCAACGGACCAACATTAACTTACACAAGAAAATATGTTGTTTCAGTTTGGCTTTTAACTTCCGAGCAAAAACGGCTCAACCCAGGCGCGAGTGATGCACGTCCAGTTCTACAGGAGTCATGTGCCGGCTCGGTTCATTGGTTCTGGCTCACAGAAAAACTCAAAGTTTTACTCCAACTGAAGGCGGAGGCTTAGAAAAAGAGAAACCAGCGTTTGTCCTCTGACCTACGGGGCTGCGGTGGAGCCACGACGGCTGCCAAGCTGTCGACCGCTGGAACGGCGCTTTAAATAACATGGAGACCACAGACTGGACCACGGACCGGACCACGGCCGAGTCAGGGCACCGAGAAACGTCACAGGAAAGACCGAATGCCACACGGCGTCACGGAGCTGAAAAAAAATAAAAATAGATGTTCCAGAACAGACTCAACAAATCATCACAGACCTCACATCCTCACGTCGTGTTTACGATAGAGCTGTCCGCTGAAATCACCACATGACAAACGTTCCCTGATCCGCCATCCCTCACGGTTAAAACATGGACGTTTGGTGGTAAACAAAGGTCACAAATTATGGTTTCTAATGTCAAAGTCACAAACTATGTCTGCACATGTTGTACAGAGCAGAAATTGAAAAGTAATTCCAGGCTTAGTATTCCGAACTAAGCCAGCAAACCACAATAAAAGCCCGAGACATTGCGTAACTGTGTATCGGAGGGAATTTAAATTCACTCAGAACATGTCGCTAAAGAGGAAACTCAATAAAATAGTTTACTATAACGGCTTAACGATTGCCACAGGAGGAAAGCATCGTCCTTTCAACAGAAAGATCAATCTGTCGGAAGTGCTGCTGAATGTCAAACATTAACAGAGACGTCTGAACTGAATAAGACTGTTGGAGCACGGCAACGAGATTGTGTTTTTCTGAACAGAAGGAAGGCAAGTAAACAGAAAAATAGAGGGAAAGGAGGCATTCGTCATATAAAAACTCCTCAAACCACCAGAAACAGTAGCTCCCACCCTGTCTACACACACACACACACACACAGTGGAACATCTGACTCTGCCAATGTTGGGCTGTTATTATAGAGAGCGGGGGAGAGCGGGGGAGAGAGACAGACAGGAAAAAGCGAGACAGCGACAGAGAGAGATACGTGTGAAAATTGAGTAATAAAAGAGTGGGATTATAAAGGGAGCAGCTAATTGTGGGTGTGTGCAGCTAGAGACGTGTGACGGAGGAGGGCGAGGCGAAGGTGCGAAGACGTTTATGGGAATAAGGAGAGGTGAGGAGTTGAGAGTAAGCGGTGAATACATATCGACCCACAGCCTGTTGGGTTCAACACAAACATAGAAAGACAACAATTTGTTTCCAGCCAGAACAAAAAACTATCTGCTGGAAGAGAAAGGTGATTATTGTAGTCAAACTGATCAATACACGATACACCTTAAACGAGCAAGGTTCTTGTGTACGGACAATCTAGAGTAGCAACAATCCATCTAAACCATCTCATTATGGACGTTATATCTCCCTGTTCTTCATGAGTGTGTGTTCAATAGTATAGTACAGGTCTTCTATCAAAGGACTTTTCCTAACTCAACAAACAGAGAGAGGGTTTCTCCCAGAGTGCCTCCAGTTTCGCCTCCCTCACTTGTACAGTGAGTACCTCCTCATACACACCCCCCCCCCCCCCCCCCCGCTCGATTGTGACTCAGTGAACGTTTCACAACTGGAACATGTCTGGTGTTCTTAATCCCCAGACACTGCACCACCGCCATTCACCACTAGGGTTGTCATTTTTTTGTATATTTGAAAAAAAAGAAAGTGCAAACGCTCCACCTGTCAAGTGTTCAGCTTTATCCTGCATCATGTTTAGTCTGACGCACTAATCTGGTGTTAGGAAAACAACAAAGCTCCTGCTTGATATTTGCCGACTAGAGGTAAAACCCACAGTGCATGTTCCACCGGACTTCATCTGTAGAAAGATACGAAACCCACAGTGCATGTTCCACCGGACTTCATCTGTAGAAAGATACTAAACCCACAGTGCATGTTCCACAGGACTTCATCTGTAGAAAGATACGAAACCCACAGTGCATGTTCCACAGGACTTCATCTGGAGAAAGATACTAAACCCACAGTGCATGTTCCACAGGACTTCATCTGTAGAAAGATACGAAACCCACAGTGCATGTTCCACAGGACTTCATCTGTAGAAAGATACTAAACCCACAGTGCATGTTCCACCGGACTTCATCTGTAGAAAGATACGAAACCCACAGTGCACCTTAAGAGCGGCTCCGCTTTCAACACGCCCGATCAGATAACTCAATAAACAGCATTATCTCCACTCGCCTTCACTCCAAAACACACAAGGAATTGGTGGACTTGATGATAATAAATCCCTGGAGGGTTCATGGGAACAGAACAAGAAGCCGGGAGCACCACCGCCCGTCACGGTGATGAGGAGTGCTGGCACTCTTACTACTGGTTCATAGTGTAGTACAGCAGCAGCTCTGTCCTGTATGTCGCCAAGTACTTATTCTCTTGTCACATTACGAAAGCGCTCGCACATTGAAAACGGTAATGAATGGAAATCACTAAAAACAACTGCATCCAAGAAACACAGCTCGTAGTTAAAGTCGGCTTTGCTGTGTCAGCGTCTGAAATATGAAACGTATCCAAAGGAAATGTAGGAACGTCTCTTTTTTAGTTTTGATGTTTTTCAGGAAAAACAGAAGAGGATCCAGAAATAGCCAGCTCGAGTCTTCTGAATCCCAGTAACAATAAACTGGACCAGAACAGCAACACGGCCGCAGAAAAATTCATTATGATGTTTTCATTGGTCAGGAGGAGGTGTGGAGAGCAACGTGGACATGCAGTGAAGCAAAAGGTGACAGTAAGAAAGCTCCATGTGCATTAGAGATGTTCCAATACCATTTTTTGGGCCATTCTGATTGAGTGAAGAAGAGTCTGTGTGTGTGTGTGTGTGTGTGTGTGTCTGTGTGTGTGTGTGTGGTGCTGACATTTAGAGGCCGGGTCGTGCGTAGGCGTGGGGTTGCTCGGTAAAAAGGCCACACTGTGTAACACCACAGTGGGAGGCCATGAATGACATCTGTCTGTGTGTGTGTGTGTGTGTGTGTGTGTGTGTGTGTCGACTGGGAATAGGGAAGTACTGTAGTAACATTGGAGAACAAGCAGTGTGGAACCAGCAACACCAAAACAACTGCGACACCAAACGATTCAAAACCTGTGAATTTTGACGTTTTGTTGTTTAGTTGCAAATGAACCGGTGGTGACAAAGCTTGAGGAGTCGCTCTGTAGTTCAGCAAACATCCAATTACCAAATGCAGTGTTTGCTCAGTTATACTTGGTTTGCCTGTTGCTTCTTTCAAACACACGCACTGAATCACAAAGCAGTAAAGCAGCGCCAGGAACACAGGAAGCGTGCCGTGACAGACGAAGGCTGGGGAAACCCTGCTGCTCAGCAACTTCAGCCTCGAGCTCAACCTCAAGTATTTAAATATTTCATTTAATGATTTAATCCAGGCGCAGCTTAGAGTGCACACTTTGCACTTATCATTTGTGCTGATTGCGAGTTTAAAGACGGGCTTACTTGGATGCTCGAGGCCGGTTGGTAGGAGGCGTCGGCACAGACGCCGGCACACAACCTGAAGAGGTTTTTCATCACCGACTGCTCCTCCGTTCACAAGGTCACATCGCTGGATTCTTCTCACACACACACACTTCTGCTTCACGCGACGTTAAGGATAAGCTCAACGCAGTCATGGCGCTGCATGTAACGTGTGTAAGAGAACGCACATGTGCACAAACACGTCTTACTGGCAAATGCACAGCCCCTGCTTCTGCCCCTTGTAGCTGCATGGGAGACCCTGTAGCGCTGAGACAGCTGCAGGTCATCAGCTCATCAAGGACAGCTGCCTTCAACTCCTCTTCCTCCCTTCGACACATACAAACTGTGCGTTTCCTACCTTGTCGCTGTCTACAGTGTTCTGGGACGTCCTGGACGCGATGGAGATGGTGTCCGGTTGGCTGCCGCCGTCTCCCTGACTGTCTCCATCTTCACCTCCCTCCCTAGACACACACACACACACACACACTCGTTTAAATCACTGGCAAACACTTTCCGCGTGAGAATGTAACATCACTGTCACCTCTGATGGGACAATATCGCCGCTCGTGCTCACGCTGTTTTTAAATCTTAGAAAGATTTAGTTCTGCCGAGTCGACTCTTTTTATTTTTAACCACGGCGATATGGTTCCCGCCCGCAGTGCCACCGTTTACAGTGATGCCGTTTCCAGTTGTGGCAACAGTAGAGGTAGATCCCCTGGCGCTACATTTCCCTGAAGTCACTCAATCAGCGACTGCGTTTACGTGCACGCAATATTCCGGTTTATTCTTCACGTATGTTTTGTGAGCCCACATTTCTCATCTCGATCCGGTTTGTGTGTCCTTGTTTACCTCTTGGTGTTATTCCTGGGTTTGGTCAGCGCTGGTGTTTTCGGCAGATGGAGAGGCTCCTTCATCGGCCCCTTCATGTGAGTCATCCTCTCCTGGATCACCTCCCTGATGTTTTTAATCCACTCCTGTTTGGCTTCCATATTGGACGCCTGGAGGGGAAACACCAGAGTAACTGTTATTAAAACACAGTGGCACGTCTTTAATGGCAGCAAACCACTATTTACACATCGAGTCAGACAACAGCATTTCAGTCAAATGTGTTACTTGCCTTCAGCACCGTTTTATTATCAGAGGACGGGGTTCTTCCAGCCCACAGAGCGAACTTACACGGATCACCCTCAATGTGCTCGGTCACTCCCAACTCCGACGTCTGCAGGGCAGCGAGGAGGGAAAAATACACAATTACCACAAATGTGAGGTGGTGGAAGCCAACCATCTGTTTGATTAGAACACAGTCTTTATCCTCACACACACACTCACCAGTAGTTTGTTCTTGTACTGGTATTTGGTTCTGCCAGCCGAGTCTTTGATCTCCTTGCTGAAGACCAGGGAGAACTCGAACAGGAAGAGGTGTCGGTCCCGCCCCTTCCTGATCAGCGAGCGTGGATCCCAAACCTGGAAACTGTCCTGCAGGATGAGCTCGCCCTGCACCTCCAGGTTTTCCTCAAAGCCTGAGGAGGAGGAGGAGGAGGACCGAGACTTAAAGGGGAACAACCATCAAAACTACCTTTCCTACGTCTCATGCAGGGCTCATCACAGTAGACCAGCCACAGTGCTCCATATTTTATTTAAAGTATTGCTGACAGCTTCAGCACAATCACACAGCGGTGGGGACAGCATCTTACCCTCCAACATGGCGAGGTGCATGGCATCGTTAGCTCTCTTAGGAACACTGAGCATCACATCCAACCCGTCTTTAATCTCCCCTTTGCCCTCCTCACAACATGACAGCAGCTCCTGCAGAGGGACGCGAGAGGACATCACTCACGTACAGCAGCATCTCCACATTTAGACTACATATCCCATGAGCCCCGGTTGCTTCCTGACTCTCCCTTGGCTCCTCTTCTTGGTTTGCGTGTGTGCGTGTGCGTGTGCGCGTGTGTGTGTGTGTGCGCGTGCGTGTGTGCGTGTGTGCGTGTGTGCGCGTGCGTGTGTGTGTGCGTGTGCGTGTGTGTGCGTGTGTGTGTGCGCCTGTGTGTGTGCGTGTGTGTGCGCGTGCGTGTGTGTGTGCGTGTGTGTGCGCGTGTGTGTGTGTGTGCGTGTGTGTGTGTGCGCGCCTGTGTGTGTGTGTGTGCGTGTGTGTGTGCGTGCGTGTGTGTGTGCGTGTGTGTGTGTGTGCGCGTGCGTGTGTGTGTGCGCGTGTGTGTCTACCTTCAGCAGTAGTTGGTACTTGGTGATCCTCTGGACCGGTTTGATGAGGTAGGAGGAGATGGAGTTAGCCAGTCCACGTCTCTGCTGAATGTCCTGTTTAAACCACACAGAGACAACATGACAGCAAACGCTGTAGCAACATGAAGAAATAAATAAAATGCAAATGTCATATCCATGTTTAAATGGTCAATTCAGCACGCTGCAGCTGGTGGCAATCTAAACGTTTGTTTAATGACCAAACAGCACCACCTGCTGATGGAACAGGGCAATAACATAATCACCAGCACGTCAGGAGGGAATTACTTTCATTTAGAGGATTTAAAAGGGTACTTTGGTGCTTTTTAACCTATTTCCCCATGTTTTTTCTTTAAATTGATCCAGTGTTGAGGGAGAACTCTGCAGACGGCAAACGGGCTGTAATGTAATCGCTCTGGGCAACACCTCACTGTCAATGTACGGCCACTAAAAGTGCTTGCGTTTGCCGCTATAGGGCTCAGATTGTTGTAATAAGTGTCTGACAACATCAAGGAAGGAACCCGACAAAAAAGGGCCCGGGTTGAAAAGTACTGATTTCAGAATGAGTCCGTTTTCTCAGACAGAGGTGGTTTCATGAGACTTTTTCATTTTACATGAGCTGTTTTTGCAATGAAGAGATGGAACAAAAGGTTTGTAGTGGTATTGTTCACGACACGATGTGAACGGATCTGTGGCAGCAGGACGGAGGGTTTACTCACGTCGAAGAAGGTGCCGGCGTGCTCCAGGATCAGCTGACTGGAGTCCGGTTTGTTCTTACAGTAATTCACATAGATGTGGAACTTATCAGCCTGCGGAACAGGACAGGACAGGAGAAGGTGTTTACAGTGACACATGATCATTTTGCTGTGCTCTTTTCAAGCCCGCCCTTCTTATTTGGACAGAGAACGGAGAACATCTGGAATAAATGGCCGCCTCTCACCCAGGTGACGAAGCAGTGACCGACGTCCTCAGGAAGCTGCTCGTAGTTCACCAGCTCCTTCAGGAAAATACTAGAAGCAGAAACACCGAAGCACACAGCAAAACAATCAAGAAGTGCACTTATTGTTTCAATATAGTTTTTTATAAATCGCTGCAGATGAAAACCAAACATTTCCTGATTTTCCTGCTTCAAAATGAAAGTGTTTAAAGAAATGTTTTTCCCCCGTTCTTAAACTTCCACACCTACGAGCTCAGAGCTGAAATGCTCGTTGCCGTGCCGTGTGCGTGTTGCGAGGAAATTCCCACATATGTTCCAGAAAAAAGTCTAAAGTTTCTGGAAACAAAGACTCAAGACTCAAAGACTCAAAGACTCAAAGACTCAAAGAAACAATCTCTCACTTGTGGTGGAAGTCCCAGATATCCTGCATGTTGCCGAAGATGATCAGCTCCTTGTTGGCGATGCCTGGAGGAATCTCTTCCACACCGCTGGTCATCTCCAACAGGTAGGTCTGACAGACAGACAGACAGACGGGTCAGACGGGTCAGACGGGTCAGACGGGTCAGGCAGACAGGAACATATTTGTGTCAAAACAAAACTGGGACAAGCCGAGCAGGTTTTCCTACCTCCAGACACTCCTGGAGGTCTTTGACGTAGGTCTTCTCTGTCTGCAGCAGCTCTGCCATGATGAACCTGAGACGAGAAGAGAAAGTTCAGACTCCCAGAGGACGAGATCAGATGGCGTGAGTTATACGAGTGGTTCTGGTTCGTGTCTGGTTCTTCCGTGACCACATGAACCGGTTTGATGTCGGAAGACTAGAAAAGTTAAGATAAACCTTCCATGTGTCACAATTTAGATTATTTTTATTTGACTTTTGGAAGCAGCAATGTGTATAGACTTGTTTTTTCTCTCTCTCTCTCTCTGCCTTCATTCTCTCTCTCTCTCGCTCACTCTTTCTTCCTGGCGGACTTCCTCTTTTCCTCGTTGACCTCGGGGTTGGGGTCACGCAGCTTGACCTCTGGGTCGTCCGTCAGGCTGGCGGGGATGGTGTCCAGCTCCAGGTCTTTGTTGTCCTGCGCGGAGGAACACCGAGTGGATCGTCGTCAGCAATCGGCCGAACAAGAACAGGATTAAAAATGGCCGCGCGTGCTCTCACCTCGGCGCTGACCCCCAGGCTCCTCTCCAGGCTCTCCTGGTATTTGCCCATGCGCAGCGAGAAGTCGCGGTACCTGCGGTCCACCGTGCTGACCCAGCGCTTCAGCTCCGACACGTGGGCGTGGCCTTTCTCCACCAGGTTGTCCGCCAACTGGATCAGCAGCTTCACCTTCTCCTTGGTTTGCTGCGGGAAGCAGACACACACAGATATGACATGCTGGAGGAGTCGCTGATGTTCTGTGTCCCTGCGTGAATAGAATACATCCATCTATACATCTGGGCTCTCGCTAATGTTGCGATTCCTAACAGGGGGAAATACCCTTACCTGTATATCTCGTACTTATAACCCTCAGACAGACTACGTTTCAGCAGCCTGGGCGGCTTTATGTGATTGTTTTCATTGAGAAAATGAAAAGAAGGAAATAAAAAGGTAGATCCAGCCCTCAGAGTGCAAAGCTCCTCAGGGAAACATCTCAACGTACAGGAGTGTACAGTGTTCCTTATAATGAGTTTAAATATGCACAAGGATGATGATCCTCTCACACACACACACACACACACACACACACACACACACACACACACACACACACACACACACACACACACACACACACACACACACACACACACACACACACACAGTGTACCTTGGCAGTGAGTCTGAAGTGACGGTAGTCGTTGAGGAGCTGCTGCGTTTCCTCGCTGCTTTCACCAGGTGACGTGTGTGTGGCCAGGTACACTTCACCCGTCTCTTGGATCCAATCCAACGCCTACAAACACACACACGCACACACACACACACACGCACATGCACACGGCAGAATAAAGCTGATGAAATAAACCAGATGTCCCTTTCGTGCAGCACATTTCCCCAAAACTATAATCCAGCCAGAATTCTTTGGTTTTTTTTCACTAAAGAGCGCACACACACACACACACACACACACACACACACTCTCTCTCTCTCTCTCACACACACACACACTGACCTGTTTGGTACTGCGTTCAAACATCAAGTACTGCTGACACTGGTCCAGCCTCCGTTTCTTCAACGTCCAGAAGTGAAGGACTCTGTTTTCTCTCTGCAGCAGCTCGTTAAGAATGGCTGCACACAGAAACACACAGCAGCTACATGACAACATGCACTTCCTCCCTAATCCCACCATGTCTCCCAACGGCACACACATGTACAGTATGCAGTAACATGATGCAACGATGCAACTACCTTATTTTGTATGCTTCTTGTTGTCATCTATTTTTTGCTTCTTTTCTTTTTTCATTGTCAGGATTATATGTTATGTGTGTGCAAATAAAACCTTAAAATAAAATAAAATAATATAAAGTAAAATGACATTTGATTTAATTGAATCATGCCTTTGTAAATTAAGATCAGTACACATCTTAAACAAAGCTTTCCAGAAACATGATCTGATTTGGTCTGTCATAATCAGATGGTCAGCAGCACTGACCTTTGACCTGTTGTTCGGGCCCCCTGGTGTGACCGGCGGCTCCGGGCATGCTGACGTTGTTCCTGTGGATGTACTTCAGAAACACCTCGGCGTTCCTCCGGGCCAGAGTGCACGCCTGCAGCACACGGACACGGTGCTTAAAGCGACGAGCTCTCACTGCTCTCACCAGTAACAGCAGCATTTTACCCAGGCACGTGTGAACAAACTCAATCAGCACATTTGCAGATCTAAGCAGCCGCCTGTTTCCCGATGGGAGACTCTGAGAGAGGAATCACCTTGAGGAAGGCTTCTTTCTGCTCCAGGTGTTTACTGATCAGAGGCAGCAGGTGCTCGCAGTCGGCCGTCATTCCCAGTTTATCGTGGCTGCCGCACCAGTCCTCATCGCGGCGATACTCCTGCTCCAGGCTCTCCAGCACGCTGCACACCTGGACGCACGCAAAGAGTCGGTGACGGCTTCCAGACAGCGCCAACCCGCTGAGAATGTGTGTGTGTGTGTGTGTGTGTGTGTACCTGTTCGGACGTCTTGTAAAAGGCCACGGAGGCGTTGACGAGCTTCAGCCGGTCCTCCATCTTCAGCATCAGCTGCTGCCAGTGGACCGCCACCTTCTCAGCGCAGCCTCTGATGGCCTCTGGATCGTAGTGACCTGCCTGGAGCATCATCTGGAGGAGAGGGAATGTAGAAGTACGGTACGCAGGATAACACAGGATATACAGTGGAGTAGGTCTACGGTCTAGAGTGGTGAAAAGCAGTGGTCTACCTCAGCCTTTTGCTGGACCTGCAACGCGCTCTGGTGAGTCTTCTGGAGAGAGTTAGCGTGGAAGAGAGACTGGAGGAAGAGGAGGAGAAAAAGAATTACGTTCAATTCATTTAGCCAATCGTTAGAGATGATTTCACTTGTCTACAGGCAACGTGAGGGAAACGCACGTGAAGGAGATGCTCATAAACAATGCAGGTTACAAACGTTCAAGGCAAACGCTGCTTTGCAAATGTTTAATGGTCAATGAAGTGCATTCAACATGTGAGTTTAAACTTGAAGGAAACACACGGCGTGTTGTTGATGTCTGATTTGTCCTCCTGCATGCTGTGCGGGCAGCTCTCGGGCACATAAAGCGCTGTAACACGTCATCTCTTTTTCATTTGCAGCCAGCAGGTTTTCAAATCATTTCAGACTCTGTCTCCTGAACCATTAAGTTGAAGCCAGAAATCCATTGGAAGCTCTCTAGTGTCCACCAGGGGGCGACTCCTCTGGTTCTGAATCATATTTTAAAGGTCAGTTTGACATGAAGTTGTTATATTCCAATGTAGGAATTTCATTATTCGTATGTGTTTGTGTGCAAAGACAGTTTTACATCAGTCTGATGGAGGATGCAGGACTCCCTCTGTGTGTGTGTGTGTGTATGTGTATGTGTATGTGTATGTGTGTGTGTGTATGTGTATGTGTATGTGTGTGTGTGTGTGTGTATGTGTATGTGTATGTGTGTGGGTGTGTGTGTGTGTGTAGTACAGTGCTGACCAAGAGCCTTCTTCTACTCCCTGTGAGTGCTTACACATTTCTGGAGTCAGCTATTTAAAGCAACGCCAGGAGTAACACACACACACACACACACACACACACACACACCTACACACACACACACACACACACACACACGTGTGTGTAAGCATCTGTTACTCTTTAAAATCGATGCAGAATCAAATGATTATTGAGGCAAGCCCGGTCCACACACACACACACTCACAGATGACTGTGCGCGGTGTGTGTGTGTGTGTGTGTGTGTGTGTGTGCATCAGAGAGCGCACTCATCTGCTACTATTCAAACCCGATGCATACTGAAATAATTATGACTAAAGTACAGTAACCCTGGTTCGGGCAGCAATGATTAGGATGTGTGTGTGTGTGTGTGTGTGTGTGTGTGTGTGTGTGTGAGAGAGTGTGTGAGAGTGTGTGAGAGTGTGTGAGAGTGTGTGTGTGTGAGTGTGTACCTCTATGGCCATCTGGAACTGCTCATGCTCCCTCTGCAGCTGCTCGGCCTCAGACAGAGAGCTGGCGTTCACCATGCTGGCGTTCAACATGGACTCACCGTTACGGATCCAACCCAACACCTAGAGAGAGGGGGGGGGGAGAGAGAGAGAGAGGGGGGGGGGGGGGGGAGAGAGTGAGAGAGAGAGAGGGGGGGGGGGAGAGAGAGAGAGAGAGAGAGGGTGACAGAGAGAGAGCGAGAGAGACAGCGAGAGAGAGGGGGGGAGAGAGAGGGGGGGGGGGGAGAGAGAGAGAGAGAGAGCGGGTGACAGAGAGAGAGCGAGAGAGAGAGCGAGAGAGAGAGAGAGAGAGAGGGGGGGAGCGAGAGGGGGGGAGAGAGAGAGGGGGGGAGAGAGAGAGAGAGAGAGAGAGGGGGGGAGAGAGAGAGAGATACAGACAGACAGAGAGAGGGAGAGGGGGGGGAGATAGAGAGAGAGAGGGGGGTAGGGAGAGAGAGGGAGAGACAGACAGAGAGACAGAGGGGGGAGGGGGGGAGAGAGAGGGAGACAGAGACAGAGAGAGAGAGAGAGAGAGAGAGAGAGAGAGAGGGGGGGTGAGAGAGAGAGACAGACAGAGAGAGGGAGAGGGGGGAGATAGAGAGAGAGAGGGGGGAGGGAGAGAGAGGGAGAGACAGACAGAGAGACAGAGGGGGGAGGGGGGGAGAGAGAGAGGGAGACAGAGACAGAGAGAGAGAGAGGGGGGGGAGAGAGCGAGAGAGACATATAAGCAATATCAAAATAAGCAGGTTTTTTTCTACTTTTTCTATGATACAGGACTTTGTCTAGGAAACAAATGTCCACAGGTGAGCTGCAGTGGGCACCAGTGACACCACTTCTTAGCCAATATTAGACCAGCGGCTATCGTTAGCATGAATCCTAAACCCTCCGAGCTTTATGTTTGTGATGCATATCAGAGCAGAATCATGTGGACATGGTGCAATGCGTTCCTGCTCATTTAGCTTACCTTATATTTTATGTTGTGAGTGTCACACCTTTTAGGATATGCAGAAAATATTCATTGCTTTTATTGTAACTTGGCGATTCAGATATTAGGTCGATTCATGGCGTTTCCGCCGCGTGGCCGTTTGTTAGTACTGCGGTTGCCCTCTCTGTCCACCAGGGGGCTCCTGTGGTCAGCGATTGAGTTGCAGTGTAGCTCCAGTGATTATTAAACAGATAACACCTCGTTCCTTTAATGTATGAACCACAATGTTCACATGGAATTCAACCATCCATTTTATTGAACTACACAAAATTAGCAATTGGATTTAATTAAGAAACTATCTGTTATTTAAGGCAAATACTGTGTGTGTATTTCTTCCTTTAGAATCACACACCCAAACATGTGTGTGTGTGTGTGTGTGTGTGTGTGTGTGTGTGTGTGTGTGTGCGTGTTATTAGCACATTGCCATAAACCTCATATATTATTCAGCTGGATCCATCTGTATGTATCAGTGTGCTTCCTGTCTCAGCCAACATCATGTTCATATTCACATCTGCAGTAGCTTCTTCTCATGAAACAGAACCCCACACAAGACATCTTCTTCGCTTCAAGAGGAGGAAGTGCTGCGTGTTGTTCTTGTCATTTCTCCAACACGGAGGAGACATTTCAAAATGAGATTTTCCGTTTACTTCCTTTGTTGCAGCACCACCATATTATTTCCTTTTCGGGATTTTCTCATCTTCTGTGGCTCAGTATCAGAGTAAATGCTGTTGATGTGTTGGAGATAAATACGTGTTCACATTTCTCTGAAATAATGTATACAGTGGCGCCCGGTGAATGACGTTTTGTTCGAGCGTTGCTTCAGTCCAGCCTGGTGCTGGTGCTGGTGCTGGCGCTGGCATGTGCGTTGTACCTGTTTGACCTCGGCCTGTAGGTGGCGCAGCTGCAGGATCTGCTCCAGGCGCGCGTGCGTGTGCTGCGCGTTGAGCTCCACCTCCTGCTGCTTCTCGTGGAGGAACTCCAACAGCTCCTGGACCTGAGAGGCCAAGTCCATGTCCTTCTCCCCCGTCAGCTCGATCCCTGACACACACACACACACACACACACACACACACACACACACACACACACACACACACACACACACACACACACACACACCGCTGTGATTGTCACATTCGTCATGGGCTACCGCCAACAAAATGTTGTCCCCTCCAATCAAAGAGGCTTTTGGGATGTTTTGGATGATCTCTGTCGTATTGACTCTAATTCCCCTGCAGCTCTGCAAAGACAGGATTAACAACCCACCCCTCCCACATTGCTTTGCATGTGAAGGTGTATCTAGTCTTAACACGAAACTAAGCTGAACACGTCCCGCCTCCAGCTGTGTACTAGACATAAGGACATTAAAAGGTAGAATTAGTAGGATTTTCCTGAAAGCAATGTACAGACTCACACAAACAGAATCCCCCTCAATCATCACTGATCACTAGAAGTGCTCGGCGGACTCAAGTGTCGAGCAGCACTCGCTGCAAAAGTCACTAAATCGTGCGAGAAAGTCGTCCAAGTCGGCAACACTGACCACTCCAGCAGAATTATCATTGTGAACGTAAACAACAAACTGCTTTTGTTCGTATTTTGGTCCACAGGAAATTACAGGACAGGCGTATCACTACAGCCACAGATACGAGATGTTGTTGAGCATTTGATTTACTGATTGAAGTCACAATGTAAAGAGAATTTCATCAAATATAACAAAAAGGTTTCTGGAAATACTACCCTGGCGTTCATTTCCTAAAGTCCATCTCTGAACTTCCTTCACGAGCCCTGTCTCTCGCTTCTTTGGTGTTTCATGCAGGAGGACACGTTAGAGGACAGACGTCCTAAAAAAAGGCATCTTTAGGGTTTCTGACAGGTTCGTGTCGTTAATGTCACACAAGGTGGAAAAAACCCAGTGATGACGGGGAGGACAAGCCTCTCTGCTTTCTCGTTTCATCCAACATTGATTTGATATTTTCAGGTTGTAATATTACAGATTTATACTTTCCTTTGGAGCTGATTACTTTATGAAGATTACATAATGTTCCTGCTTGAGCTGCAGATGTTTGACCAGTTGAAGCATTGAATAAAAGACAAGTGTGCTGGCGCTAAGGGAGAGTGTGTTTGTGGGTGAGAGAGATTTATCACTGCAGGGGGCAGCGTGACTAAGGCACTGACCTCCTCACACACACACACACACACACACAGTAAGAGGATTGTTGTGTGATGATTATTTAACCCAAATCTCTCCCTGTTCCACACATCACACTTCTCTGTGGGATCACAGTTCACGGTGCTGCCAGAGCATCGGGGCTCCCTCTCTTCTTCGTCGCAGCTGTAAATCCAGATGTGGCCGCTCAGCAGGCAATTCATGCCAATGAATTCCATAAAAGCGCTAAAAAGTATGTCGGCCTGGTAGCAGTTTACAGTAGAACACCGTTTACCGCATGGCTGTGTGTGTTTTTTCTCTTCTGCTCAGTGAAAGCTCACATTCGGTCACTTGGGAAGCGCACTAGATGCACAATGATGCCGGGTGTGAACTCCGGTGTGGAGCAAACCACAAGGGCATGCTGGGAAGTCATCTGTGCGTGCTAATTTTTATAGCACACAAGAGGGCTTCTCTGTATGGAAGCCCAGAGGGGACTTTGTCAAAATGATACAGTAGCATTGTACTTTTCCAAAAATACATGTGATATTTGAGTACAAATTTAAATACATTTTCAAATGCTCATATTATTTATTATTTATTATTTATAAATAAATTATTATAAAATTAAAAATTATAAAATTATTTATTTATTATTATTTATTTATTCATATTTATTATTCTACGACCATACCAAACTGGAAATGTTGATGTTTGGCAACTCTGTACAGCACACAATATATCATTAAAATTTGACAATTTAACTCCTCTATTGGCTTCCATATCTATATTCTTATATATATATATATATATAATCTATACTGAGCATTTCTGTCTCTTCGTTAACCCATTTCCTTCCTCACAGAGCACAGCTGTGTGTGTTCTACCTGAAGCCTGGACCTCCATGATGTACTGGTGCAGGTCTTGACCCTGCTGCATCACTTCGTAGGTCATGTTGTTCATGGCCGCCTTCCTCTCTGCGTGGCGCTTCAGCCGCTGCTCCGCCAGGCCGATGTCCTCCGCGCTGCCGGAGGAGGCTCCGCCGCTGCCGCTGCCGCTGCCGCCGCCGCCGCCGCCCGAGCGGCCGACGTCGCTCAGCTGGCGAGACAGATCCTCGTTCCAGGCGTCCAACTCCGCTGTGACCTGCAGGAACGGAAACAATGTGGGATTCAGAGAAGAGGAGTTATTAGCACAACAAGCCGAAAACCAGCCGGGCCATTATATTGTATTATCGTGTCTATCGACATGGCTTTAATCAGCTCTAATCAGAGGCTGTTGGACCGATTGCACATGTTGAATCAGCGACACTTCTTTGAGGTCAGCCTGGGGGGTCGGGGGCCCTAAGACGGAGACCAACGGGGGACCTAGAGCAGAGCCCTGCTGTACGCCACAGCAGCCCCCGAGTGCCTGCGTGAGTCCACTTTGATACCGAACCAACACCCGCTCATGCCCTCTTACCTCTATAGTGTACTGCTCAAATATGCGTAGCTGGAGGAAGATGTCCAGCTTGATTTTGCGTTCGTGGAACAGCTCCTCCATCTGGCCCTGGGCCTCGTCCAGCTGCTGCAGCACCCCCTGGATGTGCGCGATGGAACTGCAGTGAGGCGTCTTATTGGTCGACATGGCCGCATCTCTGCGGACAGAGAGACAGAGAGGAGACTTTAGAGGCCCGAACACAAGGACATCATGAAGCATACTGGTCAATCAGCATTCACACTACAGCTAGGAGAGTAACAAGTACGTTCCCTCACAACTAGCACAAACACAAATAAGAGTCAGAGGCAGAGACACAGAGAGGCCGACTCAGAAGAATACAAATACATAAATCATACAGTATTTGTGCAAATATGGTAATTATTATCCGTCTTCCCTGAGTGGCTAAATGAAATTGACTTTTTAATGACATTTTAAGTATGAATATTGTTACCTGAGCTGCTGCATTAATCCATCTTCCTCTTTAATAACATTATGAATATTGATGTCATTACCTGGGCCTCTCAAAAACACCATCAGGAATAACTATGGGAATCGAATTATTACCTGAGCTGCTGCATCAACTCCTCTCCCTCTTTAATCACGTTGAGCGTTGCCTCCAGCGTGGCCGTCTGCTGCTGCTGAAACTGCTGGATCAGGCTCTGCACCGCATCCACCGAGTCGCAGCACACTTCATCCAACAGCTGCTTCTGCAGCTCCTCCATCCACGACCACAGCTGGACACACGGGCAGGCAGACGGGCAGACAGACGGGCAGACGGCCGGGCAGACGGACGGGCAGACGGACACACGGACAGACAGACAGACAGACGGACAGACGGGCAGACAGACAGACAGACGGACAGACAGACAGACAGACAGACAGACGGGCAGACGGCCGGGCAGACGGACGGGCAGACGGACACACAGACAGACGGACAGACAGACAGACAGACGGACAGACGGGCAGACGGACGGACGGACGGACGGGCAGACAGACAGACAGACAGACGGACGGAGGGAGGGACGGACGGACGGACGGACGGGCAGACAGACAGACAGACAGACAGGTTAGTGTAAGTGTGATCAAACCATTAGCAGAGATCTGAAAATACTGGAGACAGAAAACAACACTAAGAACTAAACATGACACACTACGGTGCCACTAATTGTAGCAGAGGAAGCGTTTTGTCCTACTGGGACTCAAACTTGCAATTATCACATACCAGAGTCTCGGTGGTTAATGACGGATTAATAATTAAATTAGACAACTCTCAGGCAGCAGCAGCAGGATGTCTGAGAATGTGTTCCCTTTGTGTGTGTGTGTGTGTGTGTGTGTGTGTGTGTGTGTGGCCCACCTCCTTGGTGTGTGTGTGGAAGGAGACAGACATGTCGAGCAGCAGCTTCCTGTGCTCGACTCGGCGGACAAAGTCCTGGATTCGGACTTCCAGGTGCCGGGCCGCCTTGTAGATTTCCTCGGGGTCGCACTCTCCCGTCTGAGCCAGCTGCTCCGCGGCCTCCAGCAGCTTGTCTGCATTAGTGTACGTGTTCTGAGAAGGGGGAAGGAGGGACCTTCATCATCACCATCACCATCACCATCATCAATATCTGGATACGCTTAGTCTCATACCATGGCCATGGACAATACAGTTCTTCAGTTCCAAGACACAAAAAGTGCTAAAAAGTGTGTTTTTGTAATACTCATTCCGGCCACTAGAGGCTGAAATGCGTCATCATCCCACGGTCTAAATGGGAGTACAATTATTCATATTTTCTGCCAGGTGAGTTTTAATTTACATGATGAAAAAAAAAAACCTTTTTTCGACCTGTTCTTAGGTCATAAACAGACAGACTTAGAGATGGATCGTCCGAATTTTTATTTTTTTCATTTGTCTATCAGGGCTTCCGTAGCTTGAACATCATCAATACAATATTTGTTTCAATGATGGCACGCACACACACACACACACATTATATTAAATTGTTAATTCCAGTTTCTGTGAATCAACGGAGCGAGGTTTCCCGTTTCTACCTCTATCTTCACCAAAAAAAAGGGACTAAATCCTGTCAGCGTTCCAGCTCTCGGCATTGATCAGGAGGACAGAACGGATTAGTGTCGTTCTATTCTGGCAAACATGAGAGATTATCTGAGTAATATTTCACTACAGGAAATAGATCACATGTGGGTGTGGTGCTAGACTGAAGAAATGTTGTGTTATGATCCCAATTATTCAAGAATATGAGTTTGGGTGAACGTGTACAGTCTGGACATTTCCCATGTCAGAGGGATTAGTGAGACGATACAGATTATAATTTACAGCAGATTATTACTCTTCACTGCACGACTGGTTCGGTTCAGGGTGAGGATTACAGCAGTGAGACGACGGGAAAGCAGAATCATCCCCGACACCTGAATGTGGTGTAAGACCAAGACATGAATGAATGAACGAAATGGTGAATAAAATCAATACGTAAATGAATATCAATGTGAAGTTATGCTTCACAAATGCTGTTTGTTTTAACTAAAGACTGGATATAAATCTGGGAACACGGCATCTGGGAACACGGCAGTTGCCATGTTGTTTTTTCCACAACCGATGAGCGGAAGTTATCATATTTGGAATGAGGACGTAGTGACGCCGTATATGTCGCTGGTAGCAACCTGTCAATCACAGTAAGCCCCGCCCTAAAGCATCCCCTGCTTTATGGTCTGTGTGACTCTAAATGGACCATAATAACTTAATGAACATCATGCTGTGTTGAAGAAGACTTGAAACTGGAGATTGAGACATAAACTCATGTTTACAATGTTTACTGAGGGAATAAATCAAGAGAGAAGTAGAGTCATTTTCTATAGACTTCTATACAACCAGAGGAGTCGCCCCCTGGTGGACACTAGAGAGAATGCAGGTTTTAGGACACTTCTGCATCGGCTTCACTCATCAGTACTCGGCAGTAGGTTGCTGCCTGGTTTCAGCTTTTCTGGGAAACTAAATCAAATTTAGCCACCACATAATAACTACTGATGCCAAAGCAATGCCCGACAAAACCTTTGGCAACACAACAATAAAAACCCGCTGGTGTTTTCCATAAAGTACCAACAAGTGACAGTCTGACCCCGCTATCAACCCACCAATGTTTGAAGTGGATCGAGTGAAGCCGAGAGAAATTAAGACGTGAGGCAGTGAGAAGAAGCTGGCAAATGAAGGCTTTTAATGAGAGTGAAAGAGTTGTGTTTGATGTTTGGTCCGTTCTAACGGAGAAGCAACTCATCTGATGTCGACGAGGAGAGCTAAAAATACACCGTCAGTAATGAAAAGGACTTGAAGATGAAATATAAACGCACCCAGTTAAACACAATGAGAGAGCATGTCAAAGTGCATTGTGGGTAATCTCTTTGCATGTATCTTAAACATGCACTTAATGTATCCATGTCATGTTTGACGCTAAGTGGAGAGTTTTACCAGCAAAACACCACAAACGGCATAAATATGCTAATGAGGAGGGAAAAAAAGGAGAGAGAGCGCCTGACCCAAATAATGCTGATCCAGCAGTTTATGGAGGTTAATCCTAATCCAGAGTGTAAACATGAGATTACACATGTATATACACTCTTCATAGGATTTACACACAATCCTTTATAGGATTATCACATTACTGAACCGCCACTAAACAAAAGTAGAGAATCATTTATCGTGGATTCTGATTAGACACCTGCGTTACTGTGATGTGATTTGAGACGGCAGTGCGTGTCATAAACCACATTATGCTTTTCTCTTTTCTTCCCCCCCCCCCCCCCCCCCCAACAACTAGAAAGCACTTAGACGGTGCAACCTGTCGAGAAAGCCTTTTAGGAGAAATTGAGATGAATTGGCTGAGACGAAGGTTAAAAGGTGCAGCGACGACGTCAGCTCCGTCGGAGAAGAAAGACAGAAAGAAGACGAGACGAGGAGGGGAAGAAGAAGAACATGACTTGGCATCTTGCAGACCAGCACCGTGTGTGTGTGTGCATGTGTGTGTGCATGTGTGTGTGTGTGTGTGTGCTTGAGCTTATGTAACAGCACCAGAGACAGTTAGGATTTAAAGATCCTGATCACATTTAGTCTCCAAAACAATGCTCTAGTCTAAATCACACACACACACACACACACACACACACACACACACACACACACACACACACGGTACGTACTCGACTTTAAAACAAATCAGAACAGAAAACTGACAACTCCAATAGAGAAGATCATCACACACTTCTACGACGACCGATGCGCTCCCAAGCCCCTCAAGGCTTCCATGTTTGACCCAATACGTCTCTGTGCGTCTGTAAGCAGCCACTACTGGCAGCTGTGGTGCAGAGTGCTGAGCAGCAAATGTTGCAGAGCTTACAGGGATAGTTATGATGTTTGTAAGTGCGGTTATACGAGGTTCTGCTCCATAGTCTGTGTATTAATACCGACGGTAGATGGAGTTTGGAGAAACAAAGTAATGTACTGCTGTGGACGTATTGCAGACACATAAAAGAATCAATATCAGTTTAAGTGTGCATTATATTTAGATGCAGTCAGACAGACCTCCCATGCACATGTAGGATGTATTCAAAGCCACAGAAACAGTGATTTTTACCTGGTGTTGCTGGTGTGCCGCTGCCTCGATCAGTGACTTTGTGTTTTTGTTACTGTGGGACTTTGGTGAATCAGAACTGACTCCAAAGTGCAGTTCCAGCTCCAGCGTTTCTTACACTGGAACTCAACTTGAGGATGGAAGACACAGAGGGCTCTGCAGTATCACTGGACTGTCTGTTCAGTGTTAGATTCAAAGGGCCACAGCTGTTTGTTCTATAGCATCTACTTCTCTTTTACTTGAGCAAATGTTCAAACCATTTCTCTTGCAGCACTGACGTTGAACACAAGCCACGTTTTGTTCTTTAGAAATCTCTACTGAGAGCTTCCACATGTTTCTTTTGTTTTGTTTTCATCTTTATGAGCACAACTCCAG
This sequence comes from Lycodopsis pacificus, assembly GCA_028022725.1. Classification (NCBI taxonomy): domain Eukaryota; kingdom Metazoa; phylum Chordata; class Actinopteri; order Perciformes; family Zoarcidae; genus Lycodopsis; species Lycodopsis pacificus. Next base: position 3,675,385 of record CM051688.1, on the reverse strand, counting down.
GTCCAGCGTTTCTTACACGATAGAATGAAATTCAGGAATGGATAACATATTCTGCAGAACCTTCAGGAAAAGCCTGGTGACCATACATGGTTACGTACAGAGGCCTGTTTTCGTGCTTCCCGCCGCCACCAGGCATGGTGGTTTTGAAAAATTTGGGATTAATCAAGGAAGATCATTTACAGATGTTTGCAAGGGAAGCGAATAAACATTTGATCAAAACAAACTACTTAAAAATGATCACGATAGGAGTGGACCTTTTCTGTAAAACAGCAGAAAAAACGGGTTTGCCAGCCGGGATGATCTTAATTCATCCACGAGAGGCTGAAGTGCACCGCAACACGACATGTTCGACATTGGACTGAAATCATTCACGGTTTGTTCTCGGTGATTTTCATTTGATATAACTTGCTAACACACAAGATATATATCTATATATATATATATATATATATATATATATATATATCTGACATTTCGGGATAGTGGTGCACTTCAGCCTCTTGTGGTTGAAATGAGTATTACAACAACAAACACAAAAAAGGGACATTTTCAGCTGGAAATAAATTATGTTTCGCCTGATTTCCCGGTGAAAACAAGTAAGTCAGATAAATATTTGTGGCAAAACCTTTTTTTATTGATTTTTTGAAAAGTAACTTAAATATTATCCAGGCAAAACTTTTTTTCACCTTCAGAAAACCATTTAGATCAGACGACCAGATGATTTTATTTTCTCACTTGCCTCTCAGGGCTTCCGTATTCCTGATTTAAGACGGTGACAAAAATCATAATTTGGGGATAAACTGCACCTTTTTGGACAAGTTTGCATTCAGAATTTCAAATGCAATAATGAAAGAAGTACAACAGCCAAAGTGTTGCTCTCTGGTGTCAGCTCATATCTAACCGTAACCATATTTCATAAACAAAGAAAAGCAGCACTCAAAAAGACAAAAGACACCGTATTGATTAAGTGGCGTGTGTGTCTGTCTCATTGGGTCTTCATTACAGTTCTTGGATGTAAACCCACGTGGACGGTCGAGACTCACCTGAGCTACGTCTTCAAAGTCGTCGTGTCTTTTCTGCAGGGCTCGGGCTCTGTGAAGGGACTTCCCGACTCCGGTGTGTTTGCTGAGGAAAGCCTCGCCGTGGTTTTCTATCCAGTCCATCACCTGGATGAGAAGAGAAGATCACCTTCACGTCATCTCCTAACACACACACACACACACTTGCTTCGCCCTTTCTTTGCTTTTTCTTTTCCTTGACAGTGAGCGCACAGATCAGCGGTACAAAATGCTCTCAGACCTCATGAATTAAGAATGGAACGGATGAAACCTTCATGATCTGGTGGGGAATGTAGGTCACTGCAGCTGCGAAGAGCTGGATGCTGAATATTCTGCCATGAGACTCGTGCAAACGTCAACATGGAAGTACTCCATCCCTTGCTTTGTTGTATATCTGCTGCATTGATGGTACTTGTTTTGGTCATTACGTCTGTAATCTCAAACACATTGTATTATGAGCTCTTAGTTCTGTGGCTGTGGATGACTCGATGCTTTGTTTTGTAGGGTTTTCTGACTCAAATAGTCTTTTAACACAGGCTCCGCCCTCACTGAACTCAGTGGGAGGAGCCCAATGAATGAACGCCCTGTGGTCACATGACATCGACCCAACCACACTGATCCCGTCAGTCAGTCTCCGCACTCCCTCTCCTCTTCATGAGCTGGGAAATATTGGACTTTTTGTATTTATTTATTTGTCAGCTGTAGTTACAAGTTACTTTTCAAAGTAATTTTCATGTAATTAAAATTACATGAAAAATTCTTACAAAATGCAATTCGTTAAAGAATAAACCAGCCGCCCGTCTCACGTCCGTGTACTTTTACTTATATATATATGAATGACTTTTACTTGTAATTGACGACTTATACATCGTGGTATCGGTACTTTAACTCGATCTCGAGCACTTCTCCCACCGCTAGCATCTCGGAGCACTTCTCAGGGCTTTGAAGGAGCCATGTCGTCATCCGTGTCGTCATCCGTGACGTCAGCGCAGCGTCGTCCGTCCAGCTGGAGCCGCAACGAGGTCGGCGAAAGGTGACGAGCTGACGCACGCAAGCCGAAGCGTGCCGACCGCGGCTGGGACTGCCGTTGCAGCTAAAACTGCCAAATGAAACCACACACCTCATGTGTTCTCTTTCTGCATCGCGGCCTCGTCCTCTCTGGGGTCGCATATATCCCGCAGCGTTGCCTCTCTGGCTGGAATGGCCGTGTTTCCAGTGAGTTATGGACTGTCGGTACGAGCTTACTCTCTCACTTGCTCCTTGTCTCGCTCTCTGTGTGTGCCTCTCGCCCTCTCTCTCTCTCTCGGGTCTCATAGAAACTGACGCATGACGAGTGCAGTTGGCAAAGCTCTGTTTTCAATGAATTTATAACCTACTGATACAATCTCCCCTCCACTCTCCATTTCCTCGTCTTTCTACCTCTCTCTCTCTCTCTCTCTCTCTCTCTCTCTCTCTCTCTCTGGGGTCACAGAGAAATGTTTGCATGGCGGCCAATGCTCAGCATCCATCTTTGTAGTCCGCCCGATGCCCCGATCCTCTCTCTCTCTCTCTCTCTCCCTGGAGCCATTCATTGATACATGCTTCAGTCACAGTGGACCTGTGTTTAATCAATCCAATGTGCTCTTGTTATTGCTCGTGTGCGTCCTCCTGACCTCCCCTAGTTACTGAAGAAGAATCCCCGTTCATTTTTTCCATTGATTTAATTACCCTTGTTGACCGCAGGAACTTTCCCCAGGGGAACATTTTGAGGAACTCATTGCCTTTCAACTGCAAGGACCCGGTCTGAATTACGTTTCGGGGACAATATAGCCCCCAAAAAGGCTCTAGTCGAGGGGTAGTACGTTCTGAAAGTACAGGAACTTTCTGGGCGGGGTTTGCAGGGATGAGCGACGCTGATTGGTCAAAAATACATTAAAACAAGGAAGTACTTCAGCATCAATTTAGGACTATTTTAAGACAAGGAGAGAGCATTTACCTCCGTTTGATAACATCAAAAGCAAAGTTTTGCTCTCGGCTTCTCTTCAGGTGAGAAATAGCAAAGTATCAGAATCGTGATTCATATTTGATCAGCGTCGCCTAATTTGATCTGAGTTTCGTGAGCTCGCTGCCCGCCGATGAATAGATCTAAGTCAAGTCATGATTATGCAAATTCAGATACGGCGAATCCTCAGACAACTCGCCGAGCCGCATCCATAATGCAACGTGAAGACGCATCTCCAGAGGTGTTGGCGATGCCGGGGGTATTCGGTTGTACCGTCATTCCGACTGCACTGCTGTCAGACCCATAACCACATCAAAGAACGTAATGCAACAAACGAATCCTCCTGCTCCCCCACCGACGACATCCACTCTGCTGGCTTCAAAATATCCTTCATAAAACACAGTGATGTTTCATTTCAGCTCCCGAATATCTCTGAAACATTTCCAGAACCACACAGTCCAGGAGCGTTTTATCTCGGGAATTCTTTTCACGTGACACACATGTAGCCGAGGCGAGAGCACAGCGGAGATAATGAACCAGTCATCGGTTGTGCTGAGCAGAGTTCATCATCACATTGATCTCACGCTTACGTACAAGATGACACGCTCCACTGTGGCGTGACATCATCCTCTCACCTCGTGGGTGAGTGAAACTAATCAAACCACTCACAACTGCACGAAAAGGACAGACTGTCGTTTTCCTCGGCCCCTTAAAAGTCGTCATTTCAGAGATGCCCACTTGGCTGTGTGTGTGTGTGTGTGTGTGTGTGTGTGTGTGTGTGTGTGTGTGTGTGTGTGTGTGTGTGTACCTGCTGGACATCTTGCTGGAACACACACAGCTGCAGTCTCTGGTGCAGTCGGACCTTTCGATGCTGCCAAATATTCTCCAGACGCCGCTGATGGTGGAGAACCTCGTGGACCACGTCCAGGATGCAGTGAACCTGAGAAATAACACAAGCTGCACAGTGATGCCTTCCAATTCATCCGATTACATTTTGATTTAATATAAAATACTTCAAGGGGAATAACTTTGTTTCAACCTGGAGCCCGTTCGCCCATGTTTTTGTGTCTAAGTGTTTACAGTCTTGAGGGAGAACGCTGCAGACGGAAAGGACGGCAGTGTCATCGCTCGGGGTCACATGTACTAAAAGTGCTTGTTTTTGAGGCTCAGATTGTTATTATAAGTGACAACATTATGGGAAGGATTTCGCTGAAGGAGAAGTTTTGTTCTGAAATCTCCCGAGGTGACGTGTTGCTGGTGGAAACACTTTGTTTGTGTCGGAGCACAGAAGGCGTAGCTCAGCGTTTTCTCAAAGAGTTTCAACATCGTGGCTGAATATTGAGCAGATTTCGACAACATGCCAGAGTGAAGAGATGGAGAGATCAGAAGAGGGGACGGGGAAAGAGGGAAAGAGGCAGGCAACATGCAGATAACAAAGGTACTTGTAAAGATGCATCTCTTTTTTTTTTATTCAATGGCAGAAGGAGCCTGACGCGAGCCCAAAAACACTCACCGCTTTGGAGTAATTAGCAGTGGCCGTCAGCGACTCAGAGTTGCCGGGACCCAGAGGCCTCTGGAGGACGTCCAGCAGGGCTTTACCGTCCTGACTCACCTGGACACAGACAGGGAAGTCACAGAGACATCACACACATCACAACAGGTCTTGTGCTTTTTACAGAGAAACTCTTCTTCTCAGTTTCCATCTGCTCCCTGGTACAAACATACACTTTCACAATCAGCATTCCTCTTCTGACTGTTGATTGATAAATTATACACCGAAACCTCAGCGGCACAGACGAGCAGTGACCCGATGAGTCCTGTGTGTCTCTTTACGGCCTCGTGTTTCTTTTCCATCCTGAACGCCTTCACACAGCATTCAGACACTCATTCATGCAACGTGTTAGAACTACAAACATGGAGAAAACGATTCGTTTGATGGCTCTTCACAGTGTTTTCTGATTTATGGAGAGATACAAAGAGATATCCAAAATTCCCCTCAGTAAAAACCTTTGACTCTAATATGCAACAAACAATGTCTTCACCCAATGTTCTGTGATGGAAAAGCACATATTAAATAAGATAACATGACTCTTCAGAAAACTTGTGATACAGAAAAGGATTGTCTTAACATCAGTAAGAAACTTGAGACGTTTCACGGTGATATCTGTTTTTACCTATTCACCTATAGTGTCTGATGTGTATTTTAAAGTTCCACTGCATGCTGAGGCCTCGCTCAGGAGGAACAACGCCGTGAGGGAGTGTGTTCTTTTGAACCAGCGATGAAACAAACGCTCCGCAGAGATTACACACACTTAAAGCTGCAGCACACACACACACACACACACACACACACACACACACGCACACCTGGCAGAGACACCTGCATCTTCATCTTCTCAGCTTTTCAGATGTTTGCAGTCACAGAACACCATGTTGTAACAAGAGGAGCTTCTGCTTACGGTTGTATTTGGTGTCACAGAGTTTCCGTTATCCTAATAAGGAACGCTGTCAACACCACAGCACCTCCTTAAATAAGCGCTTCAAGTCAAGAGGACAGGATGAAAACCCACTCGCCAGTCTTACAGCGTGTCACTTCTTGCAGCGCTCGCACTGTAAATTGCCGTCACAGCTTGCCAAACCGAACCGCGGTCATTCTGAGCCTCTGCTCGGAGCTTCATGTGTGTGTGTGTGTGTATAAATATATACATCTTATCTTTTCACAGATAAGCATACATTGGGCTGACACTGCAACAGCCCGGCTAAAGATAAAACGCCCGTCCAAAGGGCAGAGAGGAGCGGGAGAGCTCCCAGAATACACCTGGTTCTCAGAATGTTTTCAGGATATTTCATATGTTGCCGTTCGGGGGGGCATTAGTTGTTCTCAGTGTTCCAGGGCACGCGCAGCGTTATCAACAGAACGGTTGATAGAACCGTCTTTCTTCGTCGTCACTGACACGAGAACAAGCGGCACAAGTAAAACCGGCGCAAGACAGGAAGTGACGTAATCACAGCCGGTGCGTAGCGCGCGTCCAGTGGTCGCGGCGCTTGGTCCTGCACCGCTGACATTTTGGAACTTGGCGCGTGCGATCACGTGACCGTCACCAATAGTTCACTGATAAAAGCTCTATTTACATGTCTGGGGATCATACAAACAAGGCCAACTCATTTTTAGACGCTTTAGAAACAGGAAGTCTTAAAGATCTTCACTTGAGTAAATATTTTGCAGCCAAATCAAATATATAATATATATATAATACAGATAACTACAATCCCTCCTTGACATGGCGCGGGTTAGTTTATGGCTTTTTGTCGGTTACGCCGACAGTCTACGGACAGATCAATGGGTTACACTCGTTGTCTTTTTGAGTCTTCACGGTTCATTTTGTTTGTACGCCCTCCGGTGTTTCGGAGAATAACACCAGATACCAGAACACCTTCCTGTGTGCTCGGAGCTCGGACGCCGTCTGCGGAGGCTCACGCTACGAGTCCGAACGAAGCTTGAGAGGCAAAACACACATTCATAGTGGAGCAAAGACAGAAAATGGCTTCTCAGAACATTCACAGAGAGGTAAACTTAAAGTCCAGGCGTCGTAACTTCCGTTTAGAAACCACAAGGTGATAACGGAGGTAACGCGGCCTACAGTGTGAAATAAAATTCAGCTGAGAGCATCATGCTGGCTGAAGCCTTCGCGGCCTCGTCATCAAGGCTGCGGCGGCAGCAGGTGATCGGTACATCTCAGCCGTGCGGTCGGTTTACCTCGGTGTAGGACTGTGTGACCTGCTCGTACAGGCTCTGGTGGCGGTGGATGGCGATTTCCAGCTCCTGCATCTCGGACGGTAACCCTCCCTCATTGCAGACTTTACACCAGGCCTCCACCTCCGACAGGAACTGAGGGAGAGACACAGGAAGTCATACAAAGTCTGTATTCATATGAAAATTAATCTCAAAAGACTGAACATGTGGATAGAATACTGTAGCATGTAATGTGGACGTCTTTTTCCCCACATTACAGTTGCTATTCTAACAGCTCGGCACTCTGGGCCCTTTGTTGAGGTTTGGGCTCTGACTTTGTGTCTACTTGAGTGACATTTTGTAGGTGAAGGTCCTGTGAGTGAGTGAGTGAGTGAGTGAGTGAGTGAGTGAGTGAGTGAGTGAGTGAGTGAGTGAGTGAGTGAGTGAGTGAGTGAGTGAGTGAGTGAGTGAGTGAGTGAGTGAGTGAGAGAGTGAGAGAGAGAGAGAGAGAGAGAGAGAGAGAGAGAGAATGAAGCTTTGCAGCTGTACAGCCCTAATGCGTTCATGAAGTCAGACCCCTGGTAGAATCCTAAATATCAAGTTTGGATCAAAAGATGAAAACAGAATCACCAACCAGTCAGGCTGCAGATTACATCCACGTCTGTCCAAATCACTTTTTCACCATAACTAGCATATGAATCATTGAGTCATGCCCAAAGAAATGTCTTTTGTGAGAGAACAGTGACCTTTGGCCACTAAATTCGAATCAGTTCATCGCTTGTGCCAAATTTGAGGACATCTTCCTCAAGACGTTCCTGAGATATGTGAGGATGGGACGGACTCAGGAACACGGAGCTCCAGACGGCAGCGCTGGTGCTAGTTTTGAGGTACTTCACTGACCGGGTTCATGAGGACAGCCTTCACATCGCTCTCTGGTTCTCTCTTTAGTTTTGCTTGTGTCTCTTTTTGTTTCTGTTTTTCATTAGGCTCTCTCTCTCTCTCTCTCTCTCTCTCTCTCTCTCTCTCTCTCTCTCTCTCTCTCTCTCTCTCTCTCTCTCTCTCTCTCTCTCTCTCTCTCTCTCTCTCTCTCTCTCTCTCTCTCAGAATGTACACTTGTAGCTGTTGTCAAGGGCCCAGCAGGACTCAAACAGGGCCCATCTGTTGCCATGTCAACCTTCCAAGAATCAGCAGCGGAGCGGTTTGATCTATTAAACATAATCAGACGCTAGAAGTGACATTTACATTCTGGACATGCGTCTGCTGCGGAGAGATTCCCGGATTAGTGCCTCAGCGGACCAGATCTGTTCAGACACGGCGATAGGCTGCGATGCACCAGCTCACCTGCTCGGCCTTCTGGTGAAAGACGGACGACATGGCGAGGATGGTGGAGCGCTCGTCAAGTGCGGCAGCGAAGCTTTTCCAGTCCAGATCCAGCTGACTCGAGATCTGCTTGATCTGCGTGGAGGCGTAGTGGCCGGCCTCCGCCAGGCGGCTCGCCACCGACATGATTCTGTTGATGTTCACATATGCATTCTGGGAAGAAGAAGAAGAAGAAAAACTGTCTGATCCTGTTATGATATAACAATAATAATAATAATTAACATATTATTATAATAGCATCTTTCAAACATGAACTGCAGCACAAAGTGATGACCAATACGCATAGAATGAACACAAAAAACAGGATAAAATAATGAAAACAATATAAAAGAGAATACATAGAATACATGACATGAAATGGAAAATAAAACCCACTGAAAATGAATAATTATAATTAAAACCAGCACTCATATTTGCAGCGTTTTCATCAATAAGTCTCCGTTCTCTTCTACAGAACAATAGTTTTCACTGACTTCTTCTCATTGCCTTTGGAAGCAGCTGTACTGAGGCGAGGTTGTAACTACATTATGATATTCCGTGACACTTTGTGAACAGGTTGAGCTGGCCCAGATGTGAGAGTTACGGCTGTGATGACATTACAGTAGCTACCATGGAGTTCATGGCAAAGTGGTTGTGCTGAGTCTGCAGCTCCACGGCGTGCTGGTATCCTCGGCCGATCTCTGTGTGACTCTGCAGGAACACTTCCTTGTTGTGGCTGATCCAGTCGAACATCTGCACACACACACACACACACACACAGCAGCATTAATAACATTGCAAACTATGAAGCACATTCATTTCTTGCATTGCATCGCAGCTGAAAGTTGCCTCAGGATCAAATATAATATCACCATCTGCCACCAGAGCACATGTGAGGGACCACTGAGCTTCTGAAAGTTAGCTTCCTGTGGATGAAAGCTCTGGAGAAGCTAGTAAGCGGACCTTGAGTTGTGATTTCTTTGTCAAACTTTAATAATAAAGTAAAACGCTGAGGAGTTGTCTCAGCATGTGGAGAGGAAAACAAACTTTTTAATTGTTCTGAATTATATCATCACCGGACACCGTTATATGGTTTTCTGTTGTCAGCCTTTGCATGATGTGTTTGAAGTTGACTGAACTGAAGTTCATAACATTATGTCTGGCATCAGTCAGGCAGCTGCCCTGACTGACTGTGTGTCTACAAAACAGTTGGTGAGTAACACTGTGACATAAACATGACCCAGGCTGGGAACAAACAAAGGAATATTCCTTTAAAGTGGCGGTGAACTCTGCTTTACCTTATCATTGTGAATGAATGTTGATTGCACAATGCAATGGCGATAGAATAATGACACTATCACTGTAGATTGGCTCCCTATGAGCCTCGTGTCCACTCTGCAGTTCTGACCCTGAATGAGAGTTCTTTGAAGGAGTTGGAAAGTTGCCTGTTGCCACTTTTAAAAAAGAAAATGATCAGAGCACAGCCTGCGAGGCCGGGACAACCTTCACGCGTTGCTCCTCCGTCGCAAATCAATCTTTGCAGACAGATGGAGGCCGGTCGTGTGGTTACCATGGCTACCACCTCGTCCCCCCCACAGTCTCCTCCTCCTCCTCCTCCTCCTCCTCCTCCTCCTCCGGGCGGTGATCTCCGCAGAGCGAGACACCTCGTCAGGTCCGACCGTTTCCCTGGCTCCTCTGCGAGCGCCGAGTGTTTCCCACAGTGTAAAGCCGTCCGCACACCCCCGCAGCTCCTCTCGCTCTGTTTGCTTCAACAGTAAATATTTACTGCTCCTGCATGTGGATTCTCTGAGTGGAACGACACACCAAGTCAGCTGACGCCCGTCTCTGTGTGTGTGTGTGTGTGTGTTTGGTTGTACAAGCTGCAATCTCATCCACGACACGTTGGGTTCTACGAAACGCATGCAGCTCTGTACAGAGGCGGGGCTACAGGTTGACATCATACTGGTGATATATCCATATTTATCGGGTGCGCAGACGTCAGCCATCACTCTGCAGTAGTCACTGATGCAGTGTTTCTACAGCTGTGGAGCGGCGTTTACAAAATAAAAGCATTTCAGAGGTTGCAATTACCTGTAACGTCTTAAATACCGACCTCTGCCCATCACCGGCTGTGATCTTTCTCTATATAGTATTTTGGAGTGCGTGTAAACAGGCTGGTGTGACAAAGATGAATGTGTTCCCAGCATTAAGTCACAACCGCAGCTAAATCGCTTTACTGGCGTTGTAAAGTGAAGCAGAACTGGCGGCTATTAACGGCCAACTGTGTTCCTCTGTTTGGATGAACAGGCTAATTCATTCGGTTCACTGAGGAGGATCCGGGGACATTTACGGTAACACTGTGAGACGGTCGAGCCGATGCCTTTTCTCTGCGCGACGCGGCCCCGGTGATGGTTTCCGCTCCGCCTTAGTGACATCACGCTCACCTTCTCGGCGTCCTGTTCGAACAGACGGAGCTGGAAGCACTGGTCCAGCTTCAGCTTCCTCACGTGCCACATCTGATGGAGATGCTGCCTCGTGGAGTGAAGCTTATCCAGCAGACTGGCCACCTGGCGACAAGCGGGAATGAAGAACTGTTAGACGGTGTTTCTTCCGACGTCGTCCAGCCATTTGGAGCGGAGTGCAACTGGTTTAATTGGGAGGAAAATGGCGCAGCTCTTGGTCGGACAGTTAGTCTAACGCTCCCGAAACAAAACGCCTTCTGTACATTTCATCCTCCAGTTTGATAGGAAATCCTAATGTCTAATGCACTCAAACCACCTCTTAACTGTTTGTATTGCGAATTTGAATGTACATTAAAGGGTCAATTTAGTTTTTTTCAGCCCTATTTTCCCCAAGTCTTTGTGTTTCAGAGACAAACCCTTTAAGCGGCTGCAATGTAATCAAACCGGGCAATTCCTCAAAGTCAATTTCACTGTTTGTTTTAGACACTGATGACCTCAGATTGATGTTGGAAGTGTCTGACAACACTTTGGAAAGAACGCTACGGAGAAATAAACCCTTTTTTCTACTCTTTCTTCTTCTCTCAGATATTGTGTCATGTGACTCGTTGCTGGAGGACAACGGTAAAAACGTAAGCGAGAGTTAAGAGTTTGGTGTGTCGCAGTTCAGAAAGTGAAGCTTTGTGTTTTCTCAAAGATTTTCAATGTCATGACTGAATATTTTGCCGATTTCAACAAAGCAGATGTGACGGGAGAGTTCAGAGCGAGACTTCTGAAGAGCGAGACACACGATAACAAACGGAATCGAGAGAAAGGAAAAGAACAAAACTTGCGTTTCTCTGTCGAGTTCTTCCGATAATGTTGTCAGACACTTAAAACAACAATCTGAGCCTGTCGGTGGGAAACACGACCACCTTCAGAGGACGTGCATCGACGGTGAGGAGGCGCCTGATATTACATTGCAGCCCGTTTAGCGGCTTCAACGTTCTTCCTCAATACAATATGTCCTGATTAGTCTCTTAGACAGAAAGACATAGAACAATAGGGTCCAGGTTCAGGTCCTCGTATCGTTTGATATCCCAGACAGTGCTGCAGGTCTTTGAACTGCACCACTGGGTCGCTTGAGAACATTGTCGTGTTTTCCCAGACATACACCTCTAAGTTGTCGATCCTTTACCTGAAGATGTTTTTCTCTGGTAGACATTCATATCAAATATTCATATGTCAGCATTTCTTTCTGTTTGCAATGTACGTGTGCTGCTGTACTTCCTAGTGAGAGTGCATCTCAGGTGTTGTTCTTAATATTCCAACAGTGCAGGTAACGAGATCATTTTACTCTTTACAATTGGAGGTGTTCAATCATGTTCTGGTTGTTTCACCGTAGGCCTGTTTGGAGGCCATTTCCCCCCCAAACTGTACCATGTTTAAGATGTGACTTTTAAAAGAGATTCTATTGATCAGCCGGAGTGACTTTACCTTGGGCACCAAGCTCTGGAAGTCAGCAGAGCCTGAGATACAGTTCCTCCCTGAGAAACCGTCACTAGATCGGATACACTGCAGCAACCTCTGGCCCTCCCGGTCCAACTCCTCCACTGGAGCCTTCAACACCTACAGGACAGAATTAGAGGCCTTCAGTGTCTTCACATGATTCAAAGTCGTATGTAATGATGACACAACTAGCTATAGCCCAGCGGATGCAAAAGCAACGAATCTATGAAGATGTCTACAGTTTGTATCGGACTGTCCTGACAGTAGCTCGCTGACCTTTTTCTTCAGCAGCGTGTGCTCATCTATCAACCGACGAGATCCCTCCACATCTGCCGGAAACTCCTTCTTGGACTGAAGCTCCTGCAACACACAGTACAACGTTTTCACGTTGGCACGAACTGTTCCTTTAATCCTTTTAAACCTTCCATCCATCCATCCATCCATCCATCTTTCCCTTGACTAACAAGTCATTCATCTGCCCCCCCCCCCCCCCCACCTGCAGGTCTTCCAGTCTGGACAGCAGGTGAACAGCATTGGATATGAACTCCTCCAGAGAGACTCTCAGCTCCATCCACTCCTCGTGGTTGTAGTCCAGAGAGCCTTCAAAGTCGTCCGTCAGCTGGGAGGGGTCCACCAGTTTGGACAGACCTTCAACTGACACCATGCTGGTCTGGTGAACAGGAATTCAAAAGAAATGTCAAAATTAATGTTTTATTTCAGCAGTGATTGCTGTCTGAAGACGTGGAATCTGAAGTGAGACTGTGTGTTGGATGAAACACTCAAAGAAATCAAAGAAGCCCGCTGACCTCAAAGGAGAACTTCGCACTGCCGAAGTTCGTCTTCTGTTTCTGCCAGAAGTTGTCCGGTTTGATGATGAGCGCCACACAGATCTCAGCCGGGAAAAACTCCTGCAGGGTCTTCAGCAGAGGCTTGATCAGCTCCCACTTGGAGCCGCGCATGTCGATGATGACGGTAAAACCACGTTTGCACACGTCCTCGCTGATCGGCGAGGCAGACATCGGACAAGACAGAAGACGAGGAGAGGAGAAAGACAACCGAGGAGTTCAGAGGAAAGAAGGACAAATCTCCTAAACAGAGAAATCAATCATGATGCTTGCTTAATCCTCGTCAGTCGTCAGACTGTTGCACCAGACTAATTACTGCGAGAAACCTTCAGGGAACCAGTGTAAGCAGTAGTCTGCACCGCTCTACAGGGAAGCAGCAGAGGCCATGAGCTTGCAATCTGTCACTGATACGTACTTAGTGAAATACAATTATTTGTTTCTCAGAGTATGCCTTTCGGTAAGCAAATTATAAACTGTTTCTTCACCGGGAACACCGACATCCTGAAGTCTCCACTGTTTCCAGTCTTAATGTAATACTAAGCGGACTGGCTACGTGCTGCATAGTCTGATATCCACAGCACAGTTATGAGTGGCATCAATAGTTTCATCTCGCCGGGAAAAACGTGCATTTCCCCACAAAAACGAAGGCTTATTCACGTCACCCCGTCAAATGAATTCAGCGATAGTTTTGTTCACATGTGGAACAGATCAGTCCCCTGAAAGCAAGGGAAAGCATTGAAATGCAGATTTTCAGGTCTGTTTTGGGCCAACATTCACATCGGCTGTGTAAATAAATATGATATGAAGACAACAGAATGCCTTCCAGATGGCAATGTGGCCGTGCACGTTGCATGTTAATTTATTTATGCATGTGGGCAACGTATATTAATCTTTGTAAATATCTAAACTAATTAGATAAAAGGGGGAATTTTCACGAAACAACGTGTGATACCACATGTGATAGATAGGACAGCAGCTGTAAACTGGTGACCAGAAGCTGCTCTGAAACCAGTGCGAGAGCCCAGATGTGTACACTGGAGTGTGCACATCTGGGCCTTCAATCCATCTGCTGCTGATTAGATGGTAAAGATATACCGGAATGACCTCAGCTCCACACACACTCACACACAACCTCTATTAATACAAATTCAACAAAAGCACATCCACGATCGTCCGCCTCGGGGAAGCACAAACTCCGCTCGTCACCATGGAAACAGCAGCTGGATTAGCGGCGGTAATCAGAGCGGGGCTGGCGGGGATCAAACGATAACACACATTTTGGGTTTAGTTTGGTTCAGTCACACTGTGTTCAAGTCAGCCAGGTGTACGTTTTAAAATTCAACATCAGCCTCCGTTTGCATTAAGAAAACTCTCCCTGCCGCTGCGTTCAAGGACACTCTGACATCTGATGATTTAGTCGGCTGAGGGAAAAAAAGAGATTCCTCCCGACCAGCTCGTTCCGTGCGACGTCCTCAGACTGTGACGAGGGGCGGCGAGGATTAAACGGACTCCGAGCGAAGTGTGACAGACTCGCTGCTGTCCGCCGCAAACACTGCAGCTCTCATGCTGATGCAAATCAAACGCTGCTCTCCGTCTGCTGCCGCGATGTGGAAGAGAGGAGCGCTTGACTTCCGCAGTGTGGACACAGCACCGAGGCACTCCGCATGCACTCCGCCCCGCAACCTCTTCCCTGTGAGACGCCCAGTTTACTACACGGCATCGTGTGTGTGTGTGTGTGTGTGTGTGTGTGTGTGTGTGTGTGTGTGTGTGTGTGTGTGTGTGTGTGTGTGTGTGTGTGTGTGTGTGTGTGAGAGAGAGATGGACATGTGTATACCTGGGGACAGTAGAAAGGTAGGTCACCAGCCTCCTCAGGTCCTCCTGTTTTATTCGGTCGTGGTTGCTCCTTGCAGGGAATGTCACGATCGGTCCGCCTCTTTTATCTCGCCCACCTTCGAACGCACACAATCAGACGATGAAGCGTGATGTTTAATGTTTGTATGCAGTGTTTAAAAAGCATTCATGTGTTCATTTCTATGGTAGTAATGCAGCTTTAGCAGTGCCATTATATTATGGCAGTATACAGCAGCAGTAGTTTAAAGGTGGACTACTGCTACAGCATTGTCAGACTGAAGTTCCAGAATTAAGAACATGTTTTTGAACAGAACAGAAATCGACATTTGTATGCGATGTACATTAGAATGAAAAATGAAGTAACGAGTGAAGCTTGATTCCAGAGCAGACATTACTCTCCACTGTCACTCCTTCATCGCTGAGGAGTCTCGCTGTATCAGCGCTAATCTGCTCTTGCGTTACACGAACAGCTTTAATATCTCCGTGTTTGAAACAAAACTCCCATCACGGCTACAACCAGCCGGGAAACACACTATACCGAAGGCTCCGAAGGCCGTCCGAAATACAAGCGCTCACTCCCCCCGTCTGTGATAAACGATGTGAGCGGAGATGTTTTGGTTAGATTAATGTAAGAAACACAAACCGCAATGTTTATGAAACTGCTACTCAGTCGAGGAAAATGGGTCTGTGTGTGTTTGAGTGTGTGATTTGGGAGGGAGCACGCTGCTGTAATCTCGGGAGGAATCTCGATGACAGATCGTTGCTGGCACTCTGTCTTTAACATTCTCTCTCTCTCTCTCTCTCTCTCTCTCTCTCCCATTCTCTCCTTCTAATTCAGTAAACTAAAAGGATTAAAAGAACCAGTACTGCACCTGATAAAATGTTAAACGGTGCTTAAATCTTGCACCATAGTGGCAGTACTTTGTATATGTAATACAAATATTCCTTTCCAATACTGTAGTACGAGCCTGCAGTGCGACACCAACATCTTAAGAACTTTGTTGTGTGAAAAGACTGCATTGTGTAATAACGAGACAAAATGCAATACATTTTCACTCCATGATGTAATAACACCCGCAACGCCTGCATTTGAAATAACCTTCGCAATAATATGTAACAATGTATCACAAAATGTGATGAAGTATATTAAATATTGCATTCAAGCTGTTTATTACATTAATAAAAGTGTTTTTGTTTATTCGGACCCTCTGATCGGGTCTCCATTTTGAAAATGTGGAAGGTTCAGGAGGTTTTTCGTGAGCCCGTTTCAGATCCAAAACTTTGGACTCAAAGGCTTCGACCACGGAGTACACGGGTAGAGCGAGGCAAGCTTCTAAATAAAGTCACAGAAACACAGAAGCATATATCCTTTTTAATCTTAATTAATTTATAATCTTTGCTCCTCAGTTCACGCTGCTGTTTCAGTACATCTTTCATCATATGGAGGGGGCACAATATTTAGTGAGGTCAATGCTCTGAGGTCATGTGACGCTACATCTCGTTTGTTCAGAATCTAAATGCATCACACGGCTGAGTGTTTGTGCGTGCGACGGCCCGCGGAGTGGAACAGTTTGTGCGTCTGCTTTCCCTGCTTGCTTTTGGCAGGCGGTGATGCGCTGGAGGGGAGAAGTTCACGTAAGCCATGTTCGGGGTGTGAAGGGCCTGTGATGATTCTCCCTGCCCGTTTCCTGTCTCAGGAGGTGTGCAGGTCTAGGCCCAGACATCAGTGGTTTAAAGGCTGACACGGCGCTATTGAGTATGATGAACATTTACCATCATATACCATTGCAGCTCCTGGAGTTCTGCCCCACTGCCTGCTGTATTGTGATATAGGTTTCTGTGATCTCAGTGTCTTAGGTGTGATCTCAAACAACTCTGGCATACAGTGTGTGGCTCCGGGTTCCTGTCTTGGACTGAATGTTTGGTGATTGAAGCACACCGACTGAAACTCACCTGACACGAAGGCTACTTTCTCCTTTAACACAGGAAGGACATCAGACGCCTTGATGCCTTCAGTCCTCAGTGACCCTGAGTAGAGACGGAGAGAGAAACAGTGGAGCCTTCAGTATTAATCCCATTATCAGATCAACATTCCTGTGAGAGAGAACACGCCCACACTCATCTAGCGATTACCAGGTTTGTGCATGTGTGTGTGTGTGTTCTTTGCTTTATACTGTCACGTAAAGGGGCCTCCCGGGCACAGACCCAGGGGCCCAAAGTGTCAAGAGGACCCCTGTCAAAAGGTGAACCCTTGTGACCCCTTTTTTAAATGACTACGAAGACACAAAGCGACTACAAGGAGACTCAAAATGACTACAGACGGACACAACACAACTACAAAGAGACTCAAAAAGACTACAAAGATACTCCAAATGACTACAAAGAGACATAAAGCAACTACAGAGATTTAAAACAACAATGAAAAGGGGCAAAACAACCACAGAGACACAATACAACAAAAAAAGAGATTCAAACTATTACAAAAAGGGGCAAAACAACCACAGACAACAAATAACTAGAAAAAGAACAAAACTATTACAAATTGATACAAAACCACGTAAAGATGTGTGACAACAAAGACGCTAAAACAGCAACAAAAAGAGGCGAAACAACGATAAAGTCTAAGGCAGAGGTGGTGGGTTCTGTGCCCATTATCTCATGATCTGCCCATGAGTGAAAGCATTTAACACCTAATTATATAACAGTATGGTGGAAGTATTAACAGTAGAAACAGTATCAAGTGAAATGAGAGTTCGTCTTCATTCTTCCACCCTTTGTTATCTCTTTATGATTCCATTCCCTTGGTCTTGTTCTCTCTCTCTCTCTCTCAGTTCATCTGGTCATCCATCTGTCATCTTATGAAATCTCTCTCTCCCTCGTTCTTATTTATGCTCTCTTTACCCCCTCACCTCTCTCTCTCTGTGTAGAAAAAAAGCCGAAATGTCCATGTCATGCTGTGTGTATGTGCGCGTGATACACTAGCACACAAACACACACGTTTCAAGAAAATTCCACAGTGAGAACGCCAAGTCGGCAAAATCTATCTCAGGACACCGAAAGAGAGATAAAAGTCAAATCCACGTTTTAAAGCGCCGACATCAACACAACCCTGTTTTATATGAAATACAAAAACAGGCCACAACAAAGTGAGGCTGAAGGGACAATATTAATATTCAAATCCCTCATTTTCAGTCTGGTAAAGTCTGGAGAGAGAATCTTACCGACACATTTTTGAATGCATCACGGGCGATTCGGTCCCAAGTGGAGAACGTTTGACGAACGTGTGAACGATGGGATCAGATCGCTCAGACACATTCAGAGGTTCTCAACACAACGTGACCAATCAGAGCTGTCCTCAGCTCGGCCGCGGAGCGATTAGTCACGATCACCAACGGCGCTGAAGGTTAACGATCTAATCGATCAGTTTTATGTTGGCTCATGTAACCGTGTGCCAATGCTTCACATGGATAGTATTGACTTATACCTGGTGCAGGACAGAGATGGACTGTATTCAGGTGCAGGTGGCTCCATCGTATTTAAAGGATTATCACAATGTCTTTGCCAAGTGTAGCTTCTGATTCACAGATTATCTGTACGTGCATGCTTCACGTTTTCAAAGGCATGCCGTGTTGTTTTAACCCTTCAGAAACAGACCTTCCACCGGAGATCGTCGTTTGCACGATCCTGATAAATCAATCTTAAATAAAAAAAACATAGCTACAGCAAGTCTCTCTGTGATGAGGTCATTCCTTTACATCACGTGCGTAATGTAACAAAACTATCAACACATTTGCACTCTGCTCATAAACATTAGCATATGCCGAAAACTAAGAAATGTACATTGTTCAATTCATGTTAGTTGTGTTGAGAAATGTTTATATATTTCATGTTTCTGCATGCAGAATTGTTTAGGAAAAATACTTTTGAAACTTTGAAAAAAACACATGTCCATGTTTTATTTTCTTAATTTATGACAATAACTATTTCAGTACTTTTATCATGGTTCATTTGCTTACATCATCTTTTATTTTAGGTTGAACAGATTTAAGCGATGAGCAAAAATACCAACGTGGGAAAATATTTCTATTGCAGATAAATAAGCATACCTCAAAAAATAAATGTACATAATTCAAACTTGTGTTGTGGGCTTTTCTTAGTCAAATGTAATGAAAAAATAAATCTTTTTTTTGTATTTTTTTAATGACAGAATGTTGATACTTGTATCAATTATTATGGTTTATTGACATGTGTAACCTTTTAGTTTAGGTTGTATTTTGGAGCAAAAGATGACATCAATGGTTTTTTAAAACAGCTGACAGGCTGTGCCACTGCAGCAGTTACACCCATGTGACTTGTGCAGGAATGTTCACATGCTGTTTAATGTTCTGAAGCTAATTAGCTATCTTGGCTGAACTGGTAATTGACGCAGAATGGGCCCAACCGGTCCTACAAACAATCTGGATGGATTCTAGCTCGACATACATCTTAAACTTGCACACACATGCAGCACTTACAGCGCAGCGTTCGGGTGAACACAGCGACACAGTCAGCTCCATTTGGCACCAAATCAATGTCATCTGACTGCTGACTTTGACTGAAAATGGTAATGAATGGATCTAAAAAACACACACCAAGTTGTTTCTGCTAGCTTGTTGAAGCTAGAAGAACATGTGTTGTTATATCCACGAAGACTTACATTGGAGGCTGTATACAAGAACGTGTGCAGTAAGAGACGTTTCATATATTTTGTCCATCCCCTTTAAATCAATAAAGGCAGACTTACTGTCAAATTATTTACATTTATTAAGAACAATGAATGAACATACTTGTATAATACATCTAAAAATGTTCATTTTCAAGTCTTCATTGCTTGCTTTCTCTGTAACCGTTGTTGCTAACCAGGAAAAAGGAGATAGAGAGGATTATGCAAATAGTTACAACTGTCGATGAATGCGGACACACCAGCAGAAGGGCACAAAATGCGCGCACACGCACACACACACACACACACACACACGTTTTTGCCACTCAGAATGACGTTGCATTAAGTCAAATTCCTCCCCGATGCAATTATTATCCTAACTTTAACCACAACCACAACATAAACACAACCCAAACCGAAAACCAAGACTTAACCTATAAAATGTAATGGTTTACATTGTGGGGACCATCTTTAGAGGGAGGATAGTCCCCACACTGCGACTGTGTGAACAGTATTTCGTCCCCACAACACACATAAACACACTCACAAAACACACACTCTCCTCAGTGGCCTTAAAACAACGTGCCAATAAACAATAAACTGCAAGAAAAAAAAAGGACATTTCAGAGAGAAAGAGATACATTTATATTGACCCCTTCGATAAGTCCCGCCCCTCGAATGCGGACTGGCCAATCGTAGCGTAGCATCAGACAGGAGGTGTACTTTTGAATGATTGTAACAGTGAATAAAGACCCACCCGGCTTTACAGGAAACGTGCTGTTCCTTAATTTCGCTGTTTTCTGTCTCTGTCAGCTGATGAGGTCGTTCCCTGTGTTATTATTATTATTCCCTGTGTTGTTCACTGTGATTTGTAGTTTCTATCTTTATCTTTTTAACCTGTTTTCACAGCTGAATCAAATGTGGAAAGACTTTTGACTCACACAGTGAATTTAATGACTTCTCCAGTCGTCATCCAGTAAAGTCATTTTTAATTGTTTGTGATTTGTAAATTGCACAATAAAACATAAAGACAGCACTACATTTTTCGCACTGAACTTTCAGCACCAGCTTTGCACGATATTATCTTACCGATCACCTTCTGCCAGGAGTCACTCCATCACTCACGGAGCAGCGGGAGCTCCGTCATCTTCTGGTTTGTTCATTAGATGGTATAAAACAATGTTGATGCACACAGCTGCTGCTGATATTAACTCATCACTTCCTAAATATACTTTCTAATACATGGCTGAAGAACTCAGCGGCCTTTTATTGTGAAAACCACCTCAAGAAGTGTTTTAATACGAGCCAGGTTGGTTAACGTTAACTCAAAAGTTAATCTCGACATTTGTCTGGATTCTTTGGAGGTAAAATGGTAAATGGGAGAGAATTAATAAGCAACAGAGACTTATGTTTCATCTCATGAACAACAGTGGCCTTTAAGCACCTGGAGTAAACTAAATCCTGTCACGGGAGGTCTGTAGTTTGGCAGTTTTGTTTTGGAGAAGAGAAAAAGCTTAATACACACAAATGTGGTCCGATCGACTTTGTTGGGGCAAAACTCTAACTTTGAAAAAGCAATAAAGAAGAGTGAGAGCTGTGGACACACAGAGGGCAGCATGCCGGCTCTGATCACAGCTGCAGCTGCAATGGTCTGCATCTGTTCACAACATTAAATAGGCTGATAATGGACCAGCAGCGAGTGACAAATCTGTCTCTTTAACCACATTTTCAGTCAACGCAGACGCTTAGGTAGCTGCTTATTTAAGGTTGATCAAAGAAATATGACTGTTCAAAAGGACGGGTCTATTTGTTTTGTTGTTTCTTAGGTTTTTATAGGATTCTGTAGTTTCCCTGTGGTGCTCTCTCTCTCTCTCTCTCTCTCTCTCTCTCTCTCTCTCTCTCTCTCTCTCTCTCTCTCTCTCTCTCTCTCTCTCTCTCTCTCTCTCTCTCTCTCTCTCTCTCTCTCTCTCTCTCTCTCCCCCCAGTTAGGTCAAACAGCAGTGTGGCCAAGCATTCAATCCAGTTTGTGTCTCAAGTATTTAATAACTGTCATGCATGTTTTTGTTCCTATCTTGGCTCTTCTTTCGGTCAATCACACACACACACACACCTTTGATCCATCCAGCGTGTGTTTTCTCCATCAGAGATGTTCACCGCATATACACACATCCAGCGTATGTTTGTACAGTAGCAGCACAGCAGTGATTACAGCAGCATATGGCTGTTAAACACACAAGACTGACTAACCCGGGGCCATTGAATGGACTTGACACACACACACACACACACAGACTGAGCTTAAATCCTCAGACAGAGGGAAAACCTGAATCTTCATCTTTGCTGCCAAGCTGCCCAGGAACAAGGCAGTCCACCTTCTGTGTGTGTGTGTGTGTTCTTACACTGAGGCTGACATCATCCAGAAACTCTCCGAGACATCTGCTAGCGATCGGTACACCGATGAACCAACGTCAGCGTCACACACACCTTTAACTGTCCACTCCTTAACAGTGTGGTAAGTACGGTTGGTGAAGTCATGTAGCTCCTGGTATCCATAATTGAGAAAAAAAAAAAGCTAATGACGTCCGCTTCCTTTCCGCTAGTTATATTCAAATTGAGGCGTTCGGGCAACGCAGCAACGCAAAAGCAGCGCGCGAAACTCTTCATTCTCTCTGAAAACATCTACAAAAAGCCTCCCCATGCTGCTAACACGCGCTCTGTCTGGTCAGAATAAAAGATGCCAGGATATCAATGTCTGCTTGCTGTCCAATCTCTTAAAAACTCAAATCAATGGCTTAACTTGCAGTCGACAATACAACCAAAAATGTTCCAAAAACCTTTGTGAGCGAGAAGATACCAAACAGCTACACGAGAGTAGCGCCTGCGTAGCAACAGCTAGCTTCTTAGCAGCTAACATGCTCGCCAACACACTGAATAAACTGCACGACGATTTGGTCTTTGCCTCCGAGAGGAAAAAAAACCAACACAGAAATACTAGGAAAGTAAAAGTGCCATCAAAGAGGAATTCAACCAAAGTATTCTCTGGTTTTTAACTGCTCAGACTCATCAACCGCTGCGAGGCAACCAGCGGAAACAAACAGCTCCCGAAGCAGCTCGTCGGCAATAAAAACCACCCGGTGGATAAACGTCTAATAACCGTGAATGAGCGACCGTGTCTCTGGCCTTATTGACGAGGATTTGAAAGTGATGAATTCAAATTAAGCCCGCTTCAGTCAACACAGAGACCCCGACATGTCTGGAAACTATTACACCATCACGGAGCGTCACATGGAAGCCAACATCTGCTGTTTAATGTCTCATGTAAACAGAACATTGGTATACAACTTAAACTACATTTAAAGAAATGAAATAATTGTCAACGAATTGAAGTCAAAGGTCAGGCTTTTGTGTCCTTTTGATGATAATTACTATAGACCTATGTGTCCATGTTAGAGAATTTAAATACACATTCACAACGTGATGTGCAAACAATAACTATATAAAAGACAAAGCTTTTACTCTCACAACGTAAGTCGAACTCCTTCAAAAGTTTCCCATCAGCACCATTTCAATCCGTGATTATATCGATTGGACCAAATCCTCTTTGATGGGGAACGAGATCCGCGAAATCGTGGTATTCTGTGAACGAGTCCTGCTGGAGATCATTATAATCTGTGTCTGCAGTCCGATTACTAACGGTGGATCATCGGCTCTCTGTGACACACACACACACACACACACACACACACACACACACACACACACACACACACACACACACACACACACACACACACACACACACACACACACACACACACACACACACACACACACAGGTTAGCCTGGACCTTTGAGGAGTGACTGTACAACTCGTAGCTGTTAACTTTGATTCCTCACGCAGGCTTTCATCTGAATTATCCACAGACTTCCTGATGGCGGCTCTTTTTCCTCAGATAATAAAACATTTATAGAATTATAGCTCAAGATGCAAAATAACACAGATATATATGGGCTCCAAAAACTGCTGACAAAAAAACACAACTTCACAAAGTTAACGTTCTGTAAAGAGAAATACTGCAGCACTTTCTGCAAGCGAGCCCACCGAAGCGCGCGCGCGCACACACACACACACACACACACACACACACACACACACACACACACACACACACACACACACACACACACACACACACACACACACACACACACACACACACACACAGTGTCTCTGTGATCACTGATTTACTGCCTTACAACATTTCAAAGAGATAACGCTACACAAAAACCACGCTGACCAAACCAACCGCTCACACACACACACACACACACACGCACACACACGCACACACACACGTCCTCAGAAGTCTTTCAGAGGGCGTTCATGTTTTTTTCGTTTCGTTGTGGGAATAAATGTCGCTCTACTGCTTTGTCCCCGTGAAGTTTTTGTGTCTTCGGCTGTCTCGTGGGCTCCGTTCATGTAGCTCACTGGTTGCTCTACGGTTACATCCCATCTCCCCGACAACCTGGCAATTAACGGAGTCCGGGCAGGTAACCCGGACGTGGTGAGACATTGGAGCATGCAACGTTCATACGTCATAAACACACACACACACACATTTCATATTCCCACAGGAAAGTAAAAAAAAACACGTAAGCGTTCAAGCATGAATGGGCTCTGGTGTGTACATGTGTTTCTTTTGTCATAGCAAGGTCACACAGTCAGGAAGTGATGTCACTGTGTGTGTGTGATCCATTTTATCTATTCTTATGTCTAGCTACAGGGGTAAGGTCACAACACACACACACATGCGGAGAGACGTAGCTGGTGCTCCACGTTTCCAGACGTGTAGATGTCAAAGGTTAACATGTGCTCCTGCTGGAACCATTAACACGGCTAGAAGCAGCACGCAGCAGCCGAGTGATGAGACATCCTCGCAGGAAGGACTGCTACCGTCGTTGAAACGCGGGGGGGGGGGGTGACATAAGCAGCCAGACAGTTTTAACGTTCTGTTCACGTCGGCCTGTCAGACAGGAAGCTGTTCGCCAGGCAGCGAAGGTGACACCGAGTATGCTCAGACAGCCAACAGACGGCAGGGTTTGTTTTTTTTAAACGTTATTAAGGAAGTATAAATCTCTATGAATACGATGTACATTTATCTAAGGGGAGAGGCTCATTTCCCAGCTTGGCACGACTGAAGCCAAAATTCAAAAAAGGTCACATGAGCCGAATGTATCTGGGTCTGAGAGCCAGAGTGTGTGTGTGTGTGTCTATCTCTCTCACACACACACACACACACAGGTCATGCGAGTGCCTAAATGTCTTCAGAAGGCAACAGGTGAGGCCGTCTGCACCCGTACCAGCAGCTGCCCCGACGCCCGGCTGCCGGACCTCGTGTGGCACCGCGGGGCCCGGGGGCCCGGGGCCCCGTCATATCCAACGTCGCTTTGCTCCCACGTCGAAAGAACTCAAAGCGACACAGTTCATCATCTTGGATTAATGAATGTGGAAAGCTGAAACTCCCCAAAAAGCTTAGGCTGAGCAGTTAATAACAGTTTGCACCAAATCAATCAACGACGTCGTCGTCGCAGGCTTGATCGAACGGACGCTTGTCGCTTGTCGGTGGCGTCGGCATGTGTTGACCGTCAGGATTGGGTTGCATCAGCTGTTCGGATTCAAACACAATCGCAGCAACAGATACAGGCAGTAATGTAAACACGGGGGTCACTGCAGCACGACTTAGATGACACATTTAACAGAACAAGTGTTTACTGGGTTTGCTCTATTTAAACCTGCTGTTAATCTATATCCGGATGCATCCTGCTGTCGTCAGCAAGACCCGCTAAATGTGTGTTGTATGACGTGATGAGGCCATATCATGATTTACATCCTGTGTTTCATTTACTTAGTGATACAGAGCAATGATTCATAGAACTGGAGTTACATCCAAGTAACTTTACCGGGTGTCACGTGTCTCCCGGGGGTTGAGAGGACGCCTCAGTGTGTGTGTGTGTGTGTGGGCGGGCGTGTCCCATGTCCATGCGTGTATGCTACGTGCTGATCTGGAGTCAATTTGTGGACATTATTTGTGTAATATGCATGCAAAATACAGCTACAAAACCAACATTATACCCTGGGCAACACTTTACAAGTAGCCCAATTCTGCAGGAAAAACCTGGACCTGGCGCATTTTGTTTTTTTCTTATTTATTTCAGAGAAGTATAGCAACAAGTCATTCAATAATAGCTGTGGAATGTCAAGCAGAAGATCAGCACCTGCTTGGTAGAAAACAGAATGCAAAGCATGTGCGATTTAGCCAGAAACTCTGGCATTTACCGGAGGGATGTTCTGGATAAATTGCCGATAACGTTTGAAACAAATTGCTACACGCCGTCAAAGTGACATTTAATCTCCCGCTTGTGTTCCAAACAGCTTCCAATTTGTGTTCAAAGAGTTTGTACTAAATGTAAGTGTTTCCTACATACTTACATTTTTCATGCAGACCTGCTCATCACACCGCCTGCTGCCTGGTTGCTGGCATCAGCAGCTGATGTGTGGCTGATCGAGAGGAGAGCCCGCGCAGCTCGTTATCTCTAATGAACCTTTTTAGACGTACTGCCGCGGGTCTTTCTGCCAGCCTGTGCCACTGAACCATCAAACTACAGGCCAATAATGCAACCAGCGTTCATGAAAAGACCTGGCATCGACATGTCAACATCACACGGTCCGTCCACGGCAACTGACCCCAAACCAGAGCGCACTCTTTCCAGCGTCGGTGTTCAAATAATGTCAAGCATCAAGCGGAACATGAATAATTCATTCCTGTCTCGTTATTTTAACGTATCACCTGCATATATATATTCTTTAACACTTCAGGGTGAATACATTTCCTATCTGAATCTCTCACACACACACACCTACACACACACACACACACTCTTTAATGTCCTCGGACGGCTCCAGTTTCCCCTGCAGAGGAAAACCACATCCATCACTCTTCCAACACAAACCACACACTGCTCTCTCACTCTCTGTCTCTCACAACCACACACACACACACACACACACACACACACACACACACACACACACACACACACACACACACACACACACACACACAGAAAGAGAGAGCCTGTCATAGTTAAGTGCTTGCCAGGCATCACACTCGGGTCACACACACACACACACGCAGCAGATGATGTATTCTCCATAGGGAAGCGTCTTCTCATAAAATGACAGTTGCTGGAACATACAATGCAATTATTGGAGAGACAACTGTGTGTCTGCGTCTCTGTCTCTGTAGATATCTGTGTGTCTGCACACGGCCAGTTTAACGACTTACTCCTCATTCCTGGATAATAAACTGACTGAGACTCTTCCTGCTGTTTCCACAGTGATAACAATGAGCTTTTCCTCCTATTAAAGACTCAAGGCTGCCACACACACACACACACACACACACACACACACACACACACAGTTGGCTGAAGGCCATCAAAACAGAATATTCTCACATACTAAGGAACTGAGAAAGACCTTGCACTTGCATGCACACACGTATCCACATATAAATATATGCCGTCCAGCGCCACCATCTGACTCATTCGGCAGGAACCAATCAAATCAAAGCCTCGGTTTGGAGGGGTGACGACATCATTTTGCCTTCCAACCGCACGGAGAGATGCCATCTGGAGGGCGCTGACTCAGCACAACACACACACACACACACACACACACACGAGTACAAGAATCCGTCAGCAGTGTAGCTTGACATCAAACAGTGCTGCTCTCAGTAGAAGCAGACTAGGGTACAAAAACCAGTGCAGGTATTCTGATCCACTGGTTTGAATGGTTAAAAATGATGACAAAGATTTATGTTTTTAAAGTTCTTAGTACTTCAGTCCAAAAAATGCCAGGTGCACCTGCTAACCCAGTTAGCTTGGAAGGTATACACTGTATCATGATTGAGCTTTCAGCTAAATTGGTCTTTACAACAATTGGTCAAACTGTTTCCTGTGGTTGTTTTTCTCCCTGTTGGTATACATTGAGAATATTTGCAGATAGATATTTTGAAATTGAATTTGATGGAAGTCGTATCTTCTAGTCAAATAAAGAACAGATTCAAAGTTCCAGATTTTTTCACCAAAATAAAACGAAAGTGGGCAGAAAGAGGGGAACCAAAGAAAATGTCGACGTCTTGCTTTCCTCGTAAAACATAACCCGCTGGACTGTGTGGCCTTCCCGTCGCTGCATACCATCCAGGAAATATCCATCACACACACACACACACACAGACGCGCTTGTTTTATCCTGCTGAGACACTTCCACACACATGAGCACGATTAACCGGAGAGGTCGGAGGTCGAGAGGAAGCCAGAGGTGCCTTCCTCGAGGAAAGGCCGAGCTCGAGACGGAGGGGAACCAAATGTTAAAACACGGAACACGTGTTTCAGCTATCAGATGAAACTCGCTCTCTCTCCCTCTCTCCAGATCAGCTTTCACTCTCCAGACAGCAGCTGTCTGTAAAGAGGAAAAACTTTGAGTGGTCAGACATGGAATGTGTGTGTGTGTGTGTGTGTGTGTGTGTGTGTGTGTGTGTGTGTGTGTGTGTGTGTGTGTGTGTGTGTGTGTGTGTGTGTGTGTAGAGCCTGGTGACAGTTAGGTATTTGGAGGCGCCACATTCACTGTAACAACAAACACACTTGTGATCTGTGACTCACATCACACACACCGTTACATTATCAGCAGTGGAGGAAAAGAATGAGATACATTTGTACTGCGTTCAGGTACTTTACTTGAGTATTTCCATTTCAAGGATAAATTCAGCGACATTTTTACATTTCGGTTGAATCGATTCAGCAACTACCGTTCTGCGTCTTGATCCTGATTTTGCTCAAACTTTGATTTCACGGATCTGTGTGTGTGTGTGTGTGTGTGTGTGTGTGTGTGTGTGTGTGTGTGTGTGTGTATGTGTGTGTGTGTGTGAGGCTCATGGATAATTAGAGCCACTCATCACCGGACTCACTGATCTCCAAACGCTACCTGCCAGCAGGATGAACACAAGCTGCCCCCTTTCTGTCCACATCTCGTCTCTGTGATGAAGTGTTTTTTATTCTCCAACGACTTTTGGATGAGCGTCACAGGGAGAGAGGAAACAGAGGGACTAGATTCTCAGATGGTGGATGTAAAGCACAGATGATCAGATGATTATTGAACCCTGAACTGAGGAATATTAAGGATTAATGTTTCCACTCGTGTTCCCTTTGTTCTATTAATACTCCTCAGTAAGCCAGGTTCTGTTCGCTCAATTACAGCCTGACACGAATGTTCCTGTACCAGTGTGTGTGTGTGTGTGTGTGTGTGTGTGTGTGTGTGTGCAGCCTCCTTTAAGGATGAATGGAATTTAATTGAATTGGTGCCGGGTTCAAAGAAAGAAAAGATGCCAGCAGAAGACAGCAACACGACCGAACAGACGAGGAAGGACAGAAATGTAGAAGCGAATCAAAAATAAAAACGACCGCACAAAGAAACCACTTTGAGAAAAAGTCAAAGAAAGACAGAAAGGAATAAATGGTGTCGTGGATCAGTCCCAGCTGCTTCATTCATTCTGTCTGAATGGAAACTATGAACAGAAGTTTGAAAATGAAGAAAATTCTGGATTTACATTCACACACAACTGCAGTGCGACTCTCCTGCAAAGAGCCACTTGTGGTTGTACTGGAGTGTTTTCCAACCATCTATGACACACACACACACACTGACTCAGGCCAAACCACAGCATACTAAATCTTCATCTGCTTCAGAGTTTTAGGCTGGAGTTAAACTGAGGACGAGCAAACGGTGAGGCAGGAAACTAGCTAGTGAAGACGCCTCACGACAAACCAGACACTTGATGAACTAGAACGAATCGCCTCGAAGCTGGAAGTCATCCATGTCATCACGTCGTCACTTCATCCTTTCAGACGTTTGAGTGAAATTGACATAAAGAATAAGAAGCATGAGAATTCTTGACTCACGTTATGGACAGACAATCATTCAGCAACACCTACGAAAAACAACGCACCGTAATTCGTCGATATCCCACGAATATTTTGTCGAACATCGTCCACGTGATCTTCAACGAGGACGTATTAAAAAACACTAAATCACAGCGGAGGGGTCCGACAAACAGCCAGGAGGCCGCAGTCCGTTCCCCCGCGCGGAAACCAAGAATTCAATGATGTTTTTGTCACGTAACGTCCGTAACTTCAGTAGCGGTACTTCCAACAACGATCTTTTCCGAAGCAGCGTTGTTGCATAAACCTAACTGAGTTTCCTGTGAAGACGGTAGTTTATTTTGAAAAGACAGCGTTCATGCAACGAGACAAAGAGTGTGCACGTGTTTTGTGGGAAAATGCGCGCAAGATGAGGAGGAACTTTTCTCTATGAGGACAAGTTGAAACATCACACCGTCCTTGAAAACTGTGAGTCAACAAACTGGTAAACTGAGTAAACCAGTCAGTGACCAGTCAACCCGTAAATCCGTCAGTTCGTCAGTTCGACCATTGGTCGTTTGCGGCTTTTGGGTCTATTTTTCGGTGACTCGTCAGAACCAAATGAGTCCGACAGCGACATAAAACCATCCACAGCCAAAAGGTGGAAAAATAACCCTCGACAACATCGTACAAAACTCAATTCTCAATGATTTTGAAGTCTTTTTAGTTTGGAAACATAAAATCCGGTGGCCAAAGAAAAGCTCCGATGATTTTAATACCTTTTGAAAAGCTATTGCAGGGGAACAAAAGCCTCTTTCTGAGCAGCTCGGGAACTGATGAGCTCCAAACAGACGCAGCAGGATTCTCTTTCAGGGGTCGGCCCCCGAAACAAAAGCGATCCCACACTATTGTTTTAAAAATAATATTTCACCACTCGTCAGTCTTCACCAGCCAACGCTACAGTGCTGTACAGCTGCTGTTCTTAGTTAACCTGCAAACTACAAACCTGCATCTATTATCATTTCATTAAGAATACATGCTTTTTCCTTGACCTCATTTGATCTCTCCCTTTCCCCCAACACACACACACACACACACACACACACGTAAACACACGGTAGTTTCCTTGCAGCCAATAAAGAGTTTTACTGCTGTGTAGTACAGAATAACAGGGTAATTACTGACTGCAGTGAACTAATGAGGAGCGCTGGTGTTTAGGCATGGAGAGGGCAGTAAATCTGAACCAAACTCACTGACTAGCCCACGTAGATTCACCACTTAAAGCCTACATCTAATTAAACCTACAATTAAAAACCAGAAGCAGAGAAAGAGCAGCAACGCCTCACATCTGTGAAGCTGAAACCAGCGAACGATCGAAGGGATCATTCGTCATTTTCTTTCCATCGACCGATCAATTGACCGAAAATTGCTTCGGCAGTAAAAACGAAGAGAAACGCAAAATGGGTCGGCGTGATGTCGCTCTGCCTTAAAGAGCGCGAGACAAAGGAATCAATAACATGGTGTACGGGTCAGATTCTGAACTGCTCACAGACATACAGCTCAGCCAGCTGCTGGAGAGCCATCCCTCTGAGCGTCACACACACACACACACACACACACACACACACACACACACACACCCGAAGGGTGGTGAGTAATTACTCAGGGTCAAGCATTCTGGTTATCTCCAAGGAAGCCCTGTCAAGTGTGTGTGTGTGTGTGTGTGTGTGTGTGTGTGTGTGTGTGTGTGTGTGTGTGTGTGTG
Organism: Lycodopsis pacificus; assembly: GCA_028022725.1. Lineage (NCBI taxonomy): Eukaryota > Metazoa > Chordata > Actinopteri > Perciformes > Zoarcidae > Lycodopsis > Lycodopsis pacificus. The sequence goes on along the minus strand of CM051688.1, from coordinate 3,644,167 downwards.
TGTGTGTGTGTGTGTGTGTGTGTGTGTGTGTGTGTGTGTGTGTGTGTGATGCGGTGACTGAAATCTATCCCGATTGGCCGGTCGGCTAGAGACTCCAGGTGAATCACGCAGCTTCTTCCTTGAGGGTATTTCTACGAACACATGGAGTTCGTACTGGGCCACCTGGGAGTCCTGCCACGGGTCCAGTTGAGCCGGGAGAGACTCCGCAAGTGAAAAAGACTGCATGAGGTTCAACGTGCGAAAGACACTTTGCCATTAACGGCGTGTATCGGATCGGTTTATAGACGTACTCCAAGACCTTGTAAACTGTTTGTGGTGGAGGCAAAGAGACTAAACAGGCTTGTTCATTGAAAGAACCTTCAGCTCAGATGATGGTTAACAGGAGAGCACGTGAAGAAATCCAAGTGAATTCATGGGATAAGAAGTAAGAGGGAATGAGGATGATGAATGTGTTAACTTTTGTGACGCTTTACACCGAGCATCCACACTACTCCGGTGTTTTTGAAGCCCTAAAACAACAGACTTGAGCCAGAGATTCTTTTTGAAAACCATGATGCAGAAAACCACATTTGCTCCCCGGTTGGTTCTTGTCAGTAACAACATGTCGATCCCCAATCTCGTGACCCTTTTCGGGGAAAAGAAGTCGTTAATTCAACATGGATTTCTAATGCTGCTGCCTACAAGTGCAAGAGGCTGTTATTTGAGCAGATAGCGTGTCCAGCAGTGGTATAAAGTACGCGAATGGTCAAAATCGCAAACATGTTGTATTCAGTTGTTTCACTTTGACTTTGTTTGTGAATGAACCCGGCTGCAGGACTCTGGTACACCTGCAGTGTGTTCACTTTAAACAGATGCAGCAGCTACAAACACACGGTCATATATTCGGTGTTGATGACGGACTGCTGGAGTGCAGCAAGCCAGTCCAACAAAAATATGAAACAAGTGGTGACTCAGCTGCAGCGCCGCATGTGTCCACACTGCTTCAGGGGGTTTGGAGCTTCGCCCACAACAACAAAAACGATCTGCTTTCCACAGAGACCGCAGATTAAGATGCTGTAGCTTTCTGGGCTTCGCTGCATTTCTCCCTCTCCTCTTTTTTACTTACTACCCGTCAGAAAATGCTGATTTGGGGAAAAGAGGATGGAGCCAGACAGGATCGTTTTGTTGCACCTGTTAGGACAGGACGGCCTCCACTTTTATGATCCCTTTTGGTTTTATGGCGTTTAGTGAACTCAGCAGATCTGGAACAGAGCTCTGCTCAAAGGCAGTCTGAAGAAGGTTGGATCAGCCAAAGGGAATAAAAACAAGCCCGCAGGACGGAGCCAGGCTCTCCGCGTTGATTTTAAAATGTCCACCAAGGGGGGAGAGTGACTTATATATTTCAACCTTTGATTGTCAGTGTGTTGTCTTTTTTTTTTTCATATTTCCTATCTGATTATCATTGTGCAGATTGCAAAGCCCTCTGAGATCATTTTATGATTCATGGTCTCGAAAGTACATTTTGAATCACAGCTAAATTAAATTCTTTATTCCCATTTTGCTTAACAGTCTGACAACCTATGGCTTTTAACAGCTCTGTCAATCAGGATAAGAGCTTCCTGTCTCTGTCACACACACACACACACACACACACACACAAAGACAAAGGCAAAGGCAAACACCTGCCCGCAGCAGTTAATAACATCAAGATCTATTAGCGAGGACCACTAATCAGCCGGTAACACACACACACACACACACACTCGCATACGTGTCTGTAAAATGTCTCCGTGATCGATTGTAGTCAAAACGGATGCTCATTACACTAACGCACACGCACCATATGGCTGCAGCTGTCCAAAGAGAAAGCTTTTAGGGAGGGAGGAGACAAAGGGAGGAGGAGGATGAGAGGAAATCCTTTTCTTTGTATTTATCTATTTAACACTCTCTCTCTCTCTCTCTCTCTCTCTCGTTTGTCCCCTGGTGGGTAATAAGGGCTAATCCACTTAAGCTGCCTCTCTCTCTCTCTCCCTTTCTCCCTCTCTCCCTCTGGTCTGTCACCCCAACATCCCGCACATATACACACACTTCATTCTTCGCACCCATCTGCCGCTGTTCTTGACACTGGGTGGGAGACAAAGAGAGGGAGAGAATCTCTCTCTCCCTCTCCTCAGCATCTTATTGTTCCTGATGACAGCGGGGGAGAGACCCTCTCTATCTCTCTCACACACACACACACACACAAACACACTCTCTTCAATAATAGATGTGAAGCTCCTCCCTCCACGTCTCCTCACCATGACTCAGGACTGAGGCCTCATTTAAAGGAACAGGACACCCCCACTCCTTACTGTAACAGTTCATCAATTTAAACTGCTGGCATACTGCATGACATTTCAGTAAAGCTCCGTTCTTATTACAAAAGACCAAAAAGCTGCAACTTTGCAAATATAAAGTAGATAAACACTTTTGTCAAAAGCAACTTTTTGGGGGGTGGGGACGTGGAAGAACTAGTGGACTGGTGAAACACCTGAACGCCAACCAAACGATGGAACCGTCCAGATCACACTCAGCTCCTGCACTTCCTGCTAAGGATGACGAGAGCTCGTCTCCCCCGTCACTCACCACATTCCACTGAGGGTCAATTGAGAGCGTATTGACCAGTCGCATCTCTATCCCATATGGGAACTGCAAGCACCAGCCAGTCTGGTACTACTGTGATCGGCCATTTCATCTCATATACGCAGCATTATCCTGTTCATGCAATGTGTACGTTTGAACCTATACGTGCAACTGAAACCCTCATGTGCAATATTAACCTATATGCAATTTTATCCTATGTATATTTACATATTTAACTTATTCGTTTTACTGTTTTTTTGCATGTTTTATTGCAATGGCAATAACGTTCATCTTGAATGTTGAAGATCAAAGTCTGGACTGTAAAATACCTTAAGAATGGACGTAGGCTATATTTACATGTGCTGGTTATGAGTCAGAGCGTTTTTTATTTGCATGATATGACGTCCGCATTGGAAGATAAAGAAAGTTGGTTATAAATCTACTCGCAAAGGTTTATGATGTGCACGTTTCCACTCCTTGACGTCCAGCCCAGCAGTTGCATTTCTACATTTCCCACTCCGCTGGACTGGCTTCATCTCATCACCAGCACTGAAAGACAGGAGCGACGCTCTAATCGAGCTCAAAACTATATCGACAGTCCCGACGAAGCCCGTGTGGATTCTGTGCGCCAGCTGCATTAACTGTCAAAATGACCGATCATACCAGTGAGGGGGATTAGCTCCGTCCCAAAGCTGCTTGAAGAAATTACATTTTAATGACGTGCTATTCCCAGATGGTACCGGTATGTCCCTGCTGTGAACTGAAAGCATGACATGATCATTTCCCTTTGACTCCGTGGCAAATGAAAAAGGCCCCGATGAGCAATAAAAAAAAAAAAAAGTTAAAGAAAGAAACATTTCTTTTCTCCAATAAAAGTGTTTTCTGGAAACATTTCAACACTGTGCACAATTCAGCAGCGCTCCTAAAGGCCTGATGAACATAATGCAGTATATAGCTGAGATCAGGGGGTTTGTCTTGAACCAATTTCAGTTGCAACAGACTTCTGCTGGCTCGGTACGATAGGTTCTGGATTTTGAGCTGATTATTAATAGATGGGAGTTGGGACATGAGCTGAAGAATGCTATTACAGTTCAGCATTGCATTCTGCTGAGGGCCAGATGTGCACCGTTCACGGGGAAGTCCACTGAATTTACACTTACAAGCCTGTTTACAGATGTTGGGGAGTACTACTGCATGAATCACAAATGTTGCATAAAAGCTTTTCTTTGACTCCAGAGAGAGCTCCGTTAAGTCTGATGAATTGAGCTGAAGACTACAAAACAATCTGTGTGTGGAGTTTAAAAAGACGTTAGCTTTCCAGAACCCTGTAGCTCGCTCTCTGCTTGAGGCTAGCGATGCTCGAGGCTACGTTAGCCGCTGGTAGCCTAGCACAACCCGGTCTCCGTCGACTTGCATTGTGGGTAATGTAGCTGTGGTAGATTATGACCAGGCGGCAACCGTTCGTTCTGAAAAGTGAAGCCAACGCTGAAGTGTTTTTAAAAATTGTTCATTCTCTCTACTGACCAGCAGGGGGCGACTCCTCTGGTAGCAAAAAGAAGTCCGATTGTATAAATGACCCTACGTCACACTTGATTTATTAGTGTGTTAACGAAGCTCACCTGCCGCACAGTGAGAGAAGAAGTCGCTCAGTTAATTTGACTGTAATGTCCGTTAATATGCGTTCACGGCAGCAAATGATCGGAGGCGTCAGTGTAACTGCTTGCGATACGAGAGGATTAGTCCAAGTAGTGTTACTGATCTCATTAAGCTCTATTTAAACAACAGTCTTTACCATTAGCTTTAATCCCAACGCATAAACTCAGTAATTAATGACAAAAGTCCAAACTACAGCTAGCTGGGAGATAAGTACTACAAAACCAGACTAAACAAAATCACACATCATAATTACAATTCATCCAAACGCTCCCAGTCGCTGAATTCCAGTACTCATATGGCAGGTTAATCTGTCTCTAAGCCTGGACGAAGCAGTGTGTGTGTGTGTGGGTGAATCAATGGATTACTGTTCATTCATCCATGTAAAGTCTCAAATACACACATGCGCTTATCCATGTAAGCCAGAGTCATTCTGAGATGTCCTTAACACACACAAACACTATCTGTCATGTAAACCGTGAGCATTCATTATCTCAAGTCGTCCCTTCAGAAGAAACCTGCGACAGTAGAAATGCAGACCGTTTCAAGGCTACACGTTTGTTCTCAGGGTGAAAGAACAAAACCCGTCTAAGTAGGGATGCACCAGATCTGAGTGGGCAGATTGTAATCGGCATCGATACGGACCTGATTTGTCAGATTGAAAATCCGCCAGGTGTAACTGAAGGTAAGAGTCATTGTTTCTCGTGTCAGTTGGAGTCATCCAGTCACAGAAAGCTGCCGACTCGGCTTTCAGTGCGAGAGCCATCCCTGGCATCACGTTACCTCGCGTGAAAGATTCCGATAACTTCCGAGCAATGCGATAAACGGATTTTAAATCTGGGAGGAAAGAGGGTCACTGGTGTCAGATCTTCGGCAACAAGGCAGACCTGCTGAAAAGTGAAGCTAATGCTGAAGTGCCCTGAAACTCACATTATTTGGAATGGCCAACAGGGGTCGAACTCCTAGTCTATGAGAAGATGACTCTACTTCTCTCTTGATGTATTCCCTCAGTAAACATTGTAAACATGAGTTTATGGTTCAACCTCTAGTTTCAAGTCTTCTTCAATACAGCATGATGTTCATTTAGTACATGATGGTCCATTTAGAGTCACACAGACCATAAAGCAGGGGATGCTTTAGGGCGGGGCTTACTGTGATTGACGCCGTCTCTACGTCACTCAGCAGTCTGAATACAGTCACTTTGTGTTCACTGGTCGCAAGAAAAAAACACAAGATGGCGACGGCCAGAAATTCCGAACTCAAGGCTTCAAAACCGCAGTCCACAATCCAATGAGTGACGCCACGAGGACGATGTCCACTTCTTCTTCTGCAGCGAGGCAGCAATTAGCAAGCGAGTGGGACACACAGACAGCTTCCATTCACACGATGCATCGAATGAAGTACTCTCTTGGTGTCGGCATCACTGTAGAAAGGTACTGGTCGCGGTACTTCCAACCCTGTGCGCTGTACTAATGAGAATAACTGCACACACTGGTGGACCGTCTCTCCTCAAAGGCTTTCATGATGTCCCACTCGGCTGTACAGATGAAAAGTGACCAAGTAGTGATTTAAACCATGCCCACTTCAACACCTTTCCACACCTGGTGACAAGAGGGCATGAAGTGCAAACTCCCCGTTGAAGCCGCCATCTTTTGTCTTCACCAAACCTCTCCTTGGCGAACAGACATTAACTCGCGGCTCTCAGCAGGTTAGCTGAGACAATTAACTCCAATTACCTGCTCATGCACACGGCGAGTGTGTGCTTCAACTCCTCACAGCTGGGATATGAAGAACACACTTGAGATTCAATCTCACAAACGGCATGAAGAAAAGCACAAAAGATTTTTTTAAACATTTGTATTTTAAGAGAACAGTGACTGGATTTTAAAGGGATCAGCACTCAGCATGAATCTGGTTTCCACCCTTGGACGCCGTCCTCAGCCTTCAGCCATGACGTGGTCGTAACGTCCCAGCATGCCCGTGGAAGGCTCTGCTGTGCTTCACCCGTTTCTAACACGACGAAGACCAGAAGGACGTCTCTAACTCCAGCTCGTCTGTTCCTCTGACGAAGTGAGAAAATGGAGTTTTAGCGATGTAGCGTAGCAACGGCAGCAGCTATTGACAGACAGCTGGCGTCAGCTGACGAACACTCAGACGCTGCTCTCTGATTGCGCTTTTGTCACTTCCTGTTTCCGCCTGATGATTTCGGATCCTATTTATAAACCGCTGATTAGCATAACATTGAGCAGCCGCTTTCCTGTGTGACGCCTTTTCTTCCTTTTGTTCATTTTTTTATTTCTCCGCTGTTGCTTTCTTTGTAGAATGTGAGAATTCTGTCTAATTTCCATTTCATGTTTTTGTCTTCTCTCACCATTTCCTACGCATACAAACATTTTCTAAACACGCCAACTTCCTCAGCCATGAGCCGGGAAAAAGAAACCTCAATCAAAACGGAATAAATAAGAAAATATGTTTGATTGGAGCTTTCAAGCTCGTATATAAATGGTGGTAAATCTACGAAGACCTCAGCGTTATACCATCGGCCACCAGTCTGCGGAGGCTGGGAGATCGTTACACTGAAGTTTAGTCAAGAGATGAAATCATACCGTCGGTGGAGTTGAAGTAGTGGTGTAAGAAAATATAGATAAGCTGGAGTATCACAAGATTTTACATGCAAAGACCAGACAGCTGTTCGTTCTGTCAAAGGTCTTTATTGCGATGGTGTTGTCGGGATGACTATTGGTGCTTCTACAACATGTTCACACATTGACTTTTTGGATAAACCATCATCAGTAACGTGGCTATAATGTGTATAAAGTGGTTAAAGGCAAATAATAGAACAGCTGGAACAGTCTGATCAGACAATTCTATCACTTCACTGTAATGCAGCCTTTAAAACCAGGAAAAGACCAGGATCATGACATCACTAGTCTCAAAGGTGATATCAAAACAATATGAATTCATTGCTGTGTCATGACATGGATTCTATCACCAGATTATTGCCAATACACAGCTCTTTGTCCTCTGATAAACAGTCGCTGACCATCGTTACAGTTGGATGATTTTAAACAAGTTTCATTTTTAGAGCTGGAATCGGTGCTTTTGATGCAGCGTGTGTGAGCCCAAAGACTACTAATTTAAAAAAGGGGGCGAATGACGTGCTTCAAGCCAGAATGATTTAATAATCCAGTCGATCGGGTTTCAGTGCAGAGCCGGCCGCTCGGCAGCAGTTGGCCTCCCTCTTATGAAGATCTCGCTCCTCCAGCGCTCTCAGTCCTCGTTGACGCTGCCTCTCCATCCGCCATTTCTTACAAATTCAGTTCTTTTTTTGGCTCCATTTCTTCGCCTTTATAGCGCAGATTGCCGCATTTAAACTTGGTTCCATGTTTGAATTCAAAGCTCTCCTTACTGAGAAAACAAACTGTGTATTGGTGGAAATATGTGTGGGGTGTGTAGGTTTCAAAACATGTTACCAGGTTTCGTTAACAGAGAAGTGGAAATAGCCAAAGTGATTTGAGGACTAGCGTTTTAAAGCCTCGAATCCATCATTACTGGCGTCGTCGTATCAGACAAGTATCAGTATTGGCAGATGCTCAATAAGTTGGGATTGCTCTTAGAAATGAAGGAGCGGTGCGGAGCCATCGCTCATTCCCTCTGCGCTGAAGTCGAAGTCGTCGTTCGGCCGATGGAGACAGATTCCTCTGCGCTTCTCCCTCACAGCTGTTCAGACACGGCGGTGCATTTGAATGTGTGCCGGCAGCTTTGATTTGTTTTACTGTGGACAAAAAGCATCCGATGAAGCATCTAACGCCCGTTTGTGGATCACTTTCTCAAAGTGTCCTCTGTCTCAAAGCAAACAGCACAGATTAAAGCAAGTCACACGTGCACATCTCAGTGATGATGGAGACATTATTCTTTCCACAGATATGAGACGTTTATGGAGCCTTTACTGATTACTGATGATATTTACGTGCATGCACCCATGAACATTGTTAGTTGAAGCCCTGCAATGAAACTCGATATTGTTCAGACTAAAAAACAAGTTTTGTGATTTGCCTTTCTGACAAATCATGATTTTGTTTGCCTCAGTTTGAAATGCTGCATGACACTACATAAAAACTACACTACCCACGAGGCTCAGAGGCTTCAGAAGATGTCAGACTCGTGCCGCTTTCCAGACAACTTGAAATTCTGACCTCCTTCTAAAAAGAAGTACAATGAAACGTCAGAAGCTCCTACCTGTGAACTCGAGTCAAACTTATATCTCCCCGACTTCACCGAGAAGCAGTATTCTGACGTCACACAACAGTGGAAGCGCGTATTTTATATGGTTAACCATCAACTAAGAGGCAACAGTGAGTGTATTTGCTGACACTTAATTCAAATAATGCATACTATCAGATAGTAAAAACCTGTTCTGGACATTATTAATGTAAAAATATGAGATTAGATAGCTGGTTATGTCAAACAACCTCTGAACGTCATCTTCTCTGTAAAGTTACAGTTCAACATAAAAAATATGAAATTGTGTGTTTACACTTTCCAAAAGAAACACCAGCTCGTCACGGTCAGCTGTGGGGCATCTGGAACGCGTAAAAAGGTCGGAAGCTGGAAATTTCCAGTTGGGGAAAATTCAAACGTCCGAGTTGTCTCAAACGCAGCATCGGTTCATCATTCGTGTTGAGAATCAGAAGCGGAGACGCAGCGCTACACTTAATGCAGCCGGACTCCGGCTCGCCGTCAGCGTCCCACGTGATGACTGGTTGGTTTCTTCTTCCATCATCTCTCTCCGGGACCCGCACTTCACTTCCCTCCGACAGTCGTCGGACCCTTTGACCAGATTGCGATGAATAACACTCGTTGTTGTTTTTCCTCTCAGCACACTGTCCTCATTGTTTGTCCCGATGAGTCAAACCAGTAGATTTCCATGTCCATTCAATGGAACCGTTCCAGCAGTCAGCTAATATTATGGGAAGAAAACCCAAAGAGGAGGAGATCACACATGGAGCCCTGTTACTTTATACAACACACACACTGTCTCGCAGAGTGTGTGTGTTTTTATTGAATAAAGCACCTTGGCAGGACTGTTCATGATAGAGTTATTGTTCTGAACTACACTGACAGAGAGTGAGGGTGTGTTCCCCTCCAGCACTGTGTGTGTCCTAAACTGATAAAAACGTATTTTGATATTATTTTTCCACATTTCTGTCCCTCTCCGTCACACACACACAAACAGAAATACAACTTGAAGTCACATAACCCTGATTGAACATTTTATCACTGTGTTCACGTCCTTTATTGAGTCAGTATCCAACACGCATCAAATGAAACATAACTGAACCCTACATAAAAACAGTTTACCCTGCGTGCTTATAGTTCCAATACATGTACACTAGGGCTAAACAACACATCTTAATTAAGATTATTTGACCTATTGCAACTGCGATAATATTTTGCCTTTTACCGTCGACTGTATGTAAGAAGTGGACGTAGTCATCGTGACGTCATTGGTTTGTGGACTGATGCTTTGAAGCCGCTGTTTAAGTCTCTGTCAATCACAGTAAGCCCCGCCCTAAAGCATCCCCTGCTTTATGGTCTGTGTGACTCTAAATGGACCATCATGTACTAAATGAACATCCTGCTGTATTGAAGAAGACTTGAAACTAGAGATTGAGACATAAACTCATGTTTACAATGTTTACTGAGGGAATGAATCAAGAGAGAAGTAGAGTCATTTTCTATAGACTTCTATACAACCAGAGGAGTCGCCCCCTGGTGGACACGAGAGAGAATGCAGCTTTAAGACGCTTTCTCATCGGCAGAATGTTTTGTCTGATGTCATATGACAAAGAGAAGCATGTTTAAGTAGCTGGAACCAGAGAATAGTTGGTGGTGTTGTATGAATGATTTAAAAACAATTAAATCATTTCTCAGAGTTGCTGCTGCTGAATGCTCTGCTGTCCAAACTAATTGATTAATCCGCTAACTGTTGCAGCAATTATGGGAAAAAAACCCACAACAAGCCAAACATGATCTGGTTTCAGCTTCTAACAGCGCTGGCGGCTCTTATCTGCGTTTCATTGTCACTGCAGAAGATAGATTCTTGGATTGTTGCTCTGACAGAATCAGCAGTTTGAGGACTTGATTGACCAGGAGATTAATCAATGATGCCAGCTGTGTGTTGAGCCATTACGCTCTGGAGAAGTGTCACACGCACACTCATTATATCATGCACACATCCATACACACACGCACTGTCTCTCACCTTTTGACCATTTTAGATCAGTGCAATCAGAACTGTCATCAGCTGCTTTTTATCTAAATGCATCAGTGTATGACACACACACACACACACACACACACACACACACACACACACACACACACACACACACACACACACACACAGCTTGCTTATGAAAGCTCTCCATACAGTGGATCGTCATTTCGTCGCATATCAGACAGACTTCCATGAGCTGATCTGATTCCTCTTTCTTTTGAGGAGAGCATCGGACACACGAGCCCACACAGTATTGCACGCGCGCGCACACACACACACACACACACACACACTGTAAATGCATGCAGAACATCAAATAGCATCACACATGTTTACGGTGGTGTTTTGGGGTGAATTCGACCGACGCTTCGCACGCAGCAGCAGCGCTCTCGCGCACCAGACTCCCGGTGGTTATCTGCACATTTGTGCTGGTGCTGCTCGCTCGGCTTCGTGCCTCCTCTCTCTCTCCCGGTGACATTCACCCACTCTGCTCTCATCGTGGCGTTCCCTCTGTCTTCTTCCCGTTGCGTGTTTTTGTGCGCGCACAGTGCTTCTCATTGTGTGCCGTGCTTTGCAGCCTACCTGTTTTGTAGAAGGCATCGGTGTCGGGGTCGCTGGGCGCCTCCTCGGCCGCTTCTGCGGGGTTCATACCGGAATCCGGTTCAATACAATCCACCGACAAAAAGGAAAGGCAGGAATAAAGCCCCCTCCGGTCCAAGGGAAGAAAATAAAATCCTCGCGTGTTGTTTCTTATTCCTCACATGTTGTCCGTTTGCCTCTCTCTCCCTCCATCCCCCCCTCGCCGGGCTGCTTTCTTTCTGTCGCCCTCTCGGCTTGTTCGGTGTTTCAGGGGCTGGCTTCGTCTCCCTCTATTGTTCCCGGTCCAACCTCCCTCTCTGCTGCTGTCCGCCAGGGTCTCCCTCCCTCCCTCCCTCTCCCTCCCCCCCTCTCCCCCCGTACCTCCCCTCCCTCTGGCTCTCTCTCTCCCAATTCAATGCATTGAGCTGTATCGGCAATAAACATACGTTGTTGTTGTTGTTAAAGGATATACATTATTGTCAAACAAACAGCAATACATAATTACCATTATTATTAATACTACAATAAAGTATTGTATTGATTGACATGTTTTGCTGATGGTGGCTGCACTAAAGGAAATGAAGGTGCCCAGATAATAAGAGTTCATCCTCTGGGGAGCATCACAGCCTTCATTGTTGTGCACAAACACAATGTGTCCTACAGGCTGCTGTGTTTGTTCATATACGTCATGTGTTGTCAATATATATGAATCACTAATTCTATATCGCGATAACGATGTGTATCACAAAACGGCATGTGTTCTGGTCATGTGATGAAGATGTACCTGAAGTAACATCGTTTTTATACTCCTGTGTGAATTAAGTACTCGGCAAATGAAACATACTGAGTGTTTCCTCAGTAAGTTGAGAAATTCAGTGTTGAACATAAATATTTTCGGAGAAAGTTGAGTTAGTATGTGCTTTTTATTATTATTAATTCTTTGTTTCCTGATCACATGTTCTGATCCAAACAACAGCTCAGCATAGAGCAGCTTGTGATAATAGGAAGATCTTCAGTCTGTTCTCTTTCAACGTGTTTTTGGCCCAGAACCTGAAGGCACCTGGAACATGATGTCCATACTGTAATTACTACAAATACTTCTGTCTGTACATGAGACACGATGCACAGAATACGTCTCCTCTGTTGTTCTTCTATTTAAAGTTGTTCCTTATTGGAAGCGAGGTTCTAAAGACAGATGTGAATCATCCTCTGGAGACCATGACCACATTAAACGAGTACAGTAGTTCTCTGCTGATTATAGCTGCTGTGAATCTCAAGATGCATCCGTTTATTCAAAGCATTTACTTCACAGAGACATGTAGAAAATGTGTAAATATTGAAATAGAAAATAAAGTGATCACACTGTGAGGTAGACTAAATAAAAGCATTACACGTGCACTCACAGGCTGTTATATCGGTGATGGTGAAACAGATGGGAAAACTGACAGTCAAACTATACAATTCAAAGGAGAGGTACTGGCATGTCAAGTTTAGTATAAATACCAGGTAAATATATATATATATATATATATATATATATATATATATATATATATATATATATATATATATAAATAATACTAAGAAGAACAATAATAGGAATAAAATCAATAATAATAATGAATTGTTAGAAGGGAGGAGTGAAAACAGTGTGACATTTGGAAATGTCAGCTATTGTGTGATGGGGTCCTGCAGGGCTTGAGATATAACAGTCTGAGGAGGCGGAGTCACTGAGGCTCCTACTGGGCCGAGGATGCGTCCGTGTCAGTGTGTTTGTATATCATGTCAGTGTGTTGGTATATCATGTCAGTGTGTTTGTATATCGGTTTATTACACACAGGTAGGCTAGTGATCTCCAGTCAGTCAGATGTTCCACATGTCTTAATTCCCCCCCTCCTTGTATTCGGACCACGGTGAAGAGTAAAGTATCCACATCACACACATAATCTACAATTCTACGATCTTTGGCGCCCAAATAATCAATGTTATCAATAAATCAAATGAAAGCATGTGAAAAGAGGTTTGTTATAGGGACAAACTTGTAAATTCGACAATGATTACCAAAGTCTGCAATTATATTGAGCCACATTTTTAGCATCTTTTGAGTGAATTCATTTGCTTTTACAGCACATTTACTGTTGAACACTGTCATTAAAGCCAAAGCTCCAATAAATCAACGTTACGCTTCCTGCCCAGCAGCAACACGGCAGACAAAGGAATCAGTGAAGAGCACAACAGAGCTGCTGGATCATCTGTGAGGTCTGCAAACGATGAATGCTACATTAATAACGCCTTCACTGGATACAGGATGACGTGCGCCAACATATCAACCTCAGCAAAGTTGTGAATGGAGAATATATGTTAAAGGATAAAAATGTGAAATAATTTGGCACACTGTGAATCTATATCCTGACGAGATTTAACAGGAGAGTAAACGATGTGCTCAGCTCATTAAGTTCCGTTCATCCATCACAGCTGATGAACACATTGTTAGATTCAAGCTGTGCTTCACATCAGCAGAGTTGCTGAAGGAGCTTCAGTCTTCAGCCTCCGTCAGGAGGAGGCCGTGTGTTCACGGTTGAACATGTCCCTTTAACTCCCCTTTGACCCTCCTCCTCGTCCTCCTGTGGCGTACCTGCCGGTGTGGGCGTCTCCTCCTCTCCCTGAACACATCACCTCATCAGCATGGAGGCCTCCTCATGCACAGCTGCTCCAGTGTGTGGCTCCTCCTCTCGCTGTGTGCTGCTGCCACCTAGTGGCACGCCCTGCACATGACGGCTACATTGGCATGTACGTTTTTGTCACATTTGACAGTTCCAGAGGGGCCGTGAACCCTGCTCAGGCCACTTTCAATGGATTGTTTGGGGCTTTTCAAAATAATAGACTTCTTGCATGCTGGCTTGTTCAACGACACTGAGGAGAGACAAACACAAACCCCCAATCTTTTGCTTTCTTCTTACTCATCGTTTCTAATCTCTTCCTATGTTTGATCTACAGTATATTGGGGGTTTTCTTGGTCAGATTCCCTTTTCTGTGAGTGAATTGTTTTACAGACTTGACTTCAGAGCGAAGATGTGTCACAAGGAGGAAGTAACGTGCAGAACCAGTCCAGATGAAATGATTGTCCCTCGCTCTGCAGACACTAGAAGGTCATGAACCCTCCTGTGGAAATGTGAATCCCACTGTCTTCACTCTCTGTTAATGCTGCTGCCCTCTGTGTGTGAATGTGATGCTCTATTAGAGGGAAATAATGCACAATATCCTGTGGCACTTTGATTTTAGACAATTTCCGAAATCCCATAGAGATCAGTGTTAGACATCCTTTGTTTTCTTCTTGCGCAGTAACTTTATTGTCCACGGTGGACCGGTCTCTGCTGGAGGATCGGGGTCTGTCCACGGTGGACCGGTCTCGGTTGGAGGATCGGGGTCTGTCCACGGTTGACCGGTCTCGGTTGGAGGATCGGGGTCTGTCCACGGTGGACCGGTCTCTGCTGGAGGCCCCGCTGGAGTCTGAGCTGAAGAGGTTTCTGGTGAACCTGCATGATGTCATCTGGTTTCCTGGTCTACAGTGTATAAGCCTTCAGCCGTCCACGGTGGACCGGTCTCTGCCGGGGGATCTGGGTCTGTCCACGGTGGACCGGTCTCTGCCAGAGGATCTGGGTCTGTCCACGGTGGACCGGTCTCTGCTGCAGGATCTGGGTCTGTCCACGGTGGACCGGTCTCTGCCGGAGGATCTGGGTCTGTCCACGGTGGACCGGTCTCTGCTGGAGGCCCCGCTGGAGTCTGAGCTGAAGAGGTTTCTGGTAAACCTGCATGATGTCATCTGGTTTCCTGGTCTACAGTGTATAAGCCTTCAGCTGTGATCATGTGTCTCCAGCCAAATGTTTTAAATTCTGTACCAGGCCTTGGTGTACACACACACACACACACACACACACACACACACACACACACACACACACACACACACACACACACACACACACACACACACACACACACACACACACACAGGTGTTTTCACTTAATTACCTCTGCAGTACTTGATTGGTTGACATCTTCAATCTTCACCCTCCTGTTAGTTCCGTTGCACCTGTTTTCATGACCTCATGTAATTCCCGGCAAAGCTCCGCCCACCTGCGACCACAGCTGAGGTCTGATTGGCCGGAGTATAAGTGGGAACACCTGTGAGGTTCTGCAGGAAGGCAAATCAAGGGCCTTTACATAAAAACATCAAAAGACGAAGTTCAAAAGAAACAAATTATGAAAGAACATTTTCAATCCAATAGAAAATAAGAACAAGCTAAAATTGAAGACAGGTGGAAAATACAAGAATGAATGTTATGGTGCAGTTTAAGAAATAATTCAATAAAAGGAAACTGAACATTTGTATTTTCGAATATTTTTTGCCTCGAACAGTAAATTCAAATAAAATCGCGTGCAACGTGTCGATGGATCATCACACTAACATGGCCCCCCTACTGCTTTTCTTTTGCGTGGGGCCACCAGCCAAATGAAGATGCATTATGTTTTATAAGCTTATCATATGTGTTTATTTTCATGTAAAAGTTTGGAACTGAAGACTAAAAGGTAAACTAGAAAAAGCATTTCCTGCTGAAAATGCGT
Source organism: Lycodopsis pacificus (assembly GCA_028022725.1). Classification (NCBI taxonomy): domain Eukaryota; kingdom Metazoa; phylum Chordata; class Actinopteri; order Perciformes; family Zoarcidae; genus Lycodopsis; species Lycodopsis pacificus. Next base: position 3,628,428 of record CM051688.1, on the reverse strand, counting down.
TGGAATGCTGAAAACTGAAATTAATCGCAAAAACATTGCTGAAAATAGATATCCAATTCAAAAACAAATTGCAAAAAGCTTAATAATTCAAAAAGTTTAAGGATTACAAATATGAAAAGTCATATCACACCTCTCCTGAAAGAGCTGAACATTTTGATATTTGAACAGTCTCTGAAATGGTGTCTGTAGCTGAAAGTATGAGGAAGTTGAAGGATTTGAAAGTTGAAGCAGTTTAAGAGGATTTGAAAATCTTCTCCATAGAAACCCATTCAAAAAAAAGTTGCTAAAAGCTTAATAATTCAAAAAGTTTAAAGGTTAGAAATATGAAGAGATATAGCACCCCTCTGCTGAAAGAGCTGAACATTTTGATAGTTGAACGGTTTCTGTAGCTTAAAATATGAAGGAGAAGAAGAGTTTCAAAAAAAGGGGGACGGAAGAAATAGTGGAATAAAGATTCGAAGAACAATAGTTGGAATGCTCAACAGCATTCCAACAATTAAGAGTGTGATATTTGCTTCTCATGTGTAGAAGTATAAAGTAGCATGAAATGGAAATAATATAAAAAATACTTTCGTTATACTTTAACAAGTCAAAATGTCATCTACACACTCTCACAGCTTTTTAATGAAGATAAACTCAGACGGCCAAGATGTTTCCGCGTGCAGGATGTTTTTCTCTCTTCTTTTTCTGTATCTGACGTCCGTGAAAACCACAGCGTGGCCCTGACAGGCCGAGAGAGGGGGGACGTGCCGGGGGGGGGGGGGGGGTGAGTCACTCGTCCCTTCTCCCTCCACGTCAGAGGGCGACTCTAACATCGGCCAGTTATTATCTAAATATGTCTGCAGTCATGACGAAGCTCCCGTCCATAACAACATTTAGTCCCATTGTTCTCTCTTCAGGCAGAGATGTCTGCATAAACAAGGAGAGGTTGTGTTCTGAGATTGTAGATATTTCCTCTGAGGATTGAAATATTCAAAGTGAGAGTTTTGGTTCAGAATCGAACATCCACATGTGCATTTGTGGTAAAAAAAAACAACCGTTTTGATATGAAATCCACATGAATTCATGTTTTTTTTCATTGACTACCGTGCTGCTGATGTGCTGTGTGCAGTTTGTTCCTGTTTGTTTGTTAGTGAGACACAAATCTAGGACACCTGCCGAAGAAGCAAGTCATTCGTTTGTGGTGCAGCTTTAGAGATTTAAACAAAAAGGATTCCTTAAAGGTTGTGTTTTGAGCAGCTGAGCAGTTCATGTGTCTTCATGCAGAGCAGGTCCTCTTCAGTAGCAGAAAGGACAAACCAAACAATATAGGGACACGTTGTCTCACTGCACTTCTCCTCAATTCTTGGCACACAGGTTTCCGTTGGTTGCAATATGCATGCTCACCACTAGATGTCGCCAAATCCCACACACGAAACCTTTAACGTTATGAGAAAGAAAGAGAGTCCATGATGTTTGAGAAAAAGATTCTCTAAAACAAATAGAGAATTTACTTTAATGGACAAAACCTGACACATATCAAAAGGTTGTTATACATTTAGTAGATTGTGCAGCCTTGAATTATACTTGAGAACTCTCGAAAGCCTTAAACCTGAACATGAATCTAGTCATCTTCCTAAAATACAGGAATGCATCAAAACACATGAACTGGGAACTGGAAACAAAAGCATTTAAATTGGTGGAGTAATACTAGTAAGTTCACTTATGACAGTGACTTTTCACACACTTGAACCTCCAAATCTTCTAGCAAGTGTCTTCACCGTGTGAATAAATGTGGAGAGACACCGCACAGCTCCTCAGCAGTGTTTTAAACTGTGACTTGACACGGCGGATTCCCGTCTCGCTCATGCTGCCCCGCTAACGACACGAAGAGCAGTGTGTGTGTGTGTGTGTGTGTGTGTGTGTGTGTGTCAACGGTGTGGGGACCATACTGTGCGTGTCCCTCGTCGACCTGTTGAGAATGCCAGCGCTGCTCCCCCTCTGGCCGCCCGACGGTGAAGTCTGCAGGCAGCGCGACAGGAGTCTCTGTTCGTTTGACAGGAAAGTAAGTAAGAGGCTCTTCAAGGAGCAGGGATGACACAAACGACCTCAGAGCGGACTGACACTGCAGAGGACAACTCTTGGGTTTTCAGCCGGGATGAGCTGGAGTGATTCCTGGACTGACTTTGTGAGCCTTTTGTTGTAAAGCGATGGTTGTAACTGCAGCGTAGATTTAAAAGCCACACATCAGCAGGCTGGTGGAGGACATATTCAGATAACGGAGTTGTACCCCAAACCGGACAGTTTTTAGCTAATGTTTCAATGCAACGTTGATAAAAATGATCGTGTAATGATTTCAGTTGATTTAATGGTGTTAAACTGAAGTTAAACTTCGTACCTTTCAAACGAAATATTGTTGTAATTATTACAGTTAGCTTTGCCTTTACCAGAGTCGTTAAAACGATGCTAACACCGGTGAATTAGCCGTGCACTGCTATTGGCCTAATCCGTTGTAAACACTGGCTGCTGCTGGTTTTTCGGGGATATTCGCTTGTTCCAGGGTCGCAAAAATGACCATCAATGCTGTCAACACATCCGGGACCGTAGTTCTGTCCTTCACAATAAGATATCACGCTTCAACAACTCCAAATGATGAAATAAAAGCTCCTTAATTTCCGTTTGAGCCGTTTAAGCGTCGCCCGAGCGTTCTTTCTGCTTCCTCTCATCAAAGTCACTTTCCTATAGTATTTAGACATATAAACGACCATATATATTCATGAAATTTGACACGTAGATTATTTGATATGTATGAATTAATATTATTTATGTTTGGTTGGCGATCGCCGAAGAAAATGACAGCGTAATGACTGGAAAGGGCGTCACGACGGAATCGTTCGAGACAGGCCAATAGCAGCTAGCGCCGCCCGAGGCAGGCCATCGTTACGTTACTTCACTGATGTAAAAGTACTAATACCACACTGTAAAAAAACTCCTTTCGTAAAAGTCATGCATTGCAAATGTTACTTCAGTAATAAAGTACAATTGAAGAAGTAGAAGTACAAGTCCCTAAAATTAGAACTGTACAGTATGTGAGTACATGTACTGAGTTACATTCCTCCACTGCTCTGCAGCATCAAGAGCTTCTAAAATGAGCATCTTTGTTGTTTTTAGCGTCTCCGGTTCCAGTTAATCATGCAGACGTCTCAGCGTTAATGTGGGAATGATTTATTGATAAACGCTTCACATAGCACCTTTACCGGTCAGGAGCCGGTGACACGGGTCAGCAGTATGGCACCATCTTCAGGCCGTCATAGAGTCCAGTGTGTCGTGATGAGACTATTTACACTTTAAAAAACAAAGAAAAATAAAAGAAATCAACAAAGGAGATTGATGCGTTTTTAAAAATAGTGCTCGAAACGGGTGACTTGACGTAGAACTATGTACATACCGGTATTTGTCCAATCTTTTTTTTTCACATCGTTAATAAGTCACATCAATCATATTAAATATAGCAAACGTTTCCGCCCGTAGCAAAAAGAAAGGGAAAGAAACGAGTCAACTCGAATGACATGTAACCACGCGTGTATCACATTTCAACATAGAACAACAATATTAATACCAATAGTAATGACATTGTTTGAACAATTCAAATGGAAATCTCTTTTCAGCATCTCTTCGCCATGAAATGATTAGACTCCGCATCACTTTCCAGTCGCTTTGCTAAATACAGGAAACATTCAGATCTTCTTCTTCTTCTTCTTCTTCTTCTTCTAAAACTCACATTTGGTTCAAACGCTTAGCTGAGCGGGGTGACAGAGCACGACGTCTTTTCTTATGTCTGTACAAGAGAAAGTCGGTTCAACTTTTAACCAAAAGAAAAGAAAGAAAACTCATCCAGAGGTCCAACATCATCAACGACAAAATAATAACAATAATACTTCAAGTGGAGGAAGATAAAAACGATGACACTAACAATTGTACGGAAGTGTTTGTGCTTGTGAGGACATTAACCCGTCACCTGAAATGTGCCTCAAAATCAGAATAAAATAATGCAAACGGGTCCATGTTGCATCGGTAGCTTCAGCGATAAAGCGGATGTTTCTCACCACCATCGTATCCCCGACCACACGTCTGCATTCAGCGGCTGCTTGAAATAAAGTGCAGGATATTTCTAGCCATAATTTCCATATTCTATACTTCAAAAAAAACATTTATGGATTAATCTCGTTGCTGACGAGTTCAACAAAGAACGAAATGAAAGATTACATTCTTGTGAAATGATGGAAAAAACGTGTGAGCGATGAACCAAAACACCTGCAGTCACGTGTGTGTGTGTGTGTGTGTGTGTGTGTGTGTGTGTGTGTGTGTGTGTGTGTGTGTGTGTTTTATGGTGCGTTCAGGTACAAAGTGAACCAAATGACCCTAAAACCAAATGACGATTGAAAACAGGAAAATTCTGATGGGAAACAACATAAAGCTGCATTTGATGCTTTGTCAGATATTTGTCAGTGATGTTCCTCCTCAGTACATTCATGACGTGGCGACGGACGACCACCTGTCTGCGCCTCAGTTCGTTTGCTTCTCTTTGACTGTTCATATCTCAGGACTGCAAAATATGCCGACAAAGACTTCTTCAGATGTCTTGTTCTGTCCAAAACCCAAATATGTCCAATTCCATGTAGGACGAAGAAAGTCAGCAACTCCGGATCCAGCAGACTCTTGAAAAAATTACTAAAAATAATAATCAATTTTCCCATTGATCAGCTAATCCCTTCATCTACTAATAAAGTGGTATTTAACAATGTATACTAATACACTGATATCCGCCATTTACCCAACAACACAATATGAACCTGTTATTTATGAATATTTTAGGACACGTCTTCCTCGTGTTATCTTGCGTTTTCACTGCGTACAAAATATAACAAAAAGCCGTGAAATAACAGATCAATAATGTGTGTTAGGATTTAAACATTGGACAACAGAACTATCCATATTTTACTTTCACGCTTCTAACTCTAACTTTCACGCTCCGTGTTGTATCTGAACGCAGATTTGTGGAAATCATCTTTAAAAAAAACATTTCTGTATTACTTCACATGAACTGAGCTCTCTCGACTGCATTATTGTAAACAAAGGACTCGTATGATAATAGGACTGGATATACAACAAACACACAAACAAAATAATAATTACAGATTGGAAACCTCCAGGCCTGCGTTTATTCAGCGTTGTTTGTCGTGTTATCTAGAAGTATAAGGCTGGTCCGGTCCCTGTGTGTCCTGCTGCGGGGCAGCTGGTCAGAGGTAGAAGCCGGTGGCCGGCGGGTCGGCGAGGCTGGACAAAGTCTCGGGGACGGACATCTGGACGGCTGGGGGCGCTGCTCCGTTCCTATTGGGCGGAGCACAGCCTCCTGGGTAAGCGCCGGTCAGGAGGCAGCCGTTCTCCATCTGCACGAGGCAAGAGGACGTCGTGAACACACACAGCGGGAAGTTATACTGTAATATATGGAGGAAGAGGAAGCAATGCTCAGGAAACAGAAACCCCCTCAACACCCAGTTCCATCATTAAAGTTAAATGAATTGAATATTTAAACCCATGTTGTGAGAATAACCACGTGGGGGAGGTGTGGTAATACAAGGAAAAACTCCAAGATTGAAGTTCTCAGCAGTATGGCACCATTATCAGTTTTTTTCTCGTAAATTTACGACTTTAATCTTGGAAATTCTGAGTTTTTTCTCCAAATACTCCAACATATTAAACTGTACTTCTTGCACCACTGTTTGTGCATTAGGTTGAGAACCTCTGCATCGCATCTCTTCTCATTCTGTCCTGCAAACTCTTTCAGTCTCTGCAGAAAATAGAAAACAACAGTGCGGCGCTTCCATCTTTTGCAGGTCACGGCACATCCCGTGTTTTTAACCTCTGAATATTGAGCAATGACCCGAGATGAACAAAACAAACAAGACACAGATGTAGGAAAAAAAGACTGCGCTGCTCCTCCTCTCAGGCCTTTTCCTCACAACTATCGTCCTATTCTGGGTTATAGACACAGGCCTGATGCACGACGTAGTTATTAATATAATTTGATTCAAGTGTGATCCATGAACAGTAGGATTTAATACGTTATTTAAACTTAATGAACATCGCATATTATTCATCGTTGTCTGGGATCATAAAATGCTTGAATCAAATTGCAGAACATGTCACTTAAAAGTCAAGATGCAAGCTGAACATCAGACATGGTGACAAGCCCCAAATAATAATTCCACTACAATATCAGACCAAGAAAAGCAACACATTCTCATATTTGTGAATGTGGAACCAGCAAATGTTTGGTATTTTTACTTGAAAAAATGACTTGAACGATGCCAATCACTTTCTTTTCATCAATGAATCGATTGTTGAAGCTCTATTGGACTGACTCCGAGAGCACCAGTGCTAGTGTGGCTAAATCCAATGATGCATTGTCCTTTGTAACGTTTTGAAAACCAATCCCCAAACAGCATTTTTAGCTAAGAGTGCGAGAGGCATGTTGAAAGCGCCAAAAAGCCAGAAAGTATACCTTTTGATGTTATAGATCCTTATTAAACACACGATTCCCAAAACTCAAGAATCAACGACATGTCAGCGTTTTCAGCATCCTCACCTTATTGGGACCGGGGTCATGAGGGATCTCAGAGGCCACCATGCCGTAGTGGTCCAACTGGCGGCAGGACTTGGCCACTCCGAGGATCTGCTCCAGGGAGGCGTTGGGGGGAGGGCACTGCGCCAGGCTGGAGATGACCTGCGCCAAAGGAACTGGGCTCTGCTCCGGCTGCAGTTTACGGTTCATCCCCTGGAAGGATGAGACTGATGTGGACTCGGCCCCGCGCTGTTGTCCAGTCCTCCCAAACAAACCACCTCCGCTCATGGTGTAATCCGCATCGGCGATACCGGGCATGCTGTAATCCATGCAAGAGTCTAGCGAGGGGTTTGTCGGGGGTTTTCGGCCGTTCTCTAGGCAGGAGTCGCCTCCCAGACTCTGACTGAATCCGTAGTCCTGCCACGGGGATTTCCCCGCCACATGCTCCGCGCTGGAGATGCCACACAGTCCGTTGAGGTTGGCTGCCTTCTGATCGGCACGGCACTGCTGTGAGAGATGGTTCTGCACCCTGGGTGTCTGCTGCTGCTGCTGAAGGTAGCGTTGCTGCGTCTGCTGCTGATGAAGCTCTGCGTCCAGCTCCGAGGCCTTGCCATTGAACACAGTCTGTTGCGTTTTATAGTGTTCCAGTTGTATCCCTGCACCGACTAGAATGTCTTGGGCTTTCCATTGTCCATTGGCGATTGATTGATTTTGCAGCTCTCCGTTGACTATGGTGCTGGCCAAGTGGTTGCTCTGCTGGTTCCAGTCGTGCACCACTTCATCTGGCCGCATGTTGAGGTGCTGCTGCATCTGCTGGGACAGCTGGAGGATGGGAGCGTGCCCCACCAGGGGAGGCTTATGGTGAGGAAACTGCATTTGCACGTTAGCGTCGGACGAGGCATTGCTTTCAGGTAGCGACGCTGCGGTGGCCGTCTTCGAGGCAGAGCTGAGAGGCACCTGCCCTCGGTGCTCTGTGGGCTCCGTCTTCCCCTCTATGGAGTCGTAGATGTATGAAAGGATCTCATCGTTTGTCAGCAGGTCGTCCAAGGTGGGCACGCGTTCGGGGTCCATCTCGACCCTGATCATCCGCTCGTCTAGCAGCAGCAGCTCCAGGTCCTCGGCGCTCAGCCCCAGACCTTCCAGAGCTCCAAACAGATCGCCGTTCGAACAACCCCCCTCTTCCGAATCCACGACCCCTTGGCCCTCCAGAGAGAGGGAATCCAGAGTAGCCAGCAGCGGGTCGAAGCTGTTGCCCAGCTCCGTGAGGCCTGGACCCAGCACGCCGTTGCTCGGCTCGTCCCAGCTCCTGTGCAGGCTGGAGGGTTCAGAGTCTGAGAAGCCCATTTGCTCTCCAAAGAAGCTATGGAACGAGATATTGGGCTCCGGGGCGGGCTGGCAAACGTACACCGACTCATCCTGACTCATGAGCGCCCCGAGAAGAGAGCCAGGGTCCAAGCCATCCCTCAGCAGCCTCTCAGTCCGGCTCTTCTTTGACTTAATGCCATTTCTGTCATGGCCTCCGTCTCTAAAGGCTGCTACGGGATGGTTGGACTGGTAGAGCAGGGCCTCACCTGTAGCATAGGTAAAGGGTAGATGCATGGAGCGCTTACACAAGTGTTCTCCTCCCTCTTCACCCCTATAAAGACAGAAAACCTGATTATTGTCTGGACACAATTCATTTATCTTGGATGCTAGCTTGCCCATTTACCCAGTCTGTGTCCCATCATAACTGAAAACTATACATGCTGCTATTCATAGTTTTCACATGACTGAATAACTGAGCTAAATTCCCTGCATACATCAGATTAAAACGCATGGGAAACTATAATTTCTCCCCCTGGAAAGTTGTATATTATATCAAGGTGCTATAAGTTCACTCTGCCGGTCTTTGGTTGGTTTACAACACAACAGAAACGGACAGTAAAACATACAGGAGAGGCCTCTGGGTGGCGATGATGTAGTCCGGTTTGCCGTTCTTGTACACCAGCCTGGCGTTGGCCTGGACCCATTTCCAGCGATTCTCCTTGGTGAGGAGCCTGAACACCGTCAGACCACTCTCTCCAGTCTTCATCACTACAGATATAGGACACAAACACACGCATGATGACTGAGCTGTGTGACAAAAAGAATATAAACCCGCTGAAAGCATTTTATTTCAGCAGTGACAGAGTCCAAAATGTTGCACATTGGTGGTAAAATCCAAGTATCATTTATCCAGTCGTACGCTAACACGTCATTATTTAAAACACTACCACGTAAACGGCCTTGCCTGCACAAGTGAGATGTCAAAGATGTACTCTTCTTTCAGATGTTTCTTTTAGGCTGGAGGCATGCGAGAAAAACTAAAGTTCTCCTCAAGAACTTAGAGTAACATTCAGTGAGTAATTCAAATAAAAACGGTCATTTTGTGGCTGAAGTTTTCCTTTAAGGGGAACTAATATTAAATGGAAAATCAATCAACAGAAATCCTGTAAATCTTTGGGAACAAGTGGACGCTGTGGCTTGCTGATGGCCGGTTACGCTCTGATGGATCGATCAATGATGAATATCCGCAGAAATGTCCATTTAAATCTGGCCAGTAGTCATCCTCTCACAACTTATTAGATTTCAGAATATATTCAGTAATATGCATTTACTGCTTTATATTACAAATTACTGTGAAACTTGTATCATGAGGACTTTGCACAAGATCAACTTAAAATAAAAAAAGCTCCTTAGATCAGTCTGGCGGAGCCCATGAATCCGGTGTTCTCTCTCCATTTTGTGAAGAAAGTAAATTGAAAGCGCTACAAAACTCCTTCAACATCAACAGCGTTCGGCTGAACGGAGGAAGTTCTCGTCGCTTTAACATCTTGATGAAACCGCACTAATGGCTGCACGACCGTTGACCTCCGAAGTGTCCGTGTTGCTGTGTGGATCATCTCCGACGCTTCGCTCAAGCGATGGATTTGTGCTCTCTATCCTCTCCTCTGGCAGCTCTGCAGTTTTGCTAAATCTGCTTCGTAATCCAGCGGATTATTCACGAAAGCTGTCTGAACTCGCCGACCGGGTTGGGGCAGACCTCCTCAACCTTTATCAACGGGACTAAATTTAAAAACGGTTTCTGTCAGATGAACATCCAGATGAATGGATTGTCTTTTCTAATTCTCTCTTCATTATAAATCAGCAGAGGGTATCCTAAAAACTATCCAAAAAAGGGATTTGTATTCACGTTATTCTATAAATTCTTAACCAAAGAGATTTTATTAGCGTCAATAAATACTTTTGTAGAATTTCCTTCAATCTTTAATATCTGCAGTTTGTTCAACTGAGCGGAAACTAGAAGAACGAGATCGCCTGCTAACTCTGCCTGAATGCATTTATTAGGTCTAGTTTATATAACATGCGTGTATGTTTTCAATAACACATGCATAAAACTAAGTTGTGATTAATTGAACGTATGTATCTGTTCTACGTGGCTGGTTTACCTCTTCCAGATAATTTAAGGTGACGTGGAAATGTCGGTAAAGAAACATTCGCTCTTCTCGTGATTTATAGATATGGCTTGTTGGGAATTGGGTCGTGATGGTTTGTCCTTTTTTTTAAAGTGAGTCGGCAGAAAAGAAGTTTGTGAAACACTGGACTAACGTGTCCTGACACGGATTAACCAGAGATGAGCTTGTCAAGGCACTAACCTGGTGACATTATGTGGCAGCACAACAGAAGGACTACGTGGAGAGTTTCCCTTTTGTCACTTCAAGAGCTTTATATTTATGTTAGAGAAAGCTTTCATTGTCACAATTTGATATGACAGATTATCATTTAATAACATGTTAATAACCTGGTAATAGACCTGGTAATAGACCTGAATGTAGTAAAAGAAAGTGTTGCACACTCTGGCTCCAAATGCACTTTTCTGTTATTCAGATAGAACACAGACCTTAGGTTTTTGTGTCATTTATTATCATTTCTTTGACATTTTATGACTTTATTTATAATTTATAATTCAAGCCATATTATCTGCCCGGAGAATTGTTTTTGTTGCTGCTGTTTTTTACGTTCCTCATGATGCAAATTTAAACAAATGCACAACAGGAATGCACTGCTGTTTATTGTGTTTGTCATGTTTTTCTTATGTTGTGCATCCCTGTGTTGCATAATGACAGTAAATGATGCTTGAATCCTTTATTAGAGAGACGAAAGGGACCGAAGGAGAGCGATAGATGCACTGAAGTCCTCCGCCAGACTCAGACCGCGAACGTCGTGGTTCCCGGTCGGTGTCTCCTACACCACGGCGGCGTGCCAACACAACTTACTTCTGACATGGTTCTCCGCGCAGTACAACATATCCGCTGCGTGGATGAACTGATAACCAGACCCTCGTACCCGCAGTTCAGCCTCCGTGTACCCCAGCACGATCTTCCCCCTGCACAAAAAAAGACCATGATTACACAATGACACATTATGCGTGACACACAACACATCCTACATCTCTGATCCTCTTCTAGGAAGTGTCTCCTACAATAGAACATTCATTTCTGCTACGATTGTTTCATCATCTCTTAAAAGCATCTCAACAAGTCATGAGACAAGAAGATATTTGACACTAAGACATGCACGGGATGTTCATGCGTTAGTATTACTTTGCATCGCAGGCCAAAGGGGTGAAGTCCAGCTTGTGTTTGGTTCTGAAGATCATGTTCTTGGTCCTGATCTCCAGGATGGATGGAGGCTGCAGAGGAGTCGCGATGGCGAAAAGGGCGAGCTGAGGCGGCGCCTTCCCTCCGTTCTCCTGCCGCTGGTTCTGCCCGCGCAGGAACTTCAGTCTGCCCTGGATGTTCAACGCCTGGACGGAGACACCAAAACAGATCAAGTCTCTGAGAGGCTGCAGACTCTCGTGTGCGTGAACATCTGACCTACCAGGAAGCCCGAGGAGTTGTCCAGGAGGCAGCGGAAGCGACACACGAAGCTCCTCTCCAGGAAGGACGAGTTCTCTGGGGGAAGCTGCTCGGGACAGTAGGTGACCGCGGCTGAGCTGCTGCCCGGTTCCATCTCTGCATTTACAAAAAGAAGACGCATGGGGCGATGACAACGTAAAGTCAGTTTAACTGGAGAATTTGGCAGTGAGCTAACAATCCACAACATCCACATTTCAAAAAAATATTTTGATCAGATTCCTCTCGAAATGACACCCAGGTCACATATTGGGTTTCACTTTGATTTGTGGCAGAATACGGAGGATAAACGTTGACATTAGTTGTGCATGTGCATGTACGCAACACCTCTGAAGCGGTTTCTTGATTCCTGGAAAGCCTAAATAATGTCACAAATTACAGAGAAACTAAAAGCACATTTTAATAAACATATCACGCCGCCCACTGCATTTATTCTTGAGCTGGACTTTCATCTTGTCTGACATCATCACATAAAGCAGACTTATGTAATGAGGCCTGGAGGGAACTGCGTCTACACGCCAGGTGGCAGCGTTTGCTGCAGCCGGTGGAGGAGGACGACTGTGGACGGCGTCTCGGTGCAGCAGCGGGTTAGTAGAGTCAGAGCTGTGGGTCCTGGTCTAAACACATTGCTCAGCACCACACAGACGTAAGCAACTTAAAACCCAAATACAGATCTGGGGCCACTTTACTTCCTAAGCCACGCTGAAGATTACAGAGTCATGTGACTTGAGCTGAGCATGGTCTTAAGGCTTAATGCCTCAAACTGTGTTTATTAACCGTCTGATATTGATCCAAATGTGCATGTTCACACAGGCTGTGGGCTGCAGTGGAGCGCAGCACTATTTCTGCACAGAAATTTAGTAGAAGTTTGTAATTAAGCCGTCATACATTTCAGATATAAGACTCGTAGGAAGTTGTGATGATGCAAAAAGAGGAAGCGATGCATGTTCAATCAATGCACGGAAAATACCTGAAAATAGTGAACGGGCCTACAGCCACAGGCCCAGGGGCCCAACGTGTCAGGGCCCCCCCGACCTTCATTTACAAAATATCACTCGAGGAGCCACGTACCAACCAAGAGATGCAAAATGACCAAACAGAAACACAAAACAACTACGGAGAGACTCAGACAACAAAAAGACACAAAACGTAAACAAAACGACACAAAACGAGCAAAATATACACAAAATTACCTCAAAAGAAACACAAAACATCAAAAGACTATGAAGACACACAAAAAGACACAAAAAGACAGAAAACGACTCCAAAGAGAAACAAAAAAAGCCACAAAGTGACCACAAACACACACTTAATCATGAATAGATGCACAAAGTGACACACAGCATCAACATAAAGAGGCAAAAGCATCACAAAGTCTTTATGTCTTGGGACCAATTGCCACAGAATATCTGCAAACGTCACAGATTTAACCGTCCTTCTGGCATTAAATGTTCAACTGCAGAAACACGACTAGGAGCCGCGATGAGACAACATAGAACCTTCATCTCAACAAACCAACTTCCTTTAATATAATACACGTATATTCTGTAGGATCCCTCAGTTTCTCTGAATAGCAGTCTCACGGAGGAGGAGCGAGTCGTCACCTTGGGGGGAGTCCTGGGCGACGGCAGGCGCGGCGGCAGGAGGAGGGTTCAAAGCCCAGTGCAGGTTCCTCCTGAGCTCCTGCTGGTCCTCCGTGTGGACCAGCTCGTACACACTCTGGTGCATGACGTCGGTCTGACAAACGACAACGAGGGGAAGAATTAGCAAGCAACAAACCCCTGATAGAAACACGTAACATCAGGTTGCATGCTTGTTGGTTTGGTGTTAGGGTGTTGCGTGATAGTAACGAGTAATCCGAGGGTACTACTCTCGTGTTTTTGCAGTCACGGAGGTATTGTGGTGGTAGATGCAGCAGCAGCATTAGTAGCAGTACTCCCACATGGGTAGACCCTCCCTGTGGCGTGTGCTTCTTGGAAACACGAGTGCTCAGGTGCACACTCAGCTGTCAGAGGCTCAGTGTGTGCTGCTCTGTTCACTGCGGACCCACCGCTGAGACCGCCGGCGCGTGCTAAAGGCTAAGCTATAAATAGGTCAGGTGCTGTTGACCCCCCCGGGTGCTGCACGCGAGGCTGCCACCCGGACCCGGTCTCTGGGTTTGTAACACAGAGCCTCTGGTCGTTTAAGATGATCAGAAATGTGCATCTATAGGTTCTACAGAGACGAATCAAAGCCAGGCTCCACCATACAGATTCCCATACCTGAACCTGTGTATCGGCCGATATTGAGTGTCAATCAATTTAAAAAGAATACATACACACATAGTGACGGCTATGTGGGCATGATGATGGACATGAGACGGACAAGGTAGCCGAGCTAGCTCTAGCTCAATTCTTATACATCTAGCTCATGAATTTAGGGGTTTAAAGGCGTTCCAACATTCCGGAGGCTTCAGGAAAAATGACAACTAGCCTGCCTGCATATACGCAGCTCATCAGTAAAAAATATAACAAAAAGGGACAGTATTTCATTTACCTACCAATAAGTGGCCATTGTTGTCGGCTATATCTGACAGTCACATGACCCTCTTCGTGCTCATAGCAGACCCTCGTGACTGATTTTGGAGCCTCCCCAGCCCCTCCTGGGGGGGCGGAGCTAATAAATACACACTGTTCTATGGCGCTGGAGGTGTGTGAGATGTGGAGGCCGAGACCACAGTGGGGGATCTCTATGTCACATTTTCTCTTTTTTGTGCTACAGCATCAAGTCAGAGGGACAGGCAGAGGAGAATACCTGGTGGAAGCCCAGGTAGTCCTGGATGGTGTGAGAGGAGTAGAAGATGGTCCCACCGGCTGTGAGCACCATGACGAAACCGTTGAGAGCCTGTGGGTCAAGCAAAGGTCGCAGACAGTTCAATTATTGTCGTTAAGAAAATGTCTTCTTACGTTGTAAGAAGCTTTGCCTGCGCGTTGTTCCAGTCAGTAATGATCGACCAACATGTCATACACGAGGAGGTCTGCAAGTCATCCTGATGAATGTCGCTCGTTTCATCAACGAAGAGACAGAACAACCGCAAAATACACAACATGTCCGAAAGAAAAATCACAAAACATCAAACGGCCGCAAAAAGACACAAAGAGACACAAAAAGACACGAAACAACAGGCTGAGCAGGCTGCCGTGTTCAGTGACTTTGGACCGAGAACGAGTCGGTTCTGCACTTCGATATCAAAGAAGTGACAAAGTCTGCATCCAAAACACATACAGCAAATCACAAACCTTTATAACGGAACAATGTTGAGGGTGAATATCTGTTTTTTGTGCCTGGATGCAGACCGTTAGTCAATAAAGATATGAATTATTGAACTGGTGTAAAAGGTAAAAGAATATTTATGAAGTTCCTCAATTTGTTAGTAACAGCAGCAGAGCTTGGATCTTTAAAGGAAGGAAGGAAGGAAGGAAGGAAGGAAGGAAGGAAGGAAGGAAGGAAGGAAGGAAGGAAGGACATGAAAGGAGGAGACCAGGAAGGAAAAGGAGGAAGCATGCTGAGTGAAATGGAGTACACTGATTATTTCTCTTCAAAAGGGGAACAGCTGGTGCAACGTTTCCACCTCAATAAACACGCCACACACACACACACACACACACACACACACACACACACGTAATGCTGGAGATGTTGTCTTTCTGAGTCACCACACACACACAAACATCCAAACGTCAGGTTGAGCGTTTCACACAAACAGCACCGAGCCGGCGCTACTTGCGTCCCGTGACATCACTTCTTCACTGACTCGTGTTGCACTCATCTTAACCTCTTGTGTAATTTCCTCACAATGTTAATTCAAATTTAGGAAAAGAAGAAAAGGCTCTGCTGCTGCTGCTGCTGCTGCTGCTGTGATGTGCGACCGTCAGAAGTGAGGCCATATCTTTAAATACCAGATATTCGACTCATGCGCTCATTCACCTCCCGGCTGCAAGTGACTGGATTCAGTCACGAGAAGAGCGACGCCTGACAGATGTGTTATGCATGAAATAGAATAAATTCATGAGAATAAAGATCTTTGCTGTCAGCTATCGTCAACAATGACCAATTCTGCGTGTTTGTTTTCAATAATGAAGAAAGAGGAAACCATCATTAAAACTTTCTGCCGTGTTTCCTCCATTTTCTGGGTCTGAATAATTGATGCGCTCACATCTCGTCTATGATTCACCGACGTCTGATGTGAAGAACAGCAAGGACTCAGGCTCAGGCTTCAGAAATAGACCTCGCCTCCGTCTCCCCTCTCATCCCGACTATTAGGAGGAGGAGGAGGAGGAGGAGGAGGAGGTTTCATTTCTCATTACCAGCAAGCCGGGGAAATGCGGTCTTATCGTAATAACGAGCCCCCCCCCCCCCAAAAAACCCAAACTGAATCAGTGCAACAAATCGCTGTCCTCTGAAACATCACGAACGCATTGAACTTTGGCTGTTTTGGGGAAATGAAGCGTTTGTGTTCGCAGCACACAATAATACATTTTATTTATAACGCACTTTTCATTTAAAAAAAAAATCTCAGAATGCCACAGAGCCAGTACATAGTAAAAACAGTTAAAACATAGTTAAAAAAGAAATAAATAAATAAACTATAATAAAATAAAATAAAAACCAGTGAATGAACAGAGACACAAAAGAAATAACTGACAGTGATTTAGGTCAGAAAGGCTTTCCTGAATAAAAAGGTTTTTAGTGTGTTAAATGTGTTGAAGAGATGATGAGAGATGAATGAATGAATGAATGAACGCGGACAGAAACAGAGAGAAGAAGCAACGCGGCTTTAATACCTGCAGCAACAGTTCGCCTTCAGGAATCTTTGCCTCCAACGCCGCTGCTGCTGTTTCGCTGTCGTCATCGTTCAGGGTGACTGTAGAGAGGGACAGACAGGGAGGAGGAGGAGGAGGAGGAGGAGGAGGAGGAGGGGGACAGACAGACAGGGATGAGGAGGAGAGGGAGGGAGGCAGACAGGGAGGAGGAGGGAGGCAGACAGGGAGGAGGAGGAGGGAGACAGACAGGGAGGAGGAGGGAGGCAGACAGACAGACAGACAGACAGACAGACAGACAGACAGACAGGAGGAGGAGGAGGAGAGGGACAGACAGACAGACAGGGATGAGGAGGAGAGGGAGACAGACAGGGAGGAGGAGGAGAGGGAGACAGACAGGGAGGAGGAGGAGAGGGAGACAGACAGGGAGGAGGAGGAGGAGAGGGAGACAGACAGGGAGGAGGAGGAGGAGGAGAGGGAGACAGACAGGGAGGAGGAGGAGGAGAGGGAGACAGACAGGGAGGAGGAGGAGGAGGACAGACAGACAGGGATGAGGAGGAGAGGGAGGGAGGCAGACAGGGAGGAGGAGGGAGACAGACAGACAGACAGACAGGGAGGAGGAGGAGAGGGAGGGAGAAGGAGAGGGAGGGAGACAGACAGGGAGGAGGGAGACAGACAGACAGACAGACAGGAGGAGGGAGACAGACAGACAGGGAGGAGGAGAGGGACAGACAGGGAGGAGAAGGAGGAGGAGAGACAGACAGACAGACAGACAGACAGACAGGAGGAGGGAGACAGACAGACAGACAGGGAGGAGGGAGACAGACAGACAGACAGACAGACAGACAGACAGACAGACAGGGAGGAGGAGAGGGACAGACAGGGAGGAGGGAGACAGACAGACAGACAGACAGACAGGGAGGAGGAGAGGGACAGACAGGGAGGAGAAGGAGGAGGAGAGACAGACAGACAGACAGACAGACAGACAGACAGGAGGAGAGACAGACAGACAGAGAGGAGGAGGAGAGAGACAGTTTTTAGTCCTGTGATGATGTTTGCAAAGCACTGCTGCGACTGTCAGAGCGCTTTGTGTTTAGTGAGCTGAAGATGCTGCATGCAGGCCGACCGGCTCCTGAAACATTCATCTCATGCAATCTGAAGGTCGACTTCACATCAGAGCTTTCGTTTGGTCCAACTTGCTCACATGGTGATCTTTATGTCAGCAGTGATCTACAGCAGAACAGGAAAACAAATCTCCTGTTCTTCTCTCGCTCTGCAGCTCTGCAGCGTCACACAGCGAGCACAGTGTGACGCTCACTGACTGGAGTGAATGAAGACAGAACGAGAGAAGCTCTTTCTGGCTTTGTTTGGGAAATAATGGATTCTCTGTGTGCATGATTTTCTTAACTTGTTTTGCTTTTCTACCAAAATGTAATTGGTCACAAAAACAAGCCGGGATGTGTCTCAAGAGGCAGGTTTACCGAGTCATCTGGAGAACTCTGCTGAGAAAACACTGAAGAGTTACTTCAGTCCAGCTTTAAGTGGAGTCCAGATAACTCAGGAAAGCCTCTGCTACGGATCCCTGAACGTCGGGTCTCTCGGTGTCCGTGAATACAAACACCGGCCGCGTGGATCAAATGAAGGTGCTCAGTTGTGCACAATTTTTACAATCTGACTGCCAAATGAAGAGTAGAAGAAGACTGCAAATGTGAACAATGTACACGATACAAAGATCATCAGCTGATTCACGACAATCAAGTAAAAGGTTCGTTGCAGCTGATCTCGTGAGAATCATTGGCTGCTTCTCTCATGTGAGGCGATGAGCTGCGGCGATGTCATGAGAAAGAGAGCGGTGGTCGGCCACGTTGATCTCTGACCCCTGCAGGAGCACCGTGCTGCGACCCGCGATCACCTTTGACCCCCGAGGGCGCTGTATGACGTGATTGGGTGACTGGGTCAGATCTTTTGTTGTCTGCAAAGGGGGGTTAACAAGGAGTCCATCCGAGGGGCGGGGCCGACGCCGGACAACGCGGCTTTGTTCGGAGGGTCCGACGGGGCTCGTACCTTCACACGAGGCACGGCTTTGGATCGACACCCCTGACCTTATTCCCATACACCTTGGGTCGACTCCTCGGAGGAGAACAATGTGCGACTTACTCCAACGCGTCGGCGAGGAGATGCTGTGGTGCAGCACATCGCCAGATATGTCCTTCGGTTTACTAACAGCCAGGCTTCTTTGTTTCGCTGGCCGTCTCCATGATCAGCCATCACATGTAAAACAGCTTGAGACAATCATCACATTTTGATCGGTCATTTATCGTTCAAAGAAGACGACCATTTCCTGCTTCCAGCTTCTTAAATGCGAGGGCTCAGCTAGAAATATTCCATCGGTCATATGTCTGAGTTTTGCACTGTTGGTGGAGTAACGAGTCGTCTGAAGGCTCAACGTTGGGCTCTACTGTACTGCGCCGCTTCACTACTTTGCAGCCCAACTGCTAAACAACATGTTTAAAGAAAACGTGTAAAAAGCCTGTTTTTATAAGTAACAAAATCATTTACCAATCATAATTCATTGCCATTTGTTCACCGGTCCAAGTTTTCCTGTGGAAGATTATTTTCTCACATATGTACTCATAGCTGTACTCATGCATCCTTTAGCATCAGCACAATTCTTTGGAGTATATTAACTGTTTTTGTGTACTACCTTTCAAAGGTGTATTGTCAACATGTCAAGTGCAAATTGTCCCCTTTCATACTACGTATTACTGCCATAAGAAACACGGAAATCTATAATGTCCAAAAATAAAAAGTACAACAAAAACAAAAGACGCTAAAAGTGTAATAACGAGCGGTTACATTGCCTGTACGTCACCTTGTATGGAAGACTGGAGAGCACAAAGACAACTTTAATTGAATGATCGTGACATAAGTTGTATTCAGCTTCTTGAGATTATTATCAGAAAAACATTTGTGCCACTCTGGTGTGACAAAGATATAAATTGCTTTCTGCCAAAAGTAGCTTGATGTGTAATCTAACTAGGCGTTCCCGACCGCAGACGAACAGGCACATGTTGAGTCTGTCATCATATCGTTGCAGGGCCTTGCATCACCGTCAACTGCTAAAACATGATGGGACATTCAGACATTCAGCTTTAAGAGCAAAGGGTCAATCTGTGCCAGTTTTAGACCGTTACATCATCACTGGTTAAAGTCGAGACAGAAGTGTTTCGTCATATCTAGACAACAAAGGTTATCATCATGATTATATGATCATTATTCCCCGATAACAAGACAGAAAGATTATTGTGACGGTTGTTTCCTGATGACGAGAAAGCAAAGTTTGTAACGTTAGATCACATGAAAGCCGCTGCCCTCTCTCTGCAGCGGTGTTTCTTCTGTCAGTGAGCACTTCTCTTTGTCAGCGTCTGTGTTTGCACATCAGAAACCGCCGGTACGCAGCAGCGGGCGCTGGCGTAATCCAGAAGAAGAAGAAGAAGAAGAAGAAGAAGTGGGGCAACACAAAGGAGGCCAAAGAGCAGATCTCCTTATCAGGCTTCAGCGGGCACAAAGTGCACATCATGAAACATGTACATTTCCCACTGCCGTCACATTCATGTGGCATAATAGCGCTCGGCCGATCTCCCCGAGGCCATTCCAGTGAACCGAGTAGAACAGCTTGGCTTTCCCCAAACATGCTCATCTTTGCATAACGGAGCTCCGAAGTGACTGGACAACAAACAAAGTCAAACTCAAAACACAGAATATGGCACGAGCGGGTCAGCGTCCATGACCTCCGTGTCCAGATGAGAGCATCCTCACTTTGCTTCTATTTGTCTGCCTCAACATTTAATCTCAACCCTTCTCAAATGGCCGTTTAACTTGGGTTTTAAAATCCGTCTCGGCCGATCGGATCACAAGCACGAAACTCAAAGCACCCGTCTGCTTGACCGCACAGTTCTGAAGTGTAAACACTGATGCGTTCTTGCAGGTACAAATGTGTTTTGAGTTGAACGCTGGAGAACACTTACAGCTGTTCAGCAGCTACATTTACTAAAGTAAAACTGCAGTTTTGAGGTATTTGTACCGTATATATGCATGTTGAGTGTTTTCATTTTCCGCTACTTTATACTTCTACTCCATATTTATCTGATAACTTTAGTTATTTTGCAGATTGAGACTAATGATTAAAGATAATCAACAAATAAATGACGATGCATTGTTACAGGTTAAGATAATATAAACGTCATTGATATCCGGGGTGGATAACTCATGAAGAATATAAAGTCATTTTCCACATTTACCATCTGCAGTTAAAGATGAACACATTAACGCATGAATAATTATAATCCAATAACAAACCTTATGAAATATGCCATTCTGCAGAACAAGTACGTTTTACTTTTGGGACTTGGAAGTATATTTTGGATGCACATACTTTTGGGCTTTAAGTTTAGTTCGTAAAAGATGTGAGTGCTTCCTCCGCCTCTGTTCAGCAGTGATATGTATAACTGCTATGCTATGGGTAAGTCTCCCAAACCTTTATGTTCTAACACAGAACGTTTCAACACACACAGAGCAATAATGTGTCAGGATCCTAATCTGCGTCACAAGAACTACATTGTCGTCACGTGACACAACAAAAGCGTTCGACCTCTGAAGGTTAACAAGCAACACGGCAGCGACTGTGTTCCTCCGTCCCCTCGCGACCGTGTGCTTCAGCATGCACACACACCGTGCAGTGCGGTGCATGCACACGGTGTGTGTGTGTGTGTGTGTGTGTGTGTGTGTGTGTGTGTGTGGTAATTATTCTACTAAAGTGTGAACGGCAGGGGAGTAAATATAGAACGTTTCAACTCCTCCACCCCCCAAACACTGCAGTATATGAACACGCGATGCAAACATACCGCGCCCACATCCACTAACATACACAAGGATGCACGCAACACACACACACACACACACACACACACACACTGCAAACATACCACCCCCACATCCACAAGGATGCACGCAACACACACACACACACACTGCAAACATACCGCGCCCACATCCACAAGGATGCACGCAACACACACACACACACACACACACACACACACACACACACACACACACACACACACACGGTCACTAATGCAGGAGGGAAAGCACGCACCCTGTGCTGCGTTCGTTTCTCCTGAGGTTTCTCGATCACATGGTTGCATATTTGCTGATGGGAGGCGAACCCAGATAGGTGGGAGGAGGAGGAGGAGGAGGAGGAGGTGAGGAGTGATGGGATTGGGGCGGGGTCACTCCTGATTACCAGGTTTTCCCCCTTTGGTGGCCTGCATTCCTCACTGTGCCGTATCGTGATCAGCGGGGCTGGGGGATGGGGGTTAAGCCCTGTAGGGGAAGGACGGAGGGAAGGATGGGCAGAGGGAGGGAAGGAGGGAGGGAGGGAGGCAGGGTCGTCATGAAGGGATGACCCGCTGATCATCATGTAACCCAGATAGCGCTGCCTTTCGTTTGTGTGCACATAGATGACCTACAGGAAGGAGGGGGAAGGGGAAGTGGCTTTTTCAAACAACAAATCATCGCCTTCATTCAGGCCAAAACAGAGATGTAGGCATCAGGACATGTCACAAGACTTTCACAACAGCTTACATAACCGGTCTTACAGCAGCGGCGGCGGCGGCGGCCTGCTATAGAAAGGCTGCAGATATTTCCAGCTATGTGCCAATTCTCTGCGTGCCGTGTCATTGGCAGCGACGCATCATTAAAACGGAGTTGTTCGGCCTTTTCTTTTTCTCTCACACATCAACGCGTTCTGCAGAAGAACCCACAGCAGATGAATTTGAGTTGATCGACATGAATTCAGCTGCCAATGAAACGTCTCACAAGAGACGCGGGACTCTACTAGTAGAAGAAGAAGAAGAAGAAGAAGAAGAAGAAGAAGAAGAACCTGTCGGGGTTTTCTCCACCGTAAACACCAGAACGATTCCCTCACTACGGAGATGAACCGCTGCTCATCTGCTGGAACTAACAATTAAGAAATCCATAATGGCAATGCTGTCATCCGCCATCTTTTAATGCTGTGAGATGTTTCCTGAAGCGTGGACCAATACACTGATGGTATCTGACCAGTTGGGTTTTACTCATGGTGGTTGTGTTTAGCTTAGTAACGATGGGTACCTTTCACACATAATCTAAATAATACATTTGTCACATAACTGGTGTTAGTGAAGTGAGGACGTTACGTAACAAAACTGAGGTAGAATCAGCCACTCCCACAGTCCTCCGTTGACTTTCTTGCTCTCACCGTCTAGTGTCGACGCTGATGGGTTTACAGTGGAGTTGCGATGTGTCTCAGACAGACACTAAGCGGTGCCTTTATGCTTCGGTGTCGGGCGCCTACAGGACCACTGGCCAAGCATTTCACTTGAGCCTCACCGCTAGTTGTTGAGACGCCTCTCCGGACTACAGCAGTGTTTGATGGGAATCAGCACAAAGAGCCAGAAAGATACAAAAGAGACGAACTAGATGAAGAGAAACCAGTGGCTTGCTGGATTTATTTCTGAGAGCTCCGTGAAGAGCGTGACAACCAGCTGCACTGCTGCTCGAGCTGTTGTCGCCGGCCTAGCAGCCACTTGTATCACTCAGTGTCGACTTGTCGACTCAGCGCAGCTCTGCCTCTCACGCATGGAGCGTAAATGATCCAAACGGCAGACAACAGCTGTGAAGACGGTTCTTATGGCTGAAGAGCGGGGTGATCCCGGGGTTATGGGTTTTAAGAGAGTTAGCGATCCTCTCCTCAGACTGGCTGAGAGGCACGAGCCCCGTGAGATGGCAGCTGGGCTGGATAATACGTGTCGGCCCAGATTAGCCGGGGCTTTTGTTCGACTCCTACGACGTGTTCAGCTACACGCAAAGCCACGAGCGCGAGTAAGAGGAACTCTGCACGGCACAAACTGTTCTCAGGCATTGTACTGCTGCGTGTACACGAGCCTCCCCGAGCGTGGAGCAGTTCTTCTGACCGTCCAAACAGAACCGCGGGTTGAAGCAATGGCAGCGTTCCCAGAGTAGACGGCCGGAGACGGCCCCGGAGCATCGGGCCCCCTCGGGGTCCGCAGAGCGCTCCCCTTCCGCGGAGCTGCTTCCGTAATGTAAGAGGCCCTGAGCTCGTTAATTACGTAGAGACCGTCCAGGAAGTAGGCTAATGCAGTTAGACAAGAGGGCTCGTCTATAGGCGACACTTTGACCCATTGGTGCTGAAATCCATCATTTACTCTGACAGGACGAGTAGCCGGCCAATTATTCCAGAATGTTCTTCTAAATGTCTAAACAGAGTGAAAATAGAAAGTGGGCTTCATTTAGTTTCCTCGGGGCATCAGAAGCCTCTACGTATACACAGCATGTGAACCCAGCAGTCACAACACACACACAATAGAAATATGAGACGCATTTGCTGCATCCGCCCAAAGACAATCCTGTCCATCTCGCCCCAAACTGCCGTCTCAAAAAGCCGCTGCCTTAATAAACAAACATTGCTCTGCCTCCATTTCATAAATTCTTTAAACTCCGGGGTTCCTCTCAATTATTCATGCTCCACGAGAGCATCCGACGGCCGCATTGCAGCATTCTCCGTGAAAGAGAAGTTTTATTACCGAGGTAATGAATCAAGAGAGAAGCAGAGTCATTTTCTCATAGACTTCTATACAATTATAATTATTCATTTAAGTGATTATGTGATAATGCTCATTAAGATGTGACACGGTTCATTAGAATGAAAGAAGACAACTGTGGGATTTCCATAACATCTTTTTTCACTTTCACAAGAAACGTCATACAGGTTTTTCTAAGTGTTTTTGACCTAAGAATAAAAGAAACGTCATACAGGTTTTTCTAAGTGTTTTTGACCTAAGGATAAAAGAAACGTCAAAGGTTTTTCTAAGTGTTTTTGACCTAAGGATAAAAGAAACGTCATACAGGTTTTTCTAAGTGTTTTTGACCTAAGAATAAAAGAAACGTCATACAGGTTTTTCTAAGTGTTTTTGACCTAAGGATAAAAGAAACGTCATACAGGTTTTTCTAAGTGTTTTTGACCTAAGGATAAAAGAAACGTCAAAGGTTTTGTGAAGTTTTCCTAAGGCATAAAGAACCTCAACTTTGCAGTGACGATTGCATTGTACTAAGATAGCGTCGACGTCCACACCAGAAGAACATGGGTGGCAAAAATTGAATTAATGCGGCAGAAACACGGAGAGTCATGTTTTAAATGTCTTCCATACTGGTAATCAATTTCCTGCATTTCACTATGAAACTGTCTTACACTGTGTTTTAATGTTTTAATGAATGTTCTTAATTGTTTTTAAATCTCCTTTTCTTTTGACTTATGTTTTGATGCTTTTAATGGTTTTATGTGAAGCACTTTGAATTACCTTGTTGTTGAAATGTGCTATACAAATAAACTTGCCTTGCCTTGCCTTATGATAGAGCTCGGCTAGCAGCTTCCACTTGCTTTCAGTCTTTGTGCTAAGCTAGGCTAAACCCATCGCAGACCTCGCTCTGTGTGCTGGACGCATACAGTCGCTCATTCATTTGATATCCATCTTCTCTGAGTGTCATGGCACACGAGACAATGTCCCAAAACTGTCCAACTAATTGGAAAGAGGTTTGTGTGACAGACGCGATCAATGCGTCCACGTGACTCAACCGAACAGCAAAACGCATTAATAAGAGAAAATCCAACTGATGGATGATATGAAGTGACACAGCCATTCCTGTTGTGCGCAGAGCAATAAAGACTCATTTGATTTACCAGAGAAGAAGTTCTTGGCCCGCAGGAAGCTGACACTCAGGCGGAGGATGGAGAGTTTGTCCAGGCTGGCGGTGACCTCCTCGGGGAACGGCAGCAGGCTGGCCAACCGCTCCAGCTCCCCGTTCAACCGGTCGCGGTGCCGTTTGGACGGGTTGGACTTGGCCCCTTCAGTCGGTGCCTGCTTCACCCTGACGGACGTGCCAAACGGAGAAAGGAGGTCACAATCAACTCATCAGTAGGCCACCAACAGAGGACCCCAAACCAATGTACAATTGGTTTGCCTTGCTTCCATTGTGGCGCCGGGGAGGACATTTCGGGTCAAAGCAAATGTCTCAAAAGTCGGCAGAAACGGAGGTTTCCCTCGAAACTTAATTGACCGTACAGACTCGCTCCAACTGCACTCCGTTTGATCAGCGTTTCAGTCTGACCGGAGTTCCCGAGCAGCGATTGGCTGTTTTAGAGACTCCTCGGCTCTGATTGGGTGTCTTTTGTTGCAAATAAAGAGCAATAAAAGGAGGCTTTTTGACAGACTACCCGTCTCTTGTACCAATGTCACAATATAAATACAATTTGAACTAATGTGACAAAAAGATATTTCTATTAAAATTACCGAATGTAGCTTAAAGTGAACCACAGGCTTCATTTTAGGCAAAAACAAACAAAAATTAAGCTGGAGAAAACCCCAGCTCAAACTCAACAAACATTTGATCATTTGATGACGGCGGGAAGATGACGTGTGGTGATTAGAGATGCACTGATCGATCGGCAGCGGATTGAAACCGTCGTTCTTTGGTGAGAAACTTGAATTAATACAGTGGTTAAGCAAACAAGTAAAGGAAAACATTTAGAACGGTTACGCTGACTTCAAGATGGTTGAAATGATTTTTTTGGGATGGTTCTAAGTAAGAAAATGTTAATCGGCAGGTCAAACTTTTAAAATAATCAAATCTGGCCAAGAATATTGCAAAAAGTGCATCTCCAGCACTGACTGTGTTCCCAAATGATTTCAGTAAAGTGAGTTCAGACTCTGATCTGTTTGATTGGCCAAGTCTCTGCATGTCTATACATTCTTATCGTCATTATTGTCGTTTGATAATTACTTTCCATTTATTATCTTTAACATTAAAAGTATTCTACGGTATTTTACCTTTTTTTCAAGTTACTAACCATCATCATCTACGACAACAACAACAGGGTTTGAATTGAATTGACAGTTTATAGTCCATAATAAACAATTCCTCACCGGGGCTGAGAGATCTCAACAGAAAAAACATATTTCTGCTGCACAAATTGAGATTTTCTGTTTGTCTTTAAGAGTAAACAGCTTCACCTCCTCGGGGCTGTAAGAAGAGTTGAAGTTCCTGTGTGGAACTGCTCACATCCTCTGGGGACCATGACAGTCACATGCTGCATGAACTCAGAGGAGGTTGTAATCAGACAAAGATTGGTTTAAATGGGTCACAAGCCAAAGAGGTTGGACTCCACGTGGCAACACACACATGTGGACCAAACATATTGCTGACTGTGTGTCACCTGCAGAACAGAGCCTTCAGTGATCCGCAGAGAAAACCATGTTGCAGCACAAAGACCGAAATAAGTGCAGAAAGAAAATGAAATGAAATGAAAATACGGGCCAAATCACAATTTTAACCATTAAAACCAAATATGTTCACATAATTTCAGCATGTTCTGTTTCTCAACAGAACACAATGCATTGTTTTGTTGTTGTTTACAAACATTACTAATGTAAAGAAGCATTTAACTGAATCGGAAAATATTAACAAGTTAGATTTAATTGCTTTAATTATTTTTTCCACAAACATGAACAATATGGCAGCAATATGATCCGACATGCAGTTCATGTACCACGACTCTCAGACATGAACATCTGGTCGTACTGTACACCAGTGATGGATGTCGGTGTGTTCGACATGCAGTGCTGGTTAAACACACGTGTGTGTGTACAACTAGGATAAAAAAAATATTGTATCATAATTAATACCTTGATTTTATATATTTTCCCCCACTCAGTCTATAAGCCGTCATGTCATTGATCTAATGTCTTTCATGAATTGCCAGAGTACAAAGTCATGTCTCAAAACGGCATGTTTGATCTGATCAACAATCCAGAAAGTTAAACGTTGGTCAATCTGGAGACTTCTGCAATATGGCTGCTCAGGTGCAGACATTATTATTTCATGGATTTTATGAATAAATTGACCCTTGATATGAAAACACACAAAAGAAAAAGCAATAATTCTCCAGATTGTGCAAACGGCAACCAGCGAGCAATAAATCCATCAGTTATCAAAGCAGTCACTGATCAGTGTGTGTGTGTGTGTGTGCGTGTGTGTGTGTGCGTGTGTGTGGGAGAAAAGCCTCGTCATGAACCACACCTCTACACTGACCCTGCTCTGAAAACCTGATCCACTGAGTCAAATCTGAGCTTCTCTGTCACCAAAAGCTGCCTCACCATAGAGTCCATCATGAGTCCGTCCCATCACAAGAGGATTATGGGTATTTTTAATTTCTCTCTCTGTCTCTTTGTTTTAGGAATCATCATCAGTTTCTGACATTCTCCCAGATTAAAGCATTTTCAATGGAAACCGTCTCACTGCCTGTCACATGTTTCACTCGCAGGATATGAATTTAAATAAATGAAGAGCCAAACATAAAGACACAGAGGTGAATCCTCCTCCTGTTCAGTCTTTATGAACACATGATTACAGTGCTCACACTTTATAATGAAGTCACGTTGTTCATATTTAATGTGGAGGACCTCATCACTGCTGAGGATTTAATCATGATGGAAAAAAGACGTTTGGTTCTAAGTCAAAGCCTTAAAACATATAAAAGGCAATTTCTTTCAAATTGCGATTTGTAACATATTAAGCTCAACAAATACATGTTTTATTAATAAACGACGGATTATTAAATATCCTAAACCAATCAAAAATAACCCGACGACGTTAAAAACGATGCGTCTGATCCTCTGAAGGGCGTTTTGACAGAAAATGGCGCAACAACCTGCATGACGTTATAACAACTAATTACAAAATAATGCTGAATTTAAAATGCGTGTGTTCTTTACGTTTATTTGCGGGAGTATTTTTTTAAATATCTCAATGAATACAAATCTAAGAGAGGAGCGCTGAAGGACATAATCAGGCCGCAGTTGCAGGCCTGCAGTAATCCGCATTAAATGAACCCGGCACCGCGTTTTATAACGCACAGAAAACCTCCTTATAGTTTCCATATAGAACATCAAGGAACATCTCATTATAAGCATAAATACGCATCACCCAGCAGGTGCATTTACGATTATTTGCGTTAAGGAGCAAACGAAAGCGGGAATATTTTCTAAATCATGAAAGAAACTGCTTTCTCTAAATGTTCTGGAGCTGCAGGCTCGCAGCGGGTTCGTGCGTTTAGGAACCAACATCAGAATCCATGCGCGCCAGGTCGGTTTGTACTATTTAACACGAGGCTGTTTTCAGTGAATTTAATTGGCATTTACAATAAAATAAATAAATAAACGAACTTACGCTCTCTGGACGGGTTTTCTCCGCTTGCGTCCTGCATACATGACGGCTCCTCTTCTATAAGCCTCCGCTGAACCAGAAACACGCAGAGCCTCTCTGCGCTGTACACCACCGGCAATGTTCTGCTGTAATCCTCCAGAGCAACACCGGCAACACTTCTTTAAATACAAAAATCAGAGAAAACGAAACAAAGAAAATAGCCAAACGAAATCAGTTACAGGAACAGCACCGCGTTTGTTTCCTGTGGGCCGATGCACTTCGGAGTTAAATCGAAATGTGCAGACAAGAGATTGGGCAGAATGCGATCCGCTGAAAAATACATTAAAAAAAGAGAAAGATAAGGAAATAGTCGCGGTCCCATCGGCCTTCACGGAAAGATGAAGTTGTTCCAAGTAGAAAGACGATGTTGAGTTTTCATCCTCGTGAAGGAAAAAGATGAAATGATGTGAGAGGAGCCGCAGTCTGCAGAGGAGCCCTCCTCACCCCCCCCCCCGGGTAGAAATACAACTAAACAATCTTCAAATACACGCATAGAAAGCTCCAAGTATTTACATTTTATAATCGACATCAGTGCTGCGCTCCAATTAGCGCCGGACATGAGCTGCAGAGGAGGGGGGGGGGGGGGGGGGGGCAGCGAGTGCGCGCATTCCACTGGCGGGCACACCCGACACAGATTCCCGACGGTTGCGAGCACGAGAAGATTTACAGGACAGGGGCAGGAGGCGACGCGCGCCCACGAGGGAGAGTCTCCTGGAAACACGGGCCGAGCGCGTCCACGCCGGCGCGTTCGCGAGCATGTCCCTGCGTCCAATCAGCGCTCACCGAGAGAGATGGAGGTTTTATGTTGAGCCCGCATTGGCCCGTGCTGAATGTGGGTCAGAGGTTAGACTTTTTAAATAATGTAGCCGAGTTCATTCCAACGCTCGGAGGAACTCTGTGTTTACGAAGAACAACCTGAAAAAAACAACGATAATTGATCTGCAATCGAAGATATTAGACAAAGTGACTGTAATTTATATTTTTGTAAGAACAATGCAAAGAGTATTATCACCTGATTCAGCTGCTCCTCTTAGTTTTGCGTCTTTTGGTTCACTCAGCACTTTTCAGCCGCAGCGGGCGGCGATTTGTAGATTCCAAAAAATCTCTAAATAGTCACTTGACACTAACCGTCAGCGACTATCTGGTGAACACATGTGGAGCATTTAGCAGCTAAAGAGACGGATGTTTCCCCTCACGAGGTGGTGGAGACTAAAAACAGAGCTAAAAGAGAGAGAATACTGGACTTTACATTCTTCAGGCGGCCACCACGTCCTCAGGAACACTTTTTCTTCTCGAGAAGATCCCGTCGTGTAAATCCTAAGGATTCCATTCATTTGATGATTTAGTCATTTTGACATGTCGGGACAACATTCAAGGAGTTTCATTTTGTTCATCAGTCCCAACGTGCTCGCTGGCTCACAACAGAGGCGTCGTCAATGTTATTCATTTCACCTGCGCTGCTATTCAGCTGATTAGCTGCTGAGCTGCAGCACGTTAACCAGCATGTAGACGCTGCAGGTGTGCATCAGTTGGCCCTTTTCACAGCTATTTGGACATTACCTGCAGCCGGGAAACACGGGTTAATAATATTATGGCCCCATTCCATTTAGGTGGGTCAGGGCCCTGCTATTGTGCATGCTGCAGCTCACTGGAACGGCTGTGACACACGAAATAACACAATTAATTTGATCAATGGCACCTGTTCTTACCCGGACATGTCCACATGGCTGCTGGCAAAAAGAGCTTATACCGTACACAGTATATAAGAAGATATACACATGCGAATTTTCTAATATCAAATACCTGTTTTAGACAATCATTTTGACTGCAAAACGATGATTTGTTAGACCTAAAATTTGAATTTCGTCTTAAGTTATAATGTTTACTTATTTAAACCAGGACATATTCAAGAATATCATATTTGATAAGAATGTGATCGAGTGTTCAGTCAGTTCAGATTGTATTGTCATTTATTTTCTAACCCTTTAAATCCAGTAAATCTCCGGCATTGAAGAGAAGGCACTGAAACAGCATTTAAACCTCTTTGATGGGGAATAACTTTTACAGGAAATATAATTGAACGGTTTACAGAATAAATGAAATATGAATAATTCAGATCGTTTGCCTCGGGGAGACTTGGACTCACGACTTCCGTCTTATCTTGTCAGACTGTGTGTAAACAGCTGCGGAGGTTTGAACACGCTTGTGGTTTGACAGCAGACAGATATGTCGAGTTGTTCGTGGAAATACATAGACCTATACATTGAGTCACATGACCACATCAGACCCCCCCTCTGGGCACTCAAGACCCCCACAGCACATGGAGAATGAAAACTAGGCCAACATGCTGGTTGTTTTGTGTTATCGTTCATCTGTTAAGCATCAGAACTCCCCTGCTCTTCAGGATTACAACATATTCTCTCATTTATATAAAATAACCTTTTATTAAATCAGGTAATATCATTTAGATCAAGATCTGTTTTGTAATAGAGACCTGAGTACAGTAGAAATAAACATAGCCAGACGTAACAAAAGGCAGAGTTACACTATTAGTAACACTGTGCTGCACTCTCCACTCTTTCATTCACGTTCTTCCTTTAATTTGTCCTCCGTCTGTAGTCGTTTTATTGAGGATTCGAGGATTCAAGGATTCAAGGATCATTTATTGTCATTCTGCAACAGAGATACACGATGAAATGCAGATGTAGCCCATTTGTACCACAACAAACAAAACAAAACAGGAACAGCTGTGTATTCCTGTAGTCGTGCATTTTATTGAATTTGCATCATCAGGAATGTAAACAGCAGCAACAAAAACAATTCTCTGGCCAGATAATATGGACGATAGCTTCGCATTAAAAAGTCAACATGAGGAGAAAACATTGTCCATCAGCTGTGACTGTGTTTGAGCACCAAGCATCACGATGTGAACACAGAGTCCACCTCCTCCGGTCCCGTCATCATCAATGACACCACTGTGAGAGCACTAGGACCAACATCGTGCCATGTAATAGTACCGTTAAGAATACACAAATATGTTCAGAATTTAAAATGGAATACTGGTTTTGCCCAAGAAGCATCACAAAAATGTCTGCCGCTCTCCAGCAAATCTAAATAAGTATTTTGGTGCAGCAGCGACCATCAGATGAGTGCATGCAAGTTATGGATGTGAGCCTTCGTCCCTCTGCACGCACAGACATTCAGCAAAGCGCTTGTTCACGGTCAGCTGTCATTCATACGCTTCCTTTGACTTTGAATTGTGTTTATTTTTCTGTTTTATGCGCCGGTACGCACCACTGCAGAAACCCGTTGCCACTCGCCCTTCATGCTTCCAGGAGCTTGTGTGTGTTTGTTTAAGACACTCGTGTGTCCCGCGGGACGGCATCGCCACGGCTGTGAATGTGTTTTTCATGCTCCGAGCCCAAGAGAGCGAGGGGGGAAGACAGCTTGTGGTCTTTTTAAGTCTCGTCTGCCAGTCAAGGTTGTCCTGTCGGCCTGTCGGCCGTGCAGCATGGCGGGATTCGCAAGCTGGCAAACTAGCCAGCTGTCCGCTAGCTAGCTAGCTAGCTTGCCACCAGCAAGCTAGCTATACACTCTATGTAACCACAGACGGTATATAAGAAGATGACGTAGTCATCGTCACCCATTGGTTTGTGACAGCTCTAAATGGACCATAATGTACTAAATGAACATCATGCTGTGTTGAAGAAGACTTAAACTAGAGATTGAGACATAAACTCATGTTCACAATGTTTACTGAGGGAATAAATCAAGAGAGAAGTAGAGTCATTTTCTATAGACTTCTATACAACCAGAGGAGTCGCCCCCTGGTGGACATTAGAGAGAATGCAGCTTTTATGACCCTTCCGCATCGGCTTCACTCGGCACAACATGGCGAAATTAGCAACCTAGCTAACTAGCTAGCTAGTGGACAGCTAATTCCTCGGTACTCAAATGCTACACTATTTACTGTTTACCCAAACAATAGACAGTAGTGTAGGCCTACTGCGTGTCTTTTCATCAGCACATAGCACTGCAATCTCCCACTGTGGAGAATGTGGTGAAGCCATGCTTCATGTTTACTGGCAACTCAGTTCCTTTAGGACACAAAATAAAAAAACGATATTCCCCCGACCCTTTGTCTTGAGAGTATTCGTATAATATAATGACTTAACTGTTAATATCACCTTATTTTTGCAAATAATCATAAATTATTTTTTTTTCAACATAAATATACAGTATTATCATCTTAGATATGAGATATCTTGCATGCAACATTGACAATCTGTCAAAAATGGGGCAAATGGTACAGCCCTGTATCTGTCATTAAAACAAACATGGCAGTACAATCACTCAAGCCTTCAACCTTTTACTGACAACAGGGATCGACGATCAAAGAGAAGCGGGATGTCAAATCCTACAACGAGTTGTATGCAATAATACTTCAGCATGCCGGCTCTTCGTCCACAAACTTTAAATTGTGCCTTTGCAGCGGAAAACTACTGAAGAATGTTTGAGGTTTGTGGCTTCGTAAGTCTTCAGTTGAAATGTGGCTTGGGGCCCCTGGGGGGGAAAAGAGGGGCCGGATATTATTTTACAGCTTTAAAGAAAATACAAAACCAATAACTTTGGCAAGTGGGTTTTTGGCAGTTAAAAAAAAAAGCATCATTATATCTCACTCAGTAACAAAAGAAAAACTACATGTCGAATGAATTAGTACACAGGCCACACATATTTAACTTCCTGTTCTCCTGAATAAAACCACAAACACTTCCTGGTTTGAAAGACATAAAGTCGTTTTTTAAGAATATTTATTTCAGTTCTTCAAGAAAATAAAAGCCAATGAAGAGTCCTTTAATAAGAGATAAGAGAATGATGTTGGGAGCATCAAGAACAAACATTTGTTGCTGTACAGAAATCACAATGCCTTTGATTTTCTGCACTTTTCCTTCACTTTGTTGTGCTACAAACGAAAAGTGCAATTTAACATCTGAGAAGACATTGCATTTAAAAAAAATAACCTGAAAGTTATTTAAATAATGTAAATATCAGATAAAAATAAGAAAAGGGATGTCCATAATGTAGTTTCCAGTACACAGCTTCCACGTCCGACCGGCAGGTTACCACATTAAAGCAGACTAGCAGACTATGAAAGCAGGCCGAGTGTATTTTAGGTGGAAGTTACACAATCTTATATAAAAGTATAAAATGTTATACTACGATCCGACTGAGCATCAACCTTGTTTTTGCGGCTATACTGTATGTTTGTATGCCATGTTTGCCCGAGCCAAGAGAATATATATATATATATTGGCTACTTATAACCTTATTCGTATTGTAATATCGATGGATGTGTGACCACAGACTCATTGAAAGACTTCAGGGCCTGTTAAATATTAGTGCTGCTTACATGAGACACAGACGGGGGAGAGTGAGCCCTCTGGTGGACAAAACCAGCATTGCTCTCTACAAAATGATTAAAAAAAGAATCTCTCACCAGTGCTGTGTGCTCCCACTCAAAACCCTCCCTTTTATTCTATTCTATACCTTTTATTTTACTGTATTTTATTTTATTTATCTATTTAGCATTATATCTGTATTATACTTTTACACGTTTGTCGTTGGTAATGTTCCTAACCCCATCGTTGTGCTCTTGGTCCCAGCAGAGGTGGGTCATGCTGGGTAACGTCGCTGTGTTTGTATACGTGTGCACATGGTTGTATTGAGCAACACTCCTGAAAAAGAAAGTTATAAAAAAAGAAGAAAGAAGTCGCCCCTTAACATGGATTCTTATAAACAAATGAGCCAAACACATTTTGAATCATTGCACACATATTTATGAAAAAGCATGAAACAATAGACACAGGCTGGTTATTTGTTCAACATATATTATGATATAGATACTATAACTACTTGGCTAAATATAAGAGGATTATAATGACACTGATTTCTGCTATTTCTTCTTTCACGAAAAAAAAAACAAAAAACAGAAATATGGCAAGGCACATGTTAGCATAAAAACATCGACACAGCTGTGAATAACTCATTTGGCTCCTGGGGTTCTTTTCATAGTGGCTACAGTCACGTCTGTATTAAAGTTCAATATCAAAGGTGATGTTGTATCGTCCCGACAGCCTCCACGCTATTTCCAAAAAAAAAACGAAAAGGTCAAATACTGAGTGATTTCCCACAGCGCAGCAGAGATACCAGAGAGCTGCCATGGTTTCCCAACTCAGGTTCATCCAAACCATTCCTTGTAGTGTGGAAATAAAGAGCTGGTAGAAGAGCAGATATAACGGAGCCACAATGTAGAGAAGGAACAAAGTAAATATGGACAGAGTGCATTGTGGGACCTGGTTACTCGTCAATGCAAGAAATCTTACCATCTCTACAGAGATAGGTCACGTGAAGTGTTTTCCCTTGTTTCCATTGGTGCGGACGTTCTGTGTGACGGAGAGATTCCCCCCCGAGCCTTGAAATGCACTTAAGGATAAAACCTTTACTTTACAGCAAACACACTGCGTCCCCTGTGGACACGGCTTCCCTTGTAGTACTGCATCTCTGAAGGATGGCCTCAGAAAACAACATGTTACTGTACAGGAAGGCACAGGTACATTTACACGAAGGTACGTTTGAAGCTGCCCACTCGGAACGAAAGTGTGTGTCTGGCCGCGATGCCATCATATAAATTAATGTTTGGGTTCATACGCGTTTTAGGGCGTTCCTATGCAGGACCACAGAAGTCCATCCTTTGAAGTTGTGCATTTGATTTAGAGCATACATCACGTGCAGTGCACACCTCTGAAGGAGGGAGATGAAGGGGAGGACGTGTCATCTTCACCCCGCTACCTCGCTCGATGTGACGTTTTGTTTTGTTGACTGACGGCACCATGGGTTTTGGTAACTGTGGGAGAGTGTAGGGCGGAGGACCCACGCATCATTCTCAGGAGCTGGCCGATGGACCGGGCCGACGTTAGACAGTGTGTGGGAGCAATCTTTGAGAAAGCGTTCCCGTAGAACTAGCTCACCGTTTGTAGAATGGAGATCATTCAGGCCTCGACTGTGACTCATGGACTCTTTTTCTTTCTTGCAATCACTGAGCATTCTGTTGAGATGAGCGCATGATTACAGTGCGGCGTGGTACGAAGAGTGATGTCTTACGGCTCATTGTCACGGGACTTCCAGTTAACTTTAACTTCCATTACTGAATATAATAAGATGCGGCTCAAAACGACCCTCGAGTACACGTGTATACTAGCAGCAGCGCATTCAAAAGAACTCAACTGCAGCTACGCTTATTTTCAGTTAAAAAAAAACAAAAAACGTCACTGAAATGAAAAATAATGCGACAAATTCAAAATGCTGTCATCCCAGACAGACGTTTACAGGAAGCAGAGCTGATGAGGCAATCGTTTCCCGACTGCTCTGCTCATTGCGGACATGTTAGCTGTCGGTCTTGCATCGTTTGACAAACCTCCGTAGCGTTTCTCCACCGAAGCACATTGAAGCTGCTGTACAGGCGAGAGGGCGTGCGAGCCAGAGCGAGGCTCTTTGGGTGAAACGAATACTACCGGTTGGATCACAGATTGTATTTACATCAACCACATCGAAGAGTTTTCATTGAAAACACACAGATTATTTTATCTGTGATAACATTGGGTCGACGTTACAGCTGCGCTTTCAGGTCGCTGTCACTTTAAGTGATTTATTTTCAGTTTCTTTTACAAAGATGATGACGACATCTTTCAGAAAAGGTCATCATCAACGTTTAGAGTGATTATATATATCCTGTATATATCTTCTAGTATTTTAGGTATTCAAAATTGGGAGATGAATGAATGTCCCGGGCGTGACAACACCTGGGTTCCCTTATAAAAACCTATTTCTTTGGCTGTTTGGATCTACTTGACCAATCCTCCTCGCTGGCTCAAGCTCCGTCCTGGTAAACGCACTTGTGGCTTTATACTTCATTATTACTATCGTGTATCTTCACTCAAAACTGACGAGCACAGCTTTTAAACATTACAGACTGGACAGAGTATAAACGATATAAAACAGAATGAATAAGGGTAAGCACGAGAGTCTGTGGGTAAGCGCTGATACAGGCCAACGGTGCTGAGTTTTGTCCTCAACGCGGCGCGACTCTACTCCGCCAGGTACACGGCCACGTCCTGAGCAGGAGCGGCAAAAGCCTCAGCGGAGACTCTTTCATCCTGCTGGAGAGAGCAGACAGGACAGGAGGTCAGAGGAGCTGTTCTCTTCATTAAATCATTCACAAGATCACAGAATGCGTTTACCTGAGTCTGTCGGTGGCATTCCAGGTAGTGCTGAATGTTGAGCGAGTGCTCTGACGAGCTCATGCTGGGCGGGCCGATCTTGGTCTCCTGGTTGATGGCGGACGTGCCCACCACGGACTCGCTGTGGCTCCACTGGAAGTAGCAGGAACCTTGAGGAGGACTCGGATCCAGGGACGCGTCAGCCCCCCTCAGGCCCGAGGAGCCGGAGAGAGCCAGGACGTCGCCTCCTGCTGGACTGGAAGAGAAGTGCTGGTCGAACATGCAGCTGCTGTGAGCAACAACTGCCTGGCTGCACGTCAGCCCTCCCGGCTGAGCGTGGTTCAGTCCGGCGACGCTGCTCGGCCACGGGCCGGCGCGTGGGAGCGTTTGGCTCCCGGGAGTTTGGCTGTGGCGTGCCGGCAGCAGCTCGTGTCCGTTCTGCACGAGGCCGGCGTGAGGCGGCTTCTGCTGCCGGCTCTGCGGCCACTGCTGAACCTGTTGGCAGTGCGTTTCAAATGAGGGGCTTCCTTGTAGACACGTGGTGGCAAAGGGAACGGGAACGGTAGGTGCGCTGATAGAGTTGAAGGCGTTGCAAGGAATCAGGGGGGGCAGAATGTCCATCACGCCGGGCGCAGAGCTCTGCAGCAACTGTCCGTTTGGTGCGATTGCGGGAGCCGGAAAACTGCTTTGAGGACGCCGCAGAAGCTGGCCGGGCTGCGGCGGTGCGGACATCCCCAGAGGGCCGCCCATGTGGCTGACAGGTGCCCGCCCACAGGACGGGAAAGGGGCTGAGGCGTCAGGGATAGTGAGCTCTGGGAGCTCTATAGACGGGCTGAAGATGTCCCGGAGCTGCAGCTGTTGAACAGCAGGCAGGTTCGGGTCAGCCTGAGTAATGAGGGGGCCGAGGTGGGAGAGTGTCTGGGTGAATATCTGAGCAGACTCTGCAACCGCTGGGCCGTTCATTGTTTCCTGCTGGCGAGCGTAGAGACCGTTCATCGGAGGGTACGTGCGACCGGGGCTCGGTGTCTCAAACAACTGCGGCTCGCCGAGTCCGGCCTGGGCGAAGGGGTCCTGCTGGCTGTTGTTGGCCGCTGTGAGGCAGTTGGGAGGGCCGGCGTCTCCCTTCTCCTTGAACAAAACGGAATCGATGAAGTCAAAGATGTCGTTGGTGAGGACGCTGTCCAGCTCAGCCTTGACGTTGCTCTGCTGATCCCCGTCCTGACTTAATCTCTTCAGGGTATTTTCCCACTCCATCAGCTCCACGTCACTGACGTCCAGATCCTGCAGAGCCGAGCAGAAGTCGCCGTCTTGAGCCATCTTCTCCAGGTTGTTGATCACCTCCATCACCGACTGCTTGGCCTCCTCCTTCATGACGACGGCGTCGCCCATCGCGGCCTTGTCCCCGCCCTCCCGCCACGTCTGACCGGCCACGCTGACCAGCGCCTGGCTGTCCATGAACACCTGATCCACGGGCAGAGGGGTGTCCGGCACCTGCATGTACACCGATTGATCCTGACTCAGGAAGCAGTCCAGCAGAGAGCCGGGGGTCACGTCCTTCTTCATGTCTTCCACGTTGCTGAACATCGTGTTGAACTGAAACTGCGAGACGTCCACGGAGGGGCCGGTGTTGTAGAGGACGCCCTCTCCTGTGGTGAAGCTGAAGGGAAGCTGCAGCCTCCTCCGACGCAGACACTCCTCGCCCTCCGCGTTGCTGAAACGGACCAAATAGCACACGTTAGATTCCTGACTAGAAGTCAGAGTCTCATGATGTAGAAACCTGCTCAATCCGCTGTCCTGGATAGTGTGATCATCATCGTAACCAATCGAGCCGCACACAGTTCAGTTATTAAGGATGAAACGCTCACACTAAAGCTCGCTGATATGCGATGATGAATTCAGGTCTTCCTCCTTTGAAGATCAGCTTGGCGTTGGACTTCACCCACACCCAGCCACCCGACTTCGTCAGGAGCCTGAACACAATCAGACCGGTCTCTCCTGTTTTAATCACTGCGATATGAAGAGCACAACAACACACTATGATGGTTCATCCAGCAAAGCAGCAGTAAATGTGCAACCAGGGCAGGAATTCCACCGAGCGGCAACACAGCCTCATTACCAAACATTTACCGAGATTAACTTTGTCTGTACAACAAAGTAGAAAATAACATCAATCTTACAAATATTGATTTGTAAATACCAATGAATTATTTTGAGAGATAAACAGCTGTATTTCTGATTACCTCTTGCATCAAACAAACAATGCGAATGCGCATCAAACACCAAATAATATTCATATTCGATGTTAAAGCCAAGTCAAAATGGCCGACGTACTGCGGGTGTGGCTGTCGGCGCAGTACATCATGTCGGCTGCATGGATGAACTGGTAGCCGGAGCCTTTCATGCACAGCTCGATCTCCGAGTAGCCCAGAATGATCTTCCCCCTGCAGGGACACGAAAGATGAACAACGTTACGCTCGTCGAACTGGAATTCAGTCGACAAGCGACAGCTGAACACGCAGCGGAAAGGCGAGCGTCTAAATGATACTTTAATTGTATTTCACTTCGGGTTTGTAGCACCTGCTGTCAACGCCCATGGGTGTGAAGTCCAGCTTGTGCTTGGTTTGGAAGAGGAGCATCTTGGCTCTGATCTCCACGATGGTTGGCGGCTGGACGGGCACAGCGATGGCGAAGAGCGCCAGCTGAGGTTTGTTACAGTTCCCGTTGGAAACCTTCTGGCCGTGGACGTACTTCAGCCGCCCCTGGAACTTCAGCGCCTGGTTCGGGTGAAAGAACATAATAATATTCATAAAGCGTCTCGCCGTGAGAGCAGTATTTAGCACAGTATCAATCAGTACGCTGAACACATGCTACGCTCCTGGCTGGGAGACTCATGCTGCTTCAATGGAAGGAAACATCCAACCTATGGATTGGAGATCTTATGCATCAAAACGTTGTTATGCTACAAGAGGCTGTGGCTGTTTTACACCGCTTGGTTCAAGTTGTGGGTCGGGTAGAAAAGATGGACGCCACGGACATTTCAGATGTGCAGAAACAAGCCGTCCTCTGTGTCCTTTGTGTGTTTGTGCATCGTTAACACATAATCAAAGTAAGAGCTTGGGGTCACTGGTGGGACGGGGTTTTGGTCAAATGTATTCATGTTGTTTATGAGATGAGTTTTCTAATTCCACCTCATGCTTTGACAACAGAACTAGAAACGTTGTACTGACGAGGAAGCCGGAGGAGTTGTCCAGGAGGCAGCGGAAGCGACACACAAAGCTCCTCTCCAGGAAGGACGAGTTCTCTGGGGGAAGCTGCTCGGGACTGTACATCACCGTGCTGCCGGCACTCTGCAACACTGAGAACAGCAGGTAGAGATCACCCTCTTGTCTGGTCCACACACACACACACACACACAGACAGAGAGGTGGAGGCTGAGCTCATCTTTACTGTTCATTCACAGTTCTTACCATCTCCGCCCGCGGCAGCAGCCGGGGGGTTCAGAGCAAAGTGGAGCTGCTGTCTGAACAAGGTCCGGTCATCGGTGTGGATGAGCTCAAACACACTCTGGTGGACCACGTCCGACTGTCGGCAGAGGAGAGAACACAACACGTGGTCAGCTCCTTTAGACATGAGGCGCACACACACACACGAGTACTGGTTTGAATAATTTAAAATCTCTCTTACACTTCTTGACTTCCCTGTTCAATCATTGCATCTCATAAAACCTCATCTCACCTGATGGAAGCCCAGGTAGTCCTTGACGGTGGAGGAGACGTAGAACACCGATCCGTCTGACGTGACCACAATCACGAAGCCGTTCAGCGCCTGCACGAGGAACAGACAGTCAGTCCACGCTCATAAACGCTCACACACACACACACACACACACACACACACACACACACACACACACACACACACACACACACACACACACACACACACACACACACACACACACACACACACACACGGCAACTGCAACAGGTGCAAAGTCACTCGTTGCACACTTTAAAGGGTACAAACGCAGGACGTTTCTTTTTCATGGCATCTCATTTTGCTTTTTACTTTAATTCAGTGGAATGTCAATTTTTAAGTTAATACTTTTGTGCATTTTGGAAAGTTGCCACACTAATTAAAAAGACGAATGAGCGTGTAGTCTTTGGATGCATGTGTTGTTACATTGTAACTGTGTGTGAAGGGGCAGCGGGGGGGGGGGGGGTACAGGGTTCCATCTCCTCTCATGCTTCCACTAACTGAAGGAAACTACAAAAACTACAGATCTGACTTGCATGTAGTATGTTATGATTTAACTTCCACCTGTTTCAAAAATAAGCACAGATTAAATCTCATTCTGTCAAAATAAAACCTGAAATCCTGCTGCCTGTTGATAATCCCAAAACAACTCCACCAGCTGCTGATTCTCAACGGAACCTTTGTGTTTCACAATCACAGCCCGTTGTGTTCACGAGGAGGAACAGAGTGTGACAATGTAGCTGACAGGTGAGCGTCAATAAACCAGGCCGGGGCCCTCGACAAAGTGCTGGCTTTGTTAGGAGCCACAGAGCGTGGCCCGGCTTTGGCAAGAGGCCCCAAGACGAGCGGCCTCACCTGTCAAAACTTCCTCCGGCGCGGAAAGACCTGGATTAGCTCCACACAACGCGGGCTAGCGCCCAAATAAACAAAGTCTGCCTGGGCATCTGTGCACCGGCAAGCCTCGGGACGTTGACTGAGCCATCGGGCCGTGGGACTTTCTTCTTCTACGGTTTAGAGGTGTGTTTACACTCTTTCTTGTGTCTATTGTGTGTGTGTGTGTGTGTGTGCTCTTGGCCTGTTGTGATCCGTGTGTGAGAGGTCTGGTGCTGCTCTCGCGTACAGGCATCTGACCTGGCTTCATGACCTTTCTTTCAGGGATGGGGAATTCCTCCTTCTACATTTAAATGGCATTTAGTTCCTGCAACTACTGCAGGAGAATCGTTACCAAAACCAAGAGAGAAGTAGTGAGTTTCAGCGTGTTGGGGACAGCAACCAAAGCAACACTGATTATGTTCTTCATTTTATTGAAATGTATTTAACGCATTTTTGTCTAATGCAGTTTTGTGTAGTATTGTTGTCCTGCATGAAAGGACTGCAGCTAGACACTCTGATGGTTGTCAGAAGAGCGTCACACCAAACACGCTGACGAGGATCCATGTCGAAGAGGAAGACGCTTTCAGAAGCATCGAAAAGTTACAGTATTTTGCCGCTTTCTGTTCAAATAAAAGCTGAAAGTAACGAGCAGTACGATAAATAATAAACGTATGACAGAAGTTACAAACGTGACCTTTTAGGATACATTTACCCCCCCCCCCCCGGGCCCTGTGTCTTACCTGGAGCAGCAGGTCCCCCTCGGAGAAGCCAGAGGTGTCCATGCTGTTCCCGTTCTGCCCGTTCACTCCGGAGAACATCAGGCTGCTGCTGGTCTTCATAGTCGCTGCAGAGAAAGGCGACAGGATGGAGAGCAGGGGTAAAACATCTTCATGATGATTCTGTGTGACTAAGGATGGAAATGTGGGGGGGGGGGGGCTAAAAGATGAATAGAAATATGAAAAATGGATCTTCTGTTTGACGGATACAAAGCACACAAGCAGGTCTGCTGCTGTAATAAATGGGTTGTAAATGTCACCGTGTGTGTAGCAGTGCATTGGGATTAATGCTTCTGTGGAACACATCACACGGCAGCAACATCTAATCTTTGCATCTTGCCTGAAGACGGCGCATGTAGAGGGCTGGATCACTAAACAGCGGGCCCGTCCACACGTGACTCTACTCAAACCAGTTCAGAGCTCCTGGGACGGGATCGGCGTTCACCTGAGCCAGTTGAGAGACAACCGTTTCCAGGTGAGGGATTACAGAGCGCCTTGGCACCGCGTCTGTTTGCTATATCAGGGAGATGAGTGAGCTGCGAGCAGAGTTTAGGCAGGAATTGCATCACTTTGTTACTAACACCAAGTACAACAGCTCCTCAGCTCCACTGTTTGTCTTGGCTTCGTGTTGGCGGAGTGACTCAGCCACCGCCGAGAGCCTTCTCACTGCTCGCCATTGTTCTCTGTGCAGCCCCGCCGTGTCATGTCATGTTTAAAATGCTCCTCAGAACTCACAGGAGTCGTGCTATTATTCTGAGGGACGTTGACGTGAGGAATCATTTTTGCATGTGTGCAGAGTAGAGCGAGCTTCAAGCCTGGATACGATGCAAAAAACATGCAGATCTATGTTCTGTGGCTCAGTAGAATAATCCCTCTATTGACCAGCCGCCACTGGCTCATACGTATCTGAATGTAAGATCATGAGTGAGCAGCAGCAGAAGAAAAGAAGCTCTCCTCGAGCCAGAAGACAGGTTTCCTCATTGCTGGAGAACTGATCTAGCAGCCTGCATATCTGCGCGCACACACACACACACACACACACACACACACACCTCTTGCATCTGCCTCTGGGGGTTTATTTTTGTAAGCGATAGTCGACAAGAGCGCTTCCCTTATCTGGACCGCCACCACAGGAAAATGCAAGGATACAGCCTCTCCCAACCCGTCCGTCCAGCCCCGTCACGCTACTTCTCTTGAGCTGGGAAGCGTTCCCTGAACCCTGAACGCTCAGACACTCCCCGCCTTTCAGCGAGAACTCACACAGTGTTTGCACAAACACACCGACCCGCACGGCCCGAACAATCGCACGACGCCGCGCCACACAAGAGCTGCAGGTCTGACGCACAACGCCGTGCACGCAGACGACCACCGTCAGCGTGAAACTTCACCAGTTCATTACTCACACGAAGACAATCGTCTTTTTTATTACACGTTTTCTGAAAATGTGTGTTTAAATATGCAAATGAGGCGTTATCTCATGGTGACTTTGGGAGAAATCTACAGACACAAATAAAGAAAAGTAGTAAAATGAAGAGATAAATGGGTGTTTGGAATCTTTTCCTCACACTTGTCTGAAAGAAGACGTGTTATGGAAGCAAAGTAAGTGACCAGTGCATGAAGAACACCGTTCCTGCCTGCAGTGTCTCGCCTTCATTTAAAAATGTTAAGTTATTTATCACACAAAAATGCCAAACATTCTCTTTCCTTTGTTTCATGGAGAACCCCGGGTCTCAGTGGTGGGATTTGA
This sequence comes from Lycodopsis pacificus, assembly GCA_028022725.1. Lineage (NCBI taxonomy): Eukaryota > Metazoa > Chordata > Actinopteri > Perciformes > Zoarcidae > Lycodopsis > Lycodopsis pacificus. The sequence continues at coordinate 3,584,282 of CM051688.1, read as the reverse complement.
ACCCATGAACAACCTTGACGGCAGTAAGTCTTGTCTTTGACATCTGATAAGTAAAACAAAAACAAAAAACAGCAAAAGAAACAACTTGACATAGTGAAATGTACTTTTTACGGCTCTTGGCTGAAACAGCCCATGTGTCGCACTAAACAGAGATTGTACGCTCTCGTACCAAACATTTAACAGATGCCCGAAAAGCTTCTTCCAATACTTTCAAAAAGTGAAATCTGACACCAAGAGGGGGTGACCTTTCAGCATCAGAACTGTAGCTTCCTGTTTCAGAAGGCAAGCCTTTATAGGATTGGTTAAGTGCAGAGCATGCCTTTGATGCAAGAGCCACGCCGGGCAAACATCCCCGTCACTCAGGGAGCGAGGCGGGCTTTAACAGGACTCCACGTCTTTTCATCGTGCGGTAATTAAGTGAAATCCAAAGAACTGTGAGGAGCCGAGGAGGAGATTATCGAAACGCGATCTCGTCTGATTACTCAGGGAAACAAGTTAAAGCAAAAGGAAAACAAGTCAGAGTGTGAAGCAGCGGAAGCCTGGAGCTCTGAACAGTGAGAATGAAACACAGACCTCACTCGATGGACTCGTATATTAAGCCTATGAAAAACAAAACTTCATCCTGAAATGCTGTTGAACTGCTGAAAGTTGAACGAAAGAAGAAAACTACACCGGGTCTCCTTGAAAGTGTTAGCATGTGTTATGGAGTCGGGACTCGGTTGAAGCTGTGGAGAGAAAAGGGAAATGTTGTCACGGGTTGGACGCCTGCCAGACCCAGAGAGTATAAAGCATGCCGGCAATGCACATAGGGGAATACTATCTTGATTTGAAAACATTTAGTTCCAGCAGATCCTGTACAGAGATCGCTGTTCTCACGCGGATGTGCAGGAAAGGGCGGCGCTCGTAACAAATAACAGCCAATGAGCCGGGTCACAGTCCGGAGGTTCAACCTCCCATCAGCCTCCGGATGAATGTCCCTGTTTACAACAATGACTTCAGGGGAAGGAAACAGCCGCAGCCTTTTTATGATCAGACAAGAATGTCATCGAGGCATGTCAAGGAAAAGAGGGAGAGAGCAGCTTTGGAGGGAAAACAGAGTTTTGCACAGGTTTATTACAGCTATGGATATATCTTATAATTAAAAATAAAAAAGAAAAGGTCAGAATGTTAGTTTAAAACATTCAAACTTACTGTAAAACGACCACACGGGTCCCCGATTAGCCGAGGTTCCTCTAAATGAAATCTCATTTTGACCGACTGAGCTTCAACAGTTTGTTTGAATTTAGCATATTCCTTCCCTGCTGTTAGTTAATGTTAATTTAGAGATTGCATGGAAGTAGTCGAGGCTATTTGTTTTGGAGAAGGTGGCCACTTCTTACACATTGGCCCTTTGGATGGCGTCGTTTCGCCCCCCCCCCCCCCAAAAGCTCTCTTGAGTGAACCCTGTAGGTTTTGAAAAGGCCACAAGCAGAGACTGATATCAAACAAGCACTGATTCTTTACTACTCAGGACACAATGGGTTCTGCTGGTGGCGGTGGGGGGACTCTGGGTGCATCTGTTCTTGTAATCAACGCACACTCGGCTAATTCGGGCTGTCTGGGCTCCTGTTATCGGCTGGAAGCGTAATGCCGTCGGTTTTAGGACTGGGCACAGACACGGAAGGGAAAACAAAGCAGAATTCAGGTTGCTGCGATAGGCGTGCTGAGGTGATTCCTATCAGTGTGCAGGCGGTCATCAGAGCTCTGAGGGGGGGGGTAGAAACTTTGCCTTCTACAAGATGTCAACAGATAGAGAGTTCTTGGATGTTGAAGCTATTAGAAATATATGCAAATCACACTAAAGGCTAATTTAGAATCCTGGATAAAAATATTTATATTATCAAATTCCTTCCGAACCCTGAAAGGTTGTAATCAAGAGCCTTAAATAAATGAAATAATGCGTGTTTCTGATCCCCCCCCCCCAACCAAACTCTGAGTGGGGAAGACGGCCCATAAACAAACACCAGCACTTTTGGAAGACTCTAAATGTCACAGAAAGCCTCGGTGGGCGAGCTCGGCTCCGGAGCAAACATCGAAACCAAGAGGAAAAAAAACAGAAAGAAGTCTGGGTACGACGAGTGATGCAGCGCTGTGGTTTCTAGAGCCGGAGAGACGGAGAACAAACCTTCCAGAGAATGGAAATTGGGGGAAAAAAAAATGAAAACATGATTAAATCTGTCTCCCAGCGGTTGCTTGCATTCTCACGACATACTGAAAGGCGAGTCATGAATCCGGAGCCAGCAGGCGACTTCTGTCGGCCCAGAGAGACGTCGTCCTCTCACACGTTATGACACCGAGTTGACAGGTGAATCACGTCCAGCTTTTAAGTGCACGCATCAGTAGAACGTCTTTGAGGCCACTGGGATTCAGTAACAAACACGACCGCTCACATACTCTGCTCCGAGCTGCAGACCGTCTCCAGGTCTGAGAGATGTTGTCCTCGCCCCTTTCTTCCTTGTTACGCTTGTGCCGTGTGGATGGGTTTGTTCGTACATGGTTCAGATATCCAATACCCAATCGCAATACCAAATTACATCAAATTATAGCACATGATACAGGGTTACCACATCAACTGTGATTGCTAACAGGCCCTGGATGTTTTCAATGGAACTTCGAGAGCAAATACACATTTTTCAGCAGCAGCGAGCCACAAGCCTTTCAAAATATCCAGCGCTGCCTCATAAAGTCACGCTATGAGGCTGAACAGTCCAGTCTTCTTGGAAAAAAAAGAAGAAAAAAAGATCTGCCATTTAAGGCAGCTCGTTTCATTATCAGGTCTTGAAATCTCACTCGTATCCCCTGAAATTGTTTTGTTTGTTCTTTTCTTTTTACCTAACGATTCGTCAGGTCGTTATCTGAACTTCGAGGCATGTCCCCGCTTGAACATCCATCCCAGAACCTGGGTTTGACTGAGATAACCCCGGATAACCGCGGCCATCTCATTTAGACGTATAGCAGCTGTGATCCGTTTAAACGTTGTGCACAGTCATCTTGCCCAACTTGATGAACTGAAGCCGAGTTTAAAGACATTTCATGCTCATTTTCAGGTCCATACTTGTATTTTGGGTTCCCACAAGAACGTGTTTACGTGCTTTAACTAAAGTCGTAAATGCCTCCGAGACATCGTAAAAGTAGGAATCGTGTATCGGCGACTACGCAAGTCTATGCATCGATCAGATAACACGTTATTATTTAGGCTACACAGGAACAACACCACCGATCCGTACATCCTGCCTACTGAGCATGTGCAAACTAGTACCACACACCTGTGGCTAAACACTCTCGTGCAGCCTATAACGCTACTTTGTGAACAACAAATGTGTGTTGAAATCTGCAGGAGGAGAGCTAGCTACCGTTAGCTGTTAGCAGCCGGTGGGCAGCACAGTCCTGCTAGCTAAAGAACGCGGCTAACAGCTAACGTATGCAGGTAGCATTGAGTTACATTGTGATGGGTTCAAGCTCTACTCGGTGAAAATAAGGTCAAAGGTCACGCTGTCATCAGATGTCCTCGACTCACATCGTGGAGGCGTTTACTGGCAGGAAGAGAGCTGACGAGGTCGTTTGAGTTTTTTAAACTTTGAACGGCAGTGAGTGAACCGTCTGCGTGTGTCTGTTAGCGCGTTAGCGGAGCAGCTGTAGCACCAACAGTTCTGTGCACGTGTTTCAACTACGACCGTGTTTACAGGCACACGGCGCATTAAGGGCCAGTGGGCCACCCTCACACTTTGGTCTGGTTCCGCTTTCAAGGTTTTTTTCTCTTTCTCTAGTTTTCACAACTAAACCAGGGAGACTTCAGTCTCTAGTTGAGCGTTTAGAGTCCGACTTCTGGGTCTAGTTCAGCATACAAGGGGAAGCACAGGCTCAGTGATAAACATGCTCTATTATGGAACAAATGCCGTATCCCATATCATGGCACATGTATGCATCTCTGGCCGTCTGCACCACCAGCAGATGAGCGTTTCCACACCACATGCCACCATTCACCCCATTGCCCGTCCTGATTGCACTCGTTAATACTCTGACGTCACGAGAGCTGCAACAAAGTCACAATACGCAAACGTGATTTCCAAACGAACTGATCGAGTGTCTGAGACATCAACACCCGGGTTGGAATAAACAGTCGGCAACCTGATTTACTGAAGACGACATCAGAGCTGTTTGATGACGGCAGACGTACATGATGCTGCAGCCCAATATCCCGCCTCATAATGAACGACACATTGTTTTTTGGCTTCCACTGTGCACTTGTCAAACAGCCATGTCTCACACTCACACACACACACGCACACACACACACAGTGGCGTGGCTGACACTGCATATCTGCAGGCTGTCTAGAACGTGTCTGACGCCTGTGAAAGCGCTCAGGGCGCTGTTCTGTTTTGATCCACACCCTGATGCCTCCTCCCCGCAGCAGACAGGCGTCTATCCTGTGCTGGACCTGTTCGTACGGGACGACTGTCGCGGGCTCACCGGTGATTGTTGCCGTTAGCAGAGCGGAGTTTGCTCGCTGCACTTTACTGCTAAACCGTAGAATTATGTACAATTGCTTTACATAATTACAAGGGAGGTTTGCTTTCTCTTGTTCTCTTCTCACCCACACATGGACGCCGGCTCTCTCTCTCACTTTCTTCCAGGCTGGATCGGATATCGGTGACAATGGGGCCGATCTATAGAGAGGCGAAGTCCCTCCCCTTCCAGTGTCCCTATGGGACCAATCACCAATAAGGTCTCATCGTGGGCCACAGAAAAGGGCGGGACTTTGGCCTCTCCATTCAATTCAAAACTCCATTTTCTACTGTATACATTATGTACTGTCATTTTAATTCCTATTTTAGTTTTGATGAATTTGTTGCTGCATTAAACAGGTTTAGAGTTGAATTGTAATTCCTGTTCATTTTGAGGAATTTATTATTTTAGTAATTTACTGAATTTATTAATTCAGAAAATTTACATCGAAGCATTTATTTGTTGTTTTACAAAATGTTTTAAGTCAAGCCTGATGTCGCCTCACACAAAATACTGATCCCAGTCCCTTCCACGCAGTGAGGCATGCAGCTAATTAATTCAAACACTGGTATCTGATTGGTTCTCTGCATCAGCCAATCGCCAAAGCCCAGGCATCGTATCAGGACAGAAAAAGCAGGACCAGTGCATCCCTGTCAAACATCGTCATCGTCATAGACTGAATACATGACCCTGGTCAGAGGCAACCTTCACGTACACATCCAAATGCATCTCCAGATGTGCTCCATCGATGTCCATGAAGCTACGGGCCTCACATGAGACAGAAGACAGAAGCTGGTGTACGTCTTCTTAACACCGGATCCGATGTCATTGCTTGGAAAGCGCTAACAGCTTCGTGACTCCATGTTCCTGGGCCACTTGACTGTTAAAGCTGAGATCATTTAATAGACCCGACAAACTGAGCACGTGACTCTCTGTCAGCTCTCACACTTTAAATGTAAACACACCACAGATGCTCTGTTAATGCCACGCTTCAAACTCGTCTCACACACTTCCTGTTCTTCCAGCCAACAGCTATTCACTCGTGTTTCTCCTCTCAGAGAACAATGAATATCTTGAAGTAGACGATAAGCACTGAAAACATAATGATAATTGACCGATCCTGTAAGCGACTCATTCCACCCAGAGTAATGCTGTCTGCTTGTATCAATAACTCGATTAGTTTATGTCTAGTTAGATAAACCAATGAGCGACTATTGAATCAATACCTTCGGTCTTATTACCTGCTAATCCTGTGGAATGGTACACAGTGAGCGAGGTCTACGGTGACAGAGCAGCAGTATTTGGGGGTGATGGGTTGCACATGGGCTGTTAGACGGGACATGTGATTGTGATCGCTACAGGGCACAGAGCGTCTATTCAGAGAGCCGGATCACTGCCAACGTCAAACAAACTGGAGGAGACGGTGAGACGAGCAGAGGCACAAACTAACCAGCTGCAGGAGGACGAAGCTGCACAAAGAAGAACATCAAAGTGACAAACCGTCACAATCTCCACGACTGTCTGACGGTAACGACGACAGCTGAGTTTTTAAAAAAAAAAGTTGTATTTCAAAATGTGCCGTTGTAGCGTTTCCAAGAGTCTATTAGTGGTCAAACTCAGCACCATGACCGCAGACCTTTAAATCAGCTCACACACCTTCAACAGTTTCTGTTTTCCAACGTGAATTACAGCGACCTTTCTGTTTTCTGTGGCTGTTCTTCGGTTGACCTTTGCCTCGAGCGTTACGGGACAAAATGAAGACGGCGGGAGAAAAATGGTTGTGTTGGTTAAATGAGGAGGACGGCGTGCTGTGATTGGTTAAGGACTGTAAAATGCCAAGAGGAGTTCAGGAGACGTTTCTTTTTTTCGAGTTTATAGAGTGGCAACTGTCAAGCACACTTTTTTTCCTTCACACCGGCACCATTTGAATTGATAGGGGTGGAAACTGCAACGCGCACTGAACTTTAGATATATTAGCCACATATAAATAGCTCTCTTAATTTTCACTTTTTCCTGTCGGGCACTATTAAACCATGTTCTGAAATATGCACGAGGTGCACACATCCCCACGCCAAGTTCCTCAGTTATCAACACACATTTACCTGTGAGAAAGGGCATGTGCGTCAACGAAACATCTGGCCCCGGGTGTTTGATACGGCTCCACATGTGCCGTCTGTCCCTTTATTAATACCGTCGAGGAAAACCACATTGAACCTGCCTTGCATGGAAAACTAGGTTTTTATATTTAAATGCAGGTAATCAAAGCTGGTGCGGAGTTCCCCATCGATTAGAAAGGTCCTGTTTTCAGCCCATCGAGCCTGTATAGCAAAGAAAAGTAGGCAAGAGGTTGTGAGAACAAGTCCTTTCACCCCCGATGTTCACGCTGCTAATTACAGTCTGCAGCTACAAATGTTTAAAATGCAGTCGGGCTGTTTCAGGCTTTCCTTTTGTTACGTTTATATTTTCACTGGGTTTACGTCGCATCTAATAACAGGTTACACGAATCACATTACAGACAGACGACTGCTAGAACGTACGAGCACAACAATAAGGAAACTAAATAAGACTACAAAGATGTCTAACCCTGAGAACATCATGGTGACCGAATACATTCTGTGCACATTTAGTCCACTACTAGGTCTGGGTATCGGTACCTTTAAGGCAGGGGGCCAAGGACCCCCAAACTGATAGAGATGGAGCAGGGACCCCCGACTATATATATTGTATAAAACTGTGTTTTATATTAAATGGGTCTAGTCCCATGTATACCTCTTTATTGTGCATTCAATACTAAGCTATTCAAATAATACACAGGTTAATATATTCATGTTTTCATTTTAAACAGGTACAGTGAGTAGGGTGCTACTGCCTTTTATAAACACACCTTGTCAGCTGATACCAATGCCAATATCAACATTGTCTGTCAATTGCATGATAATCATGCACACAAGATATTCACACTGATGTTTTTATTTTAAACATAAATGTGGAAACAAAAAATTTGTGATGGCCTATTAGTGCCACTGCCATGCATAAAGATACCTGTTATCTTTCATACAACACTGAACTATTAAAATAATGGAAAGATTCGTGTTTAGAGAAAAAAAAAAAAATTTTTGTCTTTTAATTGTAATCAACCAAAAAACTTTGCGGACCCCCTGTTGAAGACCTCTGCTTTAAGGTATCGACCGAAATAACCCAGTACCCAGGAGTATCAAAAAAGACAGAACTGCAGCAGCTGCAACCCGTGCAAACAGGATCATGGTTATGAACACGGAGACGTCTGAGCCAGCAGGCTAGCAGCTAACGGCGCTAAAAGCGCTAACAACGACAACAGTGCTGAAGGAGTTTCAACCCAAACGGTGAAGAAACTGTGCGGTGGTCCAGGGGGGAAACACCATGAGCTCGCCAGTGGAACACACAGCTTTTTTATTGTAACATCAGTGGAGCCCCGAGGCAACCGGGCAACTTCCTCAGGAGCCTGTCTGCCAACACCTCGGCTAACAACTGTTTGAATCATCTGCGGGTGGTGGACATATTATATGCGTGACTCACACATAATTGACTCATCATTCAAAGCCAGGGTGCCTGCAAGTTTAATCAACCTACAGTGTGGAGGAGAATCTTAAGGCAAACAAAAGCGCGTTTCTTTAATAGTGACTGTTGTTAGTGTTGCTGACAGAGAAGGTGGAGTCAGGTTACAAGTATCGAGGATGTGTTGTTTCCTAAAACCAGATTCCTGCGTGCTTCACATTCCTGCCTCGGCTGTCAAACGCGCCGCCGGTGCATCTGCATGCGCCGCCGCTCTAGAAACCGCTTCCAGGTGGCGTCCGATCCTCACCTTTGAAGTAGCTCTTGACCCGCAGGTAACCCACGCTGAGGCGCAGCACCGACAGCTTGTCCAGACGAGAGCGCACCTCCCCCAGGAAGGGCAGGAGGTCGGTCAGCCGGTCCAGCTCGCCGTTCAGCCGATCCCGGTGGCGCTTTGAAGGGTTCGACTTGACGACGTCATTGCTTTCACAGGCCTTCTTCCTGCGGAGCGGGAGGACAAAAACACACGGTCGGTTATTGAAGGGCCACATATGCTGAATGAGAAAGCCCGCCATCGAGACTGTGAATCAGGGCTGATTCAGTTCAGGCCTGGTGAACCGACTCTGCCTGAGCATGACATCTGTTGTGACACATTCCACATCAGACATGAGCCGTTTCATCTCTCAGCAGACGGCTTTGAACCTACTATAAAGACACGCAGACATGATTGTGACTAATAAACATCAGTCAACAGGATATCAGCTCCCATGATGAGTGTCGATAGAGGAATGAGGGCTTTAGTAGTAGAATGCACAATCGGCATTATTCCAGATCCTCATGTTAGCTCGGCTCTCCATACAGAACAGGTGTTTGATTGACCTGCGCAGTGACTGAACACATCGCACTGAACTCGGCTGCATAAAGGTTTTTCTCCGGGGCCACTGAATGCACCACCGAGTCTGGAAGTCCGGCGCCGTGAACCAGAGCCCTGGTCTTCAGGACTTCACACACCGCCGGAGGCGTGACAAATACATACCAGAATACTTAATTAATACTTGCCTGCGAATATTTTTGCATCGAAAAACTATTCGTCTGTTGCAACTGTTGCAACACTTAAAATAAAATAAATAAATAAAAAGGTTCAAATAGATTCTGCTCCACCAGATGTGATTGGTTGGCGGCTTTAATCGCGGTGCCAGAGCTCAGAAAAATCAACAATGTTCCAAATATGAAAATAAATAAAAAATGTTTATACCATGTAATATTTGCGTTACGGAATAAAAGTACTCATCACAAAAACAAAATCTATGAATCACAAGCAACTATTAATTAAAATTCAATCGTCTCACAGGATACAATATCGTGACAACCCCTCCTGACAGCTGCTGTTCAGCACAAAACAATAACAACCTTAAACGTTCTACTGGTGGACCATCTGCGGTTCGTCTACTCGCCCACTGTCTGGAAGTGGAATAACGCCGTCAGCCAACAGCTCCAGTCCACTTCCTGTCTCCTCCAGGACACAATCTAGACCTGCTCTTAAAATATGTTTTACATTTGTATTTAATTTTTTATTATTTTTTATTTAATTAATTTTTTTTTTTTTTTCTCTGTGTAGATAATTTATTGACCCTAGGGTCACAGTGTGTTTTTTATGCTTTTAAATGTCCGCTCTGTTGAGCACTTTGTGATACTATTGTCTGTGAAAAGCGCTATATAAATAAAATTCATTCATTCATTCAAATTCAATCTTCAGCTCACAATGAACTACACAGACGCCAGAATAGCAGATATAGAACGTGACCACAGGTCACTCCGTTGACTGCGTATATGCGTCGTTTTGACAGCAGCATCTTTCACCATGACGGCAGCTCCATTCGCTCCGCTTCCCTTTCACTTAGCGAGACCACCCACCGCTGGCTGGAGATACATGTCATTACTCACAAATCAGACACACATGCTGCACCGGGAGCGAGGCCGAGTGCGAGTGAGAGGGTGTGCGATGGGGGGGACGCCATTCCTCCACCGCACACCTGCTGGGAAAAACACTTACGACCTATAGATAGAGAAGCTCATTCCTGCAGCAACTCAACATGTGTATCTCATGATGTATTTTCCGGTCGCTTTTATAGACAGCGGTCGCATTCAGCAGAAGGAGCGAGGAGTCAGCCGGGGTAACGAGGTTATGCGCCAACGAGACGAATGTGAGGTTAATAAGCATGAGCCAATCCGTTGTTTAGTTTAATAACCAAGTTTAATGAAGTAATCCTGACCAGCGCCAAGCCCTCTGCCACAAACGTGTCTTTAACACACAAAGGCTTCTCTGTGAGCGCTGTGAAAGACATTAACAGCACCAATTATCAGGGTTAATCGACTTAATTGGAAACGGTTGTTGTCATTTTATGGTCAGACTAAACATTCACTAGGCCTATAGTGTGAGAGTGAAGTGAAAGCAAGAGTCTCCAGCTGTTTGGACTGACAGCAGCAGGCCGACTGTTGCTGTCCAATCGCAGACACGGACATGATGCAGACAGCCAATCATTGCTTCCCTCTGTGAGACAGCTGAGCGCTGTCATATCTGTGGAGCTGCACCAACGAGGATCACGACCCAGCAAGAATAAATCGGTCATTTCATTTGATCCGTTTACATTAAAGACGCCCGCGCTGTGAAATGATTATTGATGGTGTTGGATTTATGCAGCAGGGTGCAAAGTGTGCTAACACTGGACTGCATGAAAATACTACAAGTATCCTTGATATGATTACATTAATAGATGAGATATGAATGCTGTGTAGTAAATGCATGTGCAGAGTTGTTTGGTTCCTGTTGCAACAAATATTAAAAAATGTTTAGATTTTGGGGTGCACGCTTTGCTGTCCTTATTATGTTAAAACGTTGTTGCCGTTGCCACTGATGGCAACCAAGAGGCCTCAAATTGTCTGCCAGTTCCTCCCCTCTTGCTCTTGAGCCCTGGTTTGAACAGAACCACTACAGCTGGGTGGCGTTCGCAGCTGTTTGGGAGCATAGCCGGGCCTTTATGGGTCGCTCTCAGACAAGAGGCTCAGTCTTAATAAGTCAGATGTCCTTATTAGGCAGGAGTTTTTCTCTGTAGAGATTTATCAACAGGAACCAATCAGTGATCTGTATCAGACTGGCCCAACCTAATCACATGAAAGCAGTTTGTTCCAGCTCTTGAAAGCCTCCTCCACTTCTATTTCTACCGAAGCACATCTGCCGTCTCAGCATGTGAATTACCGACCCAAATTCCTCCCGGAATTTTTTTTCTCTTTATACCGAAACTTTGGTTAATGATAGGCTATAAAATGTCGTCCTCTGCCACTGAATAGTCTGCGGGGAACGAAGCCTGAACTTGATTGCTGGCTTCAGACCTGAGCTCTACCTTCTCTCACACACGGAGCCGGGCTGATCTCACTCTCAAGAAATGCCTCGCGGAGACAAAGGCCAGCATTCACAACCTCGCGTTCTCCTCCACCTTGGTTTGCTGTGGACCACGGGGGCTGAGCAGCAGACTTAAAAGACGTCCATTGTAGGATCCTATGCGGCTCCTTATCTCAAGAGCAACAGCGTAGAGGTCTGAAGCCGCTCACCTCAGGCTGAGAGTCGAGGCGGCTCGCGTTGCACTCGGCTGTAATGACACCGACACACATTCGTCTGCCCGATCCAGAGCGATGACTCAGCGGCTCTAAAGGAGGCAAAAGCACGCTTTGCTTTCTGTACACGTTTTGGCTGCTGGAAAACGCAGACGTCAAATGTGGAAGGGGGATAGTTTACAATAGCAAGGCCTTAGTTCCAGACAGAGAGGTAAAGAAATAACATGTGCTGCACGGAAATGTACAAAAGCAAAGACGATGAAGGGCTTACAATGGAAGCACTTCTATTGAGCGATATCCTGCCATCAATCCAAACTTTAGGTTTCCCGTTACTTCCACAAAAACAGAAAATGTGGTAAATGTGGTCCTCTCTCCAGCTGCGTAATACAGCGCAGAGCTAAATTACGAAGCGGCATTCAAGCAAAAACAAATCAAGGACCACGGCGCCACAACATCACTGCATCCAGGGCAGAGGCCACAGCATGACTCACAGAGTAACGTATGTAAGGAGTGTTTGAAGCGATGCTGCAATGTGGATACAATTGGAGAAATTGGATGCAGAAGTTTCTATAGATGTTGCACAACTCCCATCCCTCTGGGAGGGAGCGAGCCACAACCTCTGAAGAGAGGACTTTGAAAGCACTGGCTGCAGGTCAGGTTTGCACCAAAACGGTTTTGTTTTTCTTGGGCTGGAACTGGTTTGGCCAGAGCTAAGCACTCTGGGAAGGAGCCGGTTATTTTGTCGTGCTTCTTATTGTCACGCATGCAAAGTGTTTTTTTTTTTTTTAAATACTTTTTAGGGATGCTGCTGGGATAGCACTCGTGTCTGGAAAAATGAGAACACGTTCCCGGCATGAGCCACTCTTTAGATTACAGACACGCTTGAACACTTTGTCTCCTGCGTTTACACACATCAGGGTTGCGGGACGGGTTCTTCCTTCAGCGCACATCAACATGTGGAAGCACAGCCGGGGATCAGACCTCCTGCCTTACTGTTAACGGCCAACCAGCTCTACCGCCTGAGCAACAACGGCCTCATTTCATATCCAGAATACCACACACGCTATAATTATAACATAACAAAAACTATATTTCACCTGAAGCTAGGTTAGGTGATCTAACACAGCAGACTATAGTGTCCTATTGTTAGCCGTGCACGCAGCTTTATTTTTCATAGACTGAGACAGCTTTGTCCTGTGAGCACGTTGATGATAAAGTGTCTGTGAAGACTGCTCGTTGAAAACAAAACAAAGGGCAAAGAACAAAGGGCAACTTTGTTGACGGGAGTGTTTTGGTGTTGTGCCAAACCTCTTATCAGCATGTCTGCCTGTGTGTGTGTGTGTGTGTGTGTGTGTGTGTTTCTCACAGTCCCTTTGGATCACTGTGCAAAGCACATTTGCACTGCTTAAGAATGTGATCCAGTCTTATTAAGGATTCCATTGTTTTCTAAAACAAATGCTTAGTCACTGAAGCATATTATTCATAATCCACTCTCTCAGTGTTAAGTACACATTACCACTGTGCTCTCTGGGTGGGGGGGGGGGGGGGTGGGGGAGGGGCTAGACACTATAATTAACTCGTATCTCCACAGCAACCTGTCGGAGTGCTGCAACTGTTGAAGAACACGAAGCACCGGGCTGAGAGGACAAAGTGAGTTTCCTGTGTTCTCAGTGTGGTTCAGGGCAGCTACTGGCAACCAACTTGAGAAATTGGCAACTTATTCTTGGCTGTTGGTTGCCATCGGTGGCAACCACAATGCGCATCCCAAAATACATAATTTTATTTGTTGTTGTCATATTTGTTGCATTAGTGATATTTAAATATTGGTGGAACCAGAAAGACGCTGCACAACAGGCTTCTGCTCTAGAGACGATGGAGAGGCTACATGCAGCCTTGTGGCTGTGAGGTGAAACGTCAACGTCACCAGCGAGTCTGTGGAAGTGACTCGACTGGCAAAGACAAACATGATCCTGCAAAGCAACGTACACATGACGTGGAAACATGTGTTCACTGTTAAGCTGACATATGACTGCATCAAATCTTAACTACTCAAAAGTACAAGGCGACTACAAAACGGCAATTATGTTTTCGGTTTCGGCGACCAAAAGCTGAGGCCGAGTTTAAAAGATAGTTTTGATTCGCTGGCAGTCAGCAGTGCTGCACCCCAGCTACATATAGACCATTTAGCAACAGCAATGCAATAAGTCACTGCCAGTTGTTAGTTTAGGAGAGTTGAGATAGAAATGTCGGTTTTAATGACGACACGATGGTCACCAGGTTGGAACTTGTGAGTTTGCATTTTTCACATGTGAAGTTAAGCACACGACGCAGAGTTTAAGGAGTTAAATGCACGAGGACAATGTCGCTTGCATTCGGACTTAAAAATGGCGACTGTTGTAGAGTGGAAGGCTTCTTTTCCTCCTCTGGTGGTAGGCAGGATACGTTACACGGGTGTGTTTATTTAATAAGGCAACAGGATGCTTGGCGAAAGGAGACTGGCAACATATGCAGAAGGCGGAACGGTAATAAAAGAGAGAATTCTGGACGGGCAGATCGGCCATGGAATGCCCCTGTGTAGTGACCACAGCTTCTTTTACAGTCGAGCTCAATGGTGCCTTTGTGCAGCGGAGCCCAGCTGGCCGGCCAGGAAACCTCAGTCCTCGCTGCACAGCCCCACGTCTTCAGATAAACACAGACGTCTGCACACGGCCCACCGCCTTATTCTGGGACTTTACACTGGGAACGGCCTGTAACCGGGTCACACACATCTACACTACACTCCGCTGCCTCGTCTGTGTTCAACAATATCATGTACATCTGTCCTCCCGGACTCCTTCATTTCATCACCTACGTCATCGTAACGGCTTCATGTTGTTGTCTTTACGTCCGTCTTTCACCATATGTATTTTTTTTTGTCATGTTGCTTCACCAATACAAAAAAAAAAAGAAGAAGAGTGGACCGGATGTACACCCCCCCCCCACCCACCCACCCAAAAAAACAACTACAATATAATTTTAAATAACTGTTAAAATACTGTAATTACATTTTAAAAGTACCGCTACATTTCTACAAAGGTAAACAACGCTTTACTTGGATTTAGCTTGTTGTCTATTCCCTACATTATGACAGACGTCGATCACTTTAATTCATATTTCACTGTGACGGAGGGCAAGGCCTTCTGTTTACATCTAATTAATGTGGGTTTTAATGAGATGACGGTCACCCGTTTGACATGGGAAGCTAAGCACATGACGCAGTGTTTACATTACATTAATGTAAACCAAAGGAAAACATGCCTTTAATCAACAGGAGGCAGGCGTTACTGTACGTTTCATTTTAAAGTTTGAAACTGACGTCCGTTATTCACTCTCCTTTTAGCTCTCTTTGGGTCTCCACCAACTCCTGAGAAGAACAAACAGCTTCTTCTACAGAGCATTTAGCAGATATTAGTTCATATTTAGATTATTATTACATTTGTCTACTTGTCCCCTCAGAACTCTTCCTCTATTTTGGGACATTTCCTTCACCACAAAGTAATCTGCAGATTAATAATCAAAAACAAAACTATTGTTTTTTTTTTGTTTGTTTAAAACATACACATTATGCATTCAAAGGAGTACCACAAAATACTTCCTGGACAAGCTCAAGCATTAAAAAGGTTACTGCGTGTGTGTCAACACATCAATAACCAAACACTGAACAGAGTTTGAACTTATAGTCGAGTGCATTTGATTATTGTATGAACGAAAACACTTGTGTTTGCAATGCAATACTACTCTATAGCAGTATTAATACTTGTAGTACTTTTAAGTACAACACATTTGTGAAATAAACTTAAAAAAAAGGTAAGAAACAAGAGGGTTAAAGAAAAAGGAGAGAAACAGGCAGTACAGCACGCACGCGCACACACACACAGCCAGCACTGAACCCACATCGATGGAGCGCGAGGCCGTATCAGATTACAATAACATACTCGGATCCCGCGAGCCCCCCCCCCATACCCCCCTCCGCCCTCCTCGGAGCATCGCGTGAGAGCAGCGGCCGACTCTCCAACTTGATTGTGATTAATGCGCGAGGGCAAGATATCCATGCCAGATCCAAAGCTAGACGCATTCTTAAGGTAGTCCGCGAGAGTCGAGAAGCAAACTTCCCCCCAAAAAAAGAGAGAGATCATAATCATCAACACAAAAAACACAAGACCACACTTCAGCGGGTGTTACTCCTTATTCTGATGCACTTTTGCTGTGCAGTTATGGATATATAATCGATATAATAATGACACACGAGGACGCGGTCAACCTTAATTAGGTTCATTCTCATTTTCAAAAAGACGTCCGATTTAATCATCGAATTTATTCCAATTTTTAAATAAAGCATGAACTCATTTTTAACCCCATGTATTTAGTTATAAGCACATACGGCCTGTGGTTATAACCAGCAGCACGTTATTCACTGAACTGGAAGTCAGTTAGGCGGTCTGCATGGTGCGTTTACGTACCCAAATATACCTTCAGCTTCAACAAATGTCCGCGTATAGTTTCACATACTAGGCAGAGAAATAAAAGCTGAACGCACGATGCAGAGAGAAACGCTTGAAAGGCACGCAACAGTTTTCTTACTGTTTGAGAACAGGCTTCTTCCTCTTCTTGTTGGCGTAAGACCCCGGGTTTCCCAACATGGTGTCACCTCGATTTTTACGCACACAAACAAACTTGAACGTTCAGCGAGCGTTTGTTCGGCTAATTATTCACTTCTTCGTCGCCGCAGCTTTTCTCCATCCGTGTACAGGGGGTCAGTGTGTGTGTTAGTCCGTCGCGTTTGTTCAGCCAGCGAGTCAAACTCCCATGTTCGGATGGGGAAAAAAAAAAGGAAAAAGAAGAAGTTGCCGGGGCCCGTGGAGGCTTGGTGCCGCGTTGCCTGTTCCCGTGGGCGGACACTGAAACTGACCTTGGGTCGGTGGTGCGTTGAGGGTGAGATTGAGGCAGTAGTGCGAATAGAAACTGGTGAAGTTTTGTGTGAAGGGGGGGTGGGGGGAGGACAATTTAGAAAAGTTTGGCGCAGAATTCACCACAAGTACAACCCATCCCCCTTCTTTGGATAAACAACGCAGCCTTATTGTTATTATTATTATTATTATTATATTTCGGAGTCACTTTTTCCTTCTCGCGCTCGCTCTCGCGCTCTCTCTCTCCTTGCACGGGGCGTTTTCAGGAAATGTGTATGAACAGTCTGCCAGCGCTGTGTTTTAAGGTGGACTGGAGTCGTTGTGACTGTCAGGCCTGTTTTACTTCTGCTTTTGTAATATCCAGAGTCGACTGTGATTTTTTTTTTTCTTCTTCTTTTTTTACTTCGTTGGGAGAATATGTTCTTTGGCCGAGTTTTCTGACCACAGCAGGAAATGTTAAAGACATGTTTTCCGAATAACTTCCATGATATCTGATGCACACATATCATATTGTTTGTGTAACTCACTGCAACCTGGCTTTAGTGCTATTTTACCACTATATATCACTGTGTGCTGTTGTGACTTAAAGCTGTTTAATCCCTTACATGCAACCATGCACTTTATTCTCAGTGGAGAATAAACTAATGCTTACACATCCACGATAACGGATTTATTAAAACCAATAGAATAGCACACAAATCCACGTGACTGTTTTTGGAGAGTTAAAAGCCTTTATTTGGAATGTTAATGATTTACCTTTTGCAGATTTATAATAACAATTATAATAATACCAGAGTGAGAATGAAAACAACCACACCGTTTTGCTCCATGGATAAGTCAAAAAGGTTTATAGTTAACAAGTTAAAAAGGTGCTTTTACTTGTTGACTGTATCCTTATTTTATTCTACAAACTTTATTACATGGCCATCTATGTTAACACCCAAATCAACTATGTGTACACCCAAACACCACTCCCATATGTGATTTAGCATCCCATTCCAAAACAAAGGGCATTATGCTAATATTAGCTCTTCCACACGATTGTTGGACCCCAGTCAGCCACATGATCATTAGTCATAGGGATCGACCACTGAAGTTGGGCGATGTTTCTTCCCCGATGGACTTGAAGTGCTTTCATGCCAAACTGGGGAAAAACACTGTTCTTCATGGACCTGGCTTTGTGCACGGAGGCATTGTCATGTTGAAACAGGAAAGGGCCTTTCCCGAACTGTTGCCGCAACATTGGAAGCATCACTGCAGCTATCGCTGTGTGCTGAAGCATTAAGTCTTCCCTTCTAAACGTCTTGACTCTCAGCAGCCCAAACCATGGAGAGCAGCCCTGAACCAAAACTACTCACAGATGTGTCCGCAAACATTTGGCCACATCGTGCATTTCCAAGCGTGTTTTGAGGCCAGTAAGTCGTGCATTCACACTGGCAAATAGGTCAAATAAGTCAGTATGCATATACAATATTCTTTGTTTCTGGATGTGCTGTTGAACACTTTACTTTAGGTGTTTCTATTATTTTGTCCACCCCATTGTTCCCAGTGAAAGTAGACTAAATACAGATACGCCTCACTGCATCATTGTTTGATGTTTTCAATTCCTGAGTGTTTGAAAAGCAACGTTCATGCTCACACATCAGTGACAGCTAGAGACAATGTTGACTGTTGCCTAGAGACCATTCACACCCGAATGCCTAATTTACACCTCTGCAGAAAAGCTTGCGCCGAACTGGAAGCTGACAGCCGGCGAGACGCACCGCACACCTCCTGGAGAATGCGACTACGCACACGGATGTATTCCTGAATGGGCCAACCGGGCACAGGCCCAGGGGCCCAAAGTGTCCGGGGCCCCCCTGGTCCTCTGTACCAACCAGGAAGAGACTCAAGAAGGTAAGAAAGAGACTAAAACAACTACAAAGACATGCAAAACAGCTGCAAAGAGACACAAAACACAAAAGAGACTCTAAACGACGATGAACAGGATCAAAACAACCACAGAGAGACACAAAATGACCACAAAGAAACAAAAAACGACTACAAAGAGACTCAGTATTACTATAATGAGATTCAAAATGAAATCAGGGGGGAAAGAAATGACCACAAAGACACTAAACAGCAACAAAGAGACGCAAAATGACTACAAAAACGGGCAAAACAACCACCGACCACAATAACCACCGGGCTATGGGACAGGGAGGCGGGACAACAACGATTCTTGGCTTGTCGGCCAACTCTTCCATCATGTTTTTATCAGCTATGGAGTATGTTTCTTGTGTTGGGCCAAACTTATATACACTCCTGAATCTCACACCTATCAAATACATGGAAGACCGCCGGACAAAGGATTTAAAAAAGTTCTTGTCCATATCGAAAAGAAATCACACGGCACGCGCAATCCGCCACAGAACCAGACACGCCTGGTTCCCTCTCCGAGCGCAGGAATATGAATCAGGCATCTCCCGATGGTTCCTCTGTAAACAGCCGTGTTTATCTTGGGCGAACTGTACTTCCTCATAACAGCCGTCTGTCATGTTCACGTTCCGTGTCTGAAGTTTGTCTCTGGTTGACATGGTGAACTCTGTTTCCTTGATGGCCAGTGAATGCTGACGCCACGCAAACATGTTTTTGGTGCAATATTTGAACATTTTACGGAAAGTTTCCAAGAGAAGAAAAGCTCTGGATATTTTTTTTGCACAATTTCACAATATATTCAAATATATTGTTCACTTTAAACCCCGAGTTTGCACACGGCCCACAATGTGGGCTCAAATGTGCACAGTACCTTCACTTGACTTGCTAGTTCACTCACCACATGTCACAAATCAGAATCCGGTTTATTGCCCAGCAGGTTTCCACATACACAAAATCTTCTTTGGTGTATTGTGCATGACATTAACATAATAGATAAAAAAAAAAGGCGTGTGGAAATATGCTATAAAATAATACAACATATAAATACAAAGTTAAACTGCTGTGCAGAAATGTCTGAGGTACAAAATATAAAAATAATGTGTAACGCAGAGATATTGTCCCATGTGCCATAATGCAACGCATATAACAGATGTGAAGACGTGAATGTGACGTGTGGAGTCTCTGGAAAGGGGATAACAGGCCATGTGAGTCGGGGTCCCGGGCCTTGTTGATGAGGCCATGTGCAGGTGAAACTGGTTTGAGCTTTCCCTCCCCGCCTCAGGGTCCTGGAGGGACGGCAGATGGTCGATCATCTTCTCAGCAGAGCTAAAAAGAGTCAGAAATGAATGGATCTATTTGGCAAATGAATGGATTATGTCTGCTTATGATGGTAAACGGTTACTTTCTCTCTGTATGTAAGGTTTCCATCTTGAATATTCCTGGGATTTAGCAACACACACAATAATCTCCACAATGACAACATGTATTTGTAGCTTCACTTTCGTGTCACGACTAAATGATGTCACTTGTAACTGCTCAATTGGATTGGAAGGGTCGTTTCATGTTCTGCTGTCTTCAGTGAGCGTTTCGTGTTTTTACAGATGCAGGTTTATTGATTGTATCACGATTGACAAAAGATTCACTGTTGTTTCCTCATTTTGCAACAGAAACACAGAGCAAGAAACTTCAAAGTGCAAAACCTCCCAAAGAAAAAGGAAAAGAGGAAGCGGAGAGCAGACGTGCGCTTTCATCAGGAACTCCAGGTGATTGCAGTTTGACAGCTTGACAGTTGGAAGACGCCTGAGGTGAAGGCTGTCACATGGAAGCGCTGTCATGTCTCCGAGGAGAGACAGCTCTTTACCTGCAAGAGGAGCTGCTCAGAGTCGTAGGTACATCCGGATCTTTAAGGTCTGGCAACTAGACATTCCATTTGATTATGAACAGGCAAACATTGGACGTATCTTGCATTGAAGGAACAGTTCTTTTGTTTGGTTCAACTCTTTAAACCGTCTGATTACTAGTGTTGAACTCCAAAACATCTGCACTGAAACATGTGAATCTCACTGAGGTCATAACTCAGAAGTAGAACCCAAGTTGAGGAACACAGGAATACTGTGGATACTTTTAAAAGCCAGCTTAAAACCCACCTGTTTAGGCTGGCGTTTGTGTAAAAGTAAACCCATGTCCTAGCCATATTTTAAGACCTGCTCTTAAAATATGTTTTACATTTTTATTCTATTTTATTTATTTTTTATTATTTTATTTTATTATTTTTTATTTTTTTATTTTCTCTGTGTATATAATTTATTGACCCTAGGGTCACATTGTGTTTTTTATGCTTTTAAATGTCTGCTCTGTTTAAGCACTTTGTGATACTACAATCTGTGAAAAGCGCTATATAAATAAAATTCATTCATTCATTCATTCATTCATTTGTATCCATGCTTTTGATACATATATCATAATTTAATATCATATCACATTATCCCTCAGTGATGTAGCGGTGCTTGATTTACTGCCGTTACTACGTCATACGTTCATTTACTTTCTCCTCTCGACCACACAGTGTGCAACAGCCTCTGCACCAGAGAAAGAAGTACAAAAAAATCACTATTTTTTATTTAAATTAACTTGAAGATATCAGCATACAATAAATAATATCATATTATTAGACCGCAAGCTGTGTCCAAGTTACAATTATCTGCCCATGGCTGCAAACTCCACAACCAATCAGCTCGTGACGTATGATGGTGAACCCCCCCCCCCCCCCCGGGGCCAGTCTTAATGTTGGTCTTAGATTAGTCCAGTGCAATGCAGACTGGCTTCTTTTAAGCTGAAAGATGGTTTGCTGTACACAGGCTGACTCAGTAACCAGCAGCCATGTGTCCATGGTAACAATCAGTGGGCTCATAATTCGTGGTTTACTGACAATGTTATGGCGCGAGCAAATGGAAGGGAGGGAGATTTAAGAGACCGCAGTGAATATACAGCAGTGAAGACGATGTGAGTGCTTTTTGTTTAACGTTTCAAGTCTCAAGGCTCCGTCCAACACTGCTGCAGGAGAGAAGTATGAAAAGAGGAGAAAAGTGCACTCAGCAGCTTCTTTCCCACCCTCCGAACAAAGAAGCGCTGAATCTCACTCAGTCCACCCTCCGGGCTCCCTTACAGTCAAGATGACAGAGCAGATAGCAACAACAGGGATTTATTCATCTCGTATCGTGCCTTTAACTTCCGTGGGTCATAACATAACGGGTATGGAATTAATCTGCAGCCCCGGTTCAAGATGAGACCGAACTCTTCTTTGGATGTTAGGTTTTGTGCCACGACAAAACGCCCAAAATGTGGCCTGCAGCAGACGAGGAAAGGCTTGCTTTCAGCCTCGTCGATTGTGAAAAATTGCTTTTTTACTGAAGCAATTGTTGATCACTCAGCGGCCGGTTAAGAGGAGGGAGGAGTCAACCGCTAATGGTGGTATAAAACGTTCACCGCGGCCACGAGAGGTCCTTGAGCATGCCGTCTTAAATAAGCATCACAAATATTAGCCTGATGGGTCAAGTAGTAGGTGAGAGTAGCCGTGGACAGACTGACAGAGACACACACACACACACACACACACACACACAGGACCCAACGCATGATCTCCTCACAGTCAAACCTCTGGGAGCGATTCAAAAATGAGAATCCAAGACGCAAGACACGAAGAAGTACAGATGTTAAAATACAGGAATAAAATAGAACAATTAGATACAAAACCGTCTCACGACTTTGTTGAGTTCTGTTTGTGAAAAAAGTCTAAATTTACGCAGAATTCATAACAAATAAATGTAACGTAGATGCGAAGTGTGACTGTTAATTAAACTGTTAATTAAACTGTTAATTGAAACTGATAAATGAGGGGATTCAGGCTGAACAATGCAGGAAATGTCGACTGTAGAATCAGCGACGGTCAGGAACGTTCTGACCAACACAGTGTCAGTTATAACGGTAACAGAGTCCTCTGGGTGCATTTTCTGAAACATCATTTTTTCTGACATGAAATCAAGGTAAAGAGGTGAGTTTTTGTCAGCAGCATCAGCTGATGTAGACGTTGCTGTCTCCGGCCGCCCCCCCCCCCCCCCCCCTGAGAGCTGGTTAAAGCTGCACCTACAGGCCGTGCCGGAGCCCCCCCCACCGAGCAGGATCACACAGCAGACAGGCTCTGAGGGGAAACGTGAACATGGCAGCTGCCGCGCCACAGAATGTTGGCATGTGGTTGCTGGTTTTCGCCCTGTGCAACTTTTCCCATGCGTTTAATCCGCTCCGTGCTTGTTTATTTGGCCCCGGTGCATTCCTGTGTGACAGCCACCGGTGCACAGCCATCAACACCGGGCTCCATGTCTTTCTTTCACACTAACTTTAGAGCAGTGTTTTATATCAGCCCAGCAGTGGTTTCCATTCAGGAACCTCACTGCCTTTTATTGTTCTCCACCCACTGCATAACTTCCCTCAAACTTATGACAACACTGCGTTTTGACTCCACCACTTGAACAGCTCAGTCTTGTCCGGTCTGTTCCGCTCAGAGACAAAGTATTTAAAGCTGAGCCAATGAGCCTTGCTCACGTTGAGGGCAGTGTTAGACATCTCCTGGGATTCATTCTTTCCTTGTGTGCTGAGCAACATTTATGGAAACTAAAATAAACAAAATACTAATTTTCACCCCACAAAATTAAATATCGATGTCAAAATGAATTATTTCAAATGAAATCAAACGTATGGCTTCTTATCTCCTTGTTTAGAATGTATCAAATACACATGATATAAGTTATGATTACGAGATACTGTGTCATAAATAAGGTGTCACAGCCCGGCTCTCATAGACGGGGGGGATACTTAACAAATAAAGTGATTTATTATCCACAAAATAGTGAAAAACAAGCCGAACAGATGAGAAGAATCTGTAAAGTCAGTAGTGGATGAGTGAAAATGTGCTTCATAGGTGTAAAAACAAGAGAATAGAACCAAAAGCCACAACGCAAAGATGTGTGTGGAAGAACCATTCATGACAATGTGATGGAAAAAAAAAAGATCCTGGAAGTCATGATAAACTATCTCCAAATAAGGAATTTATATCCCAAAATAATGACATAGAATCTAGAAAATAAGTACATTTTATAAGTATTTAAAAATGTAGAGATACAAAGTCAAGATATTGAGATATCGCTAACTCATTATTTTTACGATAGTTTCTCGTGATAATAATTATAATCTTATCTTTTCATCAAAATTGCGGCGATGGGTTTCCATAGCTGTGTGATGAGAGGAGATCTGCCAACAAAGGACTACTTTCACGCCCCACGTCTCCCACCGCGGATGAATCTCTGATCCGGTGTGCAGCAACAGCAACGAGAGCAAGCAGAGGGGCCACCACAGGGGCTTACAGGAAGCATTTATGAGATATTACTAGTATTTATGAGATATTACTAGTATTTATGAGATATTACTAGTATTTATGAGATATTACTAGGGAGTATTTATGAGATATTACCAGTATTTATGAGATATTAATAGTATTTATGAGATATTACTCGTATTTATGAGATATTACTAGGGAGTATTTATGAGATATTGCTAGTATTTATGAGATATTACTAGGGAGTATTTATGAGATATTACTAGGGAGTAGTTATGAGATATTACTAGGGAGTATTTATGAGATATTACTAGGAAGTATTTATGAGATATTACTAGGGAGTATTTATGAGATATTGCTAGGGAGTATTTATGAGATATTACTAGGGAGTATTTATGAGATATTGCTCGGGAGTATTTATGAGATATTACTAGGGAGTATTTATGAGATATTGCTAGGGAGTATTTATGAGATATTGCTAGGGAGTATTTATGAGATATTACTAGGGAGTATTTATGAGATATTACCAGTATTTATGAGATATTAATAGTATTTATGAGATATTACTAGTATTTATGAGATATTACTAGGGAGTATTTATGAGATATTGCTAGTATTTATGAGATATTACTAGGGAGTATTTATGAGATATTGCTAGGGAGTATTTATGAGATATTACTAGGGAGTATTTATGAGATATTGCTAGGGAGTATTTATGAGATATTACTAGGGAGTATTTATGAGATATTGCTAGGGAGTATTTATGAGATATTGCTAGGGAGTATTTATGAGATATTACTAGGGAGTATTTATGAGATATTACTAGGGAGTATTTATGAGATATTGCTAGGGAGTATTTATGAGATATTACTAGGGAGTATTTATGAGATATTGCTAGGGAGTAGTTATTAGATATTACTAGGGAGTATTTATGAGATATTACTAGGGAGTATTTATGAGATATTACTAGGGAGTATTTATGAGATATTACTAGGGAGTATTTATGAGATATTACTCGGGAGTATTTATGAGATATTACTAGGGAGTATTTATGAGATATTGCTAGGGAGTATTTATGAGATATTGCTAGGGAGTATTTATGAGATATTGCTAGGAAGTATTTATGAGATCGTATACTTTTTAACACACCAAGTCATAGTCAGAGTTGAGCAGGACATTGTTAAAGTGAACCATGGTCAGCAATAGTGAAATAAGTGTGAAAAGAAAAGAAATGAAGATATGAAGTCAATCTTTTCACTCAAATAAAAATCATTTAAAGTTATTTCAATATAAATTCTGATTTACTACAACATACATAGACATGAGAGTTTTCATTGTTGGAGTATTGGTTTTGGTGGTTTTGGTGGTTGGGAATGTGTTTCCATGAGATTCGATGCTGCAGCTGCAGTGCGGCTGGAAACATGCAGCATCCGAGTCCTTTTCAAACAGGCAGAGGCTTGACAAGAAGCAGGACCGCTGCCCTCTGGGAAGGGAAGGGAAGGATCGCGTGTGAAGGACGGGAGGGCAGTTTTTAACACAGCGAGATGTAACTGAGATCCATTACACCCTCAACCGCAGCGCCGTTAAACTGAACAGAAGGCCGTAAAAAGCAGCCAGTGGGTGTGATGATTCCTCTTCTTCTGCACTTGTTATTAGTTGGGGGTGGAAGTTGCTGCTGTTTTGCTGGTCGGCAGCCAGACGGAGAGACCTCACTGTGGGATGAAAAGTAGAGCAGAAATGTATATTTTAGAGTAGATTGTTGTCTCTCCAGGGGAGGACGTGCACACACTACACCAGTGATGGGTTTCCATCATGTACTGTTGTGGTTCAGCTTCAGCTACTTGAGCTTCATGTCCAGGGAAGACCGTGGATCTGGTTCAGTGCTGGAAAAACACTTTTTAAATACCTCAAAAATGTCTGTGCTTTTCTGTAAGATGCCTAAAATAACCCCCATCATGCACCAGTAACCAGGAGTGGACACATGGCAGAAAAAACAACTACAAGACGTTCACATTCTTCAATGCAGGCTTTTCTTTTAATTGGCAGTGATTACTGACTTAATGTTTCACTGTGATGATTAATAACAAAACAAATCACATTACGTTTAATCTGCAAGTTTGTTGCAAAGGAATATAGAGGTTTACTGGCCACTACTCGACGTCCCTTTAAACCTATTTGATAATAATAAAAGCTTTAAGATGCATTTTGGTCATTGGGTCGTTAATGGGGCTGCAGTTCACTCATCTGATGATTCTTTTTGTGGATTCATCAACTAAATGTTTGTTCTGCAAAATATCAGAAAATAGCAACAGAAGAAATGTCCATCAGACTATATTAAAACACCAGGGTGATGTGAAGCCCGTCTGCTGTAAAGACAATGAAAAACAGCAAATCTCTGTGAAATTGAGGAGCTGCTGGTCTGGAGGAACGTTAAATATCTGTGCTTGATAATTGACTTAAAGAATGAAACCAAAGAAATAGTTTCCGTTGGTGGATTAAATATGAATTGCCTAATTGTTTCAGCTGGAGTCAAAGATAACACATGTCAAAGGCCCCTTTGTAAAAAAAACTAACATTATTTCACAACCCTGCAAACTGATTTCATGTGCAGCGCCCTGCTGTGTTCCTCGCTCTCACACAAAGACCTTTTGTAACATCACGTGTCGCAACGCTGACGGCGCAGTCAGAAATGACCGCAACAGGAAACGATACGAGGCGTGAACCTGTGGATGTCGGTTTCCGGCAGGAAAATGTATTTCAAAGAGTTATCATTGTAATATATTGTACAGCACCACAGTCCACAATGGTTGATGACGTGACGGATGTGTGCAGTGTTTTGAATCTTTTGATTTACAGAATGTGATTTTACTGGAAAAACATTTCCAGAAGAGTGAAATGTTCAGACGAAGGCTTTGATATGTGTAAATTATAAAATAGTGATTAACTACAGTAAATAAGAAACCACTTTAGGTTGCGTTTGTCAATATTTGATAATGCGTCACTATCACTGACCGTTGCATACTAATCAATTAATTAATGTGTGTGTCCACCAAGAAGAAGGATCATAATTGACTTTGTTTTGGCATTGTTTTGTGCTGCAAAAAAAAGGACAATTCGTATCCATGTACATAAAACTACTAATATGTACTTATATTTCGCACCATGAAACTGGGACGTTCATTCGGAATATGATTCGAGTATTATGGCTACTATAGAAGATGCATAGCCCGGGTATAATAATCTAACAATACAATAAAAAATACAAGTTTAACAGCTTGAAGAATGAATAAATGAATAAGAACAGAGAGACTCACGCACCAACATGAATAAGGGGAGTACTGACACTTTAAGAACTGATTTTTATGTCAATGAGTCCGTTTGTTTTCTACGGTGTCATGCGACACGTTGCTGTTGCAAGAAGTCACGATGAAGCCCGGCTGCTGCCGTACAGCTTTCTGTGTGTACGGGTTAAGGAAGGTGTAGAGTAGAGCACAAAGTGTCAGCTACTTCTTTTGTCGTTGCCATGCTTTTGAGTTGTTTTAATGATAAACAATTCAGACTGGCCTCCTCCCTGCTGGCGCTGTTAAAGCCAGTCCAAACTGCAGAGGAGCGAAATAAAACCTGCTGGAAAGACCAACGGAAATTTGGCAGAGATGGATTTGCCAAACCCTTCAGCTGGCCTCACAGCCGCGAGACCTGAATGTGGAGTATTGTTGTTTTACTGTTGACTAATTACTCTGGTTCCTGCTGTGTGTGTGTGTGTGTGTGTGTAGGGGAGGGGGAGGGGGATAAACTGTGTGTGTGTTGAATAAATGAATCTCTCAACGTATTGCTTGCTCACATTTGCTTCGTCGCCTATTAAAGTAAACTCTTTTCTTGACAGGTTCTTTTTTCCATCAGTGTAATTTAAAATGAAAAAGACATTCAACATCAATCCCTCCTTCTGTCCAGAACACGATAAACCTCGACAGTTGTTAGCCTGACTGCCATGTTGGATGTTCATGGACCCAAGAAGATAATTCCCAGGCGTGAGTTGGATTTTTTCCCCGACTAAGGCAGGACATGCCGCCGTCCTCCTCCTCTGATTGGCTTACCCTGATATTCTTACCCTAACCATTCCTAATCCAGTACAAGCCAATCAGAGGCAGGGAGAGGTATACCTTCGCCATAGTAGGATTCGTAGTTTACAAATGTTTTGTTGATAAATTCAGTATGAACTCAATGCAAAAGAAAGCTAAACTCAGCTAACGCTGTCATGCTGTGAGGAGTAATATACGCTGTCGCCTCTCGGGGTCACTACATTGCGAACATGGTTTAAAGTGATACGTTTCAAAAAGATTGCAACTAGAACATGATGCGCTTGTTTGACAAAATCTAGGGAGGAAGAGGAAGAAAAGATAATCGAGAGGAAACAGACAAAAATGCAAAGAGAGGATGTCCGTTGTTGCCGTTGTGTCTACATTCATTTCATTTGGATCTGCTGGAGGGTTTTTCGTATGAGCAGAGTTCACTGTGCAACCGTGGAGCACAGAGCTCATACTGACTGGCTCATGAAACATGAAGCGCTGTAGTTGACTGTCAGCCGTGTTTACATTGGTGGTTTCCTGGCCTACGGAGGAAAGCGCCGGTGAGTCACGCATGTATGCTGACAGACCGGAGGTGTTGTGTAAAGTATCGAGGGTTCAGGTGTGAGCGTAGTTAGCTCGTAGCTGTGAGGAAGGGGAAGTGCGAGAAAAGACGAGGAAAAATCGAAATGAGGTGATTATATGCGTGTTGTACGAACATGAAAATAATAGTTGTTTCAACTAAGCGTCTCGTTAAATCAATTTATACATTTGAGTTATGCAAACACTACTACAAGTTGGCTCAACTAAGCATCTCGCTGAATTAACTTGTCTTTTTAAGGCAGCCAGGTAACTTTTTCAGTAATAGTTCACATGATTGACATCAAAGAACATTCAGAATGCAGCTTTATTCAATTTCAAAATATACAGTGGCCATTTTGTTATGAATCTACGTCTCAAAAAAACAAGACGGTGACCATATGTATGGAGTTATTTTCACTGTGACAGGAAGAATTAGTAATGCTCATTTGTTCGAGTATCGTTAGACCAGCTCGATTTAATCAACAGCATCTCCGCCACACTTCACCTGCCCCCGTTGTTGAGTCATCGCTGCACTACAAAGACATGATGAGAAGGCAGGCCGTGTTTACACCCACATTATGTAAATTCCATTCCAGATCATGAAGATTAAAAACATCTGTTCGTGCTGAACCAGAACACATTTGTATAACTACTTACTGGACATCTCAGGCTTTTCCCCGTTTCATGTGAGTTCAGGGCCGAAGTGACAAAAGAAAAAAAATAAATAAACTGAGCTCATGTTGCTTCAGGCTCCACAAAGGGGGCCATGGGTTTCTGTTCCTGCGTATCTGTGGGAGGATAATGTGGTTTGAATCCTGCTCTTCACACCATCGCATTTCAAAACCTCAGACACATTTTCGGGGCGGTCTGGGTAGTGTTACGACCATTTACATTTCTTGTGGGAAATTATTTAGCCCTCTCGTGAGCCTGTTCCGAGCCAGAGCTCAGACTTTTAGCTGTTCCCGCTATAACCATGAGCATGAAAACCGAGGGCCCGATATAGGGGCCAATTTGGATTCCTGCCATTTGTGGAAGAAGAGCTCTTTAATGAAGTAAAGGTAGCAATACCGCAATGTAGAAATCTTCATTATGCTACAGTTTCGATGTTACTACGAGACAAACATGTTAAATATGTGGCATTTTGCCTCGTGGTTATGTTTTGATACCATCAAATGTATTCTAAGTTTAATGAACTAAAGTTTCTTAGCTTGCCTAATTCAACATTTAAGTCAGCCAGGTTACAAATTATTTTAAGTTGAACAAGCTTGTTCATTTTTACAAGTAAAAGTCTTGCGTTCAAAATAATAAAAGTGCGAAAGTAGCAGCATCAAAATACACTTAAAGTTTCAAAAGTAAAAGTACCCATTCAGCAGAAGAATGTGTATTTAAACATTGGATTATATTTATTGATGCATTAATGTTTGGCATCTACTGACATCAGAAGTGAAACGGGCCTTTTTTTTTTTAAACAAATGAATACTGTCATCTGCTGGTGAAAACACAGAGCTGCACCAGACGTTGATCTGGTACTATTGGCTACTGGAGTAATACTCCTGGGACCCTCAAGGATATATGAATACAAGTAAGTGTGGAGTCTATGATCAGAATTTAAAACCCTGACAATAATTATTATAGTGGTCATTCTTATGGGGAAAATATTGCATTTCATCACACAAGTATTTAATTACAAAACCCAAATGATTAGTAAATGTATCAATTAGTGGATTGTCATCCATTAGTTAAGAGTTTTATGTTTTCAATCAAAAATATGCCATTTGCTGGTTTTCTTGATAAACTGACTTTTCGTTATTAACTGAATGTCTTTGAGTTTGGGACTGATGGTCAGATAAAACAAGCAGATTTAATGTGTCACTGCTTTTTTAAAATCTATTAATATACATTCATCCGCGATGTATTGTAATTATATTTTCAGACATGTTTTATTCATCAACAAAAATAAAAAATAATCAGGCATTAACAAGACATCCTTTAACGTATGAGCCAAGACTCAGGAAAGACCCCCCACTCCCTCTGACGTGTAATTCAGGCGCCGGGTAGCGGTGATTTCTCGGGTCAGCTCGGAGGGGTTTTGGAGGACAGTGGAATCATGGCCCTGAGGGTGATCCGGCTGGTCGTCCCATCGGGAGCGACTGCTTTTAACGCGGTGAACGCTGCTCAGAAGGTAAGAAACAGGAAATACACGGACTCTCATTTGTCACTGCAATGCCAGTGTGTCAAGTTCACAAGGGCAAGCTAACTTCGCTAGCTAACTGCCTGGCCGCTAGCATCACATGCTGCTGGTTTGTTTATAATGGTGTTGACAGTTGAGAGCCAAGAAAACAAGCTGTCAGTACATCTGAGTACATTTCAAATGAAGTTGTGTCGACGCTCACACGACTTCCCCAGTCAAACATGTCGACAGCCACCTTTAGATGATGCTATCTGGTTAAAGCTAGCCAGTCTCGATGTTGCCAAATGCAGAGTTTCAACCAAATAACTGCCAATTTAAAGTCTGTTTACTTTCCTTTGAGACAAATGAGGCTGACATAATGTAATACCAGATTCAGTGTTATTGTCATTGCGCAGAGATTACAATGACATGTAGTTCAGCATCTAACTTAAGTGTAGAGTAATGCACAGAATACGATATATAAATGTGGAATGAATAGTAAGGCAGTATTACCGGGTATTCTATGATATATCAGGAAGAAGAGGAAATTATATTCCCATTTGCATCCATGGATCATCTGTTAAAAGTGTGGACAGGTTTACATTTCTTGCATATATATATATATATATATATATATATATATATATATATATATATACACACACGCACACGCATGTATGTAGACCTGGCCAAGACGGGCAGCAACACAAGAAACACATAGTTAGACAGAAAAACACAGAACAAGACAAGTTAAAAGTTATAATACTAGTATAATATAGTAATAATATAATAATACTAGTGCATTTGGAAAATGCAGAAGCTTAAATTGTGGGAAATATTATGTTTTCGGTGGAGCCACTGTTCTCAAACTGGCAACCCACATGACGTAACGGACAGCGTGCTCTCTGACACGCCCACCACCAAAGAAACACGTTCTACTCCAGTCGGGCACTTTTGCGTTGTGAGACACGCTACAGTTCACTCAGGTTTAGTTCCATCACTGTTCATACTAACATGATGATGGAGAAGATGTAAGTAACAATACTACATAACATGAAGGAGCAGTTTTTGTTTTTCATGCTGATGTGTTGCTAAGAAGACACCCCAGAAGATGAGTCACTCAGGTATAGTTCCATCATTGTTCAAAGTCAAAGAATAACTTCATGATGTTAGTTGTAATGAATAAATATATTTTAAAATCAAGTACATTTCTCTGGCATTTATAGTTCTACTGAACCGAAACTTACCGAACCGTGGCTCCACTGTATCGTACCCAACCGTGAATTATGTGAACCGTTACACCCCATATATATGTATATATATATATATATATATATATATATATATATATATATGTGTGTGTATATATATATATGTGTGTATGTATATATATATATATATATATATATATATATATATATATATATATATATATATATATATATATATATATATATATATATATATATAATGTATATGTGATTTTTAAAGCAAGAAATCTAAACCTGTCCACACTTAACAGATGATCCATGGATGGAAATGGGAATATCATTTCCTCTTCTTCCTGAAGTTAACAAGGATTTCTTTCGTCGTAATGACATTTAGAGGTTTGTTATCATGGCACCATGTGGGTGGATCTTCCACTTCCCTTCTATAGGCTCTCTCATCGCTGTCGCATTTAGACCAATCACTGGTGTGTCCTCTGTGCTTTTTATGACGCTGTTGTTTTCATGTTTGGCCACGCAGTCGTGTGTAAACAGACCGTAAACTAGGGGACTGAGACAGCAGCCCTCAGGCTTTTTCATTACAGCACAATATAATTCAACAGCTTCCCAAACTACAGCCTTCAGAATAACCATAAAGTTGAATCAACATCTTTCTAATACAGTTTATGGTAAAAACCTCCATGAAGGCAGGATTCATTTCCGGGCTGTTGCACTGCGTTAGTTTAGAGTACAGAAACCAGCAAATCACCACTGCTTGTAGTCTAATCGTCCCATTTTCAGTGAACTATATTGCGTATTGTTTGTTGTCACTAAAAATACATTTTCAAAAGGAGAATACTAAAACAACAACCTTTAAACTGTGTATTCTACAGTGTTGTCCCAGCGGGCAAATGTGTCGGGCCTCAGTTTATTGTTGTGGCACCTTCTTTGTAATTTGCATTAATTGCTCAGTTGTTTGGTAACATGTACCAGAAATGTCTGAGGCCCTGTGGTTGTTTGTGCATTTCACATGACATTGATGCCCATGGCCTCAAATGAGTTGTATTACCTGTTTATTTCAGCTGAAACGATGTTTACATCGTGCATACTCAAACTAATTTGAGTTGACATTTTCACAAACTGGCAGCAATGTGTTTCTGTGTATCAGCTGGTTGTTTTTCTTCTTGGGCCCGTGTGGATTAATCTGGCTCGGCTCTGTTCACCCCGATGTTATCGATTTTAAAAGGTGCTGCTTTCTTTCCGGTTTGTCCTCCAGGCAGGTGTTCACACGAGCTCGGTGAGAAGCCTGCGCTACGGCTGGTTGGCCTACGCGCTGGGCGAGAGGACGACGCCGCGGTTAAAGCAGAACAGCAGAATCATCACCCTGGAGGGCAACTTGTCCTCGGGGAAAGGAGCGCTGGCCCAGAAGCTGGCCGACAAGCTGGGTAACTATCTCACTGTAGGGATCCCCCACGGGGTCCACATGTGAACGCAGCCATCGACTGAGCTGCTTCGATAATTGTGGGCGGTATTTGTGTTGAAAAGCAATAACTTCTAGTTCCGCATGCACAGGGATGCTCTACATGCCCGAGGCGGACACGTTCTACTTGGACACGATGACCGGGGAGAAGCAGCCGCTTCCCGTCGACTTCAACGGGATGTGCAGCCTGGAGAAGTTCTACACGGAGCCCAAAGCCGCCGACGGAAACAGCTACAGACTGCAGATGTGGATGTACGCCATGAGGCTGCTCCAGTACGCCGACGCCATCGAACACCTGCTCACGACAGGTAGCACCGGCCCAGGGATGCACCGCGGTGTCCAGCCGGCTCATTCTACATGGCAAAACAGCAGATTTATACACATTTTACAACCCACGTGTGTGACTGTTGTATGTAGTCAAGTTAGCAGCCCTTCTGATATCAGTAGACCGACTCTTTATGAAGTGAATCACTCATCTACCTCCTGATCTTCTGTGTTTTTAAGGCCAAGGAGTGATCCTGGAGCGTTCTCCCTTCAGTGACTTTGTGTTCCTGGAGGCCATGTTCAAAGAGGGCTACATCAGGAAGGAGTGTGAGTATTCAGCGTCACGGACGGTCCTGATTATCTCAGGAGCCTCTAATATAAGACAATATGGACGGGGATTTCCCAATTAGGTTCGGTTGTCACCTCATTTGATTTCAGTTCGATAAAAATCCCCAAAATAAAACGGTAAGTTTGTTTACGACGACTTAAAGAATGTCCCGTGGCCCGCAGGTGTGCAGCACTACTACGAGATCAAAGGCATCAGCATCTGTGAGTTCCTGCCTCCACACATCGTCATCTACATCGACCTGCCAGCTGAGGAGGTGCAGAAGAAGCTGAAGCAGAGCGGCAAGGTAGAGAGAGACGCAGTCACTGAAACCACAGGATACTGTGTCACATACTGTCATCTCTGACCCAATATGTCAGTCTCAACCTTAACGAGAGGATCACTCCAGTTGGAAATACTGAACAAAAAAACACCTTTTAATACGATGTAGATATAAAGAGGATGGTAAGAAGCGGGATGTTTTAATCACGTTCATCATTTATTAGAAAGGAACCTCTCTATTGTCAGTCCTATCTTCAGAATGTGCCCCTGACGTATCTGAAGAGCATCGAGGACGGCTACAAGAAGTCTTTCATACCCGAAATCAGGTGAGTGGAACACGTGTGTCAAATGACGCATGAGTCGCACGTGATTCTTACGTGATTTGATGTTCAAAGCTCCGAGCTCGTTCGCGGTTGCTCTCCTTACCTCGCCGGGGTTTGTGCGTTTGTCTTTTTTAGCGCCACATCAGAACTGCTGTCTTATGATGCAACCCAAGCCCAAGATGTCGAGAGGGTAAGCCCAGAGTGGAGCAGCGTGGTTGAATGATCGCTGTACGCACTATTCCTGCAGACGGCGTGTTCATTGTGCCACGTCCACAGGTGGCGGAGGACATCGATTACCTGAAGTTTGAGAAAGGCCCGTGGCTGGAGCAGGACGACGTCACCTACCACCACATGAGGATGCTGTGAGTACTTGATCGATGTTTAGACGCTCTCCACATTTAAATGCAAATTACACCGAGGAAGAACTCCGAGCGGGTTGAGTCAGATGCACGACCCCAGCCTCTTGTTTGTCACACTCATTATGGATAAATATGCAAAGTACCTGAAACGAATCACGCAGACAACTTTAAATGCAGATTCTCCCTGATTGCATTTTCTATGCCGTCCTCCACGCGTAGCTCGGCATGCCGACGTTTGCTATGAGCCGCTGTTATCGCCCTCTTCTTCTGCTGCTCCTGTGTTTTTACAGCGTGGAAGACAAACAGAAGGTGGCCACCCTGACCCACATACCGAAGTTCCTGCCTGAGATCACCATCGGGGCCCACGACTACGATGAGAAATACTACGCCTACAGAGCGGTATGTAGCGGCGAGGGCGTCCGTTTCAGAATCATGATTTGGTTGTATAGATGTGATGAACGATGGTGACGGGAGAGTCTCGGGCACGCTGTGGTCAGTCCGCCTCGGTGAACAGCAGCGACCGGGGGTCCCGTACCTGTGTGCAGGGACAGGGGGGCCCTCACAGGCCGCTGTCCCGGGCGGGGGCTGCTGCAAAGGATTCCTAGATGCTTTGGAAACAGGAGGTCTTAAACATCTTCATTTGAGTAAATATTTAGCAGCCAAATCAAATAGTTTACAGGATACTCAACCCGTTTCTTTATAATACATTTAATACTGGACGAAGGCAATAAAGTCGTCCATGGATATGAGATATGAGTTTAATAAATATTTGATGAATCCTTAAATATACAGAATTAAAGATGTTAAGAGTCTTTGATCATCTTATGTCGGCCGATGTATCGGCTGCTTTGAGTTCACACTGAACAAAGAATAATAAATGATCACGCTTCATAACTAATACTGATGAATATATCCGAGTCGGTTCTGCCCTCCCGCTGAACTCACAGCTGTAGGAGTTGTGTTTTGTCATTATCTGAGGATGTGTTATTTCTCTGATGATCCCTGTATTAAAATAAATATCATATTCAGGCGCTCTGCCAGCGTTCTCCTCCTCTCGAACGCTTTCCGTTCCCTCGACCCTTTGATCCGCGTGACGCACCGTCGCCGCGATGGAACTGATTTCCCTCCGCTGAAATATCGAGCGGCGCGTAGCGTCAGCGAGGCAAATGCCAGACATGGAATATTCCACGAGGCTGTTTGGTGTCATCAGTCTTGCAGGGAAACATTTGGGTCTGACCTTTTCTGTTTATTGACTGGAGACTTTTTTTTTTTTTTTTTTGTCTCTCCCTTTGCTGCGAAAAACCGCGGCGCGCAATGCTGCAGGAGGCTGTGACCTGACATTTAGCTCTGAGCCGGGATCTCAGCGGAGAGAATGAGAACTGTGACGCGCGGCGGCGTAATCTCCCTCCGCGCGCTGGAGACGACAGAGTGAAGGACGTTTTACAACTCGTGTACTACAACCGCCACCGAACTCATCATAAAACGCTGAATAACCGTCAAAAACATGAAGGAATTCCATTTCAAATCATGTTTGTGTTTTCTACTCCCGTGACTGATTCATCTTCTATTCAAATGGAGTAATTTTCTGCTGATCAAAGAAACAGCCTTCCAGCATCATGAATTCTACGTCTTTATATTCAGTGTTAAAAATACAGAAATTAACTCTGCAGGCGACCCGGTCCTGATTAGATGCTTTCAGCTATTTCAATTCGAATATGTTCATTTGGAAATACAAAATGACTCTCCTGCGTCAAGAACAAAAGGCCGTTCGTCTTTCAGAAGCCGGAGCTGCTCAGTATGCCGTCCTGCAACTCTGGTCCCTTTTAACTTTAATTGTCGATTTGTTGTCTTTGTCCTTGCAGCTCCCCGGGAAGAAGTATGCTTCCGGTTACAACGCAGATGTCGGAGACAAATCCATCTGGCTGAAGTGAATGAGTCCACAGCCCCCCCCCCCCCCCCCCCAACTCTTATTGATCCAGGTCTCTCCTGTTGTACGTCCTAAATAATATGTATTGAAAGAATAAATTTTGAATCGACAAAATGTCTTTTCGTTTGTTCTGATTCTGGACGCCGAGATAATGGAAAGTTGTAGTTTCTTACTGAAACAAGGATGGGTCAGACTCGGTGCACGTGAGTCGCCGATGTCTGATGTCTCCCCACCTTCTCACCGGGGGGGGGGGGGGGGGGGCGTTATCCAGGTGGCTGGGGTCCTTAACGATTCTCCTCACCTCATCGTTGCAGCTCCAGGTGTAAGTGTCCGTCGGGCAGGGCAGAGCACGGCCTGCGAGTTGCTGTTTGCAGGACGAGGCTCTTGTTCTAATTAAGAATTGATTGACCAACACCGATAGAAGGATAAAGCGGCCTCAGCAGCGTGGAGCAGAGCTCACCAGAGAGCTGTGGGGGGGAATAAATCTCTAATAACGTGCCTCCCCGCTGCCAGACCTCAGCTCCCTCTTCACCACAACAGACCAATCTAATCTGTGCTAAAAATAAATTGCTCACCAGTGGACAGTGAACGGGTTGCAACACGTCGCTGCATATCAATGGCCTCAGAGCGATGGAGACGCATGCAGCCTCTGCTGAGCGCCCTGCTCCTTTCATACTTCATAATATGAGAGGTGTAGTCAGTTATTTATAGATTAGTGGCAGCACTTTCAAACATTCTGGGACTAACTGGAATAGAGTGTGAAGATGTCAGAGCTGGAGTAATGTGCTCTGTTCTTTTAGTCCTGGGTGAAGCTAGCTGGAGCGGCTTCATGCTCCCTTCGGGAGGACCGGTTAAGAGGCCATTGCAGTCGGTCCACACGTAATAAAAGCAGGGCTGGTCTTCTCTCGGCCATTTCGGGACACCGAGCCGTCGATTCTGGTGATTCCAAGATGGCGAGTTCTCCTTGAGGCAGGACAAGTTCTGTGAGGACGCAAATTAATCAGTAACCATTGAGGAACTCGGTCAATAGCGTCTCCAGTCAGTGATGTGTTTCCCCCCCCATCAATCCAACGATGCACTTCTGGTCCCTCTATGATCATCCATGACTAGATATCTTGTAAACGAGCTTAACGGTGAATGATTTCAATTCAAACCACAGTTCTCTGTTAGTTCAGCAACTACGATTTAAATTGTTTCATATTTATTCTCATTATCTTCCTCGTTGCCAGTGTTTTGGTACAATTCGTAAAAAGAAAAAAAGGTTTCATGAAATCTTAAGTAAAGAGGTGGAAAAATAAACATTTTGTACGACCTCATCATTTCAAGAGACGGCTGGTTCGGCCTCTGCAGACCTTGAAGGTTGACAACAGTTCTGCCTTCCACAGAGATGATGTTCTTCTCGTTCCAACCCTTCCCAAAGGAGCCCAGGATCTCTGTCCGAAGGTTCCTGGGCCAAACACTGTGTTGAATGGGGGGGGAAGCTGCTCAGAGTGTGGAGGAAGAGTTGCTGTATCTCAGGTCTGGGAGACGGCTCCATCCCTTATGACAAAGCCCGAGGAGCTGAGCGAGGAACGATGGGGAAGGACGAGTCGCCTGCAGGCAGGAGGAATGAATGTGCTCGTTACAAAGTGCCGGGTAACACACAATACTGCTGCATGTATCTTAATTACCGGCCGTCCCATGAAAACTGAAAAAAAGTAAAAACCCCCAAAAAAAAGTGAAGTGTGACCAAAAGCACTTTACCTTCACAGGTCGCTCAAAGTGTGAGAAAGAGAGAAATCAGCTGTGGGCAGACAGCGGGGGGGCCGGGGGGGGGGGGCCGGGGGGCCTGCCAGGAGCTGAAAACAAAGTCCTGTCTACTTGCACTCCGCGGCTGCCAGAGCGCCAGCGCTGCTCAGACAATGGCGGTGTGAATAATTGACAGCACAGCAGCTTGGTGCAGTCACATTGAACTAATAGAGGATGAAAAACATGAAGTCTGGGGAAGGGGAAGTTGGGTGCACGATGCGGTCTGGTATAATGTGACACGGAGGTCTTATCGGGACTGCGGGGGGGGAAAAGGTCACATTTCAGAGGCGGGACAGATCTGGAAGCAGGAAAAAAAAAAAAAACGCAGACAGGAGGAGAGGAAATAAATGCAGCACCAGTGATGTCACATGTTGTCAGGGTGAAGCCAGAAAAACCCTCATAAACCCGGGAGAGGGTCTGGGTGAGACCGGCAACCTGTATTGGAGTCCCGAGAGGCCTCACACCAGGTCTTTAACTGATGGTTCACGCTGTTCCTTCAAATAGCAATGCACTATAATAATATGTAATCCTGAGCAGTACAGTCCACGTAGGAGGTCTGTATGGATGAGTGGGTCCCTTTGACCCCCGAGACCGCTGTCCACGCCCCGTGTGAGACCAGAAACCAGTTCTGTGTATCATTGATTGAAACCATAATGAATATTCAATTCTAATTCCAATTATTTCACACACAAGAATGTTTCGCTTTGTTCCGTCGGTATCCGTTTATCATCATTGGTCAAGATGTAAACATATACTGTAAATACAAATCCCCTCCGTGGCCCAAGAGATTCAGTAAAACACAGTGAGAATATAAATAAAGAGTCGGATTTGGGAGATTAGCAGAAGAAGGCGGTCATTAATCGGTGGTCTGACTCTGTATCCATACACTGAAAGGGTTTCTGGCTTTTGGAGGCAAGTGATGGCTGCAGGAGCTTTGCCATGTGTTCATGATTTGGGGTTTTGACATCCCCGCGGAGCACTTCACTAAAAGCCGTCTT
This sequence comes from Lycodopsis pacificus, assembly GCA_028022725.1. Lineage (NCBI taxonomy): Eukaryota > Metazoa > Chordata > Actinopteri > Perciformes > Zoarcidae > Lycodopsis > Lycodopsis pacificus. The sequence continues at coordinate 3,544,574 of CM051688.1, read as the reverse complement.
TAAACTTTAATCTAAAACTCACAGCTTCCAGGATTAAAACTAATTTAACGCCATACAGCAGGCTGATATAGAACGTGTCGCACCAGAAAGCAGATTTCGCTGCGTTGACACGCCTTGGGAAGCCTCGCAGGGACTCAGTGATGGAGCTTAGGGGAGGTTTATTGGTGCTTGGGTTCATTTCTCAGCTGCAGCGAGTTGTGGCTGCTGCTCGGCATCATGGGAGCCCCCGAGCCAGGAACAGAAAATCCCAGAGCAGGAGGGAAAAGGAAGATTAAATCACGGTAAGGCTAATTACCGTTCATCAAGCACCTCGACTTAGCCGTTGCCTGAAATCTTTTCCTCGTGTCTTTTTCCAACGCGTCTGTTGAGACGTGAAAGGCTGAAAGGGAAGCTGGTCTGTTGATCATCAGGCTTTAGTCCAGAGGCAGCAGATGGCAGTGTTGCTATCTGGATTCATTCCGTCTGAAGACATCCACCACCGTACTATTCAGTGTGGCAGAAAAAGATTTACTATGTCCCCAATACACAGTATGTCCAACGCAGCATGCCAAACACACCAGGCTGTCCTACTGCATCCTGTTGCATTATAAAAGCTACAGCATGCAGTATACAGCACGCTTTTCTCACCCAAAATCCTTTGCGCGGCAGATATATGAGCAAGAGGGTCAAAGTTCAAAGGGCCATGTTATGACCAGGCGGCAACCTCTGGTTCTGAAGCGTGAATCCAATGTGGAAATGTCTTAAAGCTGCATTCTCTCTAGTGTCCACCAGGGGGCGTCTCCTCTGGTTGTCTATGAGAGAATGACTCTACTTCTCTCTTGATTTATTCCCGATAACATTAGAAATGGAAGTGTGCTTTCTGTGATAGCAAGTCGAAATGGGAAGCCTTTCAATCGGGAAGGCGCCGTCGCTCGCTGTTCACAAATAGGAGCAAAGAGGTACGCGCGTACATTCACCTACAATTTGAGTTCAAGGTCCGTCACCAGGGAAAAGAACAAACGTCACACAAAGCTGTTGCACTGCGATGTGTTCCAGAGTGAGATTAATAGCTATGAGGTGTACAGTTACAAGAGGGATTTAAATCAAATGCTTTGTATTTGATTGGATCGCTAAAAAGTGTCATAGACGTCTGTGAGAAAATTATTTAATTTATTCCCTCAGTGAACATTGTAAACATGAGTTTATGTCTCAATCTCTAGTTTCAAGTCTTCTTCAATACAGCATGATGTTCATTTAGTACATGATGGTCCATTTAGAGTCACACAGACCATAAAGCAGGGGATGCTTTAGGGCGGGGCTTACTGTGATTGACAGGTCGCTACGTCACTTCTCCGCCGTCCAAATATGGTCACTTTCGTTCAGCGGTTGCAAAAAATCCAAGATGGCGACGGCCAAATCGCCGAACTCGAGAAGCATCAGTCCACAAACCAATGAGTGACGTCACGATGACACGTCTTCTTACGGTCTTCGGCTCGATCAAAGGGAGAGTATTTTTGTATTTTGCCGATTTTCAACCTGCATGTATCTGCAACCTGCATGTGCTGCCAGCGCAGCAGTGGCAGAGTGACGAGCTTCCCTTGAATGAATTAACTCTCAGCCATGTTCTTCTGCCCACTGATACTCACTCACACTCACACACACACACACACACACACACACACACACACACACACACACACACACACACACACACACACACACACACACACACACACACACACACACACACACACACACACCTCTTCCTCTCCCTCCATAGGATTGGTCCGTTAGCTACTCAAACACGGTTTTATGTGACCGGTTTGGTCTCATGCGATTGGATGATTCTGAGTGCAGGATGAGTCATCAAACATTTTAAACCGGTTATACAGAAGAGAAAATACAGGGATTTAGATGTAGAAATAATTACATACATTTGTCTTATAACAAGATATAAATGAACAACTAACAACATTAAAACTGAGAAAAATGCATTTTTCATTTCAGTGGAACTTTAAGTAATGCATTCTTAAATTGTTTTTCATTGAGGTTTACAGGAGCAGCTATTCCAGTGATCGATGGCATGATAAATGTCTTTTCAAGGCAATGTTTTGGACGAGCTAACATGATTTGGGAATCACCTGCTGTTCTGGTGAATTGTTGTGAAAGTCACTGCGGTTGGTAATTGAGAAACTCAGGTTTTGTGTAATAAATGCTGTTAAGAACAGTTGAATGGCCGTTGATGGACGAGCTGACGTGTCGTCGTCTTGATATTTTCGTGGGATTTATTGACAATTGTCACAGGGCACGATGAGGACTCAAGCGCAGATAGTCAGATCAGTGAGAAAAGGGTTTTAATGAAACAGGAACACAACAGGGAATCCAAGGACGAGAGACGAGGCGAGGCAGGGCAGGCAGACTGGGAAACCGGGACCGGGACCAGCCAAACCGAGCGTGTAGGTATGAACAATGACCTGGCAGTGTGACTGGGAGGCAGGGGTTTAAATAGTGGCTAGAACAGGTGAGGAGAGGTGTGCTGATGAGGGAGTGCTTGATTAGTGATCAGGGGCAGGTGAAGGGAGTTAGACTGGTGCTGAGGGAGTGGCTGACTGCTAACTCTGCGCCTTGCAGATACTGTGGATACTTTTAAAAGCCAGCTTAAAACCCACCTGTTTAGGCTGGCGTTTGTGTAAAAGTAAACCCATGTCCTAGCCATATTTTAAGACCTGCTCTTAAAATATGTTTTACATTTTTATTCTATTTTATTTATTTTTTTATTATTTTATTTTATTATTTTTTATTTTTGAATTTTCTCTGTGTATATAATTTATTGACCCTTGGGTCACATTATGTTTTTTATGCTTTTAAATGTCTGCTCTGTTTAAGCACTTTGTGATATTACTGTCTGTGAAAAGCGCTATATAAATAAAAATTCATTCATTCATTCATTCATAGAGTACAGAAAGACACAGAACACAGAAGGCAAAGCCTGATCGTGACAACAACAGACAAAATATAGAAAAAAAACTGCTTCATAAGGAGAGGAATCTACTGAGCCGTGGAGTTTTTCAGGAAGAAACGACCAATCAGCAAGCTTAAAACGAAAACGCTCGATGCTAACAGTAAGCGGAGGCTAAAGCTAAATCAGACACAACGGTCAGCAGTTGAACTCGGTCAATTCTATTCGGCATTTATGGTGCAGTGTTGTTATTTACAAACTGAAACAACAAAGCATATTTCACCTCCAATTTCTTCTCTATTGCAACAGCTGCTAAGGTTCATGGGTATTGTAGTATTTAGAGCCATCTACCAAAAGGAACTTGAAAAATTTGATGATTTCTCAGAAACTAAGTATAAATAATTTAGACGGATAGACTGTCAATCATCCGGTTTTTCAATGAATATTGAGGATATTAGTAAACATTACAATGGGAATATGAATTGGGGAAAATATTTCCGCAACCCCCACTCACCCATTCTACAAGCAACAGCCAAAGTGACTACTCAAGTGACTGTGAGCGTGTATATCCCTATTGGGTGGTGTTACGCTGAGACATGTGTCCAGAGCCTCTCCCTGGACACTTGCAATCTAAATCACATACTTTTTCTTTTTACTTTTGGTACATACTGCAGTTGCCCCTACAAAGTGCACACCGTTGCAAGCAGTATGCATTCATTGGGACTTACTACTTTGTAACATAATCGTAGACCCACTGTACATCAGAAGTGGACGTAGTAGTCGTCGTGATGTCACTCGTTGGTTTGAGGACTTTTCTTTTGAAGCCTCTGATTCTGCGTTTTTGCCCGTCGCCATCTTGGGTTTTTGCAACCAGTGAACAGGAAGTGACCATGTTTGGACTGAGGAGTGACGTCGAGCCGCTGCACACGTCTCTGGTAGAGACCTGTCAATCACAGTAAGCCCCGCCCTAAAGCATCCCCTGCTTCATGGTCTGTGTGACTCTAAATGGACCATCATGTACTAAATGAACATCATGCTGTATTGAAGAAGACTTGAAACTAGAGATTGAGACATAAACTCATGTTTACAATGTTTACTGAGGTAATAAATTAAGTCATTTTCTCACAGACGTCTATGACACTTTTTAGCGGTCCAATCAAAGCATTTGATTTAAATCCCTCTTGTAACTGTACACCTCATAGCTATTAATCTCACTCTGTAACACATCGCAGTGCAACAGCTTTGTGTGACGTTTGTTCTTTTCCTTGGTGACAGACCTTGAAGCTAATTCATTCATTAATTAGAAATGATGTCGGTGAATGTACACGCGTACCTCTTTGCTCCCATTTGTGAACAGCGAGCGACGGCGCCTTCCCCTGATTGCATGCAGCTCATTTCGACTTGCTACCACAGACAGCACACTTCCATTTCCAATGTTCACACAAGCAGCTCACACCCGAGCGTGTCGATGTAACAACATCGGTTTGGATCGCTGACTGCGAATGAAACAAAACAGAAAGACGGAACGTTTGCAGGATGATGTGATGTGACACGGCGGCAGAGCTCTCTGTCACATCCACTGACGGGTCACATAATAGGGTTATTGATAATCTGTCACCCCCGGTGCTTTATGTGTTGCTGTGGTTCAAGTGTGATATTTGAGTGAAAGCGCCTCCGGGTTCTTGTGGATGTTTCCACCGGTATTACACTGTACACTTTATGGATGCCGTGCACCATTTATCTGACCTGTTATTTTCATCCTGTCCGATTCCCAATATTTATTCATTTTCTCCGGGATACATGTGCCTGAAGAGCTGTGTGGATTATATTGATATGTAATAACAGTGCCAGCTACTAGCCTGGCCAACATCAGTACAATCTCTGATAGCAGCTTTAACCGGATATGTATTGATTGGGAAAGTTGAGCCAGAGACGCTTTTACTTTCTCTTGTTTGATTTGAATAACTTTCTGTATTCTTTATATTCTCACTCTTCATGCAAAGTTGTAGAGAGTCTATTCTCCCAACATCAACGTTTTCTCTTTTGAGCAGATGCTGCCAGCGCCTGAAGTAAAAGCATTTAAACCAGGGGTGTCAAACTCATCTTCACTCTGGGGCCACATCAGCATCACGGTCGCCCTCAAAGGGCCGGTTGTAAATGTAAGACGGTGTAAATGTAACTACTCCGAACATATTTAGTTTAGTTTCCCGGGATATCTGTGACTTCCTCAACACCTACTTAGCAGAAATAGAGGTTCTTTTTTCCATGGTTAATGGCGGACAGTTGAACGGCTTTCAGGGCGATAAGCCACGCCCCCTCTCCGGCGCGTCCACTGCGAATGAACACAAAATAGCCCCCGGCGAGACCGGCGGCGCAAATGGCTCATCTCATAATTTCAACCATGGGCATATTTTCATATTCACATTTAACTTTTAATTTAAAAAAATAATAATAATAATAAAAAAAAAAAAGAATTTTTTTTTAAATTTTTTTTTTGTTTTTGCTGGGGGATTCGCGGGCCACATAAAATGACGTGGCGGGCCGGATCCGGCCCGCGGGCCGGATGTTTGACACCCCTGATTTAAACCAAGACTGATAATTAATAAGTGTTACAACACTTCCCTGCTGGCTTCCTGCCTGCTGTGTAACCGTGGACACGTCTCTGCAGGACGCACAGCACATCTACAGGGACGAGAACGGGCTGCATGGGAATCACGCCGCCCTGTGTGCCGTCTTGGGGCAGTGATAGCGTCCACGCAGCCTCCTGCTCGGGTCAGTGCATCGCGACACTCCTTCGGACACACTTTCAAGATAATAACTTGTGTCATCCGGTATTTTTTCGATGCAATTTTGGCCTCAAGCGAAGACTTCCTCTTTTTCGTTTTCAGAAGTAAAAAAACACAAACAGTTGAGGAAGAGACTATTTCATTGCATTAGTTGCACGGCATATATCTGACTAATGGTCATACACACACACACACACACACACACACACACACACACACACTGCTAATTAATGTGCCTGATACATGCTTGCGGGATGCATTTGCAATTGGTTCTTGATAAGTCTGCAGAAGACGATAATGCGAATGGAATTTCCCTTCGTTATCTTGCGACTGGTACAAATGGTTGTGTAGCAAATGTAATTTCTAAGCCATTTGCTTATCTCTTGCTTTCCCGCGCACACAGAAGGCATTGCTTCTCATACTTGTGGAGCAACGAGAACATGAGATGAATGACAACTATCCCTTTGTTTCATCTTACAATAGTGGCAGCGTTTTCCTCATCCTCGATTGTTTCTCTCCGAGCACTTCGGCAAAGGATATTCTCAAGGAGTTGCGAGCGATGGACACGAGTAGGTGCCCTTTGCATCAGCTCAAAGAACAAAGCGCTGGGAAGGAGCAGCGAGTTCCCTGATTGACAAACTACAGCAGAGCCCTCTGTGGGGCTGTTACTCTTCCCCTGCGAGGGCAGGAATTATCTTGGCGGACCTACTGCCCTTTCACTAGGAATAAGAAGTCAGGTTTGGGAATTGGACAGCACAAGGACGTGCTTCGTCGTGTTTAAGCCGCACAAGGGAGGAATTTTAGGTGAAACCTCATTCGTCTAAATAACAAAGTTTGGCTGAAGTTGCCTGCAATTTCTCTCAATCTGGATTCAAAACAAAGTTTAACAATGCAGCTGGGCAAAGGGAAAGGGATAATGGCTTCCTGGGGGAGATAGAGGTGGAAAGTAGAGGTCTTCAAGCAGACAAGAAACACAAACTGAGAACCTGAGTAAACTGCTGAACGACACAGAAGCTCAACGGAGTCTGCAGAGGTTAAGAACCGGCACGCACACTCGTGCTCCACTATTATTCACAATATCACAAGAATTAGAATTTGATGTAAACGTCGACACGTCAACGCAGCTGTGGTTTGCCGACATGGTTTACGAACATCAACATGTTGCCGTTGAACTCGTGAACCATCACGAGCAGACAGTTTGCTGTTGTTTTCATTTCATGACGATGTAAAATAGTTTGACAGCGTATCATGTTGATCACTTCATAATAATTCTCTTATCTCGAGTCAGCAACCTTGCTGTTAAAACAAAATGACTTTCTTGTGCGCATATAAATATATAGTGACAGGATTAAAGTAAACAGCTGTGCCTACACATCTGCAGCTGAGTTTAAGATGCTATGAATGGAAACTACGACGTGATTAAATACCAGCAAACTGATTGTGATCCAACAAAATAACTTTCACCTTCCTGTACGGTGAGGTCGGTCGAGGTCAGGGTTCCCGTCCGACAGTTGGCTGGAAACTATCTTGTCCGTCGCTGTCGCTGAGTTATTTTGAGAAAGCATCAAAGAAATGAACAAAATAAACATTATGGCAACAATTCCATTTCATTATCCACATTATGATGCGTTTGTGTTGAGCGGTTGTGTTACTTTCGGTATTCGTGTTACTTTGCAGCATCCGATCAGTCGTGACTGACTACTCGTCCCTTTGACAGTCAACACTGGACCTGTGTAGCGGTTGTGAAGAGCAGTTCATGTTATTATGCAGATTTAAATCTCTGTAACTTAATATTAAAATGATATTAAAATGATATGTTTTTGTTCCTATTTTTATGAAGCTTATTTTGTGTGCCGTTATGAAAGCATCATCCTCAACCAGTAGAACTCTGAGGAAGCGATGAAATGAAAGCAAACAAGAAAACAATGAAACTATGAAATTGAATGAAAGAATTCTGAATAAAGAAAATGAATTCATCAGCTGTTCTGGATCCAGAATGAATATCCCATGAGAACAGAATAAAAAGGCTTTTCACTCGACTGCTGAGGGACTCACTGATGCTCGTGGTAAAAAAATAAACCCATTGCTGCTTCTGTCAGATGCAAACAGTCGGTCCTGTTACAGTAGGACAGTAGCACAGGTGTGACAAATACAAATGGATGATGGCTGAATTCCATTACGCCGCCTCGGTTTCACGGTCCTGCTGCTGTGCGTGCTGCTCACTGTCACACTGACTGTTGAATAGAATGGAGCCAATGCTAATGCTGTTAGTGACGCCTGTGTTTCTCCTGCTAACTCAAAATGTCGACTGTGAAATGCGGTGGAGAGATACGCTGATTTGTCACGAGTGTCTTCTGCCGTCAATTATGTTCTGTTAAAATGTTAATGAAAGATATTAAATTATAAAACAACTCATAATCACTCCCTTCCTCACTGACTACTCCTTATTTAATGGACAGTCAACAGTTCACTCAGTAATGAGCTGGAAATTGAGATTTCGGAGGCTTAAATCATATTTTTTATTGCTAGTCACACAACTAAATGTAATGATAGTCATTTTTGTCAGTACAAATGACCCCATTTACCTTACGTACATTCATTTTTTTCCATTGTTGATATGTGAATATTCGTTAATGCAGGCGGCAACCTCCGGTTTCTAAATGATGTGGAAGTGTGTTAAAGCTGCATTCTCTCTAGTGTCCACCAGGGGGCGACTCCTCTGGTTGTATAGAAGTCTATAGAAAATGACTCTACTTCTCTCTTGATTTATTCCCTCAGTAAACATTGTAAACATGAGTTTATGTCTCAATCTCTAGTTTCAAGTCTTCTTCAATACAGCATGATGTTCATTTAGTACATGATGGTCCATTTAGAGTCACACAGACCATGAAGCAGGGGATGCTTTAGGGCGGGGCTTACTGTGATTGACAGGTCTCTACCACGTCGTTCTCCAATCTGGGAGTCGTCTGTGATTTCGTCCGAGAACTTTAACCCTTTCACGGTATGTTTTCATGTCTTCTTGTGAAAAGACAACCGACGGCGACGTCCAAAGTGCATGTCCGCAAACCCATGGGTGATGACACGGTGTCTACGTCCACTTCTTCTACACAGTCTGAGTTTTACTGTCAATAAAGTGATGCACATGCTACCATTGCCATTGTGAGAGCTGGTTGGGTTATTTTTCTAGTTCTTCCCGGCCAATGATGTCAGTAAGTGTGTTGTCGCTGCTGCATTGTTATTCCAGTCACTCCTGTGTCCAGCTTTTGTCTGAGTTTCTCAATCTCTCACTTCCACTTGAGAGCACGCTGGTGGTTAATTGGATTTTCTTTTCCTTGGCCAGCAAGAGGAGACATGTCGGATTGTGACAGGGCCAGGGCTCACACACACACACACACACACACACACACACACACACACACACACACACACACACACACACACACACACACACACACACACACACACACACACTTTTTGCCTCACTATATGCTAATTATAATTGCTGTCCACACTGTACTTGAAATTACTGTCATTATGGTGATGGGAGTGATGTGAATGTGTGAGAAAAGGCAGGTTAGAGCGCCAGAACCATTAACACCATTGAGTGCGTTTACAGGGACACTGATAAGCCGTTCAGGCGGTTTATCCCGTTGATGATCAGATCAGGGCTGCACAGAGGAATCATCTTATTCATATTCTCCCTATGCATGATTGATACGACCAACTATCGTCTTTTGGCTGAAGCCGTGCAGACAGTCGGCAGCTAGCAATAACCGTTGAAGGTGTAGACGTCTGGCCTCGATATCCCGGTTTCTGACGGAGTAATCTGCAGAATAAGGGAACACACGGACGAGCGGTACGCTGCTAGGACACAAGAGAAAGCTCACTGTGTTCCGCAACAATTACGGGAAAGGAAAGACAAAATCAGATGGTGTTCAGTTAAAATGGGGATTACAATTTCAGAATACATTTTAAGAAACAGAACGATATACGCCATTACACATATTACAAAACACAAGTCTCACATTAACTTTCATGAAAAACGTGCTTTCACATTTCTCCATCAACGGCAGAGGAAGAACACTTCTTCTTCTTCTTCTTCTTCTTCTTCTTCTTCTTCTTCTTCTTCTTCTTCTTCTTCTTCTTCTTCTTCTTCTTCTTCTTCTTCTTCTTCTTCTTCTTCTTCTTCTTCTTCTTCTTCTTCTTCTTCTTCTTCTTCTTCTTCTTCTCAAACTTCTACTTTTCCTGCTGCTCACCCACAGGCACTTCCTGCTGGAGAAACAAAGGGTTGCAAAGGGTCAACTGATTTTTGCCTTGCATCATGATTATTGATTTAAACTTGTTTCTAGGCTGATTTTAGCTTCACACCCGGCCAGGGACTGTGGATGAAAACTAGCCTCCTGGCTAATTCTGCCATATTTACATGAATGTTCATTAATATTAATATGAACTGTCCCTGAGCAAATACACTGAATAAATAACAATAAAATAAAACTGTTCATTTACAGTCGAGCCGACTTGTTTGGCTCTTTTACTTGTACTCTTTCACTTTGCTGGGTTCCTCAGTGGGACTGCATGGTAATGTATACTGGTGGTACTCCCTGTTGCAGGTACTTTGACAGCTCGTATATATTCTCTGTTCGGTATCTCATCTTTTGCACCTACGCACACATTATAATGAGGGCAGACGACTCTCATATTTTAGAATAAAACAACTAACACCAACAACTCCAATAAGATGCAGCTGCTGCATTCGTCTGTTTTCACCGTGAGCCGGAACCCCCCCAAAAAAAACAACAACAACAGCGGAAGAAGCAATGAGCTGCATTTGGATTGACAGCTCGGCGGATCAGCCAACAGGCTGGGAGTAGTCGTGGGTTCGTGGTGGCCTCGCAGCGCTCTGTGTATTTCTATCCTCCGCAGGAAGCATCTCATCAGCGGCTGTATGCGGGCAGACTCTGCTGAGAAGCACTCGTCCACCCTGTCACGGCTCGACCACGCCATCGGTATGCAGAGGGTTTCTCTCGTCATTCCCCCTGAAAAGATGAAACACGCTCGTGCCGTTTTCTTTTTTTTGCCTTTGTGTCCAATTTAGAAGCTTCAATTAGCAAGTTGTACTTGCTGCTGCATGTTTTCAATGCTTTCTGATTGGTTTCAAAAGTCTGCCTCTGGCTCAGCGTCTGCAGGTGTGTTGAGATGTACATTGAGTACCTGAAGTAATTGCTGGACAGCAGTCTCTTGCGATGCCGTTGTACCGACTGCCCATTAATCCAAAAACCCCGGAAAAAGTCCCACTGGACAGAAAGGCCATCTGTCCCACAGCCCGTTAGTCCGAAAACAAACTCCCATTTTGTTTCCGAAGGCCCATCGCTCCGAAAACACCAACTCGAATGTGTCATCCTACTTTACCGATCGCAATTTATTTTCGTTCCTACCATGACGAAGGCTTGATTTATTTTTGGATAAATTGGCCTTTAGAAAATGTTCTTTTACAGATATAACCTTCTGTTGGATAAAGAATTTCTATTTTCGTGGTAGTGGAACGTTGAAATAATGGGCCATGGGAACAGTGGGCGAGTGTTTCCAGGATAAGGCCGGATACGTTCAGCCTCTTGTCCTGTGAGGGCGACTGCGGCTCAGTGGTGGAGCGGGTCGTCCTGTGGTTTGATCCCCTGCTCCGCTGGTCCACGTGTCCCTGGGCAAGACACTTCACACCAAATTGCTGAATGGCTGAACAGTTCTGATGTTTTGGCATCTTGCATGGTAGCCCCTGCCATCAGAGTATGACGTGTAGTGCATTGTTGCCATTTTGGGCAGAAATGGACATTGGACATTCTCGTTCTTTTGCAGTGTCGTAATAACGGCCCGTCGGGAACTATTCAATGCAGCGTGTCATTACGCACGCCGTTAGAATGAATCCTCTGACGTTTGAGCTCCAGTCACGTCGCTCTCACACAGGAAGTTAAAAGAATGCTCAAAAGGAGCGCCTCTCACACACCGCAGCTCATTAACTCAAAAGTTTGGTGCAAAGAAACTTTGTCTGAGACGTTTCTTAATGCTAAAAACAGTTGCTGTGCTCCCAGGAGTCTGCGTAGGTGGCCCTGAAGTGAGAACACAAAAGTAGCGAAACTAATGAATAAGCAGTGGAGGTGATTCCAGCCACTTCATCTCATTTCTCTCGTTTGTTAGACATGTGTGTGTGTGTGTGTGTGTGTGTGTGTGTGTGTGAGCGTCTCAGGGACAAAAGGAGGGAGAAATTCAAATACACGGAGGGCAACAGTTGGTGAATGGGATACATGTGAATCCATCTGCGGGGATTTTAAACGAGGACCAGCTGTGACTGAGGCTGTTACCAATGTGGAGTCATTACATTACTTCTATCAAAGAGGTTCACTTATCACAACTTGTGACCGGTGCTGTATATTTTCTGCCCAATTTAGCGTGATTGAAGTGGGCAATTATTCACAGTAACCTCTATGTGCACAGATGGAGCCGTCTCGCACAGCGTGGACGGGCTGCGCGGCGCTTCTTTGCAGAGATGAATGTTGAAATTAACACATATCAAAAGGCGGCATTACGAGCATGACCGGTTTGATGTGCGGGCTTGACTGTCGGGCCACACTAATTGGCCACTCGCTACACCCCAAAAGACTGAAGCTCAAGTTTACTTTAGTTTAAAAAGTGAAAACCAGACAGACAGCGAGCTCGGGCTAAAGGAGAATCAGCAAACAGTGGAACAGACACGCAGCGCTGGTGAAGGCCAGAGAGCGATGTATACTGATGGACTAATCACGTCAATGGGGAGCAGCTGAGTAAGTAAGTGGAGAGGGAGTGACTGGATCGCAGCGTGTTCTGAATTCATGTCCAGAATATCTGGCACACGTTTGTGACAAAATGACATTCGACGTGTTCTTCAGCTGCCGGCTCCTTCAGCTCCGGTCCACTGTGCGCGTCGCTCTTTATTTCCATCAGAACACGGTGCTACATTATCACATTATCACGCATGTAGCATCAAATATACAAATATTACTCCCGACACTTTCACAGGCGCCTTATTCATTCATTCATTCATTCATTCATTCATTCATTCATGCATGCATTCATTCATTCATTCATTCATTCACACGTGTCAGCTAGATGCATTACAAAGTGAGCTGGAAATGGCTTCAGCTCACTTACACAGTTCATGTTAATGAGCTACTGCTAGTCCAGGACACGTTATTTCAAAATGTATGTGTGTGTGTGTGTGTGTGTGTGTGTGTGTGTGTGTGTGTGTGTGTGTACGTGTACGTGTACGTGTGTGTGTGTGTGTGTGTGTGTATGTATGTATGTACTTGTCATCTTTTGATATAAGGAACAGTAATATTAAATCTAATGCAAGAAGTCAGAGTCTTGGGGGGGAATTGTAACACTGACAAAATAAGTGATATTAACCCGCTGTGTCACAAATAAAAGCACCTCAAATTTAATTCATATACATATGTAATATTCACACTTTGTCAATATCTAATATTGTTTGAATACATATAAAAACCTACATTATTTTCGAAAATGAAGTGTTTATTGACGAGCTGCTGTACTAGATGAAACACAATTTGAATACACTCCTTCTGAATGTCATTTTACGTTTGAATTAAGTGAAATATGTTCATTTTCTAAAAGAACACACAGACAAACAGGCGCTGACATTGGGACATGTGGATTGGAACACTGTGTTCCAATTGCCCTCGATCTTGCAGCCATGACAAAATGTTGAATGCTAGCAAGCAACACCTGTGTTCCCATTGGTTCATTTGTAACCAATTACCCTGAGATCAAATGAATGCAAGTTTAAATTGTCAGTCATCTAAACCTTTGGACAGCAGAGCAAAGCGTGACTTTCATACCTCAAAATGAGAGAATTGGAGAATTTAAACAGTTTCCAAGGTGAAATGATCCATCTCCTTTTCCACAGGCAGAGAGAGAAGCCCACTGAGCGTGTGCAGAGGAAGTGTCATCACTCTGTCTTGTCTCTGATTGGAGGAATTGAATGTGTTAAAATAACTCAGTCAGACTGCAGTTTGGGAAATAGTCACGAAATGCAATCTATTGGTTTTTGTGCACAAGGACAAAAACTCTACGCTACAAAACAAAAGTGAGGTTTGGGCTTAATTATGTTAAAACATCGTTATTATTAATTAAAATAACTAGGCGGCGGTCGGTTTGGGCAACAACACCACATATAGTGGATGCCTTTAACTAGCGTGTCCATCACTAAAGAGACATGCACAAGTGAACCTCATGGCTGGTGAAAGATGAGCGTTACATGATAATACCGTTAACAGTGATGCCTTTGTGACGTTAACCTGCAGCGGCGGGGTTGAACTCGACTTTCACACCCGACCGGATGTTGCCACATTAAATATAATTGCTGACGCAGAATAGCTGCATGCAGAAGTAACTGTAGGGCACGGGGTTGTTCTGTACCCAGAGCAGAGACATACTGTATGGAGAGAAACTGTGAGCCGAAGGTAGAGCCAGCAGCAGCACAGCACGAGGGGCAGAACAAAGGCCACGCGGCCAATCAATCACACCTATGTGCACCAGCGTGTCGTCAGAAAGCTCCGGCAAAGGAAAAGTTAACTGTATTATGCATGTTACATATGTGTCGTGCATGGGCTACAGCTCTTGTCCCCGTGACTTAAGAATATCAGCGGCTGGAGACCGGCTCGGGTTGTGAAAATGTTTCTTTGACTGCTCGGCCGTGAGATTTGAAGGCTCAACTTGTCTTGAGGGCTCGGAGCTGAGCAGCAAGACCTTGGATCGATAAATATCGGGAAAAACAAATTCTGTGACGTGCATAGTTTTGCATTTTGCAGCCCTGACAAACTGTTATGAATAATTAATGATGTGGCAGGAATGCACATGCAAAGTTTGCAGAGTGAAATTTATTTACAGAGTTTTGTCACGTGGGACGCTGCAGCGCACTTAATCCAACGAACCAAAATCACATCAGATAACTGCCGTTCTATTCCACAGAGACATGTTGTCATTTAATTTGGAGTACTGACGTTTAGCTGACAAAAAGATCTCAACTCAAGGTCCACTTACTCGCTTGTTCCGGAGCTTTCGAGCGTCCACATCAGCAGATCGAGTTTGCTCATTTTGCCAAAGATGTCGAAAACCACCAGAATCTCCAGCCGTTGTGTAATTCCCTCCAGTCTCTTTCTTCTTTTCTCTCATGTTTGTACATCTACAAAACAGATTCATGATCATTTAGTTGAACATTTTAATCTTTATCCAAATGACGGCGAAACTCGCGTGGTGGTGAATGTTTTTGCCGTAAAAATGAAAACAAAAAGCAATGCAGCGGTGGGCCAGTAACTAAGTCTTCATCTGTTGAGGAGAAAATCGATTTCCCCCCCAAGAAGTGGTGCATGCAGCGCTGTCGAGCTGTGATATTGCTGCCAGCACCTGCCAAGTGTGAGGCTGATTGCATGATCGCTTTTTGAGATATGTGAAGGGCAGTCATCCACACATACACGCACAGACAGGCAGAGACGCCTTCCTTTATATGGGGAGACAATGGTAATGGCCAGCTAAGGACAAATTGTATTCAAATTCAAAATGGTGTAAAAATCTACACGGAAATGGGCGTGGCTTAAATGGAAAGACTCGTCTGGACCCAGAAAATCAATGAAAAGAAAGGAAGCAATATTTTAAGGGTGAAACTAATGTCTTATTCAGCATTCGGTTGTAGCTCCGCCTTCTTGTGTCACTTCTGGTTGCAAAAATGGCAAGATGGCGGCGGCCAAAATATCGATGTTTCTAAACCATTGTCAGCTGTCCAGATCCTGTTTCTTCCACCTCAGAAATATCAGCAAACTGAGATCTGTGGTCTCAACTGAACTAGAGATGATCACACACGCCTTTATCTCTTCACGCATCGACTACTGCAACACACTTTTCTCCTCACTCCGTGCATCTGCTCTTAACCGTTTGCAGGTAAAGTCCTTGAAGGATAGAAAAAAGCCAAAGCGAACACACTTCAAATAGTAAGTGTAAATACGCCAGAATGGCACCAGACCATTGCACCTTTCAAAGCACCAATATTATAACACAGCACACCCAACGTAATGCAAAGTGATTGATCGTTCTATATGCTCATGTCTATGAACAGGAAAACATGTGCATTCATTTAAAACATGATGCTGAACAAAAGAGAAAGGAAAGAGAAACAGGAGAAGTAGGTCGACATCGAGAGAAAAGAAAGAAGCCATTCAATGCAATAGAAGTGTGACATTGTGTTTGCTGTTGTTTGTGCGCACAACTCAACGGCAGCAGCAGGCCTGCAAAACACAACAAAGTCACATATACCGATTAGTTTTCTTTGAAAATACCTGTTCACGCAGTTCTGAATTGATAAGCAGTACAACATTAACACATTTACATACATAAGCTACAAACTGGTGCTGTCATGCGCTTCTCAAAGTGCGTCTGTACGTTACACTCCTGACATTCTGAGAGGAAGGAGGAAACAGTCAGTCAGTGTAAACCATTGTTTGTGAAAGCTGATTTTACTGTCAGCTTGTGTTTCTGTACCTCTACATGCAAAATTACATTTCCTGACATCAGATCCAAGTATAACAACCTTTCTTCATCATCATCGTGTCATTCTGCAGGAAAACACTGGAGAGGGAGTCACTGCCCCCAAGCGAGGGAGTTTCTATCTCTGCATCTTGTTAACGAGTGTGTGTGAAATGGAACGAGTGCAGTGTCAGCAGTGATGGCTTTTGATTTACCAGTCCATATACTTTCCAACCCTCCCCCACCTCATGATGGTCATGAGCTTTGGGTAGTGGTCGAAAGAATGAGATTGTGGCCGAAATGATCTTCCTCTGTAGGGCATAGACTGGATATAAAAAGTGGGCGTAGTCATCGTGACGTCATCCATCGGTGCCGTTTGGAAGCCTTGAGTTTCGGCTATTTCGCCGTTCCCATCTTGGATTTTTTTGCAGCCAAGAAGTAACCGCGGAGGAGTGACATAGAGATGGCGTACACTTCTCTGGTAGCAGCAGCGACCTGTCAATCACAGTAAGCCCCGCCCCTAAAGCATCCCCTGCTTTATGGACCATAATGTACTAAATGAACATCATGCTGTATTGAAGAAGACTTGAAACTAGAGATTGAGACATAAACTCATGTTTACAATGTTTACTGAGGGAATAAATCAAGAGAGAAGTAGAGTCATCTTCTCTAGACTTCTATACAACCAGAGGAGTCGCCCCCTGCTGGTCAGTAAAGAGAATGCAAGTTTTAAGACACTTCCGCATTGGCTTCACTCGGCAGAACCTGGAGTTCAGACATCTGGAGTAGAGACGCTGCTCCTTTGCGTCAAAAAAAAGGTGTGGTGGAAACCGGAAATTAAGATTGATATCTAAGTTGTCTTTCAAGAGTTTATTATAGCATTTGCACATGGGCTCAGATTTTATAGCGATCAATCGTCTCCACAGAACAAGAGCGCAGCACTAAAGTTACATCTGGCTTTTATACCTTGGCTCTAAAGGATGTTGGTGTCATCTGCTTAAAAGTAGAGGAAGTTAGGAAAGTAAAGAAAAAGGTCTGCGAAAGGTTAAAGGTTCTTTCACAGGGTCCAGCGGAGGTGGTTCAACATCTGATCAGGATCCCCCTGGACGCCTCCCTTTAGAGGTTTTCCAGACGAGTCCAGCTGGTAAGAGGCCGCTCGGTAAACCCAGAACACGCTGGAGGGATCATATATCTCGTCTGGCCTGGGAACGCCTCGGGGTTCCCCAGGAAGAGCTGGAGAGGGATCTTGGGGAGAGGGACATCTGGCATACGTTGCTAAACTCTGCTGCTTCCACAAGCAGGCCGAGGACAAGCAGAAGATAATGGACGGATCATTATTTCATTGATCTTTGTATGCAGCAACTGTCCACCGAAGTTTATTTTATGGGTATGCGAGGCAAGGCCATATCCATCAAAATGAGTACAGGATATGATTGGATCAACTGAAAATAGTTCATTGGTTTTATAATATTCAACACCATTTCCCATGTAATTGCCAAATTAGCATAAGCATGGTGTACTACACATCAACTGCCATGATTCAGGACCATTCTGCGCAACTGCAACTCAATTATACTCCAAGCCATCAAAAGTAATTTCACTTTTAACAACATAATTTTAAATGCCCTCAAGTCAGCGGCTGTGGAGTCTTGCACTGAAAGCCCTTTTCATTCCTGGACATGTCAGTTACTTAGCATAATTGTCTATCAGTATATCTGCTTTGATGAAATTTCTTGACAACGGCACAATGAGAAAGTCGAGACTTCAAAAGGAGTAACTGTTGCCAATTTACAACCTTTGTATCAAGATGTGTTCATTGTTCCCCAACCCTTTTGCAGCTATATTTAGATAAATGAAACAAGCAATACATATTTTCACCTGCTGCCAGCGAGGCACAACATGGGCGCTTCATGCGATCCCTCTCCAGATCCCAATAAGGATGTAAATCCCTCACCGGCTTCCCACCGGCAAGCAATGTTGTACTTGGAAGCGTGGTTCCCCCTTCCGGTAAACACTGTTAGCACGTTTGCCCTAGTTAGCACCGTTAGCACTGTTAGCACTGTTAGCTACCGGCCATTAAGAGGCAATCAAAATGCTCCAAATTTTGCACCTTGAACCTGTTTAAAGCTGTTGAAGTCAAGCCATTTCACAACAGAGAATTAATCAATATATTCACTTTTATTATTAAATTATACATCTATACAATAGATCCTTAATAAAACTGCAGCTATACAAATCATTAAGAAGAAGTAACCACGTGATATAACCCATTGCAATATAACCAAGACACTCTGAGAGGTATGTATTCATTCACTGATAACTGGAGATCACATGTTGAGACATACTTAAATAACAAGGACATGCACAGATGGGGCCCAGGTGATGCTTTGACCATGCCACGAGCTCGCGTCACTTTCAGTCACGTGAGCTTCAGCCAGACAGAGGCGGAGCTCCAGAGAGGACGACAATGTTCATCCGTCAGTCCATCGGTGCATCGGTCCAAAAATCGGAAAACCAGACTGAAATATCTTCACAATCGTTGGATCGCTTTCCTTCAATTTCTGTACAGATATTTATGATCCCAAGTGGTTGACTTGTAATGACTTCATTCATTCATGACAAGGAAAAAAATACAATTCCCGTCAGCCTCAGATTCAGCTGTTCTTTGGGCGTAACCCTTATTTTTAGCATGTTCAGCTCAAACTACTACCGACACTGACAAGGACGGCTGACCTGCGTTGGAGCAGCTGAAGCCAGCGGACAACGAGCTAAATCTGTGTAGCTGAGCCCAACAAGCTGGTTTAGACATTTAGGTAACATCACTTTTCCTCTCGCACCACCTGCAGGTCCAACTTAGCGTTTCTAGCCTCACAAGTGAAGTAAAGATCTAAAAAAGAAACAAAAAGGAACGTCTCCACTCTTCATCCATGCGTTTTGTTCTCTGGTGTTTAATGTGCATCACAGGACCACTAGGAAGGCTCTAGACCTTCTGCCTCGTTTGTGTGTTTATGGATTTCTTTTTTTTTTTCTCAGGATCAACCAGTGTAAGATGTATATAAAAAGTAGTCAGCTTGAAGTATATAGAAAACACCACTTATCCCTGTAATCCAGATAATAAATAAACATATTATGTGGCCTTTTTTTCTTGGTTGCAAAAAGCTCTAAGCACTGCTGGCCAGCGCTGCAAAAGCACAGACACACGAAACTTTTTGCATCAGTTTGGTGTGCAGTGTCAGTTTGGCCCGTCATATCGCCGAGATACAAGCATTGCAACCTCAAACAGCGGTACAAGCTCACTGCCGTAGAGCAGCTCGCAACCCTGGAGATAAGTGTAGCTGTGCAAGCTGTTTTCATGCTACGGCAAACTTGGCTGGCACGGCTGGTTTAACCGGTCTCCTCGGAGTACTTGCCGAGCTCAACGCTTCCTGTACGTGCCACACTGCTGCCCGTTTGTCAAAGAACACCAAAGATACCGCTTGAGAGCTTCACGCTTTGCCAGATTTAATACCAGTACCAGTAGATGCAGAGCGTTTTGTTCCTGCAGATATTTTTACTGGCTGCCTGCAAAGTTCGGCGAGATTCCTGACTGTTCGGTCGATGGTTACAACCCTTACTGCTTATATGACTGCTTTGTATATATGTAAATATGATCATCCTCTCCATTAGTTATCCCATTTCTGCTACCTTCACGATCCAATGCACATAATTGCCTTTGAAATCGTACATACTTTAAAAAGGTGCAACGTGTAAGATCTGACTTGCATCCTTGCATCCTTGCCTCGTCCCCCAGTTACCTCCAGATAGCAGTTAGCTTAAATGTAGCAGCAGTGCACTGATCCCAGGGATCCGCCCCAACTCTTTGGGACTTTCTGTTGACGTGTTACACAGATTAGACCCCGAGCCAGCCTGGTGGGACTCCCCGCACTGGGGTTTTGTGGCGGCTAAATGCTAGTTGCTACAGCTAACCGCTTGTTTTCTCATCCGTTTATCATTTTAATACACAGAGTATCAACGTGTACACGGGCCGCACGGTGAAGGTTGTAAGATAGCAGTGTTACTTTAAGATTCAGGTACTTTCGCCGTGCTGTTTGTTAGAAGTTGGCTTTATTTTAATATCTGATGACTGCACATTTAGATTGTATGAACCCAGCAGTGCAGGTGAAATGCTTCCCTCTATTTTCTTGGAGCAGGTGGCCAGATCTTACACACGGCACCTTTTAAAATAATAAATTAAAATGCAAACGTTTTCCGCTAGTAATCCCTACAACAAAATGCACGCGGTCTGAGCGGTGTGCAACGCTCACTTCTGGGGACGAGACTTGAAAACCTGAAACCCTTGAAAGTGTTGAGTTACGGATCTGGTTCGCATCCAGCTGACAGAAGATTAGAGGATTTAGGTTCGTCAATTTCTCTGCTACTTCAAACAGGCGGTGGAAGGAACATTACTGATGGTCAGCTGGCCGACGTTGTGCACGAGAGGGGAACTCAAATCTCCTTTTTTATTCTGTGCAGAATGGGTTTTTGCAGAACTGAATGACAATAAGCTCCTCTCTATGTAAATGCGATTGCTTTGGTGCAGATCACACGAATAACTTCTAAAATGTTCAAATGAAAACTTGTATGCAAATTAGGCACTCATACAGTATAGGCAGTGTTGTCCCCCTTTTCTTCTTCTAGAACATTCACCACCACTGGAAAAAAAACAAAGAAGAGCAGCGAGTGCACGCATATCTTACAGGCCTGGCCTACATCTGCCGACTCGCAAGGTACAATGTAGCGAGTCCCGCTGCGACGCGGACGTGTCCCGCAGTTGAGGGGTTTCAAACGAAATATTTGAAGTTGTGCGCATTCAGGATGGACAGCAGCTGTCGCTCACTGCACCTCGCGGTGACCCCTCTTCGTCCACCCCCCCCCCCCCCCCCCCTCCAGGACATTCACCTTTTGCTTTACACATTTTTGCGACGACACAGCAGTTTGATTCTGACAGTTTCACCAACATCAAATACACTAACAGCTGTAAAGACGCTTGAACCGGAGTGGACTACACGCTGCAGGCTTTTTTTTCTTCTTTTTTTTTTTTGCAGTGTTCCTGGGAGACATTTCCAGGTCACGTGGATGTTTTGTCGTAAAAAAAAAAAAAAAAAAATGAATTAAAAAAAAAAAAATTCCTGCAGCAGCGCGTCCACCTGTTAGTCCTTTATACGAGAGAGGTAAGGTCGTGGCCTGTCGGTCCACAGAGTGCACGACGCAGTCAGATGTAGTACTCCTTCACGTTCTCCCTGACTGAGTTGTGGAGGTGCAGCTCTGTCCTGTAGTCCGTGTACACGCCGGGTCTGTTCTCCTCTTTGATGCTGCCGCTCCTCTGCGCCCGCCGCTGCTGATAGAGGAGGCGGCTTATCACAGCCAGAGCGCACACGGCGATGAAGACCACCGCTGTGACCACACCTGAGGACACAGCAGGACAGACGCATTAGGGGGACACCGGGGGACAACGCCGCTCTGTCCACATTACGCCTCTTGTGATCCGCGTCTAAAGCGGTCGACGTCCATTTGCTTTGACTCGGTTTGTTTTGGAGATTAAAGCATTTTGTACATTTGCCAAGACACAAAAATGTGTCCTTGTGGCACAATGTTTTAAGAAATTTCATGTACAAATTCATCTGTCGACTGAATGACTCTGGAAATGAGATCATACTTGTTTTAACCAACATCAGGTTTAGCACCACACGCTACCAGTCCCAGCTGTGGCGACATTGGTACAGCTGTCTCTTTGTAAGGCTTTGCTAGGCCTCTGTACTTTTATTGTTTGTGTCTGTCTTTTTATGTGTCTGTCTGTATGGACCCCGAGTCTGAAATAAAGTCTATCTATCTATCTATCTATCTATCTGTCTGTCTGTCTGTCTATCTATCTATCTATCTATCTATCTATCTATCTATCTGTCTATCTGTCTGTCTGTCTGTCTGTCTGTCTGTCTGTCTGTCTATCTATCTATCTATCTATCTATCTATCTATCTATCTATTATAACCACCAGCTCATGCAAGAACATTTAACAATTCTTATCCTAACGTTCTCTTACTTTGTTTCCACACGGTGGCCTCGAGTGGTCAGATTTAGCAAACGCTCCGAACTTCAGACAACTAAATGTAAACGATCAGCGTGAACACGATGAATGCCACCTGTGAATGGACGTGCGTTCATGAGAACAGTAAACTGGCAGAATTAACGCCCAATTAATACCATATTAGACGAACGCGTGTCCTATATTGACGTCCTGCTTTCGGACATAAAGGAAAGTCTATAATTCCTCACAGCAGAATCCTTAAACATCATCATCCTTAAACATCATCATCATCATCATCATCATCATCATCATCATCGTCTTCTTCATCGTTGTCAATTCAATTTCACTGCGTGACTGGCAGTGATGAGAATGAGCTCAAGCTGAGCTATCGAGAGACCCGGAAAACAAAAAGAAGAAGCAAGAAAAGAACGAAGATGCAAACAGAGGGAATGACAAATAACAAACAGCTGGGACTCATTTTCAATTAAGCGAAGAGAAATAAACCAGCAGCGAGGTGAGACAACAGACCTGCGATCACAGCCAGGTCCTTCTGGGTGCTGCTGCCGTGCTGCTCCTTGTCTTTGTTTGCTGTTACAGTTTGATCTGGAGGAGCAGAAACAGACGCATGAACAGACATTAACCTCCCGCCGTACAGGAGGCCAATGCCTGCCAGGGAGATCTCTCTCCACTGCCAAGCTCCAGAAGAACACTGAATTATGTTTCATACTAATCAAATGAAAGGTGCTTTTCAACCTGGCCCCTGCTTCCCCATGTTTCTGTGTGTAAACGAGCTGTAATGTAATCTCTGGGGGGAAAGTCCTCTCCGTCAACGTACGACCAGTGAAGGTGTTTGTTTCTGCCACTGACCGGCTCAGATTGTGACTGTAACTGTAAGTGTCGTTTGTCTTTTCCTTTGGTTTTTCGGTTTGCTACGCAGTGTGGTGAGAGAGGAGTGTCTGTGTTCATTGGAGTACAGAAAGTGTAGCTTTGTGTCATGGCTGAATATTCTGATGATTTCAGAACGAGGCTTTTCCTGAGCGAGACACAAAACAACAAAGAGACGGGATCGAGAGAAAGGTAAAGGAAAAGGTTTTATTCCTCTTTCGGGCCCGTTCCACGATGCTGCCAGACACTTAGAATAACTGAGCCAGTCAGCGGCAGAAACAAACACCGTAAATCGCCGGTGGAGGGCTTACAACGACGCTACAGTCGAGCACAGACGCGACGGTTGACTCTACGATGGTCTTGAGACCTGCATGGGTATAATTCTTAAGCATACAAAGTAAATAATCGGACAAATGACTGGATTAAGATGAGACGTCGGAGAGAGACACTCAGCGGATGTCTTGGTCGTGCGTTGGCAGCCGTGTGCAGCGGCAGCAGCTCCACGTCCTGGATAATATAATACATACATCAACGATGGTTGACGCACAAAAATGAAACATCGGATTAAAACGCTCTCTCCTCTTTGGCAACAATGAGCACTTTCAGTGGAGATTGCCGGTGAGTTGCCCCGTTGTTGCAGCCCGTTTAGCGGCTGCTGTCCCTCAATGCTGGACCGGTTTCAACAATAGCTGTTAGTCACAAAGGGAAATGAAAAACACCAGTTATGCATTTCACGTCTCTCCTTTTAACGTTTGCATTCCGCTATGTCTCCCTCTGGTCGGAAGGAGGGGGTGCTGATGAAGAAGGGCAGGCCGACCTGTGTCACCGCGTCACCCTGAAGGCATCGCGGTGCTGAAGCGAGCCGCTGCTCCATGTTCTAGCTCCACGAGATGAGCCCGTCCACGTAGCTGCCAACACCACATCCTGTCATCACGCTCTGAATGACAACGTCTCATCTGTGCATCCGCCAGCTCAATCCGGTGCCTCCAACAGACGGGACAATTAGGACGGCGACTGAACTGTGTTGATGTTTGACGGTATATATCTTTATTGATATGCTGTGACAGTGTGGTCAGATGTAAGCAAAGCCCAGAGCCTGTCCATCCTGCCGGCGTCGCTGCTAACTACGTTTTTATGTCAAAACGTCTGTTGCTGCTTGCGTCACACCAAAAAAACAAAGATGTGAGGAGTAAGAAGACATCTGTGTCACTGTTCAGACGCCGGTGTCGACAGCTCCGCTGGTAAATGCATGTGTTCCGGCAGACGACCGAAAAACACAGCTGGAATGTGTCTGGTTTTAAAGAGACTGTCATTCAATTCACAAGTTACAAGTGACTTTTAAAAAGTGTGACAGCTCAACAGGCAGCAGATTAGACTGCCAGTTCTGCTTCCAGTTGATGTGTTCATTTTCAGAAAGCCTGGGGCGACACAAGGACCAGTTAGTGGGTTAGCAGCCACTTTGTTGATGCTTCTGGTTTACAAAACCAGGTCACTTATAGATTGATCATCACGGTACCGCATGCTGCTTTAAGCTACGACCTGCTCAAGAGAGGTCCGCCTTCTCCAAAGTGATGAGATAGTTTCACAGCAGAGCAGAGGGAAGTGGCAAGACAGAGACGAATCGCGAAACAGCAACGAAACAACGAGGGCATGAAGTCGAGGTAGAGGGGGCGCCCCGCGTGCTCAGCAGTGGCCCAGTTTACATCCGATCCATCGCTGATCCTGTCCATCCTGCATTATCAATAAACCGCTTATCCTGTTCCGGGTTGGAGGGGGGGGGGCTGATCCCAGCTGAGGTTGCCTGACTATCGCAGGAGATAAAGACAGACAACCATTCACGGTCACGCAAAGGAGGAGGACATGCAGACTGCACACACAAGGACCGTCCGGCCCGGGATTCGAACCCTGGGCTCCTCTTGCTGTGCAGGCTCAGTGCTAGCCACCACAGTGCTAGTGCATCCCCTCTACCAGCTAATAAAGTCTATAATATTCCCGACGAGACATTCGGGCTGCAATTCTCTCTTTTTTTTAAATTGTTGATTCATGTTTCAATTATTTAGTTCCCTTCAAACAACGTGTTTTGTCAGTCACTCATCAGAGAGGTCATGTAGAACGGCATGAAGAAAAGCAGCAAATCACAACATGTAAGAAGCTGAAACGAGAACATTTTTGCTGCATGAATAACTGGAAAGATTTTGTCAACTAATAATTGATTAGTTTCACCTTTTTCCATCTCACTTGCAGGCCTGAAGAAAAACTAGGAAGAGAAAGTGCAGCACACTCTGGCTCCGTATCGCTTCTATTCAAGTGACCTTTCAATGATCGTGAAGCGTGTGTGTGAGTGTGTGTGTGAGTGTGAGTGTGTGAGTGTGTGTGTGTGTGAGTGTGTGTGTGAGTGTGTGTGTGTGTGTGTGAGTGTGTGTGTGTGTGTGTGTGTGTGTGTGTGAGTGTTTCACCTTGCAGCGTGTGCGAGGTGGACTCCGCCAGCGCTCCACAGTTCGATTGCACCAGCGGACCACGGATGGTGACAAGCGAGCTCCCGCGGTTCGTCAGCGCCGCCTTCAGCGGCGCGACGTGGTTGAACTGGACCGAGGAGAGGCAGCCAATGAAACCTTTGGAAGCCGCTTGCGTCACTTCCTCGTCGAGGCTCTCCCTCCCTGCAGAGACGGGGGGGATGGGTGGGACTAACAGTCATTAACAGACACAAACAGTGGTGATGACGTGAGCAGTTCTGTGGACACGGTGGGAGGGACTTACTGGTGACTTTGCCCAAAGTCAGGGACCTGATTAAGATCAGCTCTGCATCAGATGACAGCGTGTACTTTCTGTGGATGTCCTGGTCGATCTGGTCGAGCGGAGAGAAATCAAATAACAAGGCAATTACGAGAAATCTAAACCGAGGCAACACCAGCAGCAGCAGCAGCGCATTTCAATACATTATGGATTGAGACTTGTCTTCTCCATCGCCTCATGACACCCCATATCCACCCACAGTTAGCTTTGAAGCCATTTAGACCGCTCGCTTCTGCCCCCCCCCCCCCCTATGCTGACTCAGTTGCATCACTTAACTTGATGATGTGCAATAAAACACTGCAGTGATTTTGATTGCGTCCACCTCCGTTTATAAAATTGCAGACATGTGATAAACCTGCTGATCACACGGAGACGAGTGGAGTTTTATTACAGTGGGAGATTCATTTCAGCACCGTTTCTCTGGTGTTGTGCGTTTGGACAGCAGGTAGAAGATTCAACTGGTCACTCACTGACGCGTGATGAAGTTCGGTGAGGCTAAGAGTATGGCTGTGCTTCTTTCCATGGGTCACAGGGAATGCAAAACGTACCGCCGGGGAACAGAAAAGCATTACTCGGTGGAAGAAGTTCCCACCGTGACCACCGCTCACCTGTACATAGAGGTTTTTTCCCACTCGGTGGATTCTGATCCGATGGAGTCGTCCGTCTGCCAGGTTGGTGAGGACGGGGCGGAACACGTCTGGACTCCTGTCGGTCTGAAGGTGATACCAGATCTGCAGACTCCCTGGAAACAAAGCATGCGAAGACCTGTAAGCTTTCCTCTCATCCCCAGAGCCAGCACTACACTGTTCATCGTCAGATTCTTATCTCTCCTAATGTCCTTCATGTGGACGCTTCCAGCAAGAAAAGCCACCAAAACAAAGCTTCAAATTGTGATATTTCATCAAAAACACTTTATTCTACATGTCTCATTTATAATCTCGCCCTGAATAAACCGTTTGCTTTCACCAGGTCCTGTAAAAAGCATTAAATGATGCGCTCCTCAGTGCAACTAGAAGCCGTGATCGATTCTCCTGAGAACAACAGTTCCATGAAACTTTGACTGAACTGAAAAACATTTTTGGTTTCTCTTTACTTCCAGCCATGATTCTGTTGTTTGCATCGGGGTGCAGGAGACTCACGTCCAGTCCACTGACATGACTTCAGGGCTTCTCACTGTGATGCCTCGTAGCACAAGAGAAAACACAGATTTACCGAAATGATGTGGCTGCGCACATATAAATCGACCGCTATATCTAAACTTCTTCAATTGCCTTTTGAGATATACAAATGTTTATCTCTGAGCTCTTGTCTCCCACACAGAAGCAAGGAAGTCAATATGTGCTCAGTGTTCCTCCCACACACACGATCTCTGGCAGATCAAAGAGTCAGATAGCTATGCATTGGCAAGCGGCGCCGGGTCAATATTACAATTCCCGGTTTGTAGGTGAAGGGCTCTGCGCGGTGATTCATTTCAAATCCTGAGAGTGCTCCTGTAGACGAAGGGCACCGTGGATGAAGTGTCTCCTTCTGCCCTTCGGTGTTTACAGAGACCCGAGGAACATGGGAGTTCTGCTTCACCACAGAAGAGTGACTTACAGGACACTGACACCGACTCCGACTAACAACTGCTCTGTCACTCAATATGAAGCTCTGAAGTTCGGCTGCAGCTTAACGGCTGTCAGCTGAGCGCTTTGAGGCCTTTCATGTGTCGGAAGCTGAGAAGGCGGAGATACTGCGCTGACAGCAGGAAAGCGAGGACCTCTTTCTGAAATCTCCTCCAGACTGAAAGTGGAACAGTTTAGTCCAATCGCAGTCTGTTTGTTCTGTTTTTCTATTATTTGCAGTCTGAAGTCTTTGTATCTCTGCTCGGTGTAAGCTGGTGAGATCACGTGTTCAGTCGTGTGAGAGCGTGCATCTTTCTGTCTCACATACTGCTGGACCCATCAGCCCAACGTTTTTCTGCTCATTTTCGATGATGTTTGCTCAAAACACCTCTTTTATTTACTGTTATATACCGTCACTGACTGCTGACTTCTCGCTCCTCAACTACTGCATCAGCAGCAAAAGACATCTCCGGCAATCGGCAGATTAATTCAACAGCAGATGTGTCATGATCCACTGAAGTTAAAGGCACGGTAAAAGATGATGTTTTTGTTATCTTTGCTGCCGTCTTGACTTAAAGGATGACTGATGGAGGTTCAACTCTTCTTTGTCTGGCGGAGGGAAGGAGGAGACAGATGTGCACCTTTCTCGTGAGGAATCTTTTCCTTTGGATACACGACAACCGTTCCCTGTGCATCTGGACCGGTGGAACGCATTGGACTGTAAGACTCGCGATGAGTAAAGACGCAGCGGAGAAGCAGAGCAGCGGAGGCTAAATCTATTCATTAGCCCGTAATCAGTTCGTGTGGGCGGCTCCGGTAGTATGTTCACGCTGGCAACTGCAGCAGCAGAAAGGAACGCATCAGCTGCCTGTTCACCGTCAGCCTCGCTTTCCCTTCTGCTCAACACCAGGAAAACAAACCTGAGATCCACCAACGTGTTGATTAAGAGCACCGTCCGCCCCTTGAGACATCCCAGGTTTCAAGACATCTTTCAAAAGGCAAATCTGCACATGTCCTTGCAATCAGTCCTTGCCGGAGGTTAAAAATAAAAGAATAAAATAAATAACTCCTCCGGTTGCTGCAGTGCAATGAGATTATGATTCATTCATTTAAATGGATTCTTCTCCGATCTCCAAGTGAACTCTGGCGTATCTCGCCTGTAGTGTAAAGTGGACCGGCCCGCCGTCAAAGGAAGCAATCTCCTGTGTAATTATGCAAAAAGAAAATGAACCGGTAACCATGGTAACGCAATTGTGTCAGCCTGCGAGAGCGGGGATTCTCCGTTATTATCAGGCACTGAGCTGCTTTGGTCCCGTCTCTCGACCCGGCTGTCATTATTTGACATTCCAGTCGAGCTGCAACTAACAACACAAAACCCACCGCTTCTCCGTCAGGTTAAATGAATAAATACTTGTCTTGTTATTCCAAAAACACATTTGTACAATCTACCCGTATCGTCACTGTGACGCGGAGCCGTTTTACAGTCAGACAGAGGAGGCTGGCGACACACAGCTGAAGACCGGCAGTAGAGGCTCTCTGCTCCCTCAGAGATCAACACTTTGCTGTCGGTCCACCATGCAAATTGTCAAAGGTCACCGAAGTTTAAATATTTGCACCGACTCCACAATAAGAAGAAAAAAGACGAAACAATCGGATTGATTTACTTCAGCCCCGTGAGCGAATCCACTAATTGCCAAGTGGGTTATACGAATTAAAAATAAATATTCCGTGACTGCTCATCCCAAAAACAAAACCCTTAAAAAAGAAAGCGCTGGTGTGACCTCGCTGTCCTCATGCTAATCAGTCACTTCAACTGAGAGCTGCAGATCTGAAGGCTTCACACGTCAAACAATATGTTTTCATCCAACTCTTTGCAGCCATACGAGGTGAACCACAAGCTGCTCCTGGAAGCAGCGGAGCTTTGGTGCGTGTCAGTAGGTGGAAGACGTGTTTGCCAACAACGCGGCTGCTGAATTTATCCGGCTCGCTGCGTCGGCCAAGTTACCGTTTTCTCCACATCAGCGATGGAATCTACAGATGACATTCACAGTATGTAAATACTTTAAAGGGCACTCAGCAGAGTGCAGAACTCTGACAGGTGCGTCGAGGAGATATTCATCTTGTATCGTGCCTCACATTAGCGCATCATAACATAAAGGGTATGGAATTAATCTGAAGATGCTCAGGTTCAAAACGAGACCAAACTTTTCAATTGATGTGCGTCTTTGAGCCGTGACAAAGGCCAAACAGCTGACTAAGTGAGGCTTGTTTTCAGCTGAGCAAATTGCCAGGAATGCCTTCTTGCTACTGAAGGTGCTGTTGATCACGAGTGGACCCTCGAGTCAGCAGTCGACGTCGGTATAAAACAATCACCGCAACCACGAGAGGTCCTTGAGCATGCATAAGTCATAAATGAGCATATAAAATATTATTCTCATGGGTTTAGTAATATGAGAGATTAGCCTTGGACACACACACACACACACACAATTGAAGGCATGATCTCCCCACAGGCGTACGCCTGGCGGACATAACTATATATGTCACGGCCATGAGTTATGACTGTGCAGCAGGTCTTTTTTTCTTCTCTTTCATACTATGAATGCGAGACCCGTACGTACCGTTCTTGGCCAGGATGACAGCGATGTATTGCTGGCTGAAGGTGCTGACAGTGAGCAGCATGGCCGGTCTCTGGGAGGTGACGAAACTGAAGGCCATGTCCTCTCTGGCCCTGCTGCTGCTCTCTGTGGAAACACTGGAGGCCTGCGAGCGTCTGTTCTGCATCACTGAGAAGGGCTCCTGGAAGGTGTAGGTCACTGAGGACTCCGTGTCGAAGGACACCGACACCTCTGCAGGACACACAGAGAAAGACAGAGATGAAGAGGCTCTCCGTTACAACGGTTTCTGCAATCCAGATTAAAAGACTGAACCCCAGCTCACAGCCTCCAGATGCTGCAAAGCTCATTACACCTCAAAATGTAAAAAAGTGTGAGCAGGAAAAACCAGCGCGACTCAATCAAAAGTGGGGTAAAAAGTGTAGTTTGTGCCGAATGGGTACAGATAGAGGGAAGGCACTTTTTAAAAATGAAAATCTGTCAAAAACAATGTATCAGTTCAGCGATGTGTGTATGCAGGTGCACGAGAACTCTCTGGGCATGCACTGTATATTCACCGAGTACCTGCTATCCGTCCTGCAGAGCGAGGCTGCAGCAGAACATGACACTGTGTTCGCTGGTCTTTTCCGCACAAATTAAACTTCTGTTATCTCGCTGTCTCTCTGGAACACGCACTCGGTAGAGGGATATAAAATGGATGAGTCGATGAGCTCATCATGTGCACGCACCTCTCCAGATATGAAGCGAACACGCCAAAGCACATTACCAAAGAAGAGATGATGATTCAGTCGACGCTTAATAAGACATTGTTAGGCAACCAAAATGTTATAATTAACTTTCATGAAGTAAAAACACGGCCAACTCTGTGGTAACGACCTGGAACAAGGTAGCTCCGCCCTAAAGCATCCCCTGCTTTATGGTCTGTGTGACTCTAAATGGACCATCATGTACTAAATGAACATCATGCTGTGTTGAAGAAGACTTGAAACTAGAGATTGAGACATAAACTCATGTTTACAATGTTTACTGAGGGAATAAATCAAGAGAGAAGTAGAGTCATTTTCTATAGACTTCTATACAACCGGAGGAGTCGCCCCCTGGTGGACACTAGCGATAATGCAGCTTTAAGGGCACTTCAGCCTGGTTGTACCACAGTTCCTGCTGGTTGCACATCCACTGATCTCCGGGCAACGGCTTCATATCATTGCTGGGTAACGTGCCGACATATTTATACACTAAATAAAGGCCAGAAAATAAAACTGACACTAAAAAAAACATACGTAAAAAGGCAACATTCATTTAATCAAACCGTTGCTTTTAAAGTGGAGCGCTTTCATCGTGTCAGAACTTCAGAGCCGTCGCGTTGTCATACATCTGAAAGCGTTTATCCAAGAGCTGCATTGAACACCTGCAAGTTTAACTCCCAGAGAGACACCGATCAGAGGAAGAGCCCGGAACCTCCAGGTGACACATCTGATAGGCACCACGACAACGCAGCTGAGATCCAAGTTGTAATGAAGCAGCAAGATCTCTGAGCAGCAGTCGGATTAACTGTATCCTGGCATGGGTGCCGCTTTCATAATCGAGGTGCTGAGCGAGAGGAAACAGTGCAAATAGTGCAGTGTGGTCACATTTTGCAGCCAGGATTTCCATCTCAACGTCTTCAGAACGATATCTCTGTGCATATACGATGTGTTAGCTCAGCCTGCTGCTCTGGTGGGGCTCGGCTGTGCTCGTAGGACATCATTTGGTTTAATGCATTTTAAATGTTCTCGGAGTCTGGAGCCAGGACAAGTATTAATTGCCTCTCGCATGGCTCGCATTTTTATCGATGCGCCGTAATGGAATAACCTTGGCAGTGATCGATTATTTATTCGTTGTAATCTACATTAAGCCGTTTAATTACATTAAGCGTGGAGCATTTTGTTGTCGATCAGGACTCACCTTGGTTACAGGTGGTCCCTCCGTAGGCCGACTGGGAGCAGTCGCACACGTAGCCGTTGCTCTTCTCCACGCACCTCCCTCGGTTGTGGCAGAGGGAGGTGGAGCCGCTGCAGTAGCCGGGGCACCCGGAGGTCACGCCCGGCGTCATCCTGGCCCTCTCCTCCAGGTCGAAGCTCACGCCGTTGACGGTCAGAGTCCTGATGCAGCCCAGGAAGCCCCGCTGCTGGGATGCCGTTCCTCCTGTGAGGAGGACAACAGCTGTGCTCAGATGCGTCTTTGATGCTTTTATTCCCTGAAAGGCTGATGACGTTACGCAAAGATTTATTTAACTCCAGTCGAGAGCAACTGTGGGCGCTGGAGCATGTGGAATCAAATCAAGACGAAACATAAACATCACTGTGAGCTGATAATTAATGCTTCATAGAGGTGGCAGACTGATGACATCACATTGTTATCATGCCTCTAATTTATCCCAGAAAACAAAACACAACATGCAGACAGGTGGTATAGTTTCCCTTCATGATCCCACGAGGCTGATAAATGATACTTCACTCAAGTTTTTGAATTTGTCTGGCATATGTCTGGTGGTATATGTCGATGGAACAGCAGGGACTCCATATGTTACCAGTAATATCAAGCAGGAGAAGACAGGCTTTCGGATATCATACACGCTCGCAGTATTGTATCGGGATATATGGCTACAACTTATTGTAGTCAGGGTTAGTGCTGCCAATGCTACTGGCTCGCGTTTCCGGAGCGTATCTTTGTTGCCAGGGTCCCGTGTTGTCCAGCTCAATATCCTCTTAATGCGACAGATTAACCTTTCAAAGGGTGCATGTGGTCGGCAGTGTTTCTCACCTGGGTCAAATGTTCAATGTATGTTTCCTTGGGTCACTATGTTGGAATCACCCAACTACAGTTCAGAGCCTACTGGTGTTATACTCCTAGAAACCTAAAAGCCTCAGATCTGCGGGGAAGAAGAAGTTCCTCCACAGCGGCTGAATGGATTTTTAATCATTCAAAATGCATTTGAAATGTTGGTCTTCCTTTGTTCTTTTGCAATTTGAACTGCAAAAATAGCCGTTGCCAACCTCTTAGAATGATGGACCCTGGGAACATATGACTTTAGGAACATAGGACCCTGGGACATAAGACCCTGAGATACAGGACCCTTGGAACATATGACTCTGGAATATAGGTCCATGGGAACATAGGAACCTTGAATACAGGACCTTGGGAACATAAGACCTTGGAAACATAAGACATTGGGAACATAAGACCCAAAGAATGTAGGACCCTGCAAAATATATAACCCTGAGGAATATACTGCATGTCTCTGGGAACATAGGAGCTTTGGATATAAGACCCTGGCAGCATAGGACCCTGGAGACAGAGTACCCTGGAATGAGGGACCCTGGAAACATAGGACCTAGGGACATAGGATCCCAGAAACATAGAACCTAGGGAACATAGGATCCTGGCATATAATACCCTTGGAACATAGACCCCTGGGAACATAAGACCCTGCAAAATATATAACCCTGGGGAATTTATGTATATATGTCCCTGGGAACATAGGAACATGGGACCCTGGGGACATATGACCGTGGGAACATAGGATCCCGGAAACATGGGATCCTGGAAACATATGACCTAGGGAACATAGGACCCTGAGATACAAGACCCTGGAAACATAGAACTCTGGAAACATAGAACCCTGGAAACATAGAACCCCGGAAACATAGGAGCCTGGAAAGGTAGGAGCCTGGGGTACAGGACCCTGAGAACATAGGACCCTCGGAACATGGGTCCCTGCTAAATATATAACCCGGGGAATATATGTCCCTGGGAACATAGAAACTTGGGACCCTGGGACATTTTTATAAAACTTTAGTAATTTTTTATCATCTACTTTTCCAAACTAGTAATCAGTTTACAAATGTCAGGGGAAGGCTTAACAGCCGGCATAACCACTTTGATCTTCTGAGAGAATGTCGTAAAATTACACCTCTTATGAAAACAATTAAATCTTCAATTAATGACAAGTTCTTCTGAGATCAGCAGAGGAGTATTGCTCCCATTTGTCATTTCATTCCTCCGATGGATTATTTCTGAAAGTGAATGACCCATTAAGTGCATGAACTGTCGGCCTCCAGTAAAATGGAGAACACACTTCTTTAAATGGGGTCTGTCCCCTCTAGAGCGCCGGCGTATTATTAAGGAGACACATTAAAATGTCAGAGGGGGGGGGGGGGGGGGCGGGGGGCTGCTGGAGAAATGTGAGCGGAGAAAGACTCTCTGTGCTCCTGAACCAGAGCAATAATGAAAAAACAAAAGAAATACGTTAGTTCTTCACAGCTGACAGGGCAGCTAGTGCAGTTAGCGCATCGTTAGCTGCCATCTTTCTCTCCATGTTAGCTGTGAAGACACATCTTTGTACTGCGATTGTTGTCAGAGATGGGAAATAAAAACACACTCTTCGCTCAGTGCAAAAATTAATTTCAAAGTTCTGTGAAAAGCTGACACGAGCTGCACTTCGGAATTCATTTTGGCACGAAACAGGCGCTGTGAGTTCTGTCTCCCTTTTCTTACAGCGTAGTTGTGCTCCGATAAGATCACCTCACGGTGAGTTTGGAGAAGAGGAATTATAGCATCGACCAATTACTCACTTTTTTTAAAGTACACATTGCATTTGAGTGTTGTATTCAGGTATCTGAACCTTTCCTTTCCAGCTGCACCGATAAATATTCTTATTTTAACAATGGGAAAGATGTGAAAGGCTCCTGCTGATAAATCATTAATCGTTCATCGGTTCTTTCTTTCAGCTCATTGTTTCGGTTTTAATTGCCCACAATTTTCCTGTTCTGGCTCACGCTGACCAACCCAAATATCCAGCAGCAGTCCACCGCTACCGGTTAAAGTCTCCAGTCCCACCAGCACGGACACCATTAGCGACTTCAAATGGAGCACTTAAAAGCTTAAGAGCCCGATAGTTCCCTCAGGAGTTGGAGGAGATAAGCAACAGAGCTAAAAGGACAGTGAATATTGGACTCATGCTCACCAAGCGACTTCTATAAGGCGATAAAACATCAAGGCTGTGTTTACATCTTGCTGCAATTAATGCAGGTTGAAATGAACCTCTGGCGGCGGTATATTGAGTCTGACAGCGAGGCCTACCCACGAACAGCTGGCTGCTGAGCCGTAAGCGGAGGTGTCCGTCAGCCGGAGCCTCCAGGAAGCGGAGGGGGAGCTGGTCGACCTGCAGGGAGGCCTCCTTCACGTTGCGCTCTGCCCTCGCGTAGTGCCACTGCCTGTCATTCAGAGGGAGGTGGGACTTCACGGTCAGGACCGCTGGACCGTTTCCCACATCAAAGGAGAAGGTCACCACCGAGGGAGCTGGACAGCCAGTGGGGAATCACACACACACACACACACATATACTACAGTCAGGTCAGGCTGAATGTGATATTAGGCGCTTTATGTTCCTCTCTCTTCTCCCCTTCTGATGCAATGCGATACAATGCTGCTGGGAAAACGTGATGACCTGAATAGATTTATGAGGGGGCTGAGCTGACAGCTCGTCAATATTTCACAACGTCTCAGACGCTCCAGCAATACATAATGGCTCCAAATACCCTGAGAACTCCTCCCTCAGGTTGGTGAACAAAACACACTGCAATCAACAATTTCAAATCTTTTTTTCCCCAACAGCTACAATAAACAGTGCTGAGGACGCAGAAGATCACGTCCACAGATTGTTGAATGCAATCATAAAAACCTTACAACTGCAGCGTATTTCTTTATTGGCGCTGGTGTAAACAAGTCAATCTTTTGCATGAATAAATCTGATTTTATCTCCTTTTTTCCTCCAGTAAATCTGCAAGGAAATCTTCCCCCAACCGGTGTGTTCATTAAGGATTTCAGCTTCACTACATGGGTCGTAAGTGCACGCTTTTAAAGTCTCCCGTGACAGCCTGACGTAGCTGTTGCCATTAGGACTACATCACACAGTGCAGACCTGACAGCCTGCTTCTCGGGGAAATTGAACTGTCAAGTACAGTACAGCCAACATCTCCCTCTGAGAAAAGCAAAATAAATATCGCTGACAACTTTTGTGTTGGTATGGCGAACCCTTTTCTTTCTTTTTTTCACTTTGTGTGCGTGTCCTTGCCATGAGCTTCTCTTTCTCTATTGTGGTCTGAACGTTGACTCACAGCTGAGCTCCACTCGGATGAAGTCCTTGAGGCCCTGGTTCTCCAGAAACACCCCTGAAGGAGCGCTCGTCTTGAAGTAGAAGGAGATATCAGAGGCGAGCTCGGCCTGCAGGGTGGGGAAGTAGAGGTAGGAGGACTCCTGGTAGAAAGACGCGGCGTTCCACAGAGACTCTGAAAGCAAAGGCAAGATGAGAGTAAAGTGGAGGTAGGAAGATCCTTCACTGAAGGGGGCTGCGCACCAAATAAGAAGACGAATTCATAATCATTTTTCAAATATACAAATGGATGATTGAGATGAAACATGACACCGGATCTGTCACCGGTGTTTTCAGTGTTCCTGGTGTGAAACAGGAAGCAAGCGGTGATCTCTGCGGTTAAAATTCACACAACCAGGAGTCTGTCGCAACATCCCAAACAACACCACTCTATTTCATCTTCGCTTAACGAGCACAGCCGTTATTCACAGCATAGCAAGAGCTCCGCAGTCAGGAAGACGTCGAAACAGGGAACAGTTAAATTATTTTAATTGTCTCTGTGGTGAGACAGTCTTTGTATCTGGGCCTGTATGAAGATGTCAGCTTTTTAATGAGCTGCTTTATTTGAGAACACAGAACTTTAGTTGGGAGAGTTCAACGCTGTGGTACCAGAATAAAATGAAAAAAAGGACGATATCCCAGAATACCTTTACTAAAGGTTCTCTATTAGATATTCAGAGCATTAATACAGCATCAAATAATGTACAGAGACAGAGGAGTAATGTCTACCTGAGCAGAGAATGAAGTCTCTCTCTCTCTCTCTCTCTCTCTCTCTCTCTCTCTGTATCCGGCTTGTGCTTTTAGTGCATCCAGGTCCCCCTCAGGTCAAACACTGTTAGCGCTTTGAGCTCTGTTAGCGCTTTGAGCACTGTTAGCGCTGTGAGCACTGTTAGCGCTGTGAGCACTGTTAGAGCTGTGAGCTCTGTTAGCGCTGTGAGCACTGTTAGCGCTGTGAGCTCTGTTAGCGCTGTGAGCTCTGTTAGCGCTGTGAGCACTGTGAGCACTGTTAGAGCTGTGAGCACTGTTAGCGCTGTGAGCACTGTTAGCGCTGTGAGCTCTGTTAGCGCTGTCAGCACTGTTAGCGCTGTGAGCTCTGTTAGCGCTGTGAGCACTGTTAGCGCTGTGAGCTCTGTTAGCGCTGTGAGCACTGTTAGCTGCTAGCCACCGGCCCAGCTGCCGACATGTTGAGAGCCGTGTGGAAGCAATACATAAGCTCTGAATATCAAATGTAGCGCCTTTAAAGTAAGAAAGGAGTATTTCAAGGTAGTAACCTAAACTTGTCAATAAACTAAATGCTGTAAGCAGAGTTTAACAGAGGGCTGTACAATTATGGCCAAGATGACAATCCCGAGTATTGACATCTCAATTGTTTATCACGATTATTAATTGATTTTAGGGATAAAATATGTTTATTACGCTTTCACATTTGAATAGTGAGCACTGCCCGTTTGCTCTCACAACATAATATACAGCATGAAACTCTGTGTATCGCTGTAGGGAGCGCGGGCAGTGCCGTGACATCTGGATCGATATCGACCGTTAAAACGCATTTTAAAGGTCGATATCAGTCGATCGTGCCCAAATCGGGATTGCGGTTAATATTCGAATAATTGTGCAGCCCTAGTTTGACACACAATTATTTGCACAATAAAAAACAAATTGACAGTTTATGCTCATAAATTCATTATAATGTGTAGTGATTGTGCAGGAAGTAAGAACATATTCCGGAAATATTCTCGGTCTGAAGACGCATTTGATTGCTTTTGGAAGCGTTGTATAAAAGAACACCACGGGAGGTCTGGACTTCATTTGACTGCAGATGAGCTTCTAATAATTCCCTGCCCTTTGTCCCCAGCTCACTGTGGGACATGAAGCAATAAATATCTACAACCTCTTTCATGTTCCAGTGCTGCTGTCCAGCGCCGCACCTCCCCCCCCCGCCCCCGCTGTGTTGCCCCACATTTTGGCACCCCCCCCCCCCCCCCCCCCCTGCTTGGCTGCAAAACAGGAGTAAGAGAATCCGATTTTATGAGGTTACGGTCGACACAGCCCAGTTGTCCGACTCGTGACGGAACAGATTAACTTGAACTGTCTGTCCGTGGATAAACACGTGAGGCATAAGGACATCAGCTGAGCTCGGTCTGCCTCTGATCAAGCCCTAAGCCTGGGAATCAAGGCCTCCATCTGCAACCAAATCCGGCACAGCAGCTCCAACACTGAGGTGATCACCTACTGTCTCCATAACAACGCAGAGGGCCGACGCGGTAGACGGCCTGGGAGCCCGTCCTGTTGGTGTCTCCGATCACTATCTGGCTCACTGGCAGGTGGTCTTTATAGGAGAGGATTCCCGTGTCATTAGCCCTGTGACACACACACACACACACACACACACACACACACACACACACACACACACACACACACACACACACACACACACACACACACACACACACACACACAAAAAAAGAGAAATAAATAAATGGCAACACAGTGCCCTCGGGGTAGGTGCCTTTATGGGAGGTCCAGATAAAGGCCTCCATTCTTCTGCATTAGCGCAGAACGCAGAGTAAACACATTAAAAAAAGGGAGCAATCTATCACAATGCAGACAAGTGCCTCTGGAAATATGCAAACTGAGCTGAATCGAGAGAGGCTTCGCAGTGGAATAACGTACGGGAAACAAAGACATTCAGAGCATCCAGCGCGACAAAACCATAACGCAGCCTTCAGTGCTCAAAGCGTCTGATTAGATTGACCGTGATTGGATGTACGAGCAGCAATTAATCATGCTGGAGATTCAATGGTTGGAGGAATTGTGAGTGAATCTCTGTGAATGAAGTGCAGAGAAACACTGTACAGATTCCTGGTGCTCCGTCTCTGTGAGGGGGTTCAGTGATTTAGAAATATTCTCTCTCAATTGATTCTTTGAATGCTTAATAGATGAATTGATTAATTAATCATAAGTAGCTTTTCTGTGGAGGGTTGTACAGTTCATGAATAAACCACAGATTGATTAATACCACTGATATTAATTAGTTTTTTGATTCATATGTGGAATCCTATATTTAGATCCCCTATGGAACACTTAGTGGTCAGTTTATTAGGAACACTAATGTGGTCTAATGAATCAGCTGTGCTATAAATCAATAAATCCTCCCTTCATGAAGGATGTAACCTCATTTTCTTTGTTGGTTTAGAGACGTGTCGGGTCATCTGTCACTGCGGACGATGTAGTGTGTGGCAGTGG
The DNA here is from genome assembly GCA_028022725.1 of Lycodopsis pacificus. Classification (NCBI taxonomy): domain Eukaryota; kingdom Metazoa; phylum Chordata; class Actinopteri; order Perciformes; family Zoarcidae; genus Lycodopsis; species Lycodopsis pacificus. The sequence goes on along the minus strand of CM051688.1, from coordinate 3,504,882 downwards.
TGGAATGTAACTAAGTAGATCTACTTAAGTATTACACTGTAAGTACAAAGTCGAGGTACTTGTACTTTACTTCAGTGTATCCATTTTCTTCTTCTAGTCAACTACAACTGGGAAATATTGTTCTCTTCTTTTACTCCACTATATTCCAGGGGTAAATATTGTACTTTTTACTTCGCTACACTTGTCTGACAGCTTTAGTTACTTCTCAGATGACAGTTTTTCATCCCTGAATGTGATGATCTCATCGACCAGGGGTTGTCAAATCATTTTGATCGTGGGCTAAAGGCTAAACAATAGTGAATGTGTATCTTTCAACCAGTTATACTGCAAGAAAATCAGTGTTCTATACCCAAAAACCCCATGTGCCCACTTAAGATTGATTCATTCATAAATACTGCAGCTACAATATACACATTGCTGCAGCAATATGGATCCAAAAACATCATGAAATAAATTGGGTTGAAAAGATACAAAGCACCTCTTTAAACTAAATATATTTAGCAAAAGAAGGCAAGAAAACACTCCTCCTGGACTAGAAATGCCCCGCGTGTGTGTGTGTGTGTGTGTGTGTGTGTGTGTGTGTGTGTGTGCTTTGTATACCATGCGTCAGTGTCAGCATCACAGTTGCAGAAGTAGTTCATGTCCACGCAGTTCTCCTCCAGGCTGCAGGAGCACTGCTGAACTCCGGGCAGGAAGCCTCCCCAGTAGCTCCGCTTCTCTCCCTCCCGGTCCAGCCACCAGGTTAGCGGACTGCCGTCTGGAACACAACACCGGACCGTCAGGTGACCGCGGCAGCGGCCTGCCGCGGTCACCTGACTGGAGCTCGAGTAGGTCACGGTCATGGGTTATATTTGGAGGATTGCATTGTTTCGCGTCCATGGCTTTATCTCAAAATGTCTAAACATGGAAGTGGAAAAAAAAAAAGATACAAAATTACATCAAACTAATTAAAAATGTCGAGATAAGCATGTGGCTGAAATCAGAGGCAGCCGTGCAGAGAGGCTTCCATAATATGAGACATTATTGTCCCTCGTCTTCAGCCACATCCTCCTCAGAGACTGTTGCCGTTGACTACCAGTCCACCAAATGGCCTCAGACGCTTTCACCTGATTCATGAACTCTATTATACGCAAACCTGTTCAAACAACCTGCGGGTCTGAAACATGAAGCCAATGCTTCATGTGTTAAAGCTGCATTCTCTCTAATGACCACCAGGGGGCGACTCCTCTGGTTGTATAGAAGTCTATAGAAAATGACTCTACTTCTCTCTTGATTTATTCCCTCAGTAAACATTGTAAACATGAGTTTATGTCTCAATCTCTAGTTTCAAGTCTTCTTCGTGATGGACAGTCCGTGTATTCGTCTTGAAACTTTCACAGTGTGTTTTCAGTTCATTTAAGTTTATTGTAACGTTTTGTCTCAGCGTTCGGTCGTGTTTAGCTCCACCCTCTTGTGTCACTTCTGGTTCCAAAAAAACAAGATGGTGCGATCGAGGCTTCAACGCGGCCGTCCACAAACAAATGGATTACGATGATGTCCAAGCGCCATTATCTTTGATCCAAATATAGGTAATTTCATATCTTAATTACGATATACAGTCTATCACAGTATTTAGTGTTTTCTGGTAATTCACAAAAAAATAGACTATATGAAGGAACCACGTGGTTTTTCTATGTTTTTTGAATCAAACACTTGAGAAATGAAAATGTAAAAATCTGTTTTTCGGAGAAATTTTTGTTTAGACGACTTAATTGTGTATCACGATATCGCGATATATGATTTAATCAGGATGTCATTGCATCAAAAGACGACAAATGATCCGATTGAACAGTCCCCCGGCGTGGTCCACTTCTCATGTACAGCAGTAACGTCCCTCATGGACCCGACCTCCTGCTCGTTCACCTGCTCACCTGTTTCTCAGGCCCCTCATCAGTCAACTCGCTACTTAAACCAGTCCTGTACTTCCTCTGTCGGTTCATCATCGCTGCCGCGTGGAGTTTTTGTTGCCTGTCACCTGTAAGCTATTCACACTAAATCATTGGACTGTCCCTGTCTGCCTCGACCTTCATGCATCCGAGTCCTCCTTCCTCTGCTGCACACGCACTGCAGCCGCTCCACGTTATAATAAGAATGAAATACAGCGGATACAAGTGGGAATGAAGGGAATTAAGATAAAATAAAACGGGTTTTTTGGTAATTAGAACACTTTGGCCTTTAGTCAACAGATCAGGTTTTTTAAGCACACTTCATTCCCTCTATTTGTTTGCTTTGGAGCAATATAAAAGATATAATACATTCATAGTTTTATCAACCGGACGTGGCTGTTGTACATTTAAACGCCTCAGAGACACGATGCTCAAAAGACTTCACATCTGTTGCATTGCTTGACTGTATGTGACAGTGTTAATCTGTATGGTCCCAAACCTTTTTTGGTAATCAAACCAAATTGGCTATCTTCCCCATTGTCTGAATGTATTTGTTTTGGTTCTCCGCTGGCGTTCGATGACACGTTGTCTGTGTGCCAGCGAGGCGAAGCCGTACATTAAAGGCATAACTCATTGCCTCCACGAAGAGGTTAAGTGGTCCAGCCTCAATCATCTGTCACACAACGTGCATTGGAGATGAGGCGGGTCGACGAGGAAAAGCCCATTAAGCTACATGTCACAATACATAATCAAGTGTCACATGCTACGATGCTTTTGTCCTACCCAGCATGCATTACAGCCGCATGGGTTTATATGTGTGGATACACATGTCATATTCGACTGATGCGGCAAAGAACGCCATCATCTTCATTAATCCACCCTCCGTGTGGAGATAACGCTCCGTATGAATCTTCTCCAAACAGGATGCGATATGCAAGGGTGAGACAGATAAAGACAGGAAATAATGTGGGCTAGAGCAACGCTGGCCAGCAAGCCAACATTTGCATTACAAAAGGTTGAACATAATAAATCAAAATAATACTCTTTCTTGTCTTTAAGCCGCCCATCCCTGCGCTCTCTGCATCGTTTTCCCTCCTATTCTGCTGCTTGTTTTAAAACACTGATCAGACACCGAACAGGTGCACGAATAAGGAAATCAATATCTTCCTGAATGGGGAGTGAGCGTCACTCTCTCCCTCAAATTGGATGGATATTGTCAGGACTCGTTCACAGCAAGCAAAGCAAATGCATCTCACTCCCTCCTTTCCTGAGAATAATGGAAATAAAAATCTTGACAACTGCTTTGAAGCAGGTACGAATCGATCTCTCTTTTTTCATCTCCGATACCGGGTACCGATCCGATGCCAGTGTTTAACTAATAAGCTGCCTGCCTCACTGTGCGGAGAGCGACTGGGATTATTATTTAGCGTTTAAGGCAACATCAGGCTTGAGTTGCTTGACTTTAATAGTTTGTTAAAAATGTTTTTCCAAATAAATACAGAGACATTTATTGGCGCTTCCCCAGCGTAAGTCACGAGTGTCTGCAATGACTGTTTCTGAACACTTTAATTCACTTTAACATGAATATGAACACTCTGAACACTTTAATTCATTCACCTGGTGCAATATCTAATCCGTGCAATCCCGTGCAATATCCAATACGTTTAAGTATTATCTTACATTTTACTCCGTCTGTATATACTGGTATATTTTGTATTCTTCTTTACTGTCATATTTTTATTACTGTTTACTGTTTAGTTTATTTATACTACTTGATTTTTTATCTTCATTTATTACTTGTGAGCAATGCTGCTGTAATCCTGTAATTTCCCCACTGAGGGACTAATAAAGGATTATCTTATCTTATCTTATCTTCACCCACGGTACAAAAGAGCAAATGTGGCTGAAGGAACACACAGAAGCCACGGATGAAATGGTGAACTGAGATTGTGGTGGTGGCATTTAAACACAGAACAAGAGCTCGTTGTTGGCATTGCATCAATCAAACAAACAACTAAGAGCATGTTCCCAAGCGCTCCTGTACAAACGCTTTCTTTGATGAAGAAAAGAAAAATACAAGACACACGTCGACATCTGCATGTTGGACAACATCAATCTGAGAGGCTGTCTCTCCCACAGAGCTTTCTCTAACCAGACAAACTCGCCAATGTACGATTTGGCGTTCTGTTTATGAAACACAACCAGACCAGCCAGGTGGATCAACTTCAGAACTTAAAACGAGTAGGAACAACAAGCACGAGTAACCTCTCAGCAAACTTAAAGGGAACATATCGTTAAAATAACTCGATTTGTCATTGCTTGTGCACATACATGTTGGTATCTGGAGTTCCTACTAACCCACAAGCTGTGAATATCCTTCCTGTATGTCACATGCAGGCTCATTAGACCACCATATTGTTCTCGCAAGGCAATCAGAGCAGACTCTTAAAGAGACAGGCGCATAAAACGGAGCGTTTCAGACAGATGGTGAATACAGCTGTAATCAGACTGATATTATGAGATAAATAATAAAAAGCATGGAAACATGTTCAAGTAGAAACTCCAAATTCAAGTATTAACCTTACAACGAGCATGACATATCCCCTTTAACTCAGCATGTGTATGGAATACGGAGAAACAGTGGAAATAAGACCACAGATGAACATCATTACAAGGACATTGAATGACTTTTAAGTTAACAATAAAGAGTGACAGGAAGGATGTTATTCAGCTCAACTCTTGGCAAATGAATGCATCTATAAATCCGGTTGACAGCTTCGAACATCTGCTGCTGTTGTTGTCTTCCCTGTAAGTTTGCGTGATGAGTGGATTTTCGTCCAATAATAATTTGAACGTGATGCTAATGTATGTGTGATATTGTTTATGTCTAACCGCTCTGCAAAGTGAAGAGCTAAAAGAGACATCTGACCTTCTATGCTCAAAAAACAACAACAAACTCAGACTCTTTGTGAAGGTGTTGTGGCAGCTATGGACTAGACCGCGTCCCGTCTCTCTCTGACGTCTGCTGTGATAATGGACTTGTTTGTTTGCGCACGCATGGCGCCCAGGGAACGGGGAATCTGGGACTTCATGAATGTTTCATGATTTAAGAGCAAATGTTTGGATGTTTAGGGGACACCGGAGGCGCCGGAGCGGTTCACGATGGATGCACACAAAAAAAAAGAGATTGGAGACCAGCTCTCTGGTTATTGCAAGAATGTTACAAGCAGAGTGAAGCAGAAGGCAGGGTGTGCAGGCGCAGCGGCTCCCAATGTGACAAAGCACAGGCAGCCTGACTTACAATTCACAACGTAGCAGCAACCAGTCCCCTGATGCTGCAAAGTACAGAGCGACTCGTCTCGCTAAGGTCACGTTCAGATCAACTCGAGTTCCCCGAAAAACAAAAACACAGCACCCGTATTTATTCGAAAGGGGCGACGCAGTAGGGGTGCCAATGCAGAAGCCTCGGGCATCAACACGTCGGGATGCAACATCATCCGGCTGCAGTGGCCAATCAAATATTTGCAAGCAATAAGGCTGCCAAGAAATGGCCAAAAATGTGTTTATTCCTTTGAAAAAAGTGCGTGTGCTGAAACTATTTTTGCACATTGCGGCCGAAAAATGGCAAACCAATAGACATAGAAGGATTCTGACAATGTATCGCAAGCCCCGGCCTAAACATCTGGGAAGTTTATTTTTAAATGTATTTTCAAGATGTTTTTTTAGACTAACGTGTGTTATACAAGTAACAAAGTCTTTCAGGGAGTGAGTCAATGTTAGAGAGCGTGTGACTGCGAGTGTGAAGTTATCAGTGTCGTTAAAGCTCAGCGGTGCAGTGCGTGCACAGTTTATTTACTCATCAGTAATTAATAAATGAATCATCAGATAAAGCCTCATTTGAAGGGGGGACAGAGGGGTTTGTTCATATATCATTCATAGTCTGATTTATACAATACTGTATTCTGAAAAACATGGCAAATTGAATTTTGTTTAAATTGTTTATGGAGTGATGAAACGACACATCAGTAAAAACCCTCGACTCCAATACGACAATAAAATGAAAGAATAACGTTGAACCTGGCTGTAGCCAATGTTTAGATTTCTGTTCTGGAAATGTACGCAAATGATCACATATTTAATATATTTAGAGAATGCCTCATTTGCATATCAAAACATAGAATTTCAGAAAACTTGTAAAACAAACAATAATTGTCTTGGGTCCATGCACGAACCCACAAGGCAAGCAGCATGACAGCGCTGCTTTTTATTCACAATAAAATACAACTTTTCAACAACTCAAATACATACATATTCTAATGTATATCGGTGACAGACCTAGCAAGAACACAACTCAATAAAAACAATTACTTCTCCTGAAAGAATCCTGCCTCGCAGTATTATAAACAGCTGTGGAGTGGTTCGGCGTCTGATAAGCCTTCGAGCGCATTGATCTGTTACTCAAACTACACGTAGACTTCCTGGATCGCATTTCACGTCTCACCAGACGCTTCCACCAACGCAAGCCTTTGCAGGTTTGTTTTTAAATGCAGCGCTGTTTTCAGTCTGAACGCCCACTAAGCCGGCTGCAGCTGCAGATTTAAATCTGTCTCCAAAAGCAGCAAAATCCCTTCTTCCGTCTTCTTCGATATGATAAACACAACATGTGGTCAAGGTTAGGACCAACCACCTGGTTTCTCTGCGCGGTCTCAGCTGCTTTAAGTGAAATAAAAAATACCAAATGCAGTATATGTAAAAGAGACCAGTAACCAGGTAACCAGGTAACCCGGCCTATCATACAAGACCTGACGGCATTTAATGCAGCCACACACAATGCAATAGTTTATTGGCATAACGCATTGATTTGATCTCAGCTCAGGCTCGGTGCAAGCAAGAGGGAAACGACACTGACCTTTAGTATTAAAGAGGCGGGACTTCTTGCAGTTGTAAACCACTTCCTGTTGGCACTGCTCCGACCCCGTCACCACGGCGCGGAGCTGCTCAGCCGCGGCGCCGTAGTCGAACCTCACGGTGTGGGGTTTGTGAAGAGAGGAGCCCTGCACCGCGACCGGAGCCGTGCTGTTGTGCTCCAACACCGTCCACACTTTCTCCTCTGGAAGAGAAGCGAAAAAATAGAAATCCGTTAGCCCGGAACCGCAAGGTGTGCTCTAAAAAAAAAAAAGAGGCGTTGACATGAACCACCAGTGTTAGTGGTGACATTTCACAGATCTAAAAAAGAAACATTGTTTCCAAGCCACACAGTGTGAACCTCAAACCTTCATCCTGAATATAAACCTTCCACAAGTAGAATAAATCATTGCCAGTCATCTGCATTTGCTGCTTATAGAGTATGAGACACTTGGAGAAGGAGTCAAGAGTTTGTACAATAAAATCAGACGAGGGATCCATCCCATTACCATCCCAGCTCGGTTTTCATTATCTGGATTCCATGTGTACTCTGCCTGGGAGAAAATCCCTCTCCACTTTGTGATTATTCACATCAGGTTGTTAGGTTTAGAGCTATTTACATTTCTTATGGATTCCTTAATTGAGGTCAAGTAGAGGCATATCTGCTGCTGAACGAGTCAGCTTTGTGAAGGGGGGAGACTGCGCACGCAAAATGCCAGAACCAGACAGCGGGGGATGTGGCTCTCTCCCCGGTAACGTCACCGGCACATTAACCTTGCAAAAAGGACAAAGTGCAGCCGAGGAAGCTGTGACAGCCCCGTGATGAACACCGTCTCCACGGTGTCAAAACCTATCTCCACGCGTTTTGTCCTACATGTCATGAGAGCCGCGCATCGGGACGTGTCCGGCTCCCTGTCCGTCAAATGTCACGTCTCCGGTGATCGCTGAGGTGCAGCACACGGTGTCCTCGCCATCGAGAGATCGCACCGAATGCAGCGGCTCCGATGGGGCGACGCAGCGGAAGGTCCAGGTTTCCAAATCCAGACCGGAGACATAAATCCGACAGGCCTGCCAAATCACACGACAGTAATTACATGCTGGAATAATTAAAGATCGGATGGGACTGTAAAGTGATTACCGTGACATTCAGTGTGGATATTTGCGTGTTTTATAACGATTTTATTTACTTAAAGTCCCCCTCCAGGCAACTTTTTGCTGAACATGGTTTCCCCCACGTGAAAAGTAGAAATTCGTTTTGAGTTTCCGGGCCTCTGGTCAAACATTGGAGATTCAGCCCTGCATGATTCAGACGAGGAGTCCTTTGTGTACCCAAATCAGCAACTAGCAGACATGCCAGCACATTTTAATTGTTTATGTTCGTTTGTTAGCTTGTTAGCGTGTCACTGGCAGTGGTTGACACAATGTTAGCGGTTGTGAAACACACAATAATACGAAGGCCGACTGTGGGTTGTTTTGGTCGAGAGTGAAAGGAAGCTACAGGTTCTGGTTTACGTCCCAAAAGGCAAGGCAAGTTTATTTGTATAGCACATTTCAACGACAAGGTAATTCAAAGTGCTTCACATAAAACCATTAAAAGCATCAAAACATAAGGCAAAAGAAAAGGAGATTTAAAAACAATTAAGAACATTGAAAAAAAACCTGCACACTCTGCCGTGTTCCCTGTCAGCTCTGTCACGATGCTAATGCTAACTCCAGTGTTCTGTCGTGACAAGTCTGCTCCGCGCTGGAGGGTTCAGGGTTCAGGGTTCAGGGTTCTTTGATTGTGTTGGCCGTGTGAATATGTGTTTGAATCTCAGATTCTAACAAAGTGCACATTAGAATTCTTCATTAGAAGAATGTGAAAACATCTCTGTCTCTCGTGACAAACTTGGCAGTAAGTATCGTGAAGGTCCGACAGTCTCAGGGACAAAGAGGCCAAACCGCTTCTCCTCGAGCAACGCAGAAATACCAGGACATATTTCACGAGTCAAGAAAGAAATGGAGCATGTGAATATTCATGGTCCCCAGATGACGCCACAAAACAACAAGTCATTCAGCCTAAAACACGAAAAGACAAACAATAACAAAAAGCAAATCTTCGATCCCGGCTTTTGCATCATAATCAGGTCCAAAAATGTACGTGGGAAAAAACCCCAAATCTAAGGAGCAGATTGCAGTGGAATTTATAGGGAAAAATATTTTTCCATGTTGGATCACCTTCGACAGCCCCCCCCCCCCCCCCATTTAAAAATGTCAGTCTTACACAAAATAAATCACGTAATTGAATGGCAGACCACCATGAAATGTACTGAGCAGATTAGCGCTGCCACAGGGAACAACCCTTCTGACTTTAATGACCCGACGCTCTCATGAGACTTGCAGCCTCTAGAGGCCGCTGGTCTAGTCCGGCTTGTTAAAAGGTGACGCTCGGATGACTGCAGTGAAACCTGAAAAGCACAAGTTATCATCGCACTATATAATATATATATATATATATATAATCTATATCCTGTTCTCTTTTAGTTACAGAGTTAAACTCCGATGACTGACAGCAGGTCATGCAGCACCTTAATGCTCCTGGTGTGTTTATTTACTGTACCTTCTCTGGTGTATTGAAGAGCTCATGCAGAAATATACAATACACACAAGTGTTATTAGACGGCAAATGGACCGCATGCTGTGGATAATGACAGAGACACGACGAAAAAGAGGCGTCTTGAGCAGATTCCCCCCCCCCTAGTTTGCTTTACATTTTGTAGCAACACGGGGATGCACAACAAAATGCAGCTGAACATTAAAGACAAGACAAAGACAAAAGCAGTGGTGCATTCCTGCAGTGCTGTTTCTTTTGATTTGCTTCGGGAGGAATGTAAACAACAGCAACAAACAAAGCGCATCCGAGTTCACTTCCAGACCGTTCGCTTATTTGGTCCAAACACCAGCAGATTATGAGACAGTGAGCTCCTGGGCACAGATATGCTAAGAGCCCCACCGCCTCCCCTACGCAGCAGAAGAGACGCTTTGTGTTGTTTGCTGCCTTTCTTTTGTTTTTGCCACTTTTCTAAGTAGTTGTGTGTCTCTTTGCAGCTTTTTTGCATCTCTTTGTAGTTGCTTTGGTCTGTTTGTTGTCATTTTGCATCTCTTTGTGGTTGTTTTGCCCCTTATTGTAGACGTTGCAATTCTTTTTGCAGCTGTTTTGTGTCTCTTTGCAGCTGTTTTGTGTCTCCTTGTTGTTGTTTTGACCTCTTTGAAGTCATTTGTGTCTCTGTGGTTGCTTTACTCCTTTTCACAGTCATTGTGAGTTTCTTTGTGGTCTCTCTGCGTCTCTTTGCAGCTGTTTTGTGTCTCTTTGTAGTCATGTTATGTTTCTTTGTGGTCATTTTTGAATGTCTTTCCGGTACGTACGTGTCTCTTTGAGAGACGCTGACACTTTGGGTCCCAGGCCTTAAACCCAGTAGTCCTGTTCAGTAATGCATCCACGGGTCTGCAGCAGGGTTTGATTGACACACCTTTTACAGAACACCAGCCCAAATGGGGTTAGTTGAACCGAAGCAAAGAAATGTTGCAGTGTAACCACATGGACATTCACAAAAGAGACGTACTCCCCCATAGAGATGTTCCAGACTCTCAGGGACCAGCACGAGTGGCCGTAATGATTTCTTCCTGGATGGTAAACTGTCAGATTGCCGTGGTGGCGTGGATCGATTGCAGTGCAATCTCTAAGTGAGTGGACTCGTTACCCTGAGCTTTCAGCCAGTTCTCAAGAGGAACTCCAAAAGGGTAAAGGTGACAACGAGTGAATTACAATGATCTTACCTGTCATGTTGCAGTATACCTGCGTGGGCCCCAGGGGACCACTCCCATCTGGATCAATGGAGTAGAAGCCAGAGGAGCTGCCAATCAGCTTGTAGGCCTCACAAGACGACTCGTAGATGGCTGGAAGAAGCAGACAGGCGACAGTTATTCTTCCAAGGATCAGCCCACTCGCCAACAGCTGTCTCCTGGCTGAGTCGTCTGACGACACAACATCTGTCTTGATTTACGAACTGTTCACAAGTTAGTTATTAGCAAAGCAGAATTCTTACTGTGTCTTTTAATAATCTGAAAATACTGAAGTTATAGATGTAAGTTTGAGCTCAAGATGGAAAATGTTGATTTTATGTGTTTTTTGGGTTGATTTCTTTTTTACTGTTGAGTTTATTTGAAATCCAGCAGACGTTCTTATCTGTCATGTTCCCTCTGACATGCAAAGACAACCGGGTTTGTCTGCATACAAACAGGAAATCAGGATTCTGGGGCAGACGAGGTTCACACATAGTCAACAGCCTCAGCAAATATCAAGGCGCTGCTGCGGAGCGTCAGGAAATACGACAGCCGTAAGTAGAGACTTCCTGCACGTAGAGTCAATTTGAAGTCAGCCATAAGCTATTTTAAGGAAATAGCAAAAAAAAAAAAAAAAATCATTCTCAGAAATTTGAAAGTGAGAATAACGGCGATGTTTGTAAGGTCATGTCAGGTTGAAGCGAGACCGGTTCCTGCGTCGCCTCTCAGTGGCACAAATCGAAGAGCGCAATGAGCAAGACAGGTAAAGATGTGTGTGCTGAATCAAATGACACAGCTCAGTAGACCTAGGAGGTACAGGGGGGGGGGGGGGGGGGGCGAAGAAAACTAAAGTGCAAAGAAGTGCTTACAGTTGTGACAGGTGGCTCCGGAATATCCGGTTCCTGAACAGTCGCAGGAGAACGAGCTCCACGTCTGAGAGCAGCCGGCGCCGTGTTCACACAGGTTAGGCAGGCATCTGAAGAAAAGAAGCATATTTAATATCAGGAGGTTATCGTCACTACTCTAGTGATTCATACAAACATATACTCTTTATGCAGAATGACCCATTTGAAAATACATATCGTATTCCTGTATTATAATTACATTAATGTGTGAGTTCCACCTTGTTTCAAATGAAGGACCCTCCTAATTAACACCTGGACGCCCCCCAAAAGAGGAACAACATTACCCCATTTATACAGCCTTCTCACCTGTAGTCATACATATTACAATAGATTTCCCATATTCATGCTTGGAAGAATCGTATGTAATTTCAGACACCCCTAGAATGGACCATACCATCTGTTGCCCGTGGAGACGCTAGTGTAGGTAGCTAGCTGATGTCTAGTGGTGCACGCTGTACCTTCCCGTGTGGACGCTGTAATGGGTTCGATTGGTCTACAGACTGCGGACATGACAGTAAACCGGCAAGATACTGCAGGATTGTAAGAATTCAGTTCACTGGAGCCGTCCAGAGTGGATTATTAGTTGGATAGGTTAAATGCGTACACGTTTCTGGTTCAGTGAGGAGAGGAATAGGACTCCTTTATCACTGGTAGGGTACTTTGTGAAGGCTAAGGGTTTTATTTTATGCTTTTCATGCATAAACTTTCACAACAAATACAGCTATTAGGAGCAGCACAACAATTAGACAGGCAGAGCAAAAGACGACACAAACCCCTCAGGAACTTGTGTCAGGCATTAATAAAGCTACTTCCTCTGTTGGTGTTTGCAAACCTGATCTTTTATTTATCAGTTAAGAAAGACCTCTTCTCCCCGTTCCCTTTATTCTTTTGTTTGCAATTATGAGCACAAGCTTCGGAACTCACCCGAAAGACTAATTTGCTGTTTGCTCACGTTTCATTAAAGATCCCAAAGGACTGTGAAGTGATGGCGTCTCACACTGCGCCCTTGTTTGAATGTGAAGAAGCTGACGGATCGCAGCGTTTCTCTCAGAATGAAAGCCGTACTGTCACCTTCAGACTAGAATGCCTGTTAATGGGATTTTACAACAATGAGTGCTTCACAGAAATTCCAAACCGCACTCTTCTGATTAATAGTCCCTTCCTCGAGCCTCCTTCAGTTTCACGTAATTGCCAGCCTTTCGAGCGTGCATCTATAATTTCATACACTTTCATCTCTCACCTATTAACTGCAGCGGAGCGGGGCCCGCCGCACCGCGGGTAAGGTTGCAGCCGTTGGTTTAATTACCATCCTGCTATTTTCTGTTGTGTCCTGCGCCCTTACAGGTCGGGGAATTACAGTAGCCGGCACACCTAAGTGCACACCGACCACAAATTGAGTCACAATGTTTAATTACGCACGAAGGAAAAGGAGATTAACTGCGATAAAAGTTAATTTTCTCACACTCCGGGGTCGTTGAGTCGGCCGCGGCGAGTGAAAGGAAAGACAACATCGGTGCGATTAACAGTCACAAAGCTGAGGAGCCGCCGCAGATCACAGACGACATCGGCTGCACGCCGGAGAAAGAAAAGTGTGGATAATGTCACCCAAACACAAATTTCATTTTAGCTCTGCAGTTCCTTTGTTGCTGCTGTATAAACATCTGCTGCATAATGCATGCATTGTTTCACTAGGAGGATGCATCACAAACTTTCCGTGCCTGAATTGTCTTTTCACAAGTTTTCTTTCACTCTAGTTTTTCTCCGACCTAGTTTCAGCTTTTGTGCGTTAGCTAAAACAACCGTCTCTGATTTGTGTCAGTTTTGATGAGTAAACGCACAATTACAGGTTAATCTAAAATCAAACATAATCAGAAACATATTCATAGCTCTGATTATTATGTTATTGGTTCTATTGAACTGTCAGGGTTTAAATTTGACCTCAGTTTGTCTCGCTTTAGTCGGGCCTCACTGTTGAGCTTTCCGTTGTATTGCCTTCCCTTGTCTGTCAAAGCTCTCTGTAAACTCTGTTTTTAAAGGTGCTGTATAAATAGTTATGATGAAATTTGCTATTATTATTATTAGTTGCATTCTTCAAAAATCACCAAAACACCGGTTCAAACCGTGATCAGTGTAGCTTAAGTTCAGCAAGAGCTAATGATAATATGAATCCAAATTGCCACACCCCTTTCACAGTCACCCATCAATAGATAACATATTTGGGAAAAAAAAGAAACACTTAGATGCGATGCACTATATAATTGATCCTCTTCTCCACACGTGTCTTAAAACCTGCATTCTCTCTAGTGTCCACCAGGGGGCGACTCCTCTGGTTGTATAGAAGTCTATAGAAAATGACTCTACTTCTCTCTTGATTTATTCCCTCAGTAAACATTGTAAACATGAGTTTATGTCTCAATCTCTAGTTTCAAGTCTTCTTCAATACAGCATGATGTTCATTTAGTACATGATGGTCCATTTAGAGTCACACAGACCATAAAGCAGGGGATGCTTTAGGGCGGGGCTTACTGTGATTGACATGTCTCTACCAGACGTATACGGCGTCACTACGTTACTCCTCCTCAGTCCAAATATGGTAACTTCCGCTCACTGGTTGAAAAAAGGCCAAGATGGCGACAGCGAAATCGCCAGAACTCAAGGTTTCAAAATGGCCGTCCACAAACCAATGGGTGACTTCACGATGCATTGACTCCATTTATTCCCCGTTATTTACATCTCCACTGGCTCATCAGCCGTTTCGCCGACTCGCTTTGGGGCGTTTGTGTGATCGGGCCCTTCGAAGGAACCACGAAAGATTCATGTCTCAGCCCGGGAGCACGAAAACGTCTCGTACCATTGTTCTGTCATTTCCTGCAGCGCTTCCCTTCGCCTGCCGATTCAACAGACTGGCAGCCCCGTTGTGTTTGCATATCTTCTGACAGCGCACAATCTGGACCAGAAAGCAGCTACTTTGACAAAGGAGAGCTTCACCTCGGGGCAAACACAAGGGAAAACCTGCAGTTTGCATGTTTGTCTCGTTACGTGTTTCAAGGCACACGCAGACAATTGTGGCGCTCGTAGGTCTGCCGATCCCAGTCATAGGGCCACACAGCTGCGCAGGGTAATGAGGGACAGGGATAGGGAGGGATGCCACAAGGACAGCAGGGAGCAGCTTGTTAGCATAGTCCTCCGCCACAAAAGATGTTGCAAAGTTTCTGTGGCGGTTTAATTGGACGATCTTGTCAGCGTGTTTGTATTTCTAGGACAAGATGACAGCAGGCAACGCACTTCTATCTACAGATTAACAATGTGGGCACGAATAAGACTGCTGCCAACTTGGACAAGGTTTTACAGATAATTTACGTTGGACACATTCTTCGACTGTTGAAAGTTTTCTGTAAGATCTCTGCGAGGAACTGAACGTGTAAATGAGAAGCCCGGACGACGTTACCTGTCTCTGATGTTGCACGTGTCGAACTGAAGCTCGTTGTGTTGTCCCAGCGATCCTTGCTGAACACGATTGAGGTCCATCGGCTGGCCGTTGATGAACATGAGCCGCACACATCCCTGGAAGTCCGGAGTCAGGTTCTGACAGTCCGCTGTGGGACATCCTGCAGGGCAGTGACACATGACGCAGCCGGTTACTGTACGAGCACATGCCAACCTTTCATGCTCTGGTCAATTCAGAGATTTGGGGCGATTTAGTTTTCCTTCAGGCTGAAGGAAAACATCCAAAATACACATTTAGCAGTATATTGTAGATTTCTAGATAATGACGTATTAAACATAAAAATTCTGAAAACTTGTCATACAAAAAAAGAATCCTCTTAATGTGAGTGATGAAGTGGTGAATATTCACCTGTAGAGTCGTCTTAATGTGAGTGATGAAGTGGTGAATATTCACCTGTAGAGTCTTCTTAATGTGAGTGATGAAGTGGTGAATATTCACCTGTAGCGTCTACTTAATGTGAATGATGAAGTGGTGAATATTCACCTGTAGAGTCTCTTAATGTGAGTGATGAAGTGGTGAATATTCACCTGTAGCGTCTTCTTAATGTGAGTGATGAAGTGGTGAATATTCACCTGTAGCGTCTTCTTAATGTGAGTGATGAAGTGGTGAATATTCACCTGTAGTGTCTTCTTAATGTGAGTGATGAAGTGGTGAATATTCACCTGTAGTGTCTTCTTAATGTGAGTGATGAAGTGGTGAATATTCACCTGTAGTCTTCTTAATGTGAGTGATGAAGTGGTGAATATTCACCTGTAGAGTCGTCTTAATGTGAGTGATGAAGTGGTGAATATTCACCTGTAGAGTCTTCTTAATGTGAGTGATGAAGTGGTGAATATTCACCTGTAGCGTCTACTTAATGTGAATGATGAAGTGGTGAATATTCACCTGTAGAGTCTCTTAATGTGAGTGATGAAGTGGTGAATATTCACCTGTAGCGTCTTCTTAATGTGAGTGATGAAGTGGTGAATATTCACCTGTAGCGTCTTCTTAATGTGAGTGATGAAGTGGTGAATATTCACCTGTAGCGTCTTCTTAATGTGAGTGATGAAGTGGTGAATATTCACCTGTAGTCTTCTTAATGTGAGTGATGAAGTGGTGAATATTCACCTGTAGTCTTCTTAATGTGAGTGATGAAGTGGTGAATATTCACCTGTAGCGTCTTCTTAATGTGAGTGATGAAGTGGTGAATATTCACCTGTAGAGTCTTCTTCATGTGAGTGATGAAGTGGTGAATATTCACCTGTAGAGTCTCTAAATGTCTGTAATGTAACTAAGCGTCTCTAGGACGTTTCCTCTCAAAGACTTTGTTCTCAGACTCTGATGATAAATCTCCACTTCAGCAGCTCTTACATTCACCAAACTTCACTCGTTCATTCCTCTCTGTGTGCTGAAGGTTCACACAGAGGGGTTTGTTCACACAGCATTCAGAGACTCATTTATACAACATTTTATTCATAAAAACATGGAGAGAATGCTTGTTTTTATTGCTGTTGACAGTATTGTTGTATTTATGGGCTGATACAAAGAGATATCTAAAATTCCCTCTATAAAATCCTTTGACTCTAATATGGCAACAAAATGAAACAAGAATTTTAATTCTGGTTTTATCCAATGCTCAGATTGCTGGACTTGAAATGTATGCAAATAAGCATCTATTCAATAAGAGAATGCCTCATTTGCATATTTGAACGTACATCTTCTGAAAACCCGGCGTACAAACAATGATTGTCTTATTGTCTGTGATCAACTGAGGAAGATTCGTGCCGATATCTGCAGTAAAACATGTTGGACCCTGTTCTCCTGATGGGAAGTCTCCCCACTGTTGCAAACACACTGCGAGAATCCACAAACCTCCAAAGTTGAAGTTGCCTCTGGATTCCAGTTGCTCCCACAGTTCGATGGAGGAGGACGGCTCACTGTCCACGGTCAACGTGATCCGTTGATTGCTCGCGTTGAGACTCACAGAGTGCCACAGGCCGTCGTTGACTCGGTGACCTAAAGAACAACACCTCACATTAAGCTTCCGCGAAACGGCGCTTCAACCGTCTGCGGCACAGAAAGAGACATTGTCTTCATCTCCCTGTAGACTCTAGACCTTGAGGCCGGGAGGAATGTTCCGGTTCACGTGCTATCGGGGCAATAACGGCCACAGGACAACATGGCAGCGTGTCATTCATTGCACCTGAGTTTGGGATGAGCTCAACATCCACTTTTAATGTTGTAATCGCTGCCATCAAGTCTCCACATTTCCTCACAACACGTTCTGCAGTGGTGTGCAACTTCGCCGACACAAGGGACCGTAGCGGAGCTTCAGGCCTCCTCCATCACTCGCAGCCTCAAAACAAGACTCCCTCCCTCCCCCGCTCTGTCACCTGTCAACAACGTTCTCGCTGCATATTTTATCATCGTCGGATGAAAGTTAAATTGTTAATAGAAAGACTACGTCAGCATTTTTTGTGTTAATTAAATGCGCTAACTTCCGAGTGGAATATTTCCCCTGCTTCAAAACGTTGTGACGGTTCGCTGAAAGGGGCAACTTCGGCATTTTCTAACCTGGACCGTGTTTCCTCACATGTCTGTGTCTAAGTGACACACGGGGACAGCATTGTGTCATGTGACGGTGGACACGGCAGTGAGAGTTAGAGGAGAGCTGCTGTTGTCAGAGGCCGTTGTGTTGGAGTACAGAAAGCGTCGTGGCTGAATATTCGGCTCATTTCCACAATGTGGACGCAACGCAAGATTTCCCAACGAGATTTTACGAAAGAGACTATCAAGATCAAGAGAAAGTTAAAGAAAAGGGTTTTGTTTGTCTGTAGGGTTCTTCCCATAATGTTGTCATTATGACACCTATAATAACAACCTGAGCCCGTCAGCGGCAGAAACACGCACACAGTGGACGCGCATTGACAGTGAGGTGTTGCCCCCGAGCGAGTACATTGCCGCCTGTTTATTGGCAGCTGTCTGCAGCGTTCTCCTTCAACACCGGACCAATATTAAAACATGTTGTCCCCATTAGACACTTAGTCACAACAACATGGGCAACATGAACAATACCTAAGTTACCCTTTAACACAATACGTCCATACCTGGAGGTAAAAATGCATCAAGCTGAAGAACAGTTTGAACCCATGCAGTCTTTAAAATAACCTGATTAAACCCAAAGAGACGAGTAATCGGCCAACTCATCTTGAAATCCTGTCAAATTGACAACGACAGCTCATCTCACGGAGCCGCAGCTTCCGAGAGGAGGGAGCGCACGCGACTGCGGCAGTGATGGTGAATGGAAATGACCGAGCCGCGAATGGACCGAGCCGTGCCATTAGTGACGGACCAAATCAGCGTCCCCGTCGAGCTGCGCTGTGGTTCTGGGGGCATCAGAGGGGACGTGACGGTCACGCAGAGTGCACACTGGGAGTTATTTTTGGCTGGTCTGAAATCAGATCCGGGCCGGGCTCTTGGGAGAAATTGAGAATTTCGCGAACGATCCAATGACGCCTGTCGCTGCCAGAAAAACCCTTCATCCCAGAGGAGTGCGAGCGCCATTGGTGTTGCTTTCTCCACACCATTGACTGTTTCATGGTGGAAGCAGCGGCGCCGCCGCCAGGGCCTGCTGCCGCGTGTCAGCGGGAGTTCCTCTCCCCCAGCCCAGATATATTTATATTTATATGTATATATGTATGTGTATATATCTCATGATCTCTTTGCTGTCCTGCTGCTGGCCAAGCTCCAAGCGTCAAAGTACTATCTAGGACACATATCTGGTGTTTTTTTCAGTAACCTGTTGCTGAAGAAGAATAACATATTTCCCTGTTCTGTCTGAGACGACAGCTCTGAGCCCCGCCGCCGCCGCCTCCTCCAGGAAATACACAGTTTCATGTGACAGCTTCATGCCATTACTGGAAGGAAAGAAAGAAAGAAAGAAAGAAAGCTGCAGCGGCCTCAAGTCCTCGACAAGCGCATCTGGCAGTCGATGCAGAGTGTGGTGAATGAAACAGAGGCTCAATTGTGGATGTTGTCGCCCGTGATAGGCACTTGTGTGTCTCCTGGTGTGACAAACATGTAACATTAAGACGGTGCTGCCGGTGCACATCCTTTTTCTGGGCTGAACGGAGGAAGACGCAGATCGATTTTGTTTTCCACATCAACGCTCTTGTGCACTTAAGCTCCAGTACAGCACTTTATCAAACAGGACCCAAGTGCATTTAAGTCTACTTTTCAAACTAGAAAAAAAAAGAAACGTGATGTTTCATGAAAAACAAAAAACGACAAGAAGAGCGGGGTTTAAATTTAGAAAGTTGAAATTATTCGCAGAGACTTTTGGAGCCCTGCAGCTCAGTTTAATGAGACACCTCTGCTGCATTCGACACTGCTGTGAGAGTGGTGACAAAAGGGTGACACCTGCTATGATACCCACCAACTTGCCTTTCATTTTAATTAATATCCTCGGTTTTGAGATTCACAATTTCCCTCTTTCTCTCGGTGTGAACAGAGTTCGGAACGCGCATTGTTGCAGGTGGAAAGGAGAGATAGTGCTGCACATTACAGCAGCTCCGAGCGGCAGCGACAGGTACCTCGTTTAACATATCCGTAGCCCCGCGCAGCACGCTGTTTACTGACCCAGCTGATCCGTACGCACCGCAGGAACAATACACATTTACCAGCAGTGAGTCCGCTTCTCTCTGCCTGGATCTCACTGCTCGGTTATGATTCAGCACATCCATCACGAGGACGATTTCCAGCTGCTCCAAGTAGCATGCACCCTACTTTGGGACCCTAATGAAATTAAGGAACGTTACCCCCCGTGTCTGTGGTTAACGCAGCACATTCACTCAGGATAAATCTGCGTTTTAATCACATTTACTGGCTACATCCGAGGGCTTATCTCTCTCAGCACGCTTACAATGTTGCAGACCTCTGTGCCGGGGAGCTGGGTGAGCCCCCTAAATTTGTAACCGAGATGCTATCAGAGCTTTTGCTCGATAATAATTCCAGCGCTGACCGTCAAACAATCCACCCGAGGGGTTAGAAAAACAAACAAACAAGGAATCCTGCAAATAAGTGGATTGATAAATAGATAAATACCCCAAATTACTGAGAAGTCAATTCCTACATGTCAAACTAATATCACACTCTTCACTGTGCTAAATTAATTAGCAGTGAAACGTTTCCTGACACGTTATTGCAAATAGGAGGCGGATGCCAGGTCACACTGCTCGTGGGCTGCTCGTCCCCCGTGCAGATTGGTAATTAAATACAGCTTGAGGTAAATTATATAAAAGGAAATATTGTCTGTTGGCTGAGGTTGTCTTCTCATCTATAATTCCCTGCAGCCCACCATCTGCTGAAAGTCTGGCTTCCCCAAACAATCACGGGTATCTGTGTTGTATTTACTAAGCATCCCGTACAGAGGATTGAACGATTTTTCCTCTCCGAGTAATTCCAAGAAAATAAACTTTTTTTTTTTTGTTGTTTATTGAGGACAAAGGTGTTAAAAAGTAAGTCGGATGAAATTACTTGCGCAAGCCAACGTATTCGGTCTCCACATTGTGGATTAGTGCCGCACTGTCTTTCTTCATGCCTTCCTCTCATACTCGATTCCTTTCCTCGGCCGCTCTCCTCCTCGCGAGGAGAGAGGAGTCGAGGACACAGGCAGAGGCATCCTGACCTCGGTGTCGTCATTTTAAAGCAAACGTCACCGAGAGCAATGAACAGCTGCATCAGATGTTCACCGTTTCGTTTTTACACGTCAGAGGTGGCAAAAAGACATCCGCTCTCCTCGAGACGCATTTCAGGATTCCAGGAGTCCTTCAAGATGGAGCTGTGAGATCGATGTCAGGGTCGCGGGCAGGAGGACAGAGGAGATAGGACACCAGGAGACAGGAGGCAAAGAATAGAGGTGAGAAGAGCGTCCTGTCTCAGTGGAGTGACACAGACAAGCAGCCAGGTGAAGGAAACAGAGTCGCTGGTTCACTTAAAGGGGCTCTGTGGAATTTTCCCGGTAAACAAACAAAAGGTATGTTTTACCCACTAACACCTACAGTGTGTATCCTGCAGCTCCAAGAAGCATATTTCCTTCATCATGAAACATTTCCAAATTATGTTTTAAATCCAGCATTGTTAGCATCCGTGTTTACTAGCTTGCAGTCTTCTACTCTCCTACCTCTGCTGGCTCTTTGCAGCAGATCAAAGCAACCGGTTTAGTCGTGAGAAACCGTCGGCAGGACCGTATATCGCATCACCTTTGTGACACGACACACAAATAGAACCGGGGAGCCGCGTATAGAAACTGCTCTGTAGCGCGACTACAGCCAAACGAGAATTACCGCCGAATGAATCTGCCGACCAGACGAGTTCAGGTTTACATTCATGTCTGACAAAAATGTCACTACTTCATCGTTTTATCCAGTGTGTGGTCGAAGGGGTTTTGAGACCCTTTGATTGACACCTCAGACCCCCTGAAAGCCTCAATAGCAGAATTTCGGGGGTCTCTGAAATCACAAGACAATTATTTGTCACTAAAATGTCTTCTTAATAACTTACCAATGTCCAGCATTGAAAACCGTGACCCCTGACTGCCACCGGGGGGGTTTTGCACACTGATGTTAAGCACTTTAGAGATACTTTTGTGTGATATTGTCATCATTAGCATTTGAATTCTTGAATTATGGCCAAAAATGAGTCTTGTGAAGTCACAGTGACCTTTGACCACCACGTTTGAATCAGTTCATCCTTGAGTCCAAGTGGACTTTTGAGACAAATGTGATGAAAACCTCCCCAGGACAATCCGATAACATAATGCCGACGGCCCTAAAACATAAAGTACACCCACTCATATTTCAAACAGTGAACTGATCTTTGGAGATTATCAAATCCACTTACCGGTAATCACACTTATATATATTCACAACGGTTCTAGAGCTTGTGAAGTCCTGCGGTCAAAGCATATTTCCACGTGTGCTTCCCTGTGAACTCACCGGCAGAGGCTT
Organism: Lycodopsis pacificus; assembly: GCA_028022725.1. Taxonomy (NCBI): domain Eukaryota; kingdom Metazoa; phylum Chordata; class Actinopteri; order Perciformes; family Zoarcidae; genus Lycodopsis; species Lycodopsis pacificus. The sequence goes on along the minus strand of CM051688.1, from coordinate 3,482,831 downwards.
CTGATTTGGCTCGCCCCGAGCCGCGGAGGGTCAGCTGCAGCCGGCTGCTGTTGATCCGCAGCTCCAGCCGGTGGGGCTCCGGGTCCAGCTGCACGGAGAGCAGCAGCCCGTCCGGGTTCCACGTCCTGAACTGCAAGCGGACGGAGAAGCCCCCCGTGGCAGACGGCGCCGACGGAAGTGACAGGAAGCTACTGCTGGAGCTCAGGAAGGTGCAGGCCACCAGCTGGGGCGGCGAGCAGGAGAAGGTCACGTTGCCCTGGAGCAGGAGAAAGCCCAAAGGACACGGATTCACACGGACCGTCCGCTGCATGCCGGAGCGACTTAGTCTCACGGGAGGTTCTTTGTGACATGTCGGGAAATAAACGCCATGGTGATAGAAACAACAAAAGGGAACAGATGGTTTAAATGAAGAATCGTGAGCGAAGCCCCACCCAAACTAATTAAATGTAACCTTCAAGCTGTTCAATTATCCGTCATCAACTATCAATTCATCATCCGCAGCAATTTCTACTTCCTTGAATATAAATTCATAATAATGATGCAAAAGGGCTGCCACACTTTGTTGTGTACGTGAAAACATGGTCAATACCACCCTCATTTCTGTCCATTACGTATTATCCAGCCTCACAGCACCTCTGAAGCTCGCCGGCATGTTCTTCTTCACTAAATATAAGCTTTTAGTGCGCTTCAGAGGTGCTGCTAGGACTGCTTTTATATTTACACACACGAGGCAACCTGAAGGCTCTGAATGAGACGCAGCAAGCTTTCAAGTCCAAAACTCCTCAGAGCAACGGACGTGGTCTCAAGAGCGAGAACGTCTTCTAAGGGCGGGGGGGAGGGAGGGGGGGTTGATGGGCCAAACAAACAGGACTTTCACTCAGGAGGCCGCTGTTCTTGTCCCGTGTGAAACCACAAGTTCAGATTTAAATAAAGAGGCTGTGTTCTTCAAGTGAGCAGATGCATGGATGTGTGAGAGCATCAAAGGGAGCTAAGCCATGGATTCGTCTCCAATGGAGTGAAGACATCTTTCCCATTACAAATGATGTTTTCCTGTCCCGCCCAGCAGAGAGGAGGATATCCCTTCATATGCTGCAAACCCGGCCAAGCAGATCATGCTGTCTGAACCTAACTGCAACCGTTTGACGTTAGTAACACACAAGGCTGTCCCAAAGCAAAGTATCTCCACTAGGGATGAGATCGCTTTGTTTGAGAAGAGCCAGGCTAGCCACTTCCCTCCGTTTCCAGTCCTTATGCTAAGCTAGGATAGCTCGGATGTTTCCAGAAAGTGGATATGAAATAGTGCCGATCTTCAGACTCTGAGCAACAAAAGGGAACAACAGCATTTCTCAAGATGTTGAACTATTCGTATGGAGCCAATCAAAGCGTTGACAAACTCATTTTGAACATTTGCTCTCGTTGTTTGGCACTTCCCGTCTCAATTAAAGAGTTAAATAAAGATACATTTTTTCTGAGGTTGTCTAAACTCCAAAGTAAGCAGAAATGTGGAAAAGCCTGGATCCAAGCTGGACCCATGGCATTTATTTGCTCCAGACCAACATGGTCGAACCTCCAAGACAAAGACAAACATTACAGTTTACATTTCAGCGTAATTGTGAAGAGGTGGTGTTAGGTACGTTCAAACACAGACCGGCTAAGGTCAGAGTCCCATTAGTCCCGTTGCCTGCAGGGCAGCACACAGCAATCACAGCTCTTTGACTCTCAATGTGATTCTCTCCCATCAACCTCAGGGAGATAGTCCCATTGAAATTCCATTACAGCTGCCATCATGACAGCCTCGCCGCCTCTGTTGTCAGCGAAGGCCTTTTAACGCAGCAATCAGACTTTAAAGGCAGACGGTGTCTCAGATGAGATGTGGCGTGTGGATCTTTGGCCGACCTCTCTGATTTGTGTAGTGGTGGTGGGGGGATTCAAACGAATCCATTCGCACACTTGGACTTAATGACATTGTAGTTAGGATCACAATGGATGTCATGATTGTTTTTACCCTTATTCTCTCCTTCCAGGTTCTGACCAGAATGCCTGAAGAGAACAATGTGGCGCAGCAAGGAGAAATAGTCCGTCCGCCATTTTAGTGCAGAGAGAAATATCTTAATTGCTATCGGACTGCCATGACACCTTTTGCAGACATTCCTGGTCCCCAGAGGATGTCTCCTCATGACTTTGGTGATCTGCTGACTGTTCCTCTCGCACCACCGTGAGGTTAACATCTGCGGCTTTGAGTTCAACATCTGAACAACGAGGGATGTAACGATACCAGGAACCTCTGGTAAAACCAAGGTACGAAACCAAACAATAAATCCCATGTACTGTACCGTGCACTCCTTTATTAATGTTTGCATACTGATACTATGAATAATCCCTAATAATCCGCCTCAGATTTCTGCTAACAGTTAACTAGCGCTCAGTAATCATGCTTTAACTTTATTACCTCCAACGTTTTTATATCATATATTTCAGCCCCCCCGTCATACAGGAGACGTATACGAACGGCAGACAGCCGTCTCTCGTCGTCAGCCTGCAGAGACTCCAGTCTGCACTGCCGCTCTACACACTTTACCACTAAACCATAGAATTACACTGAATATGCAATATATGTGGAAATTGATATTGTACATGTGCTCTTGTGCACATTCTGTTTCTTTGTCTCTCTCTTCATACGCCATCAAATCGGTTTCCATCACCACCACAGAGACTGTTCAATGCCTTTCAAATGGAGGAGTGGCGCCTCACATCCCGGAGCTTTTGAAAGCAGTAATTGTATTTCCCAGACGGGAAGCACGAGGACGACACTGAGCTCAAGGGTGGACTCAACCTGGGTCCACACGTGGAAGGCTGAAGATTTCAGAGTGTTCATGTCTGTCAGCAGTGGAGCAGAAACAATATCACCATTAAAATAATGGTACATTGTATTCCACTACATTCATCTGTAATTACTAGATGCCTTCATGTTTTACCTGCTAAATACATGTTGGTACATTTCGTGTAAATCAAATTAAAATTTGTGTTTTTGTGAAAAAAAAAAGAATATTGGCCGACATGTTCACAGATTTTCAAGAACTAAAATATTGATATTTACGAGACAGAGCTTGACAGATAATATCTGATACATTTCACAGTGCTGTTGGCACGACACTGGACTCACCACGCTGTGTATCTGTGGCTTGCGTCTCTTCGCCAGGTCGATGACGTTGATCCCGTTGTAGTAGAGGTTTTCCACGCAGCCGTGGAAGTTCTTCCTCAGAAAGGTGCCGGGTTTACCAGGCAGCGGGATGCCTCCGAAACTCAGCTTTGATGAGAGGAAACGAGAAAGCAGCGGCGGAGCTCTCAGCATCCGATGCAGAAATCGATCCAATACAAACAAGTACAAAATTCTATGCTATATTTATAAAAAGGAATATTTACATAATATGAATTTCACCTTCTGTTCTGTATTTTGCTGTATGTTAAAACCGTCACAGTCTCAAAATACACATGCTCACACACACTCTCACTAGTTGCACAGCTGAGTCAGTGATTCAGCGAGTGAGCGAACAACACCCACTCGCTGGATCCAAGCATACACCGCAGAGCCACTGTTCTGCGTACAGTATTCTGGTCATGGTGTGGCGCATGCTGTTTAGTTCCACCGGAGGGAAATCTTAATGCTACAGCAGTTTGGGAAATAAGTTTCCCTTTATTCACCTCGACAATGCTCCCCCGTGCACAGAGAGCGGTGCGTAAAGAAAAAGCTTTCTACCGATTTTGCAGTGGAGGAACTTGGCCGGCCTGCACAGAGCCTATTACACCTTTGGGATGAAGTGGAACTTGTGACTGTGAGCCAGACCTCAGCATCACCCAACATCAGTGTTGGACCTCAATAATTCTCTTGTGACTGAATGGAGGAAAGTCCCTGCAGCCAGGTTCCAAAATCCTTTTGAGAGCCGTCCCAGAAGAATTGAGGCAGCAGATTAATGGCCTTTTTCTAACCGCTGTCCAGTGTCCTCACACGGCTGCTCAATCCAGGAGTCAGTATGCATGTTGTATTTCAACACCGGCTGCAACTGTGCAAATTCAAACTGCATCTCTGAAGGTGCTTTTATCAGGATTACACCCGTAGCTTTCCATTCTCATGCAGATTAAAATAACTGTGGCAGAATTAATATTAGTCATTCTTCGTCATTTTTCAAACAACGGGTTCTTGATTTTAGAATGAGGCAGAAAACAAACTGCCGGCTTCTGATTCCAGCCGGCAATCGTCTGTCGCAACAATATTTGATCGTTTCAAATCTCTATAAACAAAGCACAAAGTGTGTGCAGAATCTGTCGACAGGATTCTGGTATCGGAAGCACTCTGGTTTCCATTTGTGGTCCGAATAGTATTGACCAACCAGTTCCCAGCAGGCACGGTTGACTGCAGGTGAACAGTCCGTGTGGAGAGTAAGAGGATCTGGGAACCTATCGGCTGCCGTCTGATGATGATTTAGCTTCTTGTGGTTTAACATCTGCTTGTAAACATCGTCTCTCAACTCCAACTCCAGTCACCGACAACTAGCAGCGCACGGAATTAGAAGTCTTGGCCCAGATACCCGCTGGCTCAACCAGAAAACCCCAGAAACACAGCCTCTTGCCCCCAGGAGATTCTTACGAATCCCTTCACCCCTAACCCATCTCACTCCTCATGCCTGAACCTGACCAGTCCACCCAACGACAGAAACGAGTCTGTGCAGCCTGGTATTCCTTTCAGACAATAAAAGTAACTCATCTCTGCAACGTTTCTCTCTTTTCTATCGTTCATAACAGAGACGTCATTTCCAAACATGCCGTTTCCCGAGCTCACAGTGAGTACACAGCCTCTGTTTGCTGAGGTACTCCAAGGCTCCTCACTAACTCCACTCAGCTCATCACTGTGTTATTAGTGATCGGGTTGTCTGGACCTCACTGCTTGAATTCATCACGAGTTATATTCAGGTTTACAAAGCTGTATATTGTGAGTGAATGATGGCGTGGGCTCACCTCGTAGTCCACCTCCAGTGAGTGCCCCTCCCCTTTGGTGTGGAAGTGCTGCGTGTGGGAGTCGACCGTGAGGTTGACCTGCTTGTTGAAGCGCTCTATGTGAACGGAGTGCCACTGCTGGTCGTCCAGCAGGCTACCCACGGTGACGGCAACGCGGCCGCTGCTGAACATCAGCCTGCTGTCGTCTGCAGAAGCACAAAGGAAACGGCAAGGAACGCAGTGAGCAGCTTCACAATGCATTGGTGTAGAGTCAGCTGTAGGTCAACCATGTGCTGGTTTAAACTGTTCAACTGTGCACATTTTCTTATTATCTCTTTTTCAGCATGTTGTGATTGAAATGCATTTGCTTGGAAAACAGCAATCTGACTTAAAGATAGATCTGTTAGCCTGACAAATTCAGCAATTAGAAGACATCTTTGTGTTGTTGTGTCACTAGAACTGAGGTGAGATGTAAAAACCACCTCGCTGCTGTAACACCTCTCAGTCCCGACTGTGAGACGAAATGCTCTTGGAAATAAAAAAAAAAAATAGATTTTTCGAGAGGGAGAGGCTCAGAGAGCGGTTCACCTAAGTTGAGGTAGAGGTCCAATCTTCCGCGGTGCAGCTCCAGGGTGATGTAATCTCCTCTCTGCCCCTCTCCGTGCAGCAGCACGCCCTCGGCCTGGTGGCTCTTGAAGCGCAGAGAGATCACGTCCTTCACCGTCGACATGGACTTCTGGTTGAACCGATACAGCAAGGAGCTTCTGCCGTCAAAGTCTGCCACGTACGACTCTACAGGAGAACCACAGCGCCTCGTACATCAGTGTCGCAAACTGTACTTCCAATAAGTGATGCAAAGAAATGTTCTACGTGATTTAAAATGTGCTCTACTTGGTAACACTTTCTATGATGCCCAGGTCTATAATGCATCATAAACATCTGCTTTTAGAACGTTATAATTGTAGTTGTAAGTACTCATGAATATGTATTTCATAAATATTTAGAAATGAATGTTTTTTATGAGAATAATTTGAACAAATTGAAAAGCATTTTTTAATGACTTACATACTCAAGTGTCATGATTCTTGACTCACAGTGTATATTAATAATCCATTATAACATTTTAATAATGCATTTTAATCACTATTATAATTATAATGAGTGTTTATAATATACAGTATTATACAGTTTATAATGCATTATATACATAGAAAGTGCCACCCACAATTCTGTTAAATGTTGTTACCATCCAGTCACTGTCTGGAAAATTGCTCTCATAATTTAGTCTGCATTGATTCATGAGCGGAACGCAATCAGAACATTTTCCAAATGATCTGCCAAACATTCATCTCACTATTAACTGTTAATTACTAAATCACATGCATGTTAAAACACAAGACAACCCCGAATGGATAATAACAAATGAGTGGTGTGTCATTAAGAGGAGTGTGTTCAGAGTCTCATCTCAAATGAGATGGAGTCTTTGTGTGTGTGTGTGTGTGGGGGGGGGGGGGGGGGGGAAGAGATTGATCGCATTGACGCGAGCTACAAGATTTAGTGTCGGAAGTAAAGATTCTCTGGGGATCGATATCCGCCCGTCCCCCAGAGACATGACGTTTAATTTAAGGCATAGCATGCCCACTGGCTGCAATGTATTAAATGAAATTAATTTGAACACCACAATAATCTATCCAGCGGCAGCAGCATCGCAGCAATCAAACAATTATAAATGTGTTTAAAGTAGCAGAAGCCCAGTATTTTTAAAAGTGGAGTGAAAACCGAAAAACAGATATTTTACAGGAGACGTGCAGCTCAATCTAAAAGGAAGGAAATAAAAGATATGGACCCAAACTTGTCATCATAATGAGAAGCTCTCCCTGTGTCACTCCCATCATTCATGTACAATTGATTTCAGGGAGAACAGATCTGAGATCGACGGCGTTGTCGGTGTCACCTCTATATAATCCTGCTTCAGAGACACACTCCCGCATACACGCTCCCGCAGACACGCTCCCGCAGACACGCTCCCGCAGACACACTCCCGCATACACTCCCCCGCAGACACGCTCCCGCAGACACGCTCCCGCAGACACGCTCCCGCATACACGCTCCCGCAGACACGCTCCCGCAGACACGCTCCCGCAGACACGCTCCCGCATACACGCTCCCGCAGACACGCTCCCGCAGACACGCTCCCGCATACACGCTCCCGCAGACACGCTCCCGCATACACGCTCCCGCAGACACGCTCCCGCAGACACGCTCCCGCAGACACGCTCCCGCATACACGCTCCCGCAGACACACTCCCACATACACACTCCCGCAGACACACTCCAGCAGACACTCCCGCATACACACTCCCGCATACACACTCCCGCAGACACACTCCCGCAGACACACTCCTGCATACATTATCCCGCAGTAGAAGGAGTGTGACCTTTCTCGGGTCTGCCGACGGCAGATTAGCACTTTCTGTAACATAAGTCATCCATCAGTTGTATTGTGCATCATTCTGTATTTTCAGCGGTTTATGAGCAGACGCATGAATCCACAAAATGTATCGAGTAATGGAGGAGCAGGGAGTACGAGAGGCAGCTTGGGTTGTATACCTGCTTATTGGACATGCTTATGGTGGGATATTCTCACAGTGTTTCCCAGCACATTAATCCAGCGGCTCATCTAGTTAGTGCTGCCTCCCCATGTGTGGGAGAGGTGTCAGTGGATCGTCATTACATGTGTTTTAAAGCAATGTTCAACAAACTGGAAGTCTGTGTCACAGACTTCCAGTTTGTTTTAGCATCTCATTACGATTACATGGAGAGAATTATTGTACTGTAATATTTTACAGTTGTATCTTTTCAGACAATAATTGTCTTCAAAAATTCATGATCTTTGTTATTGTTGTTCTCTGGTATTATTCATGATTGTGTCCACTCTCAAACATTTACACGGTTTTCTGTGAGCAGGGTTTTGTCCTTGTGTTTTTCCGATTCTCAGTTTCCCGTGCGTGCTCTGTGTTCCTGTAGCCGTGCCCTGTATTTCTTCCCTCGTACACCTGTTTAGTGTCTAGACTCGTCAGCCTTTTTGTTGCCAGTCCTCGTGGTCTTGTTATAGCATTTCCTCCCTCATTCCAGTTCCCTGCCCAGTCCAGCTGTGCAGCGTCTCGTGATTAGCAGCACGGGTGTTCATACCTGTCTGTTGTTTGAGTTCTTTGTCAGTTTGTCTTTAGTTGAAGCTGCCTCGGTGTTCCTCGTGACCTGCCTGCCTGAGTTTCCTGGTATCTCTCTGCTATGTGTCCCTTTGAGAGTAAATAGTTTCTGTGTCCTGCCGGTTGCTGTCTCTGCATTTGGATCCACCTGTCTGCTTCCAACGATGACAATGTTCCCAGAAATGGCACATGCCAGCTACCGTATATTAATTACTTGTTCTATCTGGCGTGTGCTTCAGCACTTGAGGCCAGTGTGTGTCACACTTAGTACTTACTTTGTCCTTTTTTTATCAAGTATTGATTTGATACCAGTGTGTTAAAAAACAAAAAAGTGATCCAGATATAATTCCCTCTCACATATATTGTAAATTGCTGTGACAAAAATCTCCCTCAAACAACTGTTTTTCGCTAGAAACTACATTTTTCAAGATGGCATTTAAACACATCCTCACAACATTGTAATTCACTGTTGCCCAACTCACTGAAGACAGCTTGAACGCGTCATAATGGAACTCAATGCAAACTCCGTTAACGTTAGCCGTTAGCTCAGTTATTTAGCCAAGCAGCACTGTGCTGCCCACCGGCTGCTAACAGCTAACAGCTAACGCTAAGTAGCTCTCCTGAGCATTTAAACAAGGATTTGTTGTTCACAATGTAGCATTGATCACAGGTGTGTTGTGCTAGTTTGCACATGCTCAGTAACGATCAAGCAGGGTGCATGTATCGGGTAGCAAGTGACAAGTGTTGTTGTTGTTGTTCCTGTGTAGCGTAAATGAGCTGATGAAGTATAACAATGACTCACATACTCACCGATACCCAATCTAGTATTTTAGGCCAAATCTGAAGTATGATGCTCATTAGCATCTCATTTTTCATATGTGCGTGACGTGGGACACCTTCTGTCGTGGCAGAGAGCAATGATCCAGTGATACGACTCCCAAGTAAACACTCATATCATCCCGAGATATTAAGTATTCAATTTGTGTTTTTTTACAATCAAATTGGTCAATTCTGAATACAAACAACATTGCATATCATGAGAGAAAGAGATAAGTAATTATAGTGTTGGTGTTAATCGGCCCGCTAGCACGAGTGAGAGCATTAACAACATCAGAGTCAGAACAAGCAAAGTAATGACCTGAGCTGCGTCGGGCATGTTTCTGCCTCATCTGGCTCCACTTTGTGTTTTTGCAGGTCATCGAGGTTCAATTACAAATCATTCCGCATTTTGCATCAAGAGAATGAGCCCCGCTCATCTCTTTGTTGTACTTGTTGCTGGGCGGTGATCATCCCCCTGTATATATATATGTTTCAGACCCGGCCTGTCGGCTTCTTGATTAGTCATTTCTCTGCTGTCTGGAGTATCAAACATCGTGTTAAAAGTAAGTGAAGAGAAAATGGCTCCCTAATTACTCTCCATCAAGAGAGAGTAGCTGCAGGTGCATAACTGAAGGAATCCTTCTAGGTGGTGTAAAGCACAGAGGTTTTTTTTTTGGATGTGTCGACTGAGTGCTTTCGGAGTGTGTTACTCACTGTAGGAGCAGCCGTACACCTCCACTCTGAGGCCCATCCAGCCGCTGGGGTTCCAGTCGAGAGGGACGAAGCGCAGGAAGCGCGTCCTCACCGGGTGGGACAGCTTGTTCTGGACGACGGCCTCCGAATTCACATTCCCGACAAATCTCTGCAGGAAAACAGAGCGACAGCGATTGATGGTGGTTGTGACCGAGGGCTCCGCTGAGAAACGAGAAAACGACCTCCGATCCAAAGTGAATGGTAATATTTGTACCGGTCTGTTTATTTAGCTGAATACTTGAAATATAAGCACAATAAAAAACAATCCTCAAATAGCACAGACAACAACCAAATGCTGACACGGCGAGGCCAAGGGCAATGTCCTCTTCCTATCCTTGAACACACTATTTGATGTAAAGTGATGAGAATCATCGTGTGGTGTGGAAATATGAGAATATCCGTTCAAGCAGATTCCACGCGAGCAGGAGGAGCATTCACCACCGAGGCAGCCGGGGGGCAATAGCGGCTCTCGTATTGTGTTTTCTCCCTGCAGAGCTAAAGAAACCTCTCTGAGTATATTGTGAGATGTCATTCTTCTTTCTTCTATTCCAACCCCTCCTCAACCCTCTCTCTCTCTCTGCCCCACACAAAGCCAGGGGACACAAACGAAGAGGAGAGCGAGTGAAAGATGGGTAAAAAAAATGACCTCTCCTCTCAAATGACTGACTACCAGCGTCTTCATAACTGATAGTAGGCAGGTGACACATCAGATCAATAAGGGCTCCTACTATAGAGAAACAGAAATATACATCATTGACAGCGGAGCTCCAGGCTTCTGTGGACAGTTCAACACATTCAGACCAAGCCAATAATTCAGCTTCCCGCAACAGCAGAGACACAATTACCAGCGGCACACACGGCCGTCCGGTGCCTGCAGAGCGCCGCGAAGCAGAAGCATCATTAAATGCACCGGGATGCTGCTACTTGGTAGATAATCAAGGCGACAGCGCGACTCTTCGGGCTGTTATTGTGATTTATGCCACCGCTTCCCCCATTTTGAGCCATTCATTGAGCGGAAATTATTTACACATGCACCGTTATTCACGTCCGCACAGGAGGGATGAACAAACGGCGCGCGGTTTTATACGTTCGGTCAAAGCAGATGTATTACTTTACCACTAAAAACTGCTTTTAGAGCAAAATAAATATGTGGGAACCCATTGGCGTTGGAAAAAAAACAAACAAGCCATACAAGCATGCAAACAAGCATGGCGCTTATTCTAATTCACGTTTTCCAAATGCTTTCAATCAAAACAAAATGAAATGTGGCCATCAGTGTTTTTTGGGGGTGAGAAGGGGATGGAGCTGATGAGAGCATGCTGCTGTGCTTGTGACACAGAGCTGTGAGCGTGGCCTCGTTATTTCCAGGCTTTGTGTGAGACACGCTGCAGCGGAAGAATATTTGATTGTTCCGCAGTCGAAATCTAAAGCCTTTCTGAATGTGGTTGATCTCCTTCATTGGGACTGCGTGGGTTGAAGTGATTTGAGTGGCAGTGATGGAAACATGAGCACGCGAGACATGGCATGACATCGTCTTTTTTCCCCATTGGAGCCCTGGCCTCTACGAACCAGCGACGACAAAGAACAGAAATACTAACTTATCTTCGTCTAAATAACCAAAACCAGTTGGCAGAAAGAAAGCGTGTTCATTTAGGACGCCATTGCAAAATGAAGGTAGATGTTTAGTGCATAGTTCATGGGGGGGGGGGGGATTATGAGACAATAGGCCCACCACCTCACATAGGAGCAACACAGACCTGATAGTTGTTTAGCCTCATCTGTCTCTTCATAGTCGTTGTGCGTCTTTCTGTGATTTTCTAACTTTGTTTTGGTCTTTTATGCTGATTTTTGTTTGTGGTTGTCTTTCTCTTTGTGTCTATTTCCAGTTTTTATGCATCTTGTTGTAGTATTTTTTGAGTCTCTTTGTAGTCGTTACGTATCTCTGTGTGGTTTCGTGTCTTTGTAGTTTTTTGTTGTTTCTTTTTATTATTTGGTAGTTTATTGTAATTTTTGTCTGTGGTCATTTTGCCCCTTTTTTAGTCTATGTGTGTCTCTTTGCAGTTGTTTTGCATCTCTTTGCAGTTGTTTTGGTCTTTTTGTAGTTTTCTTATGTCTGTTTGTAGTCATGTCATGTTTGTCTGTGGTCATCTCTGAGTCTCTTCCTGGTTGGTATGTTTTGTCTTTGAGTGTCATGTTGCACATGTTGGGCCCCTCGGCCTGTGCTCGGTAGGCCCGTTCAACTATCCAACCATGTCAGTTTGCTTTATTGCTTGTGAAACTGCACTTCTTATTTGTGTTACAATCATTAACCCCGTCTTTCCTCTCAACTCCCAGCTGAATATCTGAGAAATCTAATGAACCAAGCAAACTCAGATGAAGGCTGCACTGCAGTGATTCTAGCTGTTCATTATCCAACAGCACTTACACACGTCAGCGTGAGCCATTAGTATTCCAGAGTGATCCCAATACAAGAACACCACTGAGGCTGTCCCGAGTATGACGGTTGTTTTTGTTTCCTCTCTGGAAAAAATAAATTGCAACCGAACATCCTGTGTGTTTCAGCCGGGAGTTGAAGTAAAGCCCGGGGGGCAGAGGTCGGTCCTTATCCACATAAACAATCCTCACCCCGCAGTGACTTCATTATTTCTATTCATGCATCTGTCACTGTGGAACAGTCTCCCTCCCCATTCATTAAGACTCTTTACTCTTCCTCTGCGGTGATGAGCTCCCCCGTGTCACTTTTCCTTTGTGTTGCATGCAGCACAGATGCATACGTTTATTTTAATCAATTCACTGGGGGGATGAATCCTGCTGCCGGCGTTGAATACAGTATGTTCCAAAAGGTCACTGGCCAGTTAAACAGCCTCAGGGAACAACATGGCGAGCGAGCTGGAAGTATGTGACCTTGCAATGAAAATGCTGGAGCAATCCCTGACCTCCCGTCTGCCGGCCAGACGTCCGCCGACCAGGACCAACAAGCCTTATATGTCTCCTGTTTATGAGCAAGTAGCAGAGGATACGCTTTCTGTTTTTGTTACAGTTCGGGTTGAGGTTTGATTAAGATATCTTGGTTTAAGTTTTGTCAAGAGACTACAGCCAAACCAGCAGCCCTGTGAGGCTGCACAGTGACGCCCTGAGAGCAAAGTCCCAGCGAAACGGAAGTTAAAGCGGCATGTTTTTTCCGTTCGTCTCCCACTCGTCCTCCTGATGTAACAACAGGTGAGGGAGGTGTGTGTGTGTGTGTTTGTGTGTGTGTGTGGAGCCAGCTCTCCTCTGTAGCTCCGTATCACGCTGAACTCCAAGCAAGCCCACTTGTTAGCAGTCCAATCAAATCCAAAGAACTTCATTTAAATCCCCTTTATAACTGTACACTGCTCAATTATCCAGTTTCACTGTGAATACGTCACAGTACAGAAGGCAAAGGCGCTCTAACGTCCGTTTTACAGCGACTTTAACGTCAGCATGGCGGGCGCTGTCCAGGGTGCTGATTCTGGAGCCGTCCTGGGTATTCAGTGGGCTCAATGCTGATCCTGCTGGTGGGGGGGTAATGGTGACTAGTTTGCCTTGATCAGCCGCATTAGTTGCCTCACCTCACAATAGACATATATATATATACACATATATACACAGGTATTTAGTTTAATTCAAATGTATTGTCCTTGTCCATTCTAGTAGTAGCTTGTGTTTCTGTGTTGGCTTCAGCAACATAATATGTTCGGTTTTTGACGTTTGAAGTTACTGGTAAGTGTGTCGTGTACTCTCCGGCTCTGTTAAGCAACATCGCAGGCACCTTGGTCACAATGGCAAGGTTAACATGACGATGTCTGCTGTCGGAGGTAGAAGGTTGACCGTGAACATCTCAGGCTGCCTTCACACCCAACCCGTTTGTTTAGGTGAAGCAGTCTCCCTGGTTCGTTGGGCTGGTGTGAAAGCTGTCAATTGAACCTTGTTGTGGAGCAAACAACCAAAACCGAGACGGCTCGAAAAAGGTGGGTCTCGCTTCCGAGCAGACTGGTGCGGTTTGTTTGTGGTGTGTGAGAAGAAAGGAACCAACCGCAGGATTTTATGATCGCAGATACGTGATTTTAGCACGATTTCAAAAGCTTATCTATACTCATAAATCCATCTGCTGATGTTGAAGTCTGTTCAGGGAGCGATCTTATTATAGATCTGTCTAGGGCCGTTTATATAACCTGTTTATGCAAATCAACACGTTTGGACGTCAGTGTTGGTATTTTCCCTGATTAATGGATCAAGAGCTCTGAGAACTGCTGTGCTTGTATTTGACTCTGTGTACTAAAATGCAACAGAGTATAACTCTTTCCCTCAGTGCAGACCAGATGAAAGCAACTAGAGGAGTGAAAGCAGCCTTATCGCAGGGCCTTAGCATGCTAACATCTGCTAGTTTGAACTAGACACAAAATGCAGCTGAGGCTTATGGGTATTTGGTGCTGGAAGTTTTAGAGAAACTTAAATTATTGATGCGATGACATCACAACAATCGCCAACGTCAGAGGGATTCTTCCTCTGGGGACCTTGAACATCCGTACGCAATGTCATGGCGATCCACCCAACAGTTAAGATGTTTAACTCAAAACCGCAGATGTGAACCGCTCGGTGAAAACTCCAATTCAACCACCAATTTCATCCACATAATGACCAAACGATTGTTTGAGTTTCCTTTGTGATCGGGCTGTAAAATATTCCAAGCGCAGTCATGATACAAGACACAATTACGCAGATACAATCATCAATCATGCAGACCCATTTTAATCCTTGTTAGATTCCCATCTACCTGAACAGCTAACAAGCATGGAAATGAATGTGCAAATTCCTCCTCCCTCACGGACAAGAATTTGTTTCACACGCTTATTCACAGCCGCATTAAAAATAGATTTTATGAAAAAGGTTTTTCAAGGATAATGAAGGTAATCTGGAACGCCCTGCTAGAATACATTCCTCTTCCCACCTATGAATATTTGCACAGAGCATGCCGCCCACTCGCCACGGAGCGGATTGTTAATATTTTACAGGGAATTAAGTTACAGCGGGATTTAAAACGGGTGCTCTGCCATTTTTAAAGAGTTAACTTTAAAAGTACCACCGAGCAAAAAACCTTTTTTTTCACATTTGGAAAGACGTTGATGAGCTGATAAAAGACCACATTTCACCTCCTAAATGTTTCCACAGACATGAGTTATTTCCACAGATCTTCTCCCCTGGCTCTCGCTAATTGGGTTATTATCAGCTTGTCGAGTCGAACCATCATGTCGTTTCACGCCTTCCTCTTGTACTTCGTAAGGCTCTGCTCCCACAGACAGGAGGCTGTTTGCAGGACAGTTGAAGACGCGTGAAAGCCTTCATGGGATTTCATTTGCATTCGGTTTTTACTTGTTTTTGAGTGTTTGAACTCAAGAGTGAAGACGCCCTTTGGACACTTCGATGCAGAGCAAGATATGTCCATAGATACGGATCAGTTTACCAGAATATCTGATATTGTATATTAATGGTCCTCAGAGGATGGCTGCTATTGATGTTGGTGACTCCGATTTTTTTTCTAGAGCGGTGGAAGTTAACCCCAAATCTGATTTGATATACAAGTAGAATTATACTATATATATGATATTATACTATATTATATTGTACTATTTATCACATCTTAAGCCATACTGGTTAAGCGAATGGATCAGGGTCTGTTTGTTCCGTACCATGCCAGCAGGATTGTCGGCCTTCATCCCCATTTATTTTATTTTTTTGAACAGAGCTCATTTTTCGGCGGAGCTCATTTGGCTCAGCCTTAGTTAAAGAATGGCTGAGAGCGAGCAGTCATATCAGCAGCTGCTGCTCTCTCATTAGTCCCCCTCAGTTCACTGTCTGGCAGTGAGCCGTTACCTTGGAGCTTCACTTGTTCAAATGCCAGACGGATGTGAGTAAGTCTCAGCCAAAGGTCTCGGCGAACGCTGTAGTTAGTCAGCTTGAGTGTGAGTTTCAGAATAAGAGATTTCGGACTAATTGGCTGACATTCATCCTGCACTATACAAACCATACTGTAAATCCAAGTTCAGATGAGACGGGGGGCTTAAATCGTCTGTGAGCGTGCATTAAGCACCAGTCGATATAAAGCTCCGTCACGCCTGGTCTTAATGCTTGACAGGTTTTGGAGGACGACGCGTGTTTTGACTGGTGTTACACACCGCTGAGTGCTATATTCATTTCATCATGTGAAACTCTTGCAGCCCTCTCTCTTGTCTCTCTCTCACCGGGTCACTTCCAAAAGCTTACAGCTGCAGGTCACGTTGGTATGATCTACACACAAAGACCTCATTTCCCTTCTCGTGAATAACCACACGAGGAACACATGAAGCAAATGTCTCAGTGAACTTCACTTCACAAATTAATCTCTGGTTAAATATCTAAACACGACAAAAAAACGTTTCAGCCAGATGGTACATGAAATGTGGTCGGAGGCATTCGCAGACTAAGCTGCTGCTTAAGGCCCCCGGCCCATCAGGGGCCCGCGTTGTGCTCTGCTCAGGATTTAAGTGTTTGTTGTCATATTTTAAGCATCCATAACAACGGAGGGAATGTATTTGAAGACTCGGATGTTTTCTGAAAAGGTTCTGTGGTTTTGTTTTCTGTCAATGCTAAGATGCATTGCGATGCAGCCGTGGATCTTCTTGCATCGATGCATTGACAGGAGAGTTTGGTTTCATTCCAGCTCCGTGTGAGTCGTGTTTGCTCGAGTGTTGCTGTCATACTGTCACGATTGTTTGTCTCCTCTGTCTCTCCTCTGATCTCTGCGTTTCACCGGGGGCGGAGCTTAAACACACACTGAGCTCAGAGCAGAGAGACGACGTTCGACAACGTCAGGCAGAAGAAAAGGTGCTTTCAAGCTGAGATGCAAACATAGTGTTGTTCTGTTGGGACACGCAGTGACTTAATAAACCAAGTGAGAGTAGAAGAGCGATGAGTGAGCAAAAGGCTGCTAGCCGCGAAGCTAATTCATGCATTTTGTATTTGTCACTGCATTGTTCACACTTGTGATGCTTTGCAGAAGGTTTTACTTTTGTAATGTTTATGTGCCGAGGTGGCTCACACAGATACCGGCATTACAAATGTGCAGCTTTTTACATTATAGACTGCTTTTAATAGAGTAGTAACTGATGAAAAATGATGATATGCAGTAATATAGAAAATTGAGGATAGGATACAACAGATGCTTGTGCATTGAATCGTAATTGAATCGTGAGTCAGTGGATTTAGAGTATTTGTTGGGGACTACTTTCAGCCCTAAGATAAATACACACCCCGTGTGTGTGACAGTAACAACATGAACGTTTAACAGAGCTTGTGGGGGGGGGGGGGGGGGGTATTCTGGCTTGACTGAAGGGGTTCGACCTCTGTCAGAGTTGTCAGAAGTGTCTTGTTAAAAAGCTAGCAGTGCTCCTTGTTTCTCCAGATGGCTGAGTGAACTAGTCTCAGAGAGGCTTCCAGGTAACACACGTGGTTTCCAGGAAACCTGGGGCTCAACTGTTCCTCACCTTAAAGCTTTGTTTGCTCTCGCGCCTAGCCTCCGCAGACGGAGGAGCTCATGATCAACGCGCCGCGCTGTTTGTTGCAATATTCTCTGGAACACCAGAGGGCGTACAAACAACATGAACTGTGAAGAATCAAAACGACAACGAGCGCAACCAGCGAAACACCACAAACCAACCTCCGCGATGCCGAGGGAAACTATTTGATTCGGCTGCAAATTATTTGCTAAAATGTACATTTTTAAGACTGAAACATGTTTTTTTTAAATGTATCTCTAGTCGTCTGGCTTATTCGTTGTTGTCGTCTTTTTTATGGTTTTGCTTTGGTTGTGTTTGTTAGTTTGTTTATAAAAATGTAATACAATAAGTGCAAAAAAAACAGCTGTTTAAAGATGTATTATTTTATCTCTAACACCTATTTTCCAGTCGATTTGTTAAGAAGGAGGAAGATAAAGTCATGATGTACACCCTCACGTCTCTGTGCTCTCTCCTTTCAACACAATGAAAAGCACAAGAGCCGGCTGCGGCAGCAACATGCCAGTCGGCAACGACACACTCGTGCTAATTGGACTGCCAAGGATAAAAACTCTCATAAAAAAAACATTCAACAACTTGTCAGCAGCCTTTGACATAACTGGGACAAACACAATGAAGGAGTAATAACATGTGCCAACATCGGGCTATTTTCCTCGACCTCGAGCGCCTGCACAGGCTGGCATAACACGTTGTGACATTACATGGGGGGGCGAAAAAAAACGGTATATAATTGGACACCAGACACTCCCAGCACTCCCAACGCCTCGAGATGTGTCGGGAACAGTGAGAGAGGATGTGTCATCGGACCCGGACCTGCAACGTTGTCAATAAATAGCTCCACAGAGAACGGAGCGTGGAAGAGTGACGACACCTCTCGTGACAGAAGTAAATGTAATTATTATCTGTCGAGATTGCTCAACTTCCACTCTCGTGTCTGCGCGTTAAATACGGAGGCAGATGAGGGAGTTGATTGGCCATCAGAAGCAGAGGGGAAACGGTTAGTGTGGCTCAGAGCTTCTGACTCTGTGTGTTCGGGCATGACCAACATGTCTCACGATTCACCCGGGCTTGAATCGGGTCGAGTTTGCACCAATTTCACGTTTTTTTTCAGTTCATTCTGCTGCTGTTTAAGAATAAAGTGTGTTTGTTGATAATAAGCGTAACCGTACCCGACTCCCACTTAATTAATGAGGATATATGTAGGGAGGTAGGGCCTGTATGTTATTTTAATTAGCTACTTTGTTATCTTCATTCCACTTTGATCTTACAGTTTTTAATTGTGCCTGGAATTTGAGCAGGAATAGTCGAGCTGTAATTAATAATCTGCTGATTTGCACAATTTGAATATCAGCATTTGAGTATTGTGTTGATTCCTCACTGCTGTTTGACGAGCGTGTCACTCTGACAGGAGCCTTGAACAGACTCAACTCGTGATCCTCACTAATGAGGAGAGATGTTATTTAATTCGTCTGTTGCAATCGCTTTAGACAGCGTGTGGGTTGAGCTGAACATTCAGGAGTCAAAGTCTTTAACCTGCAATGCAATTTTGTACATATTTTATATATTTATATATATATATTCACTTCAGGCTTGAACAACATCTATGCAGGATAGTGTGGAGTCGTACCAGATGTTGAACTAGTCTGCAAATATTTCCTTTACGACCACAACTTGTCTTTGTTACATTTGGGTTTGCGTAATGATTAAAGCTATAAGTGTATTAGCGAGCTCTGAACAGAGCCGGGCTAGCTTTCCCCCTGTCTTTATGCTAAGCTAGGACAACTGAATCCCGTCTGTAGCTCCTCAAGCAAACATATGGGAGCGGTATTAATCTTCTCTTCTAACGCTCATCAAGAAACATAAGAACAATTCCCAAAACGTCGACTCATTCCTTGAATGAAAAACAGAATGAAACTGTTGTTTCTTCTGTTTCTCAACACTTCCATGCAGGATAGTTGAATGAAGCAAAATAAAACAATAACATAATATCAGTGCTTGGATTCAGTTGTTACAGGTAGGCTTGGTAATGTTCTTAATCATTCTATTCGGGCTGAATGTATTGATTGGATCATTTTTTTTAAATCTAGCGTACTATTGCTAGCTTCTCAAGGTTGCAAACTCCAGCTTCAACATCAAACCTACGGTGAATCAAAAGTCACGAATCCAATGAAACATCCGCGGGCCGACTCACCCCGACACCGTCCTCATGCCTGTACTGCTTCCAGGCTCGGCCCGTGTCACTGTAGAGCAGCAGGTAACTGCTGACCCAGTCCCAGCTGTCAAAACGTCCCTGCGTGGCCACAGCCGTCACCTCCATCTGCTCCCTGAGGTCCACCTGGAGCCAGGGCTCTTGTTCGGTCACAACGGGAGACCAGCCTCCTGCTCCTGAGGGGGGGGGGTACAGGCAGAGGGGGGTCCGTCAAACATCGATACTGTGGATATGGATAGAATGAACTGTGGACCGGTGTGGTTTATAGGGGTGGGGGGAAAAATCGATACAGCATAGTATCGCGATATTATATCGATACACGGACGCCAAGTATCGATCTTTTAAACTATTAACTATTTAAAAAACTATTAAAACTAAATAATTATTATTTACTATAAAAAAGAAATTAAAAAAATCAAATCAATTGCTTTTTCAGTCCACTAGATGGTGCCGAGTTGTTTTCTGCTGAGGTCAGCAGAGGTGCCGGGTCTGCGTGCGTGATTGGTAGGAAGTTGGTCGAAAACAAAGATGGAGACAGATCAGAGAAAGAACTCAGATACAACATGTTGTTGACACAGTTTTCCTTTGGGGACATAATTTGAAGTTGAAAAAAGTAAGAAATCGCAATATATGATATCACAATACTCAGAATATCGCAGTATCGTGAAAGTATCGTGATAATATCGCAATATCGTGATAATATCGTTTCGTGACCCAAGTATCGTGATAATATCGTATCGTGAGGTCTCTGGCGATGCCCACCCCTCGTGGATATGGATAGAATGAACCGTGGACCGGTGTGGTTTACGCTCAGTCGCCGCTCAAATTGCAAAACAAAGTCCTGATGTGAACTCATGGAGGGAGGGTTCGCTTCCTGGTGACGTTACACTCCAGCCGACCCCGTGGAGGTCAGACACCTCACTTCTTGGAAAACAGCTGATTCATGTTGAAATGTGTACAGCCGGGCTCAAGAACTGATGAAGAGCAGAATGCTGCTGTAGCTCAACACGTTTACCTCTGTTCCACAAGCTTCCTCTCCACAATATGAAGTGTGTCTGTCATCATCTCTCTAAAACTGAGATGAATCAATGAAACTGGGCCTTTTCTGTTCACATCATCGGAAAAAATACACCTGCTAGTAATATTTTAGCACCTTTTCCACAATCTTTAAAGAGTTGTCTTGTTAGCATATATCTCCACGGCTCATTGGTGCTGTAGGTGTTCCCTTTAATTAGAGAGGAGCGAGTAAGACCAGGGCCGGTAAAAAGGGAAAGCTGTCTGGGGCCAATCCTAAATAGAAGTAATACTGACGATGGGTACTTTGGAATAAAAGATGCAGAGCTGCTGGAATTCAAGTAACAGTTGGCTGCAAAAGTCAACATCTGGCATAAGTTTCCATTCTATTCTGTCTTGAACCAATACTATTCAGCATCAACCACTGTTTTCCGTTGTTTAGCGGCTGTGGCTCAGAGGTCGTCTTCCAATCGGGAGATCGTCGGTCTCGATCCCCCGGATCCTCCGGTCCATGTCCATGTGTCCCTGGGCAGGACAACTTTTCGCGTTTTTCTATCAGTTTTAGACGCGAATAAAAGTAAAAAAAAAAACGTTCAGTTTAGCGCCAGGCGTGGAGTCGCACCACTGCGTCAAATGTCACGCTCGGCCCAGGCAGGCTGGACTACTCCGCCACGGTCTTCCTGTGTTGATGCCGGTAGACGTGGTGGGAACATACACATTTCAAATGCAGTCGAAAGGTTGACATTAGCATTTTTTAATGACGATGAACTATAATTGTTCCTCCTCCTCCTCGGCACAACAGCAGGAGATCGACGTCTGCTGGATTCCGGTTTTGATTGCCTGGTTTCACACGCACCCCCGCTCCACAGGCGCATCCGCTGTTTGGCCCGACCCTCTTCGCTGAGGCCTTACTTACAAGAACAAACAAAGCATTTATTGTTGCTTTACTACAATGTATCCTGTTTCATAATGAGAACCCCCTTATCTGGAAAATGGTATGACATACACGACCGTTCACGTTAAACTAACTATGCACTCATTTGTGAAGCAGATTAGGGGGAGGGGCTAACAGATAAACGAGCGTGTTCCATGCATCATACTCAGTGTATTTAGTATTGTAGTTTATTTGATGTTTATGTAACTTGTGTACACTCACACTTTAGTTCGTCTTCTACGTTTCTGATTTCTATGTCTTTGAGTCACCGGCGCCGGGGGCGCTGCTGTCGGAGCGACTTCTTGTCAGACAGGAGCAAAAAGATGTGGCCCGTAAAGCTCTTAAGAACAGGAAGTGGCAATCAGAATGTGCAAAGCAGCCGCCACATCGTGGGGGGGGGGGGGGAATGTATCTCTTTAGACTATGTCAGTTTGTTGGTTCTTTTCTTTTCTTTAGTTGAGGTCGTAGTGTTTGTCTTTGTTACCCTTTTGTTTCAAAAAGCCAGTATTAATGTTCCCCTTTATGATTGGTTTTTATGTATTTATGTATTTATGTTCCCCTTTATGATTGGTTTATGAGGTCACTTAGGTCTGTTCAGTTTATGTTAACACAGCCGTGGTTAAATTCTGTTTAGTTGACCCCCTTTATGGGCCCAGGACCTTCGTGGCATATTTAGTAAATTGCTTGTTTTCTGTAAATAAAACCTTCTTTTTGAATCCTGGTCCTGGCTGGTGTGACTGCCAGCTCTGTCCTTCACGGGCGTTCTCATGAAACGATTGAGTCACTTCCTTTGCCATCCAACTGCTCCTGTATTTGTATTGCGTTATCATGAAATGTGTGATTTGGTTTGAACCAGGAGAGCAAAATTAATCAAAAAAGCAATTTTCTAATTGCAGTAGGCACAATTAGTTTGACGGCAAAAATGTGTGTCAAAATATCAATTTCATAGTAAATATTGTGGTTTCCTGACCGACATATCATGTACACCTCCCCGCAAAAATAACACCATAATCATGTTAATACGCTTTCCAATATAAATGACAACACTGATCATTCTCTCGGAAATCATATCGCAATTGAAATCAAAATAATAGATATTTTATATTTTTGCACACACAGCCATGTATTTCTCACCTCTTCAGTAAAAAGGCGCCCGACTGAACAACAACATGTGGTCAATGCAGCAAGTCGTCGCACCTCCTTGCCACTTTGTCATTGCCTTAAAATAGAAACGGCCCATGCACCCACCACACAAATACAGCAGGAGGGCGGTGCGTGTCTGATGGGAATAATGAATCCTGCCTTGTACTCACCATCTCTCCTGTTGAGCTTGGCGTTGTGAGCGGCATAACTGACCGAGGACTGAGAGGAGCTCTGAAAGGATGATTGTGGCAACGTGGACGCCAGAGGGCCGTTGCAATTATCTGTGAAAGAAAACACAGAGGCCATTAACATCAACATGGTGACGTGCTGTGTGGTTCATGGAAGCTATTTCACATGCAAATCTGACTTGTTTGAACGGTTCTGAAAGGGCTTTTCACCGCTCGCCATGCTTTGGATTTATTCAGCTGACGGACATAATAGAAAAGATCTCTTTGAGGAGTTAAACATGTTGGTTCAAAGTGCATCTTTACCTGTCGGTGGAGTTTTAAAGCAAGAAGTGGGGGGGGGGGAGGGAGAGGGGGGTGAATAACAGGGGCTGACTCACTTATCCAGTTCTCAGATACCTCAAACACTCTATTAACCCATGCAGTGACCCTCGGAAATAGCACAGAAAACACTACGGCTCCCTTTTGTGTGTGTGTGTGTGTGTGTTGTGTGTGTGTATGCATGTGCGTGTGTGTGTGTGTGTTCTTTTTTTAATCCCACAGTGTGAGATTACATCACGTCCAACAGGCAGGAACAGATTAGGAGTCCAGTGATCTAAACCTGCCACTCTCCTCTACCCCCGAACCGCCCTGCCCGCCACAATAAGAGCAGCGAGTCGAACAACAAACAGCCTCTCGTGTCTTCGCCTCCACTTGAGTGCAGCGCTGCATTAAGGCCTGCATCTGAGAGCATGATGAAAACTGGCACCGGCCTGATTACAATTATCCCGTACGCTCTCCGTCAGCGGGCGGTTTGCTCCTCTGAGTGCGAGGGGCTTTTCTTTTGTTTTTTGGAAACTACTTTACTTCGAGTTCGGATGGATTCTGAGCACATCTGGAGTGGCAATTGGCCATCCATCTGCTAGACAAGAGCACAGCGGAGCTGGCAGCATGAGCTCGTTCTCCTTTCGGGCGTCCCACCGAAATTTCGACTGACCTGATTTGGCTGCTCTCAGATCGCTTGCCAAGAGATTTCTCTAATCCTGATTTCAAGTGTGACTAAAGTGGATCAAGCTGTTTAGTCCAAGACTCAAATCATGGCTGAGCTGCAGTTGCAGATGTTCATTGGGGGAATGAGAACAGCGGCATGCCATCTTAACACAGCACTGCTGGAAACCGGGGGGTCATTATGCAAGCACAGCACTCACACAATCTGTCGAAAGACCTCCGAGTCCCCCTCCTGATCCCTTAAGGATAACGCTCAATCCTCCCATCTTCTTTTTCATTTCTTGTACGATGCATCTCTGGTTAAAGTGCTGACGAAAGCCAAATGCTTTGGTCCATTCATTCATTCCACCATTTACACGACCGTGAACAACCACCAGACCTTCACAGCTTAGAGAAGACGAAGCAAAACGTTTTTTGATGGCACAACACAACAGGTTCTCACCCCCAACTCGTCAGATATGGCAGCTTGGTCAGTCCTTGGTCAGCGTCTTTTCAAAATGAACTTCAGTTTTCACAGGAAGCATCATGGTTAGGTTCTGGCAACAACAATTGAAGTCATGCTCACGTAGGAAGAGGCTACGCTACTTATGTTACCTCCGAGAGTAACTTAATGTAACATAGCACCACATAATAGTTAAGTAAGTTACGAGAGCAGCGTAATAACGTTACGTAACGCAACTCTAAATAAGCCATCATGGACTTTTGGTGTCATGCAGGACACAGACACCGGTCTTCTGGGTGAAGGTCTTGTGTTTGTGGACCCACCCATCCGACGCGGACTTGATTTCTCTCCCCTCTAACCCCGCCAGAACTACGGCCGCGTAGAGCGTCACAGTTTGATGCGTAGGGCCACCAGGCTGACCCTTTGATGAGTTGAGAGTTAGAACGGGCGGCACATGTCCTCGCAGCTGACTGCTGGCTGCGTGAGTGCAAAAACGTTGCGTCTTACCGACTCCGTTGTTGTTTACGGATTTGTTCTTGAGCCAAATGCCCGGCTGTCAGTCTGGGAGACTTACGGATGATTTGCCTGCAAAGCTGCTCCTTGGCCTGCGGGATGACTGAAAATCCTCTGAAGCTGACTCGCGATCTCCAGGCACGGCTCAGGGGCTTGGATCTTACAGCCAAATGAAGCCAGACGCACGGACACAAACACATGCACGCAACTGCGAGCGGAGAGGGAACGCGTAATCTCTTTTGGAATCTTAAGCACACCAGCTGATACGAGGAGCTCTCACGTTCAGTCACAGAAGTGCCGGGATGATGGGGGGGTGTTTTGGTGTCATGGTGACCGTTGGGTTTGCAGCCCACCAGAGGTTATCGCTGATTGTGTTGGTGACAAAAAGAAAACAGACTAAAAAGAGAAGTGCCTGCACACCGACCCCAGTGTTACATTCAAGCATAAGTTTTATTCCGTTTGCTTATCACATGAATAAACACACTCTCAGCCCGCTCTCTCTGTTGCTCTCAGCCATAAGCTGATTGGTTCCCACCGCTCATGTGAATCTTTAATAACGACTCAAATATATTTAGTTTCATTTGTAAAAAGAGTTGTTTTTTCCGAAGTCAGCTGGGCACCGTGGTTCTCAGGAAATGTTGCTCAAAGAAGATCTCGTTAGCGATGCACTGATGAACTTCTCAGCTGATATAATTTGGCCAACGCACGATGTTCTGTTGTTCTTATTTATTCCCCTTTTTGTGGCGGGGAAACAACATATGTGTGTTGTTGTATAACTGCTTTGAAAGCCTTTTTATCTGTTACCTTCTCCATGAGAACAAATGTTCAGTCCGTACACAGCCCGACAAAAAACCTTTTAGTGAAACGTTCATTAAATATAATTAAATGTAAAAGCAATTAGAAGCATAAATAGGTCTTTCTTTCATCGCTCGTGTTTTTCATACGGAGTGCAACGTTCTTGTCACTGATCTCTCTCCTGAGGCCGTGTAATAATAATCCCACCCTGCCAACATGTCTATTCACACGGCACCCATTGCCAGCCACCGCGCCAGACAAACGCGTTGGCGTTGTACCTTTCTGCAAACCTGGGAGACGTTGAAAGAAGACGCCTGTCAGAGCAAGTAATGCATTCCAATGAGCGACATGCAGGGCGAGTTAGGAGGAAGATAAGAAGCAGGTGAGTCCACTAACAGTGGGTAGGACATGTGGGCGATGGCTCAAGCAAACACAGGACTTTCACCCAGGAGGCCGCCGTTCCTGTCCTGTGAGAAACAAAAGTAAATATTGACCTTACGGAGCATTACGTAGTCCGCTGAGGACGGTTCTTATTTACCCCTGTTGTTAGGTAGGTTGATCTTTTTTCGAACCTTAACCAAGTAGTTTTGTTGAACCAATCACTTCCCCACTTTAACCACATGGCATTGTCCGCATTTACAAGCGTGACACAAGGCTGATGTGAAATGCATTCACGAAACGTATGTCTGGTTCAGTAAAAGTCGACAGTCAACATAGTCCATAGAAACGGACGACGCCAACATTTGTTTTCTGGCGCTTCGGCAGCGTTGTGTGCAGTCAGTGGCTTCCTCTCCGGCTGAGCAGCTGCAGTACAGCAGCATATGCTAGCGCCTGCTGTTTGAGTCTGAATACAAATAACCAACACAACATTTATCCAGCGCAGAATCTATGGAACACAACAGATACCAATCGACCACTGCCATCTGTGAACGTCCTCTTATTTGCAGACGGCAGTCAACGAGGCGGATATTCTGCAGATGAATCGGTGCAGCCCTATAAATATTGCATTTGTTTTGGACTATTTCCAGCTGCAGATTAATACATATTTGGTGCTCTGGTGAGTGTCTACAGCGCTACAACAGTGAATGCGGGAGAAACTCAAAATAAACAACACTGCATTTGCCATAATGAGGGCACATGTCACAGCGTGGCTCACTGATGTTTCAACAGCAGCAACGGAGCTCCACGGCACATCGGAACGAGCTGCAGTGCATCACGCTCGGATACTCAGACGATACTTCTTCACACGATCAATTCTTTGTTGGTTTTCGTCTTTGCATGGGATTTCTTGACGATAAAGAAAATAGAGAACATTGCCAGCCTTATCCTTTAATGCTCTTTTTCAATATCCTTGCACCGCAGTGTGTGCTTTCATGTTATAAAGAAGAGATGTCCTCGTCTTACACATCCGTTCCCCGATGAATGACCGCAAATGCGTTCGGATTCCGAGTGAGCGTTCACTCTGCTCTTTGGCCCGTGAGAAGATTTAATCGACATCTGTGTCATTTCAGATGAAAGTCTCTGATTAACTTCATACAAATTATCTTCTGAATTCAAGGACATGAGGCGTCTGAAAGTTGAAACAAAAGCACGTCTTTGAAACGACCCACTCCTCCACGTCTTTGTCAGACATACATTAGCTGCTGCAGTGAGGGAAGGTACGTTTATTTATAAAGCTCATTTCAGTGTTAAATAGCAGCATCGAGTCAGCCATTCCATACAGACCTCTCCTTTGCTCATTAGCAAGCCCGCCTTAACCTGAGTGCACAAACAGATGGTGCTCCACAAAGAAATCCAACTCAATCGTCACAACAAAGCGCCATTTGTAGCACACATGGGCTGGATATGTTTAAGCACGAGCTGCAGAGGCGCAATCGCACCTGAAGACAACTACATGCCCAAATCACATAAACATGGCGGGCGCCAAACACGAGGAAGGATATCGCATCGAGTCTCAGGAAGTGTACAAACAGTTGGGATGGAAGAAAAGGCCGAAGGGATTCCCTTAAAATAGAACATGCAGTAGAGTCCGAGGGCAGACACCTGATCCTCGAACCCATGTGATTAAAGTTACAGCAGCAAAGTCAGGCTGCAGCTCACAGACGAGAACCGATCGGATGTTTTTATCAATACAAATGCAATCTTTTTATTTCCTAATCATTGTTTTAAGCAATTACGTCTGACCATAAGAAGGTAAAAGAAAAACATTTAGAATGTTTCATGGCGGAGGTGACAACAGATATTGCGGAGCGTTGGATGCCAGCGGAAAGAATGCGGTCGATGCATTTTAAGTTGCATTTGTTGCTCCCTTATTTCTCTGCTGACTCAAAGCCGTGACACAATCCAAACTCTGAGTGCTGTCGTCCGTTGCATCCTGAGACAACTCCCAAAACAAGCGACCGTGACATCAGCAGGTCTCTGCAGCCGGGAAGGGGAATAAAACAATGAAGTCGCTTGTTTTAGTGAGGTGTGCAGCAGCAGCGAGCGTTGCTTTCTGGAGTAGACATTATCGGATTACTGATTACTTTTACAGCTCTTTGACTTCTGCTGGTTAATTACAGTCGGTGATTCACATGTTGATAAGCAGTGGTGGGATATTCTGCAAGTGCATGTATGCAAGTACTGCACCGTCTGAGCTATTTCAATGTGATGGAACCTCATTGGGAAATATTGAACTTTTACTCTTTTAAATTCATTTGCTGAAGTTACTTTGTAGATTACGATTTTACATTCAACATGTAGGTCAAACCTGTAAAAAATGTGATTTATTTTGATGATTGCACATCAGTACACACAGGAACATCTGTTTACACACATTAACGCATAAAATAGAAATATATCATAAAATGTATTATGGCCAACAATATAATGCCATTAATACTTTTCTCATGTGAATACTGGAGCAGTGATGGAACGAGATGTAGAGCTACACACAGGAGTTTATTAAAGGAACATATTTATGTGCAAAATAAAAATACTGTAGTAATAAAAGTACTACATTGTTGGTTATAATATTCTTTCAGGGTGTAAATAATTATACTTCTTCTTTTACAGCATGAGTCCTTATTATTTGAAGAACTAAGATGGAGGTGAAAGCCTCCGCCGGTCTGTCCTTGCACATAAAGTCCTCCATCACTGAAGAGCCAACAACGCAGTTCATGTCTGTGTGTCGTGTCATCACTTTATATTCAACAACTCGCTGCAAATGATGTTTTTATCCTTTAAGATGAACCGCTTCTTTATTTTTAAGATTAACAGATTAATCTTTCATTGGTCCAATGAGAGCAACACTGCAAATAGAGGATCAGGGCAAAATAAGGGTTTACAAAAACAAACTGAAACACAACAAAAAGGATCAATTATTCGTCTCTAAAATGCTGAATCCTTGTTTCAACAACAGCGTATGTTTTCAAAGAGCTCATTCTCTCCAAAAAAACAAAACACAACACAAAGCATTTATTCACAGCTGTGAAAGAGGCTGTTTGTATTTTCTAGTTGATAAATGAGTGAAGCAATTTGTCAAAGTTGTCATCTGTACGTGTTCTGTGAGTGATCATGATGACTAACGTCTCAGCAGCACAGAACCGAGTCAACAGGCCAGAGAGAGAATATTAAAAGCAAGAAATCAGTTAATTAAATATGCTCCACTTCAACCAATACTTCACAGGTATTGATCAAAGAGATATTGACCCTTTCACATTCTGTAAACAACGATGACTCACACAGTTTGCCAGCAGAAGCGCGGCGGAGTGCAACAGCTTGTCAAGAGCATTGAGCCGGCGAACGCAACCTAAACAGACCTGTGTGTTAGTGAGAGGGGAGAATACGTCAGCAGGTGTCCAGATAGGAACGTGCTTTTGGTGGAGAAACCACGCGAGTGACGTCACACTACAAGTTATCTGTGTTCACGGCAAACCCCACGACACAGACTCACAGGTTTGACTTTGTCGAGTTTTTAAATGGGCGCTTCAAACAGACCAGTGGTGGTCAACACTTTTAATAGCTTGCAGTCAGAGGCGCGGCGGGTGTCCCGGTTTAACGAGCGACCGTGTTCACTGGTGACTCCGAGATGGCTCGTAGTGACGGCAGCTGTTGGAAACACTCACAGAACGTGTCGGTGTCCTCGTAAAAATAGCCTTCCATCTATTTTAAATACAGACTCAACTGTGTTTATTATCAACACCAATCACAAAGATACGAAGAGAAGCTACGGGAGCATTGGGGCGACAGTCAGCCGTTAACACGGTCGCTGGTTAAACTGAGACACCTGTTGCCCTGAAACAGACATTATTCTGTCTGAATTTTCTAGAACTTGATTCTGGAATATTGAGTCTGACGTTTTGACGCTGGTAACAGTTTGTATTCAATGTTGATCTCGTCTGGATGGCACAAAACGACTATTCTGTTGCCAACATGCGCACGACGAAGCTTAACCAACGGTGCACGAGCCATACGAGCTCTTTCACAGCCGTGGTTAGTTGTGGCGGTTATTATTGACGACAGTATGATTGGCTGTTTCCCTTCTGTGAAGATGGCCCTATACTCCGCCTCTGATTGGCTGGTACTCGTTGCCTCCTCGTTAGTTTATTGCTCGTGAACATGATCGGTGAAGGGTTGGTGGGTTTATTGATTTCAACTGATGGCAGCCTTCTTGTAAGTGCTCTCATCTATAGTTCTATACGTCATCTATACGTGGCGTCATAATTCACCTTGACGTTATCCTCATGTGGCGCGCTGATTAAAAACTAAATTGAAAAAGGGCGCTTCATGTCAAAGTGTGAGCCGAGCCCCCGGAGCTTTCGGATAAAAACTGATCGGTGTTGCCGTTTTTTTGCCCTCGTTGTTCTCCGTGAAGTTTGCAGTCAACCCCGTGGAAACACTGATATAAACAATGCAGCATGAAATATATATCGGCTAATGCTAATTCGCTGCTATGGGCAATAAAACCACATAAAACCCCATATAGCACCTTTACAGCAGTGATCAACACCACAAAGGCAAAGGCAGTGTGCCGGAGGGAGCACAAGTCCAGGCGACGCAGACCACAGGGTCAATAATATCAAAGGGGGGCAGCGATAGTATCTGGTACCGGAGCAGCCTCAGACCTCTGTGTGGTATCGATAAAGCGTCATATGATACCTCGCGCGCACTAACGGGCTTCGGGGCTTCGGTGACCTCTGCTCGCCGATGGGCCGAGTAGAGCCGAGGTATCGGTTGACAATTAGTCCCAAACGCCGGCTGAATTCAAGGAAGCGCACGTCGATATAAATGATTGCGAAACGCGGCGTGGTTTACTGTAGCACTTCATCCCTCTGAGCGCCGCATATCACCTGATGAGCGTTTACAGGCAGCCAGCGGGATGTTTTACTGGGCGATCGACAGCTTTACTGATTATACACATCTCATCTGCAAACATTAATTATTCAGTCAGGACTCAGAGAAGCAGGGCTTCCTGTTCGTCTTCTGCTTAAAGTTATATTCGGGTAATAATGGGCAATGATGGTTACTGCTGTGGTTATTACAAAAGCATTAGGGGCTAATGTCTTCATAACACTTATCATATATTTGTGATAAGGGTTCAATTGAAGTAATTGGTAATTTAACCTAATTCGAACCCTAGACTACAACCATTAAACCCAGCATGTAACAAAAACGTTTCTAAAAAGAAGACCAATTAGTTCTTCTGTCTCATTTCTTCTTTTGAATATTTAACTTTGCTCCTGAGTAAAGCAAAAGTGTTTTGTTTTATCCGATTAGTGAATTAATCGATGGACTAATCATTAAAACAGCCGATAGCTTGCAGCCCAAACAGAATGATTGGATGGCTTGTGCTGTAAAATGGTCCGAAACTAAAATGAGGTTGAATTGACTCTATCATTTGGATATGAGGATATCTATAAAGGCAGCATTTACTTCCGAGTAAAAAGAACAAATATTGATTTAGTAGCCCGACGTTGGTTGCGACAAGAGGAAAACGTCTTTGGAGAAAGGTTTCTACATGAAGTGCTATAGATCTATTTTAAAAGAAGCTTTCCGAACCCATTTCTTCCTCGAAGGGAAATTCAGGGAGTGCAAGAAGTTGATTGAGTTTTGCTCTTAAGGCTCCGTGTAGCGCTTGGTAGTGAGTGTGGTCGTGCACGGGCAGTCACTCAAGACGAGACGCATTTATAGATATGATGCCTGTGTCACGGTGCTGCCCTCAATCTGTTCTGAGATATTTATTTGTTGAAAGCTGCTGCAACAGGCGGAATAAAGGCGGAATGAGCCACAAACACACCAACATGAGAAAAACACACGTATAAATACTACAAGTCCTTATCATAATAATCCGTTAATATCTAGACCGATGGAGTCGCCAGACGCAATCTGTTTTCATGTTCTCCGTATTTGATTGGAGACACATTTCTAAAGGGGATTTGTTGATCTGCTGATGCTGAAATGAACTGAAATGAACTGAAATGAACGATGGCATCAGTCTTCTCTTTATGCTGCACGTTGGTCCTGAGAAGCAGCACGTCCGTGATTACACGCGTTTGTTTCGGACCCGTGTAAATACATCATGATCGATATCACATCACAGAGTGCGGCGGTGCAGGCCTGTGTCTGATTCAGGTAATCACACGACGTAATTACATCAAATAAAAACTAAACAGAATGTGAAATCTATAGCGAACAAGCCTCGGCTGTTTTTCCTTCTTTTAATTCGACAGAGTCTCAAAACAGATTTTTGTTTTTCTTAATTCCGTCTGGGTTTACATCACTGTAACCGTCCGTTGCTGATTATTGCATCAATCTTATTGGCGCAGTCGATAGAAAAGTGGGTGTTGATAATCCTTTGAAGCCCCTCTGCCAGTAACACGGAGAATAAACAGAGGATGGAGCTTACAGACCACAGCCATCTGAAGCGTATTCATTGCACTCTATGGATTGGGAATTGGTGCAGCATCACCGTGTGACCAATGCAGCTGCAAATGGAAAGACCTCCACTGGCGCCACATTCATCACAATAGATTTTTCTTTTTCTTTCCTGCTCCCGAGAGACGGGGGCAGAAACGATTCCTCTAAATAGTCTTATATCAAGTGTCCATTATATTTTCTTCTTTTTCATTACAATCAAGAAGTGTTTTGACCTGCACACGATCTGCAGAGGACAACAGCAGCTTCATCTCGACTGGAGTGCGACAGTGAAACACAAACACATTGTAACAGCTTCCATCCACGAAGAGACAGACTGATGAACACATTGTTGATCAGTAGCTTTTTGTGTAATTCTTGTATATAAATACACTCATTTTTTCAGGTATTGCATCTACAGGAACAGCTAAAAAGGCTTTCAATAATTCTAAATACATGTATTATTCATCAATATTGTGATGTAAAACGCAATATGCAGCGATGCCGCACTGACTGGAGTGCAGAAACAGAACACACAACTTCAGCAGCAGTGTGAAGACAGCAGCATCTGTGTGTTTCCAGCCAAATAACTCAATGGAACGCATCGGAAGAAACAAAATGCTTTGACCAAGATGAAAACAAAATAAATAACAGGTGAGATTGTCATCATTTCATGTCTCTGCAGAGCCGCAGACATTCGGGGATCACGCAGTGAGAGATGCTGTATTTTCTCAGTATAACCGAATAAACTGACAGTCCTCTAGCAGAGCTCTCCATTCGACTTCCTCTTTGTAAATCAAGTCTCTCTGATGGGGACTGATGGAGAGAAACGTTATCTTGTTGATTTCCTTTGTCGAAAAACAGTAATCTGTTCAGAACCCCAAAAAACAAACCAAATACAGCAGTGATCCTGTCCTCCCAAACATGAAGACGCAGAGAAACCGCATTAACATACAGTATTTAAAAAATGGAAATTTGTGAAACAATTCCCTTTTTTGAGATGAAATATTCAGGTTTTCAGCTACTAATGATGATTTTCTTTCTATTTGCTATTTTTCGTTGTCTAGTAATTACCGGTAGTATGAAAATGCTGCAACGACTTAATTCCTGATTTATTTCAGTTTTAAAGCCTTTCCAAACCGGGGGCGAGATGGAGAAACCAAGATGCAACAACTCGCCTGCAAATGTTCTATGTCTCGGGCTTTTATTGTGAAAGAGCAGACGTGGTTGGTCGATGCCTTTGTTTGAAGCGGTATGAAAGCTCAGAGAGAAGCTCAGAGAGACTGCTTCATATTTGCGTTTTGTGCAAAAGCATTCATCGTGAAAACAATCGTTAAATAATATGATGACGTGTGATGTAACCGCTCCTGGTGTCGAAGGGCCTCCAGTCGGGTTAGTTAGTTTGCGGTAAGTTCATTCTTTTTGTTCATATTAGGATAAGACTTTTCTTATGTTCAGGAAAAAAATAAAATGTGACATAATAGATAAACGAATTACATAAGAAAAGATTTAAAAATATATAGATATTCATAAATTAAACCCATCTTCAGTGTAAATTTCATACATATCAGAAAACAGGATTTGTACAAAGGATTCAAATTCCCTGTGGGATCAGGATGATGAGGAGAGTAATCCTCGTGACATAATCACAGACTATTTCTGTACCGTCATTCCTTCAGTCCTCCACATTCCTTCCAGTTGGTTTTGTCTCTCAGAAGAAACTCTGCGGATGTTTAAACATGAGGAAAAGTGGCTGCTCAGTCACACAGCGGTGCTCCGCCTCATTTACCTTTTGATAAATTCATCAGGCCGTGAATATGTACAGCGGTAGGTGTTCCTTGAGTGCCTACTTCACATTCATTAGACGATTGAATCTGCAGCTGCATGGTCTCCATCTATACTCTCTCTCTCTCTCTCTCTCTCTCTCACACACACACACACACACACACACACACACACACACACACACACACACACACACTCTCTTGCTTCTGCAGTGATGCTAAATGCCAGCTCGGCTCCAGCACGTTTCAGGTGCTTCGGA
Source organism: Lycodopsis pacificus (assembly GCA_028022725.1). Taxonomy (NCBI): domain Eukaryota; kingdom Metazoa; phylum Chordata; class Actinopteri; order Perciformes; family Zoarcidae; genus Lycodopsis; species Lycodopsis pacificus. The sequence goes on along the minus strand of CM051688.1, from coordinate 3,448,327 downwards.
TGGGAAATAATTAGCTGCTAGCTGAGCTTCCTTGAAACATGAAATCTAAAGATGATATAAGTGTGTGTGTGTGTGTGTGTGTGTGTGTGTGTGAGTGTGTGGTACTTTGCTAAACCAGAAACATTCAGGCTAATAAAAGATGGATGCCTTGAGCAGCGGTCTCTACCTGCTGCAAGGGAAACACTAAGAGCAGCAACATTCCTCCCACTGACCTGCAGTGGAATCATCATCTGTAATGAAAGCCTCACAGTTTCCTCCCACTGCAGAACATATTCCCTCAGAAGAAGCCTCGGCACTGAAACAGTTATTTACTCATTATTGGTCTATTTCATTTTCAAGTGAAAATGATTCATCAATCTGTAGATTTCTTGATTTATTTTCTCTAAAACTGTAGAAAATGAAATCGTCTTCTTTGGCTCTCGGAAGCTGTGATTGATTAAATGTTTAATTGTATACAAACCAAATGATTCATCGATTCATCGGGAAAATAATCAACACCCAAAGCTGCTGCTATGGAATGATACCAGATCTATGTCACATCTTCTGCTGTGGACTCATGTAGAAACAATAAATGGGACGCTGTGAGTGAACAAGCAGCTTAATCTTACAGTGTAGAAGTGGCCTCAGCAGCATCGTAGCCCCCAGACTGCACATCCACAGCTCGCATACCTTTCACCTCCAAGTAAGAGTCAATAGCTCACCGCTGGCTAGTGAAGAACACACATAACTTGGGAGATACATACGAAGGGCTTGAAATTAGCACCCGGCACATGCAGAAACATTGTTGGTAGTGGAAGGTCAAACCGTCAGGCCGTGTGCCACTTTGGTGGACGGAGAAGACGCACAACAAAAAGACGAGTTCAGTGAGGTTAAGATGGGTGAGAGCTTAATGTGTTCCCATCACATAGACTTTACTTGCAGGCCACCCGGACAAATGAACTGCTGCTCACGTATTTCAGCTATCCGTTTTAGCATTTGTCAGATTAACTAGTGGACTAGTGGCGGCAGGAGGCGGCTGTCGGCGTAGCCTCGAGACTCGCTGCCTCAGCTGTCAAGGCTGGAACCAAAGTAGAAATACGGATATATATATATATATATATATATATATATATATATATATATAAGTGGCAGATAGAAAACACCCTCCAGCACCAACACAACGCAAAGCTAAGTCCCTCACTATCTGTTCACTGAACGCACCAAAACACAACTGATAACAACACGGTGTCATCCATCTCCTGACAAGATAGCACAGAAGTCAACCTCAACGTTCCATTTAAATTGTAATCCCATTGACGTCTTGTTGCTTAAATCAAATGTATCCAGCAGTGTACTTACGGTACTCACAGGGCTTTGGTATTAGCCAGAATGTTCTGGAATGTTTACATCATTAGTAAAAAGTACGCTAACTTACAATTCAGCACCCTGACATGGGCATCTGGGTTGTAAATATAAAACCACTCAAGCTGAAGTGGCCAACACGGCCTCATTTCAAGCATTTAAAGAATGCAGCTGGGAAATTATGCACAGAACTGAACACAAAGCTCGATATATTTGAAAAGAAAGCACTCGACCCTCTGCTCTCTCACGTCTCCTGGTGCTGATGTAATTGCTGGAGGGAACCTTGTGGTTTGCTGTTGTCAAGACAAATTTCCGCCAGTGAAGTATCGCAGTACTGTCTTTATGAAATACAGAGGGGAAAAAACAACAGGAAGAAATCGTTGTTTCGACACATTTGCGCATAGCGCCTCGGTTGCCAATCATTTGGCCATTACTGTAAAGGTCACACCAGCACTGCTGAGAATGGCAGATCGAAACGCTGATGTATTGACTGACGTACTCGTCTCTTCGTGGAGCTGAAGAAAGAGCAGAGGGACTCCTGACAGGAAGTGGCTGCCACTTGACAAGGCCACACGAACCGGCCGTGACGCATCTCCGCTCGCCTCCCTTTCTTTTTTGTTTTCTCGCTGGTAACTATGAGAGCAGCCATCTGACCTCCAGGAGCATCTCGCCATTTCATCTCGGCACAGCGTGTCAGACGTGATCACCGCGCACATCTGAGGACCGCAGGACTGCCATCAATGAGTAATGCAGCTGTCAGTTTAGCTCAGCTCCTCAGCTTAACATAAACTGCTCAAAACCCACCACAAGCCTGGTGTCACAATCGCCCTCAGAGAGCAAAGATAAACCCGGAAGATCAAATGATGTCATGCTGCTGGCAATTCATTTACCGTCGGGACTCACTTTTCACATTTCTGATGTAGGAAGAAAGGGCAGCAAAGGTCTCGAGTGCTGCTAAAGCTGCATTATTTCTTTCCTAACATTTCACCACACAGACGTCTGGCAAAATGAGCACTGTAAGGATTGTTATTCGCAGAGAGTAGCGCTGGAAGTGTGAACTTTCTTCAAAGGCTGTAGCTGGAGGGAGAAAGGTCATGGAGTCATTAAAATATAAATATTTATCCCTTTGGAAGCAAGAAATATTGAAATCTGAACACAAGGTTATCATTTATATAATATATATATATATATAATATATATATAGTGTGTGCAAAGCCAACATGGCCTGAAAGTGGAGCTTGTCCAAATTGGAAAGGTCCATCCTCTGGGGAGCGTGAATGGCCTTAAATTGAACTCGGTACATTTTCACAATCTGCCCAATAGATTTAATGTAACAGAGGACACATGGGCAGCAACCCACGAGAACAAAGAGCTGAGCTGCCATGGATTTCTTAGTAATCTCTAGAACCAGATGCATTCATATACAGAATCTGGAGGAATCTAGTGGTACGGATGATCACGTTCCTGCAGGTGAACGGTCCGTTTGGAGAGCAAAGGAGGCGGAGCTTTTTATAGTTTTAAAATGAGCTCGTCAACTGGAAACTTGGAAAAAGATCAGGTTGTACACGTCCTCTGTGAACTTCCGTTGCGTTTCTCAAGTTGTAAAAGGAAGTCTGGGCCCGGATATTTGTTGGCTACACCAGAACCCCTGAAACAGCCCATTGGCCCCAGAGGATAAACCAGTTTTGGACCGATAGACAATGGATTCCAAGATTGTTTTTAAAGGGACTCAAGCTATATATCTACCGTATTTCTTCATTACAACAAAAATACAAATTCTATGTTATAACACATAACTTCCTGTGTGTTTTCCTGCAGGTAAAGAACTACCAACACCGGGTTTGGGGAAATTAGAGCAACTGGCAGAAGCAGAACATATTAATATAAATTGTCTGAATGTTCCAACCTATTTTGGAAATCAAACCGAATGTGGCCTCCAGCTTCAGCTCTTATAACACTGTCTTATGTCTGTTCTTATGTTAGCAGCGTGTATTTAATTACCATTCCTCCTTTTCCTTATCGACTGTTGTCCTTTGCATGCTGTGCAGAATTAAACATGTTGACTGAAGGTTGTAAAAGCACGTTACTGTGATTCCACTCACAGGAGGCAGTGTTTTATAAACATCTTACATTTACTGTGAAACCAACAATACAAGTCCACTCAGTTGCCGGTTCAGTAGATCCACTTGGCTACTGTAAAGCAAAACACCCCACAGCAGATCACCGGGGGCGGACTAAATAACAGAAACACCTCGAACTGGGTGTGTATCCAGCGTGTGAATCAGAAAACACGCTCTTCGTATTAAGAGTGACTCCGTCTGTGGGATTTGTCTTAAGTTCAATGATGCCTCAACCCGGATGTTATCTCATTACTCCACTGCAAGGGAATCATGGCTGAAAGAGAAATAAAGAAAATGATTTATATCTTGTTTATCTGCTAATTAGTTTCTTATTTAACGGATAAATCATTTGGTCTGCGAAATAAAACGTTTGTTCAACCAACACAATTCAAAATGTGGTGATATTCAGTTTTTCAGTGGAGAGCCGAGACCAGCAGAGAAGCTTAAAACAATGACTTCTGCTTTATTCAGACTGTTCCGATCTCCACCTACTCTAACCCACATGCATTAATGAAATCACTCAAGCAGTGCAAGCCCAAAACTACAACTGGACAGCTTCAGATTATAAATTGGGTGGGTGGGGGGGGGGGGGGGGGGGGAGCAGTAGTCTGTCTTTAGAGGAAGAAGCTGGTGGGAGTCGACCACTAACAGCAGCTGTCTGTGCAGTATACAGCTGTGGCCAGTCAGCAGTTTGTGTTCTCCCCACACACACACACACACACACACACACACACACACACACACACACACACACACACACACAAGACATATCCCCCCCCCCAAAAAACAACGGACACAAGGTGCCAAATAAAGCCTCTCCAGACTGCGCGCAGCGTCTCCAGACTGCGTTTGTTTGTGAAGGAAAGGAAATGAACCTGTTTGCTTGACCTTCATCGCACACCGGGAGTCCGTTCTCTCTCAACAGAGAAACAACACGCCCGGGTCGAGCGTCAACTACTTGTTATCCGCAACCACACTGACACGAGCGCTCTTCAAAGTGCACTTGAAAATGAGCAACAACAGCAGATACAATAGTCACGATGCTCCCTCCGAGGACAAACAGCAGCAGCCAGGCGGCAAAACTTGCGCTTCTATCTGCTGTTTCCCCAGCGCGCGGACCGGAGAGAGAGAGAGAGAGAGAGAGAGAGAGAGAGAGAGAGAGAGAGAGAGAGAGAGAGAGAGAGAGAGAGAGAGAGAGCAGCTTCACAGGTGAGCGTGGAGGTGAAATACTCACAGTGCGCGGCGGCGGACGCTCCGCTTAAGACGCTGAGAGAGTAAAGGGTGACCATATGCAGCAGAACAACCATCTTCCCAGCCGTGGTGGTGCGGTTATTATCCGTTGTCCGCAGAGAGAGAGAGAGAGAGAGAGAAGAGAAAAAAAACAGAGCAGAGGTTCCTCTCGCTCCTCCAGCACGGAGGGATAGAAGGAGTCTGATTGTGGAAGAGAAGAGCAGACCGCTCCGACGACGACACTCCCTCAATGTGAGGCGCAGCTCTCTCTCTCTCTCTCTCTCTCTCTCTCTCTCTCTCTCTCTCTCTCCTCTCTCTCTCTCTCTCTCTCTCTCTCTCTCTCTCTCTCTCTCTCTGCTCTCTCTCTCTCTCTCTCTCTCCTCTCTGCTCTCTCTCTCCTCTCTCTCTCTCTCTCTCTCTCTCTATATTGGCAGAAGGGGCATTGTGGTGCCCAAGCATTGCGAGGGAAACTGCCACCACAGGGGAAGGCTGTGTATGCAGCAGCAGCAGCAGCAAATTAATGCCTCTAGTTATCCAGCTAACTTTGAAATAACAAGTACAGTGTGTAAGCTTGGAGCATGAGCGTTCTGGCATGTTATGAATTATTTTATTCTCACTACCACGAGTGGTTGCTTTTTATCTGTTCCGTTCTGTGCCAAGAGCAGACGTCTTTCTGTCCCAAATTCAAATTAGTTTTATTGGCATGACGTGCAAGGCTGACAAACGATGTGGCACAAGGTGATATGTGCATAAACAGCCAGAGCAGGGAGGGGCCACATTCACCAAGGGGCCCCATTAAGCAGCCCATAAAATCACACCAGGCGTGACAGCGACGTCGCTGTTGTTTTCACCTTGTGTGTGAGTCAGCATGGTCCTGGAGACAACTACTGTATGAGGAACTACCACAGAGCAGGTCTTAGTACCCAGGTGTCTGTCTGGGGATGAGTTTTTGTGACCGTCCAAGATGAAGTCATCAAACCGTACAGGTGTGTATGGAAAACATAAACATACGTGACATTTTTGACCTGCATTTCACCCACCTGAAGTATTTTAGTAGCAGTGGGGAGCAACTTGGGCTCAGTGTCTCGCTCAAGGACTCTTTGACATGCAGACAGTATTATCCAGGGGATCCAACCGCCCACCTTGGGGTCAATGGCCGCCCCCAAGGTTGGTAGTTCGATGGCTCCAAGCATTACCTTCCAATGCTGAAAAATGAAGCTGACGCAAAAGTGCCCACTAACTGCAGTTCATCCAAAGGGAGTCAGCCCCCATAGACTTCCATGTTAGGATGGTGGTCGACCAGCTACAGGTCTTCATCCGGTCTGCCTCAGCTCCAGCCACGCTCCACCTCTTTGCCCATTTTTGGATTTGCCGGGAGTAAGTCCACTGTGTCGTCGCTGCCAAGATGGCCGCCCACATTGGGCTTCATTTTGGTTCTTCTGACGTCACGGCGACTACGTCAATGTTCCGTACAGTCTGTGGATGGTTCGATGTGACATATCGAGATGTGCCTGTTGAGCAACGGAAGGGGGGAGAGTAGGAAGTGGAGAAAGACGCTTTTACGGCCCCGCCCTGATTTGCGTCGCGGCTGGTTTGATCCCATCACATTATGGTCTGTCGTTTAAACATACATTCTATTTCACAAGGTTTTTATTACTGATTTTAAAATGTAAAATATAAAAATGAACACCATGCAGTGTGCTATGCATCTGTAGTTCTGCTCTTTGGTGGACTTTTATATTCGTTTTCCAAACACTATGTGAAAAGATTCTTCAAAAAGCCATCATTAATGTAGCTTGACACAAACGAGTCAGTTGTAGTTATTGCAGTATTTTTTGTCGGGGACAGTTGACTCCAATATGCTGCAGGACGATATTTTCTGGCGATCTTTTCAACAGTTGCCGGTATTTTAACGTTGACCAAAGCAATGGACTGACGTTGTCATCACGAGAGGTTCTAGTGTGGCTGAAGATTAGACTGAACAAAAAAAGAGAGAGCAAACAAAGTAGTTTGCACATTACAGCACTATATACACACCACGAAATGACACTAAAACTAATTGGTGCAACAAATCCTAAAATGGAATAAATTGTAAATATAGATATAGTTAAACAATTAAATGTGGCGCTATGGTAATAGTGAGAGTCATAGAAGACCAGAGATAATAAAAATCTAAAGAGGAGGCAGATTTCAGAGGACCTCATTACAGCTTTATGTGTTGTTCTGCTGCTTTACCCTGTGGATGTTTTTTATATGGCATGGTCAGTTTTCTTTCCCCAATTAAACACTGGATTTCTTTTTAGCCTGGGAGAGTATCATATTCTCGGTATTAGGGCTTATTTCTGCTGAATAACCTGATTTGAACGTGCTCATACTGGCTGCAGTGGAACAGGAAGTGTTGCTCTGCCTCTACATCTTGTTGTTGGCAGAACTGACTCAGTCTGTTTTCCACGGGTTGCCAGGTTTTTCTGTGACAACCAGACTCAACAGCCAATTGTTGGTCGCTGCGGTCACTCGGTTTTTTGGGATTCAGTATTTCTTAGTTTCTGATTGCTCGTACTGCACAGATATCTGCCACTCTGAGTTGTCTATTCAGTGCTAAATAGTATAAAAGGTTCCGGTTCTTGTTGGAGATGTCCAGCGGCTGGTGCACTCTTCTCTCCATCTTCTTAGTTTGACAAACAGAGATCTTTGTAAGGGTACAAAGTCCACAATTGACTACCATGTTGTAACATTTTGGTTTGATTTCAATTATTTTCAGCTGTAGGTTCAGTTTGGTCTCTTACTTTGAAATAAAGAGTGGAATAAGATGGACACATTTTGCACACAAATAGCTGAAATTCAACCTGTTATGTCAAATTAGATTTAATCGATATAACCATAATTAAAAGATGCTGGACTCCTTCAGAGCATGTTTATGATTGAGGAATTTACTCCACACAGCTCTCGACGTGGTGACAGCTGAGCTGGTCGCTAAGCAGCTAACGGTGCTAATAGCGCTAAGCGTGCAAACAACGACAACAGTGATGACAGAGCTAACTGTGCTAACCTGAAGGGCCACCAGAGGGCACGACGCTCTACGTCATAATCTGTAACCGCCGTATGAGAGCAGAGCGGCACAACAGAGAGACTCACCTGCACTGAAAGGTACGCACAGCTAGCTTAGCTATGGAAACAAAGAACAGAGAAGCTTGGATGACGACACACAGAGGGAGCGTGACTTCATCCTCTGCTCAGGTTGATATTACTCTAACTTTACATTGAAAATAGTGGTTCCATGCTGTTTGAATGCCCTACATTTTGAATTTAGCACCTTTAAGTACAGTATCGTCAAAGCATTTTCAATACAGTTTATAAAGTAATATTAAGAATGTTGTAAAAAGGACAGCAATTATTTTTACATTACTATACAATATACATTATTCAACACCGCATACACTTTACTGTACAACTATATAATTACAACAAATTAACTGTTAATTTACCATAACGACAGAAAGAAATGAATGTTACAGTTTACAAGTGGTTCTTCTGTGAGGAAGAGATACAAACAAGGAGAGGAGAGGAGAGGGGAGGAGAGGGGAGGAGAGGAGAGGAGAGGGGAGGAGGCAACTTTTGAGGAAGCGCAGCACAGTTCCCTGTGTTGTTCTCCTGGTTTTCCCTCAGGCTCTGACACATATCGCTGCTTCCCAAACTGTCAGTTTATTCCCCAAGTAAATGTTGAATTTTGCTTCAGTCCGAGAGTGTGTCGATTATGTGGCATTTCCTGGTATACAACTGCATCACTGAGCTGCATAGCACACACTAATGAAAGACGAACAACTTACTGTGAAAATATCCATTCAAATGTATATTATAAGTGGATATACAGCAGTTTAACTTTTGTATAGAATAGTAAAGGTGAGGAGCAGAAGAGAAGATATCAAGTAGGAATCAAGAAGAGGAGCCCCACTGCTGTAAATCTTTTCAGCACCACGGATGGGGACAGCGCCGTACAAAATAAATGTTCTCACTCCGACACTCCGATCCATTAATAAATCAAATGAAAAAAAATACATGGCTGTACGTGTTTTTCACTACAGCAACACTTCATTTTAAGGGGTCCAATTTGCTATAATTTCTAGAAAGGAACTGACATGGAAATGTAGGTTGGACAAATTTCCCCTTGGGGGTGAATAAAGTATATTTCTATTCTATTCTATTCTATTCTAGGTTCATAGGAAGGTTCCTGGAAAAGGCAACGTCGTATGGTACAAACATGAGGAAATGGAGATTATGTCCAATTGGTGCACTACCAGGGTATTAGTTCCAGTTGACTCCAGTGTAACTCAGAGAGTCATTATTCAGCTGAACATGGAAAAAGGTTCATGGCTTTCAAGTGTACAAACTTACAGTATATGGAGAATAATGTTTGCTCTGGAAATCAATAACTACTTATATAAAGCGCTACCCAAACTGACTATGTTATGAGTATACAATAGGACTTTACTGTGTAATAGTCTTTATATACTCTAGTAGTATTTTTTACTTTTACATGAACTTGTTCAAACTGCATTCTCAGCTATAGAGGGAAAGATATTGTATCCTGGATTACAGTTGCAGTTCTGAACATGTGTTGTAAATTGGTGCAAAACTAAACTGCAACAAAACTACTTGGTTATGTTTCTAACTTATAGACTCTAAATTAAAGTAAGTCAACAATGACTTTTGGGAAACCAGCAATTGCCTTGTGGGTGAAGGTCCTGAGTAACTTTGATCCGTCTCTCCTCAGACCTCCCGACACGGACTATGATCAGAAACATATTTGAGATTTATCAAAAACCCGCAGAAAATATATTCCCCTCGAAATGTAATTGACAATGTGGTTTTTGTTTGTATGTAAATGTAATTCTCAGCAGACCAGGCTACTTTGGAACAGCGCTATAAGCTGTTACCTCAACATTGATATATGATCAACATATATATATGTCATGATATACGTGTTTGTTGCTTCCTGGTGAATATAGGTCCAATATTCACGGTTTTGAAGCCTCAAGTAAACTGAACTAGTGATTGAGACCATGAACTCATGTTTACAATGTTTACTGAGGTAATAAATCAAGAGAGAAGTAGAGTCATTTTCTATAGACTTCTATACAACCAGAGGCTGTTATTAGAGAGAATGCAAGTTGAAGGCACTTCTTTTCTGGCTTCACATCTTAGAACCAGAGGTTTCCACTTCTGGAGAATAATTATTTATAGCAACATTAAATGGAAGATGGGAAAAGGTCTTAAACCACTCACACAGGTAATTGCTGCCCCTTTGAATGTATTTTTATTTTCTTACATCTGTGTCCCATCAACTAGAATGAGGGGAGGTTGGGGCAGTAGTGCTTTCCACGCGCAAGTGAGAGCACTCCGAACTGTTCCCCTGCATTCATGAACATCCAGCTGCACTCTGCGTCCTTGAAATATTGTGATTTTTTATTTATTGTGCAATATGTTATATTTATGTCTGTCTGTTTGTGTGTTCTGCTGACTCTGTGGGCTGACCCTTGTTCCCGAGCTGTGCTGATAACAAATTCCAGCTCACTCCAGTCGTGGAGTCAATTAAAGTGAGAAGAAACTGAGATCGGCTGACACTCTTGGAGTTTTTGCAATGAATGCTTTAAAGCGACACTATGCTACTTTTGAAAGAATAAATTATTTATCCTGCAAACACTGACTTGAACTCAAAAAGCAATGAAACCAACACATTCTCACTCCCAACGTGTCAAACACTGACGCTCGGGTGGCCCTACCCTTTAGATTATTTAGATTATGACGCTCTAGGTATCCCTCTGGCTTTAGTTAACCCTAACCCTAACTCCTAACCCCTAACCCTAACCCTAACCCTTTGCTAATCATGCTAACCATTATCCCGTTATTGTGACTTTTCACAGTCATGTTTTAATCCTGCCCTCTAGCACTCGTTCCATTCTTTGATTTGTGAAATAGCTTCCACTATGTGTATATATTACTTCACTGTTATGAGTCCTCGTAGCTGGGTGGGTCCAGACGAAACGTTGCTTATTGGTAAAGTCCGCCCTTGAACTCGGGAGGAGAATTTCATCACGGCTGGGAAGTGTGATTGTAACTTCCGTCTGTTTTCTGGTTAGTTGGACACCGACTTGTGAAGGAGAACATGCTCGCCCTCAAGGACGCCGTCGACAGCAGTGCTCAGGCCTAAATATGAGAGTTCTTTGCATCCGAAAAACTCCTGCTCATCCATCATGTGCAAGAGTGAAATTCTCAGCAGTGTCTGGTGCTTCCCAAATTAAATTCTCCACAGTGGCTGCATCAGAGGACGATGCACTCAGTAGTTTTTCTGTGCCAGATAGAGGGTCCTGACAAAGCTGCAATCAGATAGGTGTCACAGATTCCGGTGATATGTGAGCCCCTAAAAACGGAAGCGTACACCTTGCTCCCCTAGATAGCCTTAGCAACACCATTTCACAGCTGCCAAGTGGACAAAAGCCCTGCAATTCCAGCACCAGAAAGGGAATTAGTCTCAGCTTGAATTGCCCTAATGTTTTTTCTATGTTCTATCTGGGCTTTTGCGTCCGCATAATGCAAACAGAGTTCTCATATTCAAATTGCCTACGGCTGTAGTCATTGAAACAAATGTTCCTAAATGTTCCCCTCCTCTGTATTGAGCTCCAGAGAGTCATGAAAGGATCAAAAGGAGCATGCCGCCGCAAGGAGCTCAACCCGGACAATGCAAACGGAAATGGCCGACTGACATTGTCAGCCACTTCATTTTAATTGCATGGATTATGGAGCTCGTTTCCAAAGCTAATGTTTCATTGCCTTTCACGTTCCTCTATGCTTTATTGCGCTCTCTCTCTCTCTCTCTCTCTCTCTCTCTCTCTCTCTCTCTCTCTCTCTCTCTCTCTCTCTCTCTCTCTCTCTCTCTCTCTCTCTCTCTCTCTCTCTCTCTCTCTCTCTCTCATAGCTTTTCTTTCCACTGAAAAGCCAATTAAGTCCCTCCATGCTTTCATTTGAATCGCATGGCTTTTTGCGGTCACCCCGAGAAAAATGCCCCACATGGGAAATGTGGAAGAGGTCTTTATTGCTGACTAGAATCCACTGGCTGGAGGTTAGCTGAACAATCTGTCTTTCCCCGCACAAAACCTGGATGGAATCAAAGTTCTTTCAAGCCACTGTTTTTGTCACATGGATCACATGGATCGGGCATCGACAGAAGTGTTCCCGTCCTCTATTGTAACCTGACAAAACTGCTTGATTCTATTCTCCGGTGGAGACAATATCAGCTGTCAAACCAGGGACGGCAGAATATCGCCTCAGGATGTGTCAAGACTCGCTCCGCAGTCACAGAAGCAACGTTAGAGAAAAGCAACTAATCAAAAAATCGCACACGGAGACAAAAAGATGGAATACAATATGTAGCATAAAACAAAAGGAAGCCCAAGACACAAGACAGCCGGTATAAAGGCTTCACAGATCTCTAAGAAGATAGCATCATGTTTTCATGGGGTTGATTTGAAAATAAAATCAACCTTGCATAATGTAATAATTGTTAATTAATTATTTTAGTTTTTAATCTTTTAATTATTTACTTATTCATTCGTTCTATTTAATTCATTCATGTATTTCTACTATGTCTTGGTGAATATCTGTGAAACTCACAGGACTGTCTGTGAAGGAAACAATAGAAAATCATGATTGGGAGAAAAACTCATTTCATTTGTTTCACTTGTATATTGTCAGCATATCCAATCATTTTGAGAGAAGAAGCAACTATCAGAGAAGAGGACAAAACAGGTTTCTCTAGCGTTATAACATGTTTGTTAATCACGTCTCCTCAGCCCCCTCGGGGAGGTCCTGACCTCCAGATCGGGGATCCGATGCCAACGATAGCTCCAATAAAAAGAAAACTAAGAAAACATTTAACATATTGAAATCATCCTGGATGATAAATACACAACAGCTGTCCTGAAGAAACACGACATGGCAGCATCTTCATGCCTGTGTCGTGGTTTGAATGTACATTTTTGGTCAAATGGCTGAAATAAATGTTAGTTAATGACAAGCTTACTTTGTGATTTTAATTAAACTTTCACATTTGTGCTGGTTTTTCAATTTACACTCAAGCTCACACCTTTGACACCTACATTGTTGCTGCAGTCGGCTGTATTCCTCCGTGTCACATTGTTCACAAAACAATATGCTTCTGCTGTACTTGGCAGGAGAATAATATTTGGCAGGGGAGCTGTAGTCACCGGGTGTGAGGGGTTTCATAACATTTCATTTCAGATATTTAATAATCTACGAATGTGTGATTTGTGCTTCTCTCTGTTCATTCCTTTCTTAACCTCCATGACTTCCTCCTGCTACTACGAAGACATCTAGAGTCGTCCTATTGTCAGTGAAGCAGCCCCGTCGCCAAGGAAGATGTTGGCATTGTACTTTTCTGCAAAGCACGGACACCTTGAATGTGGACGTTTTTTTTTTCCATTTCGCTCAGAGCAGGTCTCGTAGTACATCGAGTGACTGTGGTATGCAAGTGATGCGCTCTAATAGCAAGTAGAACAAGCAAGAAAGTCCACAAAGGGCAGGCAGGACGCACGGGTGGATTACGGAGCCGGTCCCAGAGGGCCTGATGGCTCAGCAGGCCCCTAAGCCAGAGAGCTTCTGCGTGAAGACGCTGTTATTAACTTGGCATCTCTTATCACATAGACGAAGGCTTTTGTCATTCCTGTCCAGAGCACTAACAGTCCTACTGCAAATCTGGAGGAATCGCCAAAACATTCACTTTGAAGAAGTCACAAGAAAGAAACAAACCTGATACATTTTAAGTGAGTATTTATTCCCTCAGTACTTCAGTAGCTGAGTATGACTATTAAAGGTGCTGTTCTGCTGGAATGGTTAGTTGAGTTCAGCTGTTCAAGGATCCAAGGATTATTTATTGTCATTGTTGCGCTACGTCGTTGCGCTACGTCGTTGCGCTACGTCGTTACGTTGTTATTGTAACACAAACCATGATGTTTTTTCCAACCGTAACCAAGCAGTTTTGTTTCCTTTTGCGTTATTGTGTGTTTCGGCAACTGAGATACAAGGCTGATATGAGACGTATAGCCGTGCTTTGTAGGAACGTACAATTCCACCTTTTTTTCTGGCAACTAAAGTGAAAGAAATGTATATTTATGTTACAGCCTAACACAATATAGTGACAGAAGTGCATTCATGGAGCAGCTAATTAAATGGAGGCACAGTACACCTTGCTCTCGTTGTGATGGAGCTGATGTTCGTAATGGTCTCTTTGTACTTCTGTACCTCCAACTGTCCTCGGGAACATTTCTTCACAGGGTTTTCTTCGGCTTATTGAACTGCAGGTTCCTGTTTTTTTGTCCGCTTTGGTCAACAATCAGGACTTTACATATTTTTCATGCTGTTTGGCTTCCGCAGAAACCTGCAGGACCTAATTCATGACTAATACAAAGGAGTCACAATCGGTAAATCTGGCTAATATGAAAAAAAATAAAACTCCAAACAATATATGTCATTCATTATCCGGTTCCATGGCCTGTAATTGTAACAGTTTCAGATCCATGCATGACTTCCATATCTCATAAGCAGCAGAGAAGGGCTCCAACAGGCTGTGAGATAAGATCAGTTATTTTGCAGACTAAAAGCTGAATAAAAGATTTCACGCTAGAATAAATACCTTCTGTACTGCAAGTTCCTAATTAAAGGCTGCATGGGAAAGAAAAACCTTGATGCTAAAATACAAATTAAAAAACTCTGTAATGCTGTAAATGATTTGACATCCTACAAACGTCTTGTTGTATTGTTCAGTCTCCTGTATCAGCTGTTTGTACATATTTGAACTGCCAGGTACAGTTTCCAGCTGACTGAATCAGCTGACAGAACGAGCTTGTTCATATGTGTCCTGTTCTGTTTAATTCTGTTTAATAATGATGAAAACCGGGAAGATTTTATATTACATACCACAATAAACCTCTAATGAACAAAAAAATAAATAAGTAAGGCAGCTAAATCTAATATTTTCCACCCCTTTTTAAATAGATCTATTAAATTCATGAATATAAAGCAAAAAAGAAATGGTGCCTACATTCACAAAGGGTAATCTATTTATTGGCCCATAAACTCTTCTTTAAGTTCTGTTACAGCGTGTGATATTTCTGAGGATTGCTTTCCAATTTACAGTGAACAGATGTTTCCTAACAGCACATTTACACATGATTACGTGCTTTACTTGCTTTGACATTCTGAAAGTTCTCACAAGTTCACAAAATAAGTGAAGGATGGATGAATAGCTGGTGCATTAAAGACACCATCAGACAGTGGGCGCAAAACACATAATATAACAGACAATGAAGTCATCCACCGCATTTCTGCTTCAGCACAATCTTCTTCAAGCACCATCGACATAGACGGTGGTTTCAACCCATCACATGATGATGATGATGACACTCTTCTTCCAAGAAAAACAGCAGCCATTTCACCAAATTCCCAGCCTGGTATTTAAAATGATCTACATTCTAAAAGAACATGAGCAAAAACAAAATCAGGAACCATATCTTTACACTTACAACATTCAGCTCTCAGTAATTAATAGCACAATACTGCACAAAGTGACTTCACGCTCATAATGAGACAGGCTCAACGTATAACAAGTTTCTTTTTTTTTTACCACACGAGCAAATACAGATGGTAACTCCACATGTCTGCATTGTTCTCCCTGCTGGAAGTATTCAGAGTGCTCGTGCTTTGGGAGGGAGAAATGACCCGAGGCTATATGATGTGTTATTAAAAGCTGCTGCAGAACAAATATATAAAGTGTTTGTAGCAATGTGATCACGAGGGACAAGAGGCTTTAATGAAAACAAGCAGGACAATGTTAGTTTAGATTAGAGATTGCTGCATCGCTTGTGCTTTAATTAATTGCTTTTTTTCTCACATTTTCTTCAACGATAAAGTTCATTATTGTCTTGGAATATAAGGGATTCAATTACACCTCTATTTGATTGGATGGCTGTAACGGCGAGTTGTAATGAGGCAGGGTGTCCTCATCCAGTGTTCGTAGATGTCCCACAAATCAGTTTGTATGTAATCCACATAGTATAAAGGCTGAAAAAAGAACCCACCCGGTATGGGTCAGAGAGGAGGCAGATGGGTCGAACAAAAAACGGTCTTTCCCTCAAGAGACCGTTATTCGTGACCCGCGTGAAACCAGATGTCAATGTCGATTAATTTGTCACGTAACTTCCGTACTTAAGTAACGTCATTTCTGCAGTTATTTTAACCCCCATCTTTTCCTAAACCTAACCAAGTAGTTGTGTTGCCTAAACCTAACAAATTTGTTTTATTGCCTAAACCTAACAGTAGTTTTGTTGCCTAAACCTAACAAAGTAGTTTTGTTGCCTAAACCTAACCAAGTAGTTGTGTTGCCTAAACCTAACTAACTAGTTGTTTTGCCGAAACCTAACTAAGTAGTTTTGTTGCCTAAACCTAACCAAGTAGTTTTGTTGCCTAAACCTAACAGTAGTTTTGTTGCCGAAACCTAACCAAGTAGTTTTGTTGCCTAAACCTAACCAAGTAGTTTTGTTGCCTAAACCTAACCAAGTAGTTTTGTTGCCTAAACCTAACCAAGTAGTTTTGTTGCCTAAACCTAACAAAGTAGTTTTATTGCATTAACCTAACAAAGTAGTTTCCCCGAAGATGTTAGCATTATTTTTTTTTTAAAGACTGTATGCATGTAACAAGTGAAAATGGACATGTTTTGCTCATAGGAAAACGTGCGAAATATGAGGAGTAACTTTTTCGTAAGACATCACATAAACCGTCGTATGAAGACAGTGTTCAGCACAGCAGATGACCAGGGTGCATCAAGAGTTCATGGACCTGTTTCATTCCACCAACAAAACATTGCCTCCGGTTATGTCGCAGCTCAGTCCCTCAATTAAAAAAAATACACAAGCTATTTTATCATCCAATTTTCTTTTTCCATTATTGGCTGTTTTTATTTCCTTTGGCCTCCTTTTGCTAAAATCCACAATAAATCCTCTGATTGCTCGTTGAAAAACAACAGAAAGTCATATTCATACTGTATGACCAATTCCCTGTCATTTTCTCAAGCAGATAATGGAGGAGGCAGGTGGACGCAGCAGCTGGAATCATTCTGGGCCACGAGCTCCTATCCAGCTTTGTAATATATTGCAAGCGCACTCTCACTTTGAGGGAGATTTGTCATAATACAGAGTCGGCCAGATGCGTTCCCCCGGTCGCAGAAGCTTCTCCTCGCCCACTGGGTCACCCTGTCAGACACGGAGACATGCACTCTTTGTCATACTTGGGCTCCCACCATCTTACATTACAGGGAGGGAGGGAATGGAAAGACCTTGGCTGAAAATCACAAACCTGAACCAGTCGGAGCTGCAGATTAAGCCTGTGCTACTCAGTGTATGTCTGTGAGCGATCGTGTGTGTGTGTGTGTGTGTGTGTGTGTGTGTGGTCCTACACTGTGGGAGGCAAAAGAGGAAAAACAAACACATAGTGAATCAGGGGCTGGAGTATATTATTTTACCACAGAGAGGCCTGAAGAGCGCTAACTGCTCTTTTACAAATCAATATTGCCAATACTTTATTGGTAAGAATGTAGCAAGGACCATATTGCCAAAGCATCAGTTAAAAATTTGATAATTAAGAAAAACTTAAAGCTCGGGTATAGGTAATTTATTTTAGAGATGTTTTAGTTGTGTTAGTTAGAACTCTCTCAACATCCTGACAGGACACAATAAATCATGCTAGTAAACCGTGTACAGTGATGAACCGCTTATCTGATCAAGTATTCCGCTTACGGTGTTCATTTGGGGTTTTCTCATACATGACAACATGTGGAAAATGATTTTTAAAACTACTATATGCTACCTTTAACCTTTTTATTTTACTTTTACTCCCTTGATGCCTCGCAGTAAACCGTCTGCTTTCCTGCGGCTAACTGAGGCTCATTAAAACGGCTACGTTGAAAATCAGGACCGGGATAGAAAGTAATTTTCTCCGGATGAAAAGCACCTGTGGTTGAACACCGCCGCCGTCAAGTGGACCGATAGCAAAGCTGCTCTGTTGTATTGCTTTATATTCATGCGACACATAAACAAATGTCAATGAGATGGTGATGTGCAGGAGAAATAACAACAAAAAAGGTATAATCGTCTAATCAGCTAGCTTACAGTGATCACTGTAAGCAGCTAGCTTAGCCGTGTTCGTTGTTTACGTACACGATGGTTATTTTTTCAGGAGTGTCTTTGCAGGGAGGCCTGAAGGGACGGGCCGTCAGTGCTGCTGACTTGGCAACTTTCTTGCTAGATTTAGCGACTTTTGGTGCTAATGCTGCTAGCTACTTTCATTAGAAAGAGTTTGCAACACTGGGCTGGGTTTTGCTAGTTTCTCCAATGTTGATGATCCCCAGCTTTAAAGCTGCTGAAAACAAGTACATTGGAGAATTGATGAGAATTGATGAGATCCATGTTCACATGAAATGTTCGTTTATATTGGCTACAGAAGTGAGAGTTAAAATGGCGTAGCTAGCGTACTTTGCTACCTAGCTGCTAAATAGATGGAGAGACTTATCAACATGTACTGACCTGTGTGCCATACAGGAACGGCCATCAAATTACAATATTGCTTTATTCATTCAGTTGGCAATTACATCACGGAAAGTAGGAAACTGTTGAACAATGGTGGGTGTGGAAAAGAACCTTTATGATTTGTTGGATACTTCAGCCGCCACATAGAGCTCGTCCAAACGTCAAGGTGATGGCATCCCAACCAAATCCACCACGGTCACAATCCCCTTTAAGATTTGGGTTTGTACCTTTTTCAAAAGCTCCACGGGCTTCAGTCACGGAGAACATTTTGACGCTTGGCAGTAGGAGAAGCACAGGTGTAAATTTGATTTCATGTTTTTCTCACATCTGAATATAACAGAGACGTTGTTCGTGTTATTAGCGACGCTGGAGCGTCTCCCACTGTGGCAAGTCAAAATGTCTGCTGTGATAAAAGCCTCAAGATAATTATTTGTAATTACTGCATCAGCAGTTGACTTATCTCCAACGTCTCTGCTACAGTTTCAACTGTTGAAATGCTTTGTGACCGAAGTTCAATATTTTTGGAGGCTTCAGTCAGCTGGAAGTGACTCTCAGTCTGTGGATGTTTTGTGACTGCAGCCCCGGAGCTGTTTGTTTTTAAAAGAGTCCGCGATTATTCCAGTTAAAAGATACAACACTGCTGGCAACGAGCTGATGTATTCTCTCTGTAGAGCGGGCACAGAGGCGGTCGGCTTGAATTGTGTTGTGGTTTATTTAGACATTCTCTTTAGTTTCTCTCACGAGTTCGTCCCCGTGTTGTTGTTGATCATTAATGCAACAATACGAGCCCCGTTCTCTTTGATTCTGTCTGTCTGTTTAAAACTGTCTTCATGAATAGTTCTCTGTAGTCAGAAAGTTCGGTTTTGATTGATTGAAGTCTTGAATTTAAATGTGTTCTCTACAACGGACAGACTGGTGGGCTGGAGGCGTGGATGGCGCAGCTATACATTGATTTTGTATAAAGCCAAGTGTAAAAAAAAAACTCTTCCTCTCGCATTTTGTCTTGTTTTATTTCTTAATAAAATATTGAATGTATTAATTAATTAAATATTCGTTCATTTATTTATTTTGGGCACTTCTCTTCTTTTTTTTTTTACTTCACCCATATGTTTAAAAGTGAAGAGGATCCTGAGGTACCTGGACCAAAACCAACCTCAAAGCTTCCTGTTTGCATTTCAAAATGAAAGTCCTTCTGGACAGAATCCCTTTATTTTGTAAACACGAGGCTTTTATTGTGAAATATTTATGAAATGGAAAATGCATTGACTTGCACAGCTCCATAAATTAATAGAGTACCATCTTCTATTTGTGGACTGTTATTATTATTTACAACTGAGCGCACGCTTCTCAACCTTTATGCTGTCTAAAGAAAATATGACATTAATAATGAAATTAAATAAAAGTTTCTGTCCATCATGAAAGACAGACCATGAAGTAAAGAAGTGCTTTTAGGAGCTGCAGCAGCGCCGTCTGTTGTGGATATTTAAGAAAACATAATCACTGGGGAGTGATTATGTTGCAGATTATGTTGTACCAACTGACAAACACTTGGATTCCAGCATTCCTAAAAGCAACCTGACCTCATAAATAACCCGACGTTTTAGGCTTTTTCACAGTAATTTCACACCATGACGTTACCGCAAAACAGCCACGTAAACAACGTAACTTGAGTGCGGAAAGCGCGTCACAAACGCCTCTCGCGTAACTTCAAAATAAAGACACGAACACCGGTCTCCTGGCTAAAGGTCCTGTGTTTGTTTGACCCATCCATCATAATTGTCCCCCTTATTCTTTTATACTGCATCACTTGTTCTGATCACTGCACGTTCGCACATTTACAACGCGATACATGTCGTAAAATAAATAAGAATAGTATTGGTTTCTTTTGCACGCTACATTACTTACACTTTGTTGTGTCCTTCGTTTGCCATTTGGTGAGACCGGGGGCTGCCAGAAGAGATTAAAACGAGGTATTCCAGTAGTATCTTAAGAGCCTGACAGTAAACACGAAGGTTACTATCGATGTCTTCACTTACTCCGGCTGTAAAAGGTCGAGCTCCCTGAGACCTCAGGAAGGTAATTAAGAAAATCCCACAGCAGTGTGCTTAAAACCTAGTTGCTGATGGAAACTATTTTAGGCGGCATTATGACTTCATAAAAGAACAGCTCCTATAATTTAAACCTCTTTCACGGTCTTCTATTATAGAGGTGTATAATAAAATGCTTTTTTCTTCAGTGACACCGCTGCCTTTTCATTATCATTTCCTCTGTCTCTCTGCTTGAGGACGGGAGAGAGGTCAGTGTGAGTGCACTCAGCCGGTGGCGGAGCTACAAAAGCTTCACATGGAGGCTAATTCACAGTGCAGCCCTCCACCATCAAAGTGCTCGCTTGTGGATTTAATTGAAAGCGGCTGAGCTCCCGACTGGGGATTCTACACCGCGGCCGGCTGACACTGGCAAATCATGCCACCTTGTCATAACCGAAGCGCAGTTTTTTTTTTTTTTTTGCTGAGACCAGTGAAAGAAAAAAAAGTTTATAGTTACTATCACATTGTTCTCTCTCTCATCACCACGATAATGACTCCCTCCGGAGCAGCTCAGACACTAAGCTGTGCTGCACCGGCGTTATCTCGGTGCATTGTTTTCAGAAATAATAATATGAGCTGTGCCATATATGAGGTGGTGTAATTGGCCCTCATGGTTACAGCCATAATGATTAAATATATATATATATATATATATATATATATATATATATATATATATATATATATATATATATATTTAATCTACATCCAGATGGGTATTCAAAAGACAAACTGCACAGATAATTAAACAAAGTCCTGGACATACACTTGCATGTGGAGAAAAGAACAACACAGCAGACTTGTGATTCAGATTCTGGGTTTCAAAAAAAAGAGTCTGTTCACTAATTGGAAACTTCAGTCTGACAAGATACCAACATGTCTGACTGACTTACAGCCCTTTCATTTAGAATCGTACGCGACGCAGTAGCCCTCCCCGGCTGCAGCGAGCACCACCCCGGCTGCTGTAGGCAGACACAGGTGGGAGCGTCGTCGGCTGATGCAGCTCACCTGTGCAGCCGCGGCCCTGAAGTAATCAGTTCACTCACACGCTCTTTGCTGCAGGCACCTGGGTTGTTGTTTTTTCCCTTCACACATTTTGGTTTGAATTCATCAACATAACAATGCTTTACCTCGAGTATACTGACATGATTAACTTCCCTGCAGTATTGCTCATTTTTAAACTTGGCTCTGTTGTGTGTTCGTAATGCAATTCTTAATTTTGTGCCAGGACGAACCTCCTCGCTTCTTTTCTCATCTAACACAAAGCTCACTAGAAGGGCACTCAGCCAGGCCGCCATTGTAAATAATGATTTGTTGTTGATGACTTGCGTGGTTGAATGAAGGTTAAAATGCATGTATCCATCCCATGATTCATGTCTGCTGCAGTCCATTGAATGTGTTCTTTCTTGGGCCATGATACAACCTTTCACCAACAAACAAACCCAACATAACGTTAAGCGAAGACAAGTCGTTTCCTCAAATGTTTGAGTATCTGCTAAATTATTATCTGTATGATTTGATATTTCTGTGGCGTCGAGGGGACGAGTTTTGCATCTGGTAAAACTCTGCAAATACAACAAACAGGAACCGTGTAATTCACAAAGCACCTGCTAACGGTGCATAGCTGCCAAGCTAATAGCGTCTCGTGCTCCTGTACTGTGCCATTTACACATATTTAAACTTGGTAACATGCAGACATTTGGTGCACAATTCAATGAGGATGAGCCTCACTGCAAAAACAGTCCAATTTACAAAAAAACAGCCACATAATCTACAGTTACAGTGAAATGATCAGCGTCTTCAGAGAGCTGATGGTAACTGGCACACATGCATAAGGACAGTTCAAACTCATTTATTTTGGAATGCAGCGACAGGATGCAATAACAGTTGTGGCATGAAAAATGAATGAATGAAGCTCCTCTACATGTCATGTTTGGAAAAAGGAAAAAGGAGATTTAAATTATTGATGAAGTTATGCTGCTGTGGCGCGAGCGTAAATGCACACAGCGTATCTCTAAATGGGGAATCTTTAAAACGGTCTCAAATGTCTCAAAAAGCTCTTATGTGTTATCCACTCGACTGTGAGCTCTGCGGAATGGATGCCTCTGTGTGCGCAGTGAAATAGAGACGGCCGACCAAGTGCCTCCAGAGCATTTGCACTTCCACACGGATAATTGCAATCAGACGCCAACAGAAATTGAAAATTGCACTAAGCTGCAAAATGTGTGGCGCTGTAATATCATTCGCGCGATATCTTCAGTGAATCAGACCTTCAGCAGGAGCGGACAGAGGTTGCAAAAGATCTGCACTTTCTGTCAGTCTCTCTCTTTGATGACCCTCTGACCCCCAAAGTCATCCTGTGGGGTTGAAAAGAATGTTTTATTTAAACAATCAAGAAAACTACAAGGTTTATCACAGCCAGAAGCTGTAAAAAAAGGGCATTGTCGTCAGATTTATATCTTTTTTGACGGTCCTTGAACGCATCATGTGCGACAAACGCTTCGGTCAGAAAAAGCAACCAAAAGGAAGCTTCTAATTGTGATATTTCGCTGCTGAGCACAGTTCATTGAAGAGGTTGGAGAGCGTCACGACCTGGCTCTGACGGTCATGACCTAATCATGGAGATGCAGACAATTCACCAAAAAGCAAGGCGTTTATTAGACAAACAATAGGTCTATCTACATAGGTGGCTGGAACGAGCCATTCCTTCCTCCACGGGGTGATAGGAGGGCGCCATGTTGCCAGGAAGGCGGAGCTTTATACTGGAGCGCTGGCCCAGGTGTCTCCAGTCTGCAATCTCCCAGATCCTGCCATTAAAGGGACACACACACAGAAACCAGGAGCATGGCAGGGAACCGTCACAGAGAGGTTGCTTTTTTTTTTCTTCAAACATTGGTAACACTGGTGGACACTTGGGAAAATGAATGTATAGATTCCAGTGTTTTCCAATTTCTGTAAAATAATTATCAAAGAAATGATGATTTATGGCATGGTCACTGCGTTATCCTAAACAAAAGGCATGTTTGAGATCTCTCTGCTTCTAACCATGATTGTGTTTTCAAAGAGGTGCAGAACTTCAATATTGCGGTTACAAGCGAGGCCACAGAGAGTAGAACGTGACAGGAGCACAAAAAAAACCTGCTTTGAGTTCAGTGGGTTAACTCACCTGACGCAGACAGTTTTTCCTCCAGAGTTTCACCTCAGAGTCTCTTCGTTCCCATCAGAAATTACCTGCAAAGTGCCTTTGAGTGACCCTCACCATTTCCCTCAGACGACTTTCTCAGATGACGTGGAATTCAACCGAGGCAAGGGCAAGAGGAAATACGAGACCAAGAAAGGTTTGAGGAAAACAAGATATGTTGTAGCATTTGTTGCTCTTCAAGCGTAAAACCACATCTACTGTCTACTGTCTACATGCATATTACAGCATGAAAGATACTCGTACAGTATACCGCTTCCAGCAGATCCCACGGATTAACAGATCAACACCCTGAAAGTGGATTGAGCGAGATGGGGTCGGACCTCTCATTACAATGCAATGAGCCAGGATAATTGTTATTTGTTTGTGGCTGCATGTGGAGCACCGTACTCATCCACATTTGTGTCTTTACAAGCAAACACCAGCGCCGCCTGAAGAAGCTTCACGGACGCGCCGGGATAAAATATCCTGCGTCTAGAAAACGCTACTTTATTTCAAAAAGTGGGTTGTTTGTAATCGAGCTGTCGATAAATGGGAGATTATTGTTTTTACCAATAGATGCAACTCCTGCGGTTGTTCTGTGTGTCGCTATGGAGTATGTGGTTTCAATCGTCCTGAGCCTTATCTATTACAGGTGGAGGAAATGGAGTCGGAAATTGACGTTTTTTTTTGTTGTGTTGTTTTCAGCAACATCCTGTAACGGTATTGTTTGGATGTCAAACCTGTGCTGATGACCGAACATTTAGAAGGTGCCTCATTTTTCGGTGCAGCCAATCAGTGAAGGCGCTAATTAGTTTCTAATCTCGTTAGTTCTTCATGGATGGTTGTCACAATTGGTGTGAAGCTGAAGGTTAGAAGGTTGTTTAATTGGTGTGAAACGCTTTACGCTCCAGTTTTCAAGCTCTGACGTGAAACCGTCTGACGGCATCGAGAGGTGAGAGTTTGGATCTTCCCCTGGTGATTGAGCAGGCAGACACTTTTTGCCAACTTTTGCTCGGTGTCATCTGAAGAAATATCGGCGTTCACTTCAGCACAGCGGGTCATTACAGGATTAATGTGTGTTTCGGCGGCCTGAGGGCAGCTCTAATCTGATACCTCACCTACTGCAGTTTGTTAATGCTGCAGAAAGCGAGAGCTCATCTCCACAAGGGATGGTGTGGACTGTGAATGTCTAGAACTGCGATATTGCCAATAACGACTCTGTGTAGACAAATAGTTTAAGCCCAAGTGTGATTATACACTCCCAACCTCGTCATTGACTTCCTGTCTGTCTGCGCGTTGCTCTCTGGAAGAGATAGCCACACAGAAGAACAGGGAGCATCTGATTGGCGTAACCTTTGTACAACATGCCGCGATGCCCGCCTCATCACAGCAAATGCATTTCTATTTTCGGTGCTTGATCACCACAAGCAGTAGCGGGACCAAGACGACGTCCACACAGTCAAGGATGAGGTCGTGTTTATTTATTTATTCGTTTATTTTGCAGGGACAATGCACACCAAGCAACAGTCACACTGTAAGTGAGTCAGCGTTAGCCAGAGAGGCTAGCTTTCATCTGCTGTCCCCGGTGCTTGAAGGCAGGCTGCAGCATGCGTCAGGCAGAACAAACCCACCTACAGCACAAGCACATATATATAACACTGAGGCGCATAACAGAGAAGTCTAAATGGAAAATACTGAGCAAGACAAATGCACATATAGGCGAAACAAGCAGGCAGGACAGACGGTGCATCAACGCTTGCACGCCTGATTGGCAACAAGCCATTCCTTAAGGCTGTGTGTGAATGTCTCGTTGGTGTTTTGTGTGCGTATGTGTGACGGCAGAGCATTCCACGAGTGAGCTGCCTTCACAGAGAATGCTAAAAGATCACCTGTGTGAAATGACACGAGCACCTCTTGAAGCAGATCGAGTGAGTCTGCTGCTTTTAAGTGCTTTGTTTAGTAAAATCACTGAGTGGAGGCGGGGCCATGCCGTGTACAATGTTAAAAACCAGACACACGTCGGTGCATTTAATGAGGTTTGATGAGGATATTGCAATGATGGTGAATTTTGGGTTTTTTTATCGAGTGTTTTCAGAGCTTGTTTATGGAGAATATGAAGAGATTTTAACATAGTTTTTGGCAAAAAAAAAAGTTGAAGCTCTCTTTTAAATCACAGCCACACGTTTGCTGGAGAGCAGCAGGAATGAGGGTTATCGCTGGTGTTGTACTTCGTGTACTTCGGTCCGGTGTCGCACTGACTTCGCTGCCTCAAACCAGAGTTTGATTGCTTCTCGCTCCTCTAAGCCCCTCTGTTCACACTCGTCTATTGATCTCACAGTCTGTGATATGTTTGCTTTATGCTTTCAGGCGTTAACCCCGGAACAAGGAAGAATGTCAGCACTGATTCTGATGTGCACGAAGAAAATGGCAGAAAGGGTTTCGATCTTCCATACGAGCTGCAAAGAGGTAAAAGCAATGAGCACCCTGCTTCCACTACACCAGGAATCGGTCTCACTAATTTCTAGTGATAAGTAGACTAAAGCCGACCTAACACCCCCCAGAGGCAGCAATGGTAATTTGACACTGGCGATGAATGTACTCAGTGAGTTTTACTGTGCACTGTTCACTTGATCAGAGGACTTCCACCGTTTTTCACACCTGTAGTTGGGTTCGTTTGGTCCGGACGAGCGGGAAAATAATAAGACATTTGAATTCTGGTGCGGTTCTCGTTTTTACAAAAAACAGCAACAAGAGGAGTGAACATGAAGGTAACTCGTTGATTGTTTAGTTTTGCCGATTGTAATCTTGTATCATCTTTATTTCCATGTGGGCAAATTAAATTCTGGCAGCACTTTAATGCTTCTGATGTGAATAATTATGCGGAGAAATACCAGATTATGAGCTTTATTAGTATCATTAGACTGCAGCCTGACTCCATGTTATGAATCCGTGACTAACAGGTGGAAACAGGAGGAAAAGGAGGTCATGATTATAGAGTAATGATGCTACTGTGGCATCGCAGTCAAACACTTTTTAATGGACTTAATACGCTGACAAAGTACAAAGAGTCGGATACCAGCGCGGGAGGTTTAACAGCTGTCCAAAAACGAAAAGATATCCAAACTCCAGATAAACGACTGCCAAACCACACACACTGCTTTTAAACTCGAACCGCATTGCTGTCATTGCTAAATGTATTGTAATATCTACAAGTAACACCATGATTGTTCACTGTGCCAGCATTAAAAGCACTTTTCCCGAAACTGTTCTTTAATCTAGATCCGATAATGGCCTTCTGTAATTACACACAGTGTATTAACATTAATAAAATATAGCATTGTGAACGTGTAGACCAATTCACTGAAGCGCAAACTAACCAGTTGCTTTGTCTTGTAGCTTCCTCTGCCCTTTCCCTCTCTTCCTTCCTGCCTTGATAACATGAATGCACTGCTTTTACCACTTACTGTAGTCTTTAATTACTTCTTCAATGTCCCATTTTTAAAAAAATTTCTTCCTGTATTTTGCCCACTTCTCTCCCCGGGGTTGAGAGGTGTGTGTGGAGAGCAGGGTAGGATTTATTTTAGTGTTTTGTGGGGAGGATTCGACCCACAGCAACAGTTCAAAAGAAGCCCGGGGAAACACGCAAACCTGGTTATGGAATCACAAAAGCCATTAGGGTTCGTCCTCTGAGCACCATGAATGTCAATTAATCATGGCGGTCCATCCATTATTTGTTGGAATATTTCGCTAAAAGCCAATAATGTCAACCTGATGGTTGCGCTAGAGGAGAGAACACATGACTGTCACGGCAATTCTTTCAATGGTTGAGGAGATATTTCAGTCCGGACAGACGGGTTGGGCATTACCGTTAGAACCCACGGTTCTTTCTCCAAACCTGAAGGATTTATGTTGAAAGCTGATTCATTTCCTTCAGCTGGCAGCTTCTCCTTTTCATCTTCACTGTTCTTTGTATTGTTTTCCATCCATGAGCAGCTCCCTCATTGCCAGTGTGCACTACACCGTGAGACAACGTCACAATCAAACATTTTGTTATTTTACTTCATATGATGTGCTTCTGGAAGTGCCGTGGCTACTTTTCGGTCTAAGTTCCACGCGACTTGTATTCTCCCTCTCACAAAGTCATACAACACAAAATAAATCAAACCAAACCGAAAAAAAGCAAAGAAGAAGAAGAAGAAAAAAGAGAAGTGGCCCACGGAGGACAGGGATCTTCAGGAGTCCCTCCTACCCAGCAGCAGGGAGCTGGTTTTCTCCAGAAGGCACACTCTAAAGAATCACAAGGATGCTTCATCTCCCTTTGATGTATTTCTGTGATGAGATATAAACCCTGATGGCAATAACAGACCTCTTTGAACAATAAAAAATCGAATCTCGGCGTAACAGCACCAAAGGCACAGAGAGGCAGTGCTTTGGTAAACAAGCCGCTCCCCGGAGAGGCTGCATCTGCAGGGTCGCTGACGCTGAGCCGGATCACGCGAGGATCCTCCCCCTGCCCTGCAGCAACACATGATGCTGCTGTTCCCTCATCAGCAAAAGGGTTTTAATAACTATAATGTTGTCATTTAATTGTCACATGTCTGACGTGAGTGTATTAAACCCTGGGTAGTGTGAGTTATGGCTCTATACATGCTCGTGTAACTACCATTATCAGCCTATGGATGATTCAATTACCATCGTTGTGTCAGGCTATGTGCTGAATGGATTATATATATATATATTTTATAAATAATGGACTGTTTGACAGACATTTTGTCTTCGAATATAATTTTTCTTTACTGAATCAATGAAAAAATGCATATATATTTGCATATTTATTTGTCCATACTGTTGTTTTTGCCGTGTACTAAATGCTTGTTTGCCCTTACTATGTATTTAACTTTAGACAACATGTTGAAACTATTTCAGAAAGTATTTGAAAAACGACGTATATTTTTGAAGCATTTTAAACTTTACTGTAACAAAAGAAATGCATTAAAAATGATTATACACATAGTAAATATTTTATGAATTATTATGTACAATTTAATAATAAATATATGTTTGTGTGTATGTATATGTATGTATATATATATATATATATATATGTATGTGTGTATATATATATATATATATATATATATATATATATGTATGTGTGTATATATATATATATATATATATATATATATATATATATATATATATATATATATATATATATATGTGTGTATATATATATATGTGTGTATATATATATATATATATATATATATATATATATATATATATATATATATATATATATATATATATATATATATATATATATATATATATATATGTGTGTGTGTGTGTGTGTGTTGTTTTTGCTGTATACAAACTGTTTGTTTGCCCTTATTTTGTTTGTATTAAGTATTAAAAGAAACATGTTGAAACTATTTGAGAAACTCCTGTTTACGACGGGGAAAACACCAATAAGTACACACTAAGTACACACTAAGTACACACTTCTTCTGTTAACACAAGCCTGGGCAATATTGGAGAAAATTGTAACGTGGATCAAAAACAATTTCCTTTAAAGTGAAAGAAAAGTAGGCGGCGCCGGAGCGAACGCAGATAAACTCGACTCGACGAGCCGGACCGGCGAAGTCTGGAGGAATCCGTTTCCATGGCAGCATAGCTGAGGTCGCTCGGTGCGACTGGACGATATGGAAATGAAGCTGACACGCCGATCCTCGCTCCACCGGGTTTGTGCTGCGAGCAACACTCCTCCGGTCCGCAGCAAGGTGGAAGATCCACTGCAGGTGCTGCAGCAGGATTAACCCTTTCATTCAGCGTTGGCCACCAGTCGGGCTTCATTGACTGTCATACAGTCTGATGTCTGGTTGGTGATTGTGATGGTGTTGTGTCCTCCTGCAGCTGAACTCAGCTCATTTCATCTGGAATTAACAGCAGTACTGTTTAATATTTGATCAAACACATTTCTTTATTATCTCCTCTACAGTACGAGCCACCATGGTATCCTAGTTATTATGGGGTTGACTCGTCTTTTACTGATTTATTGCTGCTTTGATGCCCTTTTGTGTCCCTTTACAGTTCTTATCTGGCATTTATTTAGTCTCAGTGTTGCACGTTTCACTGTCTGCTGCTCTTAATTAGAAGTGTAACTGTAATATATTTGCTTTTACTGGCCTGCGTATGCAGGGTCCTTGTGCAAAGGGCCGCTTACGCCGTTAATGCCAGCACCAAATAAAGGCTGAATGATGCACTCGCCCGGTTCCAGTCCAGACCTCTGAATTGTTCAGCGGATCAGTGAAGTGAAACAAAACGGCCACTAAAGCGTGATTGCCAGGCTCCGTCTGAAATGCTTTGGAAATAAGTGGATGGCTTTGGATTGAATCAATTATTGAATGTAAAGCAGACTCCCATTCATACTTTTTAAGAAGTGTTTTGTGTGACTTATATAAAACAACTGGATTCAAGTTGTAGTTCAAAACAAATTAATTCATCAAATGATCTGTTTTTGCTCCGTTGATTAAAGCAGCTCAATAAAATGACCCCACATTTGAATCCAAAATGTAAAGGGAGTAGGTTTAATGCAGACATGCTGTAGGTTCTGTGCGTTTCAAGATGCATTACATGCATAAAAAATGCCTACATTGCAGGCAGAAATAGAGATTGATTTCATTGTGTTACTGTGATCTAATATAGAGGGGTGTGTTGCACAGCTCAGCACTACCAGCATTCAGTGAGAATGATGAGTGCCAAGAGTGCAGCTCTCCCCAGCTCACTGCCAGCTGTAACTGTGTCACCGCCACTTGCCATGTCAACAGGCCTGCCTTCCATCATCAATATTTATCAGGGAATCTGCACACCGAGGGGAGCGGCGCACCCCTCCTACTACACTCTGTAACTTTGTTAGAGGAGTCTACTGAGCCGTCACTGCATGCTGGGCATAAAGAGGGGCTCTCCATCATGACCAGGCAGTGAAACCTACAATTTGCAGTCATTCTAGTGTCCACCAGGGGGCGACTCCTCTGGTTGTATAGAAGTCTATAGAAAATGACTCTACTTCTCTCTTGATTTATTCCCTCAGTAAACATTGTAAACATGAGTTTATGTCTCAATCTCTAGTTTCAAGTCTTCTTCAATACAGCATGATGTTCATTTAGTACATGATGGTCCATTTAGAGTCACACAGACCATAAAGCAGGGGATGCTTTAGGGCGGGGCTTGCTGTGATTGACAGGCCATTACTGGGAGTTATCTGTGTTTTTGTCTTACAACGTTAACCCTTTCACTGTATGTTGATAAGTTCATGAAAGTTAATTGTGACATGTTGGTCAGCTAACAATGTGTTGTATAGTTTTCGGTTGGACTTAGCTCCACCCTCTCGTGCCGCTTCTGGTTTTAAAAAAAACAAGATGGCGACAGCGAAAATATGTCCAGAAAATACGTCCAAAAAAACAGAAAATGATTGGGATGGCTGTTGTAAAATGAAATTTGACAGATGTTAGTGTTGGCTTTTTAAGAGCTTGAACAGTTCATGTCACACGTTTGATCAAATCCATTACTTCAGTGCACCTCTGCTTTCCTTTGCCCTCCACAACCAGGCTTTGTGAACGCTGTCGGGCTACATTCAAGCTGCTCTGTTCATGTGCTCAGAGTCTTGGAAGAAACTGGCACTGCTGCACCAATGAACAGATGTCTGGGAGAATAAATTGGCTGGAGAAAGTTTTTCAGGCACCTGTTCAATCCATGCTGGTAGGAGACATCAGACAAGAGTGTACAGAGACAGAGTCAGAAATAGGATGGGATTATTTAGCAGACAGTGTGGGCTGAGGGTTTTTGTGTTGTGACTCCAAACTTTATCAATGACAGAACATAACAAACGAATGATAAAGGGAAAAGTTTGCATTTCTTGGTCGGGACCAGAATCCTGGAGTCTTTGTTCGTTGTCAGGCAACTGGTTCTGATCAAGAAATACTCACAAACCCCCCCCCCCACGGGGAAAAAGGACAATTTTCCAGTTTTTGTATGGATTAAAAAAAGAGAGACAATGTGATGATTCGTGAGCTTTAGAGGAGCAGGTAGGCGAGTATAGTTAGCTTTAGACAGAGCCCGGCTGTTTCCCCGTTTCCAGCTTTTGTGCTAAGATCAGTCAGCTGTCTGCTGGCGGTATATAGCTGCATATTCATCTTGCACACAAGAGTTGTATCGATCCTCTCAAGCAAGTCGTAAATGGAGAATGACATTATTCATAACGCGGCTATAAAGTACGGAATCTTTGTCTGTCCTTCGCATATCTCGAGCAGCACGATGAAGGTCTGCTTCACACTCGATGGGTGTTTTGTTGGGGACCTCATGGAGTCCCGTGTTCAATTTAGTGCAATTTGGACACGAGACAGGTTCAATATTAAGGAAATTTGAACAAACGGAGCTTCGGGGCTCTGTTGACTTGAACTTGTTGTCCGCTGCCGGGTCTTAAAGAGACAGGCGCTAAAACGGAGCGTTTCAGGCAGAGGGTGATTACAGATGTATTCAGAGGGACAGGATGAGAAAGATGATGTGTCTTTTGAACATGAAAGCATGTTAACATGTTCTAGTACAAACCCAAAATACAAGTATGAACCTGTAACCGACGATTGTGCGTCTCCTTTAACGAAGGAATGAGCCGCTCACACTAAGTGGTGTGGGGAGCTCCACTCGTTTCTTTACGTGGTTGCTCATTTATTTTTTTGTGTATAGTCCTCGCTTCTTTAGACTCTTGTGTTTCTGCTGTGTCTCTTTCTAGGGACGCCTCTTTCTCTCAAGGCACAGAGGAATTACTCCATTATGTAACTGACTTCAATATATCACAAAATAAAGAAGCTCATTATCTCGATTTAAGGCCCAGGCTGCGGTCTGCATTTAAACCAAATAGCAGCCACACACACAAATTCGATTCCTCTTTCTCCTTCCACACAGGGACTGCACTGCAACAGCTGCATCTAAATAATCTCTCTGTAACACTGATGAACGTTTGTTTACATCGGCATCATAAATCTAGTTATATATGTGAATATACTTGTAATCTATATAGTCAAAGAAAGAACAGATGGTTACTAATGCATTGCTTTGAAATTAAAATTGGAAATTGCTTGAAAAACCTGATGAATCATGTTATCCTCGTCTTGTCTCGAGGAGGTTCAGCAGGCTTAGCACACGTCCCTCCCGAGCAATATTTGTTCAGCTCTTTCTGGGGAACCCCGAGGCGTTCTTTGGCTGAGATATAAATTCCCTCAAGCGTGTTCTGGGTCTTCCCCAGGCCATCCTCCCAGCTGGACCTGCCTTGAAAACCTCTTCAGGGAGTCGTCCAGGAGGCATCCTGATCAGATGCCAAAAACACCTCGGCTGGCCCCTTTGAATGTGAAGGAGCAGCAGCTCTACTCAGAGGTCCCTCCGGATATCTAAGCTGGTTCACCCTATCTCTACAGCTGAGCCCAGCAGCCCTACGAAGGAAGCTTATTTCGTCTGCTTGTATCCGCAATCTCATTCTTTCGGTCGCTACCCAAATCCCAAGAAACTTGACCTCCCTCTCTTGGGGCGGTGACTCACCCCTGACCCAGAGGGCACGATCCACAGCAGAGAACCTCAGGCTTGGAGGTACTGACTCTCATTCTGATTGCTTCACACTCTGCTGCAAACGACCCCAGAGCGAGCTGGAGGTCATGATCTGATGAAGCCAACTGAACCACATAATCTGCAAGGAGCAGATGTGCAATCCTCAGGTCAGCAAACTAGACACCCTCCTCCCCCAGACTGCGCCTTGTGATCCTGTTCAAGAAAAGCAGAATCGGATTTAAAAACACTGCAACAACTTTGTTTATTACTAGCAAAAACACGTAATACAGCACACAATCACCTAACAGGTCACATTTCAGTGAGATACAAAGACTTGTTTTAAGACAATGCATCTTGAAACTTGTTAAATTAAAGAAAACACTACTTTTGAGCATAACCGTCTTATTATGACACACAATATTACTGTAAAATATAGCTCAAAACCTAGTTTTCCAGCTAATTTAAAGACCTCTTTTTGTCTTCGAAAAGTCTGAATACAACATCTTATTTCAAGACATCTTAGCAAGCAAATGTCCACTTGTTCCATTGGCAGATTTTCTTTGACTTACTAAAAGCTAAAGCTTCTGTGTGGCCTTTTTTCCAGTGAAAGCACTTTGGAATCTCATATTCCCAGAAGGCTCTCGACCGCTGTCCAGGGTGCTGAATCTGAGGCTCTATTCTTGTTTCGTATTGACCCGAGCAAAGAGAAGCCAAGAATATAAAGTCAGTAATGTCGTGTGCTGTTTTATCTGCTTTTGTGAGGCAGCGCTGCAGAGATACACCCTGCAGTACATCAACATCAAGCAGACAATTCAACTGGAGATCATCTGCACCAAAAGGATGCTCTCAATATAGAAAATACCCTCTGCTTACTTCAACATTTAATGTTGTCATTTAGTTCATAGAGGCAATTATCTGACTTCAAACCTTCAGTCGTAAGTGTCCCACACGACGTCACAAAGCACTTCACCTTTTGAAATACAGGCAACACAAGCAGTAACAACGTCCATTACAACCTATTGACATGCAAGCTGCGTCTTAGTCCAATGAATCATTGTTGAAATAGTTCCACTTCCTGTCTATAGAAAAAGAAGAAAAAAAACATCCAACCCAGCCGCTCTTCATCTCTGTTTCTGAGGCTTTGCAGCAGCGTGTGTGTGTGTGTGTGCGTGTGTGGACCATGAATAATGCAAACCTGTCTGGTTAGCCCAGTTTAAAAGTCAGCTTTGAGTAATCTATTATTTATTCTATTACTCTGCTATTGTCCCGAACTCTGCCGAATGCTCTTGTCACACTTTCATCAAATGTTTTTGAAAACACGCAGCCCGGTTAATATTCTAATGCCGACAACCTGTGTTTTGCATTTTGATCACTGAGCTTTGAACGCAAATCCCAGTCGTGCTTTAGATCGTTGCCAAATACAATTCAAGGAAGAATATATGACATTCACATCGCTAATATCGGAGCAAACAACTGTTGCGATGTAAGGAAGGATCTGGTGAAGTGACGTCTAATGAGCACAGAGTGGAGTCACTCGCCCTGTGTGCTGTTATCTGAGCTTCTCCTTGCTTTGTTGACATCGCCGGGTCGGCCGTGCATGCTTTTAGTGCATGTAAGTGCTTGTGAGCGTGTCCCACTGGTTAGCTCAATGCTTAGGTTTGGGTTATGTGGTTTCAACTGACACCGTCAGCCAGCAGCGTCCTCGCGGAAGTGCAATTAGCTCCCGGTGATTACATGTTTTCTGTCAAAAGTTTTGTTTTTTCACCATGAAAATGATACCGTCGAGCCATCACGCTGGGAGTGCTTCCATATAGTTCCTCATGGCTTCACGATGGCTGAGAGAAACTGAGCACTCGGAGCAACTGAGGAGTGTGAGACGCATGAAATATAAACCCACACAGCAGGCTGTAGTGCTGGGGAGAGGTTCCAGACAGCCGGATGTCCGCCTACATCTCGATTCATGATAATAACAAATAATTAGATGATTTGAAAATAAATGGTATTTCAGTCTGCAGCTCAGGCTTTGTTCATGAAGTAGGTCAGGTGCAAGCATCACACGCAGCAGATCAATCAGACGCGACCATATTACAACGTTCAAGATCCAGATGTTGAAAGCACAGCATACATTATACCTCGTGCAAAAACATAAAGAAGAGCTTGTTGCATTCAGAGGGTTTGATCGAGATAACTTTGTATCGTCTGCATAACAGTGAAACTACATGTTATGGTGACGAATGATGTGACCTAATGGTGGCATATACAGTGAGAAATATCAACATCTCAAAGTGCAAAACCACTTCAATGATTTGCCCTTCTCTGATTCATCGATTGCCTTGCCGTGCCGAACCGTTTCTTCTTTATTTCAGCTGCGTACGACCCTCAGGTGGTATTAACACTCGTTATTACTTCGTGTTCCTCGGCTTTGTCGGGTCCATAATTCTGCTGCTGAAGCTGATGAAAATCATAGACTCTCCTTTAGGGATCTCATGTAGCAGGACTTCAATATAGGACATAGGTGAGTGGGGTGTTAAAAGCTACTTCTTTACATTGTTATAATTGCACTTTGTATGGAGAGACACACTCGGTCTAATTCATGCCTGATGACCAGGTGACACCTTGTAAAGTGTTCTTTGCCACCGGTGTATGCATGTTGTGTATGTTTTTGTGCTGTTATGCCATCTCTTTTGCTTGTATTGTAATTACTTGTATTGTTTGTTTTTACCATGTAAAGTGCCTTTGAGTACTTAAAGCGCCACACAAATAAAATGTATTATTAATATTATTATTATAAGATCAATAATAAAGGAGCAAAACCAGGCTTTTGCTGAATCCTGCAAAAAAAAAGCGATGAAATGCTGTTAATGAAGACATCATTGAAGACGGAGTTTGTCGAGTATAACTTTATAGATCTTCAATCAACACATAATCAGTGGATTTGGTCCTAATTGCATCTTAATTTCATTCAGCTGGTTTGCATCATTTGAATTAGAAAGCTTCCACTCAGTATCTCAATTAGAGGAACTGTCGGCTAATCAGCTTCAATATTGGTGACTGATCCGTCTGTAGGCTCCTTTAATTAAATGAATCTGTCAACTAAATTCATTTGCGAGATGAAATAAAAAATCATTCCCCTTGCCTGTAGTATCTGTGACCTCCAAATCATGACGGCTTTATGAAACAGGTTCTCGTGCCAGCGTCTCTGGTGACGACAATTTAACACCAGAGAGTGTGAAGTGTTTGTTGTTCTGCTCACACATTCAAAGTGAATCCACCGAATGTGTTGCTCTGGAAACGTGAACCTCTTGTAAATCACAGGAGTTTTGCCCTTAATGTTTCATAACTCGCTGCCTCGTCTGTTATCGAGCAGTTTTTCTCAGATTCGCTGTGGTCAGCGTTCTGTAAGTCACCAGCAGTAAATGCCAGCATGGAGACCTGCGACTGCATTCAGTGAAGCCGACCCGCCAGGTGGTTTGTGACACAGAACCATCGGAGAAGCAGTCATTGGAAACTGGAAAGGGCAGGCGCTTTAAAAGAAATACTTGGCAGGTGATTGGATGAACCAGCTGTCAATCAAACATTTACCGACGTCGGTCGGAGAGCGAAAACATCTCTTGCATGAAGAAAAGGCTCCAGTGCCCTTCTTTGCTCTTCTTTTAATGATGAAGTCCTTCTCAGTTCTGATGTCACTGATGCTATTGCAGCATTAACCCGTCACAGTTCACCTCCCCGTGTCGTCACACACACACTCTTAAGCCACGCCCATAGCTGCCAGTAGCTCCTCTCAGGAGCATAACTTGAAGCCGAACAAGATGGATTTGGGATGTGACATCGTGAGAATCCAACTGCAGCACGAGTTTAGTATTCAGTCCCAGCTCAGCCTTCAGGGAAGGTCTTACAGTGAGAGATGGACAATAATACGACTCCAGTGAAGTCTGTGTAGTTTGGGCCCCGCATCGCGTCTGACTCTGTCTTTTATACGCTGCCATTAATAGATCAGTCTCATGCACAGAGTGAGCCACACTCCATAATCACAGTTTATTCTCTTGGCTTATTGAAATGCGGTTTAATTATAGTCGTCGAAAAAATAAAATGAAACCCTTCCAATCAGTAATTTTGACAGAACTTGCAATTTGAATAATTGTCGGAGAGCATTTGAGAATGTTAGCGCTTGAGCCATAAGGGGTTGTTAAAGTGGCATGATTGTTGAAAAGGTTACTCTCCACCCCGACTCTCCAATGTTTTCATGTCTCATGTGACTAATACAGAAAATGTATTTTTCCAGCTAGTGCAGTATTGAGGGAGAACGCTGCAGACTACAGTGTAATGCTTCCCATCGCTGTCTTCCCACAACACGACATCTCGCGGGATTTCAGAACTTGAGAAGGAGAAACTTTCCATCATGTCAGAACCTTCAAATAACAATCACGGGGGAACAAACACTGTTAGTGGACATAACTGGCGGTGACAGCTTGCCCTCAGTAGATTACACTGCAGCTCGTTTGGTAACGGAGCGACATTAACAGTGTCATGTCAGTCATGTGTGTCTGGCAACCTGGCGAGTGTACGTCCAATATGAACTCACTTCTATCTCTGTCGTTGATCTCTAATCATTTCTAAAGACAAAAGTTCAGGCTCTAAATCTGCTCAGTTCTTTCCGACGCAGTAGTCGTGCAACGCTGCAGATATGAATACCCAGCATCACCATATCCATCGACGCTGTTCTGTTGACGGGACGTGCATGTGACACACCATCACAAGGCTGTGACGAAGTGCTCAATGCCTCATTCTGTGATGTGTGGTGAGAAACACAGCTGTCATCCAGATCAGCTAATACTCGACAATTAAATCTGTAGCATCTGATTAATCAATGCTATTTAGCAGTTGATGGAAGTTCCTCCTGCCTCCCGTTCTTGCAGCCATTTATCTCCTCTGCTTGAAGTGAAGGGAGCTTTCTGCAGACCGCCCTCCCTGTTGTCAGTGTTTCCTTACCCCCCCCCCCCCCCCCCCCCGCTGAGCTTCTCTGCAAATAGCTTTTGTCTTGATACGTTTTCAAGTTAGAAATTCTTCGCCACCAAAAGAGGAACATGCAGTTGATGGATACGGCTCCACAGTACATGCATTTGTACTGTGGAGTACTTAGGTTTCCTCTCAGATCGCCTCTTATAGAGTAAGTCTGGTAATATTCTTCAGTTGGCGACGTGAGGATCTTCAGAACAACTCAACAACACTTTAGGAAACAAACACAGGTCTCCTGGGTGAAAGTCCTGTGTTTGTTTGAGGATGGAGAGGCTGGATGCGTATTGATCATTTTGCAAACAAGAGGGATGACATCTCCCCTCATGTCACTGGCTTTATTGTTCTTACTGTCATTAAATCACATTGAAAAGACCAAAAACAACAATGCTCTTTTTATGCTTGTGTCACCAAACCGTCCTTCATTGTGATTCTAAATTGTCCCAAACAAATGCGATATTTCCTCCTGTTTGATTATGACACGTTCTTCAATTAAAAGATTTACATCTCTGAGCGTCAGACGGTGGAGAGAAGTCAGAGCGTGTTGAGAGACAGAACCACGCGTTGGTTTTGATCTTTTCGAGGGATTTGTTACCAACAGCAATAGGGTGTCTGCAGCTGTACCTTTCAACCTACGGCCCTCTTAGTACATTTCTTTATACATGCCGTCGATCGGAAGCAACCTTTTCAAAACGGCCTGACCTTCTCTCGCTGTTGCCTTTTGTCGCTGTGCTCCGTGAGGTCTCAGGAGTCACAGGAAGCTGACCTTACTCTCGTTTCCTCAGCCCTTTCACAACAACCACCAGTTATAGTCTCTAAGTGACGAGAACTACCAATCCCTGCTGTTATCTACTCGCTTTACTGTTAACGACGGCCGTCACAACATCAAGTCCTGTGGAAAACTGGAAGCACTATTTTGTCAACTCTGGCAATAAACATGTGCCAAGGAGATAACTATATACCTATTGAGGTGAAATACTCGTTGTATCGAGTGGGGAAGGGTGATATTTTCCCGTAGTACTTGGGAGTACTTCCAATGCTTAGATGGACATCTTGGTTGAGTCATTAGAGCTAAAGATAGTTTGAGGTACAGGCCTGTACAGGTAGAAACTTAAAGTTGAGAATCAGCATTTTCCCTCTGGTTGAAGCGTTCGCTCCCGTTTCACTTGCTCACCGAGCTTTACGTTTAGTTCCGGGTCAATGCAGAATGATTTCAGGATCGATGCTGCTGCCTTCTCTGTTCTGCTATTGGGAGCTTCGGGGCCAATAACCTGCACCTTTGAAGCTGCAAAAGAGAGAAATACTAAATATAGTTGAATAAATCGTAGATAGATTTACATGACGCAGTAAAAAAGAATTTGCAGCAATGTGACAACGGAGGAAGAAACGACTGCTAGCAAACACTCGTGAATATCAACCGTAGGTTTTACGAATGTGCTTTGCAGGAAGGGAATTTGTTCAACATGCTCGTTTGACCACGAGGACACAGACGATGTAAACAGAAACTCTGTCTGTGAGAACAGTCCACGGGGCGCCTTCAGAGCTGCAGTAATGGGGTTGTTGGGTCACTAGGGGGCACTAGAACCCACAAACAAGCTGACAGGCACACATCCCAGATATATTATTGCCTTATTAACTTCACATGTCAGCAAACAACCGCCTATTCACACACACAGCGGACACGGAGCAACATTAGCATTCATATGAAGCGGTTTCTCTCCAGTTGGCGATAAAGTCCAATATCCACTCTCTTTATAGCTCTTCTGGCTCTTTGCTTTCCTTCAACTGAGATATTCAACAACATGTGCATCTCCTCAGCTGTGAGATGGTGTTTTACACTCTGGCTGATTTATTTTCCTGCGTGTTGTTTTATTTCTTCCCATTGCTGAAAAGAAATTAAAATGCACCTTTGGTAGTGAATTCAATTTGCAGGTAAATAATAGTAATACAAATAGTTTAAGCAACCAAGTAACTTTTACATTAGAGCTGTGCTATTATTAAAACCTAATGTTAAAATATGTAATGTTCCCAAACAATGAAACTGTATTCTTTTCTCCAAAATTATTTTCTACATTTCACAATTACGCTTCTAATCAGTCCAAGGTCCAAACACGGGACTTTCACACAGGAAACCAAAAGTCACCATTGATCTTTTTGAATTAACATCTTTATCGTAATTGACATAACAAACAAAAGCCAAACCGAGATGTTTTACTGAACCTAACCAGGTATTTGTGTTGCCTAAACAAAACCAAGTACTTTTTATTTGTTTTGTTTCAACTTCCGACGTAACCACGTGTTCAAAACTGCAAGAGTAAGCCGGGAAGAAATAGATTTCCCTCAAAGGGATTGCAGTTTAGTTGTATGAAAATGCAATTTGGTAGGAGACAGAGTTGGGTGTGCTGTTCGTAACCTCGCAGCCTATTAGCCTCGTCATTGTGTCCAGAGAAGAGGAAATGTCCCTGACCCAGCGACAGCTCAGCAGCAGATGCTCGCGAGTCATTTATCTCACTTGCACTTTGACACTGACGCCGTTATTTTCTGGCTTCTGCACAGAACAGCTCAAGCCTCTTGCATCAAGGCAGCTGCACCAAACAACTCATAAATGGAGCCATTTTAAAATCGGAGTATGATTTATGAATGTTGTTCCGCCTGAAGTGCAGAGAAAGATCCAGGTCTTTCACAGGAAAAAGGCATTTTTCCATGAAAGAATCTAGCAACAAGGCTTTATTATTATGATTATTATTAGAATAGAATGAAATATGTGTGGAAGAAAGGCAATGATCTGACTAACACAACACGTTATCTAACCTTAAAGAGTGCACACTGAAATGTGTTTTTAAGCTACCATAGTCTGAAAAATGTCCCAATTAGACCAAAAAAAGACAAATAACCACAAAAACAAACACCCATAGTTCCAAAGGTCCATCGCTCCTAAAATACACTCTCTGTGCAACAAACAAAAAACACATCTTTAGTGACACTGTGGTCAAAGGATTTCATTGGTCAGACGGAAATACGCTGAAGTCGAGGTCGGTGTGAATATATTTCAGTCTGC
This sequence comes from Lycodopsis pacificus, assembly GCA_028022725.1. Classification (NCBI taxonomy): domain Eukaryota; kingdom Metazoa; phylum Chordata; class Actinopteri; order Perciformes; family Zoarcidae; genus Lycodopsis; species Lycodopsis pacificus. Next base: position 3,407,042 of record CM051688.1, on the reverse strand, counting down.
ATAAATGTCCTGCAGGACCGTGCGAGCGCTCAAAACAAGCCTCTTAATCACCGTTTCTAAGTTTTTGCACAAAAACCTGTTCTGTGTGAAGCTGCTTCGAAGCTGCATGGCTCTCAGCAAAGAAGCGTCTTCAACCCGCAGGTCCTCTCCAACACGTGCCGTCCCTTTCGCCTGTTGTCTTTCAATAATACACACATTTTAATTGCCAATCTGTGTCATATCCATTCAGTTCGTGATGCGGCAAATGAATCAGGCAGAAGCTATTGATGTGAGCTTGCTGCATAATTGCCTTTTCTTTTCTCCCCTAAAACATTTGGGTCTGTAAATGATTGTCTGTTATTAGACCGTCTAATAGCACCCTGGATTATTACATTGTTAATTTACAAAACAACAACGGTTCGTTTTAAAGCGGCAACTGAGGTTGATTTTTTCAAATGTTTTGACGTGTAGGAAAACAATAATTAAAACACAACAGCGTTATCATATAATGTGCAACCGTAGTCTTTGAAGGGCAGCACGGTACATTATATTTGTATATAAGGAATGCAAGGGAACTAAATATGAGATGTTGAATCAATGCTGTACCGCTGTGCAGTCGTCACAAACTCACAAAAAAACACATTTCCATGATTGCGTTCTTCTCTACTTGTTGCTGTGCATCTCTCACATGAAGTGGGAGAGAGGTCTGCTTAAGTCTGGTTGAACCGAGCACTGGAGCGTTTACCCCCTTAGTGCAGGACATTTGACTTTGTTTGAGCGCCGGACTCAAACACTGGTGCGGAACAAACAACTGCTCACTGGTCCGCCTCGACGGGCGGCCTCGGACCGCTGAGGAGTGAACTCTGTGAACACCATTCTAACCAATCACAGCACGAAAGCACGGCGGAATGAGCGAGCTAGTTCGAGCTAACCCGCTCGTCCTGAGGCACAAGGAAAAAGGTAGAGGAAGTGACATAAAGTGTAGATACAATTTAAGGAGTTATCACGTTTGCCAGCAATTACCTTTGAACCGAGTGTCCTATTATCCTTAATGAAGTACTTGATGAAAGCAGTCACTGTAAAGCGCTAACTGGCAATCATGATAAAGGCCTGAGTGAACTGAGCGACGTCTAATTGAGCTGATTGTTGCTGTTGAAATAGCTAAACAGGAGAATAATTGCACGAAACAAACCTTTGTGAACCTACTTTCAATTGTGAAAAAAATACTCACATACTGTTTATTGATCGTGATGTAATCATCACATTATAATGACTGAGTCTGCATGTGTACACCCTGTATTTATGTCGATGAATGAGGATTTGTATGACGGCATTTGAGGACAGCAACTGTCAGATCAGCCTCTGCAAACAGAGTCACAGACTGCAGTGTGATGCACCTGGACTCGGTGTTTTTATCCAGTCTGTTGGTAACTGTTTACGCTTAACTTCAGCAGAATGTGTAGTGCTTCATTTACAAGTGCTTGTAGTGTGAGCATTACCCTTGAATGTTAAGTACAAAAATACACCCAATACACAAAGACAAAGTGAAACACACCACTGGATGCAGTGTCTCTGTATGTGGAGCAACATGTGGGGAAAAAGATCCAAAAGACATCTTTGAATCCATCAATAAACGATTTGACTCGCTCGAACAGAACTTTTGTAACACTCATGAGTTCACGGCTAACCCTGACAGAGAGAAATGTGTACAGCAGCGGAATCGATCCTCTGACCGTGAATCTGGACGACTGCCGAACAGATATTAAGGAGAGCGGAAAACAAAATTCAAACAAAGATCAATGACCTGGATGGACGGTGATGAAACAACATCAGGGCGGTGGCGGCAGAGAGTTATGGTGGTAGTTTGGGAAGTTCCTGCAGTGAGACGGAGAAGACATAAACTATGTGCATCAGTCCACTCTCACATGCGACTTCTGTCGGTGACTAGAATCCCAGATGTTTCCGAGATCTTGAGATGTCTGATGAACATTGATTTATAACCTCTTCTCCCGCTTCGGAGTTTATGTTGCTAAAGAGACTTCATTTGGAAGTGGACGGAGCTCTTTTGTCTGACAGACTGTACATGAGGAATGTGGTACAGTTTCAGAGTGAATCAATGTTTGAGTCAGTGGCGAGTGAGCTGGAGATCGGCTGAGTTTAACAAAAGCGTAGCTGCAAATTCTAACCGAAGAAAGAGATTATACTGAGCCCTACTCTTCATCTGCGTCAGGACCGGCTTTTATTTTCTTATTCTTTGTCAAGAGAAACCTGCAGCTTGGATGTGGTCGCCATAGCTTTACAGACACTATGGATAAGCTCTTTAAAGGCAGGAAACCAGAGAGAAACCATGCAGAAGCTGTCATGTCAGCACATTGCACAGCGTGTAGCTCCACTTACAGCTTCTGCTTCAAACACAATCACAACCACAGCTGCATTCATTATTTATACGCCTCTATGTGGGAGGGGAAAAATCCACTTTGCATTCCCACACGTCTTAAGAAGAATAGTTTGCAACACTGACTCAGACTTCTTGTTTGAGCACTGGATAGATAATGACGGCACAGCAGGGTCACTGACGAGGCCCTGTGTCAGTGCAAACCAACGATTTCACCTCTTGTGACTTTTCTTCCAGTCATGTCTTCACAACTGTGCTGTATTCTGAGACACCAGGCTGTGAACATCTAGACCTGTGAAGGCTTATTTTGGTTTGAAGATGAACCTGCTTTGTGGAGGGAGTTCAATTTATCTGACATCGGAACAGGAAGAACTCCCCCAAAAACCCTTTTAACGGGTATAAAAGAGGGAGAGACCTGTGGGAGGAGGGATCCCTCTCCCAGGATGGACAGAAGTGCAACAGATGTCATGTGCACAGAATGAACAGCATAACAGAGTTACAACACATTCAATGCACACGACAGAACCACGGCAGGAGGCCGGACCAGGTCCAGGTATCACCAGGATCCCCAGGAAAGCTCAAAGTATCAGCAATGTGCGTTGAAGATTTGCTCGTCCTCCCTGCATCACTTTCTGTCCTAGTTTCAAATATCATCGTGTAATTATTGAACAATTTTTGCCCAAGTATTGTATAGCAAAGTCATTTAATGCGAAACGTATCAAGAAGTTTGATATTGTTTTCGGTCACTGGGTGTCATTTTATTATTTGTGAAAGGTTTACAGTCTCAGGAGGTCTGAAGAGGTTCAGATGTCAGAGGAGCTAAACCAGAAGAGCGCTAGCGTCCACGTCTGTGGCTTCTACAAATGAATACAAACAGCGACCTGTTGCTGAGATTGTGATGGATCATGACTGATGAATCTCATTCATAAGGTATTTTTGGTAACTTTTTGTATCTGCATGTATTTGATAACCTGAATCTAACGCAGTGTCTGGCAGTCTGTCTGAGGTGAACTGTTGTATAGCCTGAAGCTTTGTTTGTACAGTACGCAAGCCCCGAGCATGAGCGGAGGCGTTTGTACTCCTTATTCTCACAAACACCAGAGGGCGAACAAACACAATGAACTGTGACGAATCAAGAAGCCAACGAGTCGGTGTAACCGTCCAACAGCCGTACACCAACCTCCACAACGATGAGGAGGGATTGTAATCATCTGTAAACTCATATCTCATATTCATGGACTACGTTATTGCCTTTATAGAAGCCCTGTAAAGAACAAAGTCACGTACTAAATGTATTATAATGAAACAAAGGTTGACTGTCCTGGAAACAATTTGATTTGACTGCAAAATATTTACTCAAATAAAGATGTTTAAGACTTCCCGTTTCTAAAGCGTCTGAAAATGAGTTGGCCTTCTTTGTGTAATCCCGAGACATGGCAGTAGAGCTTTAATCAGCCAACTACTTCTGACACAGTTCGTAGCGCGCCAAGTTACAAAATGTGTGGAGCCCACGCGCCGGCCGTGATCACATCATTTCCTGGCTTGTGCACCTCGCGCCTGCTTCACTGTGGCGAGTATAAACGAAGCTTCACGCTCCTGTTAGATATTTAATATGTTTCCTGAAATGCTCTGAGTGGTAACCAGTGTATATGTCGAGGGCTTTTACTGTGAAAGGTAAGAGCGGAAGAAGTTGATGTGGTCTGCACCTGAAAGGAGTTAAGTTTGCCATCTTGGTTCGGTCTCACTGATCCTCCGTGCTGTTGTCCAGTGTAGCGTCTGTTCCGCTCAACACGATTGGTCGATGCCTACATTTTCAGTGCGAAAGCTCAGAGAAATCGACCTCGCTCTGAGGAAAACCCCACGAAGCTTTGTTGTTCACCTTGTGTGTGAAAGTACTCATGACATCGTCAGAAAAAATTGATTTGATGTGCAAATGAATCGCATGAAGAAAAGAAAAAAATGTTCCCGGCGTGTAACGACCGTCAGTGGTAAATAAATCCCCCAGACCTAAAAAATAAAATGGTTTTCACAAGTAGCGGCTGTGTCGTGACCGAGGACCTGGTTCTTTCATTTCAGAGGAGCAGACGAGAGTCCTCCAAGTGCCCCTCTCCTCACACTCACCACAAGACAAATTATACCAGTCAGACCACATTCAGCCTCTGTGGTTGACTTTAACATAACACAGAATCAAATAATTTGGATTTAATGGGCTGAAATAAAGCAATCCCTCAAAGGTTACGCGGAGATCTGCTTCCCCTGAAATGGCTTGTGGCAATTTTCTGTCTGCAGATTGCAGGGCAGAGAAGGCTGCCCAGAGTTCCATAAAAGCTTTATCTTCAACTGGACCATTTCTGGACCAGCCGGCTTTATGCATTTATGTCTTCACTCATTCAGTTTTCGCCTGAAAATCTATCCCTATGTGCCACTTGAATTGAATCCAGCAGACTGATGTTTGTGCCACCGGGTTGTGGGTCTTCGTGACGTAAGCCTCGTGGCAACTCTTGACTGTTTCAGCAGCACATGTTGAGGCGGCGCGCTCTGACGTATAGTTGTGACAGCGCCTAAAAACACCATCAGTCAAAGGAAAGTGGAGCGAATTTGTCTCTGACCGAAGGCCTTAAAAGTGGCTCAGTGTTGTGAAGAGGTCGGGCTAAATGCATAAGCCTCGGCCTTCCTCCAGGGGCCTCCCATCACCTGATAAATCAAACCAATGTCTGTTTTATACTGCAGTGATTGGTCATTTCTGCTGCAGGTCTTCAATCCTCCGTCCTCCAATATTACTTTCCTCTCCACCTAATAATTCATAACTTCCATCGATCCTCCAGGCCGATAATCTCACGCTCTCGGTCGATTGGGAGGATACAGCCGCTGAATCATAATCACGGAGCAAGTTGCTCCGAGTTGTGCACAAAGTTGAAGTTGTTGTGCGTGAGTGTGACTAATGTTAAAGGTGAAGCGAACAAAGCCTCTCTGGAAAAGTGGCAGTGATGGGTATTAGTCCGGCGCTCGGAGGTTGGCAGCGGTCGGGGGATGGGATGGGATGTCTCCTTTAATCAGAGGACTCTTCACACGCCTTTCACTGGATGCCAGATCAATTTCACACTTTACTTCCAGGGAATTTCTCAGCCGATTTCCTAGCAATGAAAAAAACCGACTGAATCCACAGGTTCAATACAGGGTTGAAATCGGGTTTTGACACAGAAAATGACACATTTAAGTGATGGGAAAAATATCTTATCAGCTCTTTAGATATTGTTGAGCAACAAAATGCAGTTCATAAAATATTGTGAACTGAATATTGTGAAATAGTAATACAAATATTACTGGCGCAATTTCCAGACGGGTTGATGTCAAGGACTGAGCGGATGCAGGCGGATGTGTTTGGATAAATGTTATGAATCTGCAGGCTGGACCATTAATCTTTCCCTGATCCACCTGACCAGGTTAGACTCAATGACTCACACTGCACACCGGTGCCTTCTCTCCTTTTCTCCCTCCAGAATAAAGAGCACACACACACAGAGCTCAGGCACGCTGGATGAAAGCTCCATGTGTCGTTGCATTACATGCTGTGAATCACTGTGTGCAAACAGCGGAGCGCCTTCACCCATGTCATCATGCATCCTCAAATAACAGCCCGCATGCCGAAGGAATTGAATGCGCAACACTTGGCTAATAAACAGTCTTGTAGAGAGTCTCCAGGGAAGCTGGGGATCATAAAAAGACACCACGTTGGGCCCCATCACAAGAGGCCAACGCCCCCCCCCTGCACAACTGCTGTAACCACACCTCCACCACCCAGGTGAAAGAAATCAGTCACCCTCTCTCTTCAAACGTCTGCCTCTTCACTCGCAGTTCACTGGGCTGGATGGTTCAGTCCACCGCTATGGCTGTTTACATTTTGCCAAAACAAAAAAAGAAGCCACCGTGGCCCCCGTCAGTCACGGGCCCTCGTCTACACCAAGCTGTAATCGCAGCCTCTCACACAGTATTACGCAGTTTCTCATCTACAGTTTGCGGGTGCATTCCCTCTGGAGGGCTCTTTTCTAGATCACGGTAAATTGGTTTCACAAACCTTTGATTAGACAATCCCCCCCCCTACTTCCATTATGTTTTCTGTCCGTGAGTGATCGCCCGCATGCTGAGATGAAAGACCAGTCCGGGAACAAGGCGATGAGGCGAACGGGACGCGATAATGAAATGAAATGAGGCGTGAACATCGTCTGTTGCTGTTATCACTTAAGAACATGGAGAAAGGGTAAAGGGACCTGAGAGATCTGGGCTCTGCCTAATTCTTTACCACCTTAATGGGCCCCCTGCCATCTCCTGATGCTGGAAGGTTCATCGATATGCTGCATACATTTCAGCACATTTTGATTCAGAGTCTCTGGAGAGAGAGAGAAAAAGGGGAAAAACAATTTGTCTAGCCTCAGCCCTGTCTGTATGCAAAGCATCAGCATAGTTGCTGAAGCATGTTTTGACAAATTGGCACCATTCAAATTATGCCGAATTGGCTATTATCAGTTCCTCTTTAAAATGAACCCATGAATGTGCAGATAACTATCGCTGGATTATTCTGATACTGAAGAAAACCTAAAAATGTGGTGATTCTCTGGCACGTTCTGGAGTTATAAAAGGAGCATATTTTTAATTAATGGACGTTGATTCTCGACGGACATTGGACACAATGATATCCCCGGAAAATGGAATTCACTTATAACATTGAAATATGTGTAAAGTGTATGTGTGCTATGTGTGAGTAATGAGTACCAGAAGTTTAGTAATTTCCAACAAAGTGCAGCAATTAGGTGCTAAGGGTTTTGAAGTGCCGTAATTACCAAATTGCAATAACTAGCTTCACGCTGTCGCCGGAACACCTGCACCTCAGTCCTGAGCAATGAAAGACAAGGTGTGAGCAACACGCACGCCTACTTATGATGACGTTGGCTGTAAAAGGGTCTATTGAAATTAATTATTTCAGAGTTTATCCACACAAAAAAAAGTTTGTAGAAACTGGCCAGCAGCTAACCGCTGAAACAAAAAGAGTCTTGAGTCAGGACGCTGCCCTTACCAGACTTCTACAAGAGCAGAAGTTAATGGAACAGTCCAACTGTAAAGCGTCCTTGACTCTATCGTGTGGAAAGGACCTCTGAGTTCCCAGCAGCTTTAACGAGAGGTCACTTCTGCCTTTGAATCACAGTGAATGTAACAAGTTGTCATTTCTAAGCATGTGGCCCATCGCATAGAGAAGGTATGAGGAGCCCTGAGCAAGCTGGTACAAGGACAAACATGATCTTTTTCATTTCTTAGTCTTTTTGAGGAGCTTATACTTGAAGTCAGAGTTATCTTTAGGGTATCAACATTTGAGCAGATCGAAACATAACAAAAACATGCTTTGAATGTTGAAATATGAAACTGAAATAAACTTTGTATCTAATCCCAACTCCCTCTTCCTGGTCCACATTTTTGGTGTGTAAATTTGTGGACACGTGACGGAGATGTTTGCTCTCGTAGGATGCGACACAAATCTTGTGTTCGGCGTATAAATATTGTAATACAGATCACAGCAGGTGGTCGGCATCAGCATTGCAGATTGAGATGAGCGGCTACAGCTGACCTTTTTGATTTGGATGAAATCTAACAATTTGTTGAAACTATTTGTGATCCATTGCATTCTCTGCTTACGCCTTTAGGTCTTATCTCTTATTGTTGGTGGCGGACTCCGCCACTCCCGCCCTGGATTCAAAGGGAATGCAGCATCCTCCAAATTTCTCAAAATACAATTAAACCTTCAGCCAGATGTATTTTTCAGGTGTACCAGGTTTTATACATTGATGCTTGTTCATATACTGTATACGTGGGTTTGTATTCTTGTGGACTATCGTGGATGTTAGTATATTCCTAATGCAGGTCTGATGATCTGCTTGACTGTACATGTGATCCGAGCGGTGATTTATGGTGTCACCTTCTGTTTTTGAATATTAGCACATTGAAAACGGTATTACTATCCACGTATCCGTACGTATTGTAATCTAGGCCTTGAATAATTCCTTGTGATAATCAGCGGTGCACAGATCCTGGCGTGATTTATTATCAGCTAAAATGATAACTGGAGTTGACGAAGCATGCATGCATTAGAGGGAGAGGCTGCTGCTTTAATCCACCGCAAAAACACACACTAGAGGAAAGAAACGAGGAAAGAGAAAAGCTGAATAGAATAATAATAATGGTAGTTATTAACTCCGTCTGTGCTCCTGCATTGCTATAGAATCGACCTGGCTCTTCTCAATCAAGTGGCTCTATTCGTGTTGAAAATGTATGTTGTCAAAGTTTAACCAAGTTCACAATACACGACTTTCAGAGTAGTCCGATTGCTGTAACGTACTCACTTCACCACTTGCTGTCTCGTAATGGTAGTTGTCGTGGTTTTCACTCTTCGTGACTGACGGGAGGTCACACACACGACCATATCTTTCACCGGGAGGAATCCCTGATGAGTGTCTGGCTTCATGACTACATTCTATCACGGAAACACACATGAGAAGAAACGCGGGTGTAGGCAGGCTTCTTGTTGTTGTTGGCACATTCATAGCCTGTTTACACGTCTTTACCATTTCCCTTGTGTAGATCAGTCACTTATGTGTTATATTTATTCATGCAAACATCCAACACCAGAGGTGCAACAACACCTTCGGTCCATGTTACAAGTGCAACACATACAGTCAAGTTGCAGGCGACCCACAACCCAGACACGAGACTAATATCCGGCTTGCAGAAACTTACAATGACACAAAGTTCATGTCGTGAAACGATTGGTTAGGATTAGGCAACAAAGCTACTTGGTCAATGTTGAAATAATAGAGTACCGACGCAATTTAACTACCGCAACAAAGAAACTACCATAACAACTTAACAACCGTTATAACGTAACAACCACAACAACGTAACAACCACCACAGCGTTACAATCGTAACAACGTATTTCATAAAAATGTAACAACCATGAAAATGTAACTTCCATAACAAAGTAACTGCTGTGAATAAATAAGCGTCCTTAGCGGTGTGTCTTATGTTTCATAACAAGCATGACGTCAATATTTACTCTCGGTTTCACAAAAGAGGCGAACTGTGGTCTCATGGGTGAATGTCCTGTGTTTGTGTGACCCCCCTTCCCTCGGTGGACTTTTTCTTACGTTACATTCATTATTGCACCACGTAGCCGACAATAACGCTTGCTTGATGTACGTCATCACTGCGTTTCGCTCCTTGTAGCCCACGAGACGAATTGTTTGAAACAAATGCAAAATGTCCACATTCAACGTATCTGTGGTTTGCAGAAAAGAACAATGGCAATGTTTGTTTTCCTGGTGGCTGGGTTACAACCGGTTTCTTGTGCTCCCATTGGCTGTAGTCCCCCGACAGAATCCACAACACGTCCTGATATTTAGCCTGCTAGATATCTGGGGTGCATCGAAACAGCTGATGAACAGCGTTCTGCTTTGCTTTGCTGCGTCACCTGGACTCCGCCTCAGCTCCACTGACGATTCACCGCTTTGCCCGTTTTTAGAGTTAGGCTGTGTCGTCACTGCCAAGATGGCGACAGCCGGAGCCCCCCCCCCGCCCCCCCCCTTTGAGCTTCAGAAAAGTGTGGCACAACGGAGACTAGTTCCATATTCATACAGTCTGTGGTCCGGACACGTCTCCATGAATCTCAAGGACCATTCGGCTGGCAGCATCAGCCACAGGTCACCTAATATAAACAGTGCAGGATTGAATATATGCAGCTCTGCGACTGATGTGCCACTTGGGGTTATCAAGTGGGTACCTCTTGTCACAAATGTCTCCCTGAATTAGGTCACTGTGAACTCCACTGCATTAAGCAACGGGGTAAGGCAGCAATTAGAGCCCCGTTGGATTCCCGGCTCTTTTCAGTCACGGCATGTGTGCCAACAGTAACAGCTAACCAGTCGCTGTGCAAACATCCTCTGCAGCGTGCCTCAATGGAATACTTGAATCCGACTGTCTGGCAGGTGTCAGGCTATTCTCCAAACACAATCTCACACTGCAGCCCATGTTGCACCTCTGATATGAAGCGGGTGGTGCTCTGGCAGAGCGGGGTTATATGAGATTGGATGGTGTCGCAGAGCTATATCTTCTTCAATTCTGGACCCGCCACTTCTCCCTCAAAGGGTCAGCGCTCTCAAGGTGATTTTAAATTGGTCACCACTGTCTCGCTCGCCGCCGATGCATTTATTAACTTCGACCGTTTCGGTCTGCTGAATTAATAATGACTATTCATTATTAAGAAATAGACCAACAGTAGACGAGACGGCTTGCAGGAGTTTGTCGTTTTTATTCAGGGTGTGCTTTCCTCCGATGCACCGTTCACATATTTGACTTGTGCAGAGGCTTTTTCAATTTTTGGGGGAAATTGGTTTTCTACATGTTGGACTCTACATGTCAGCTCCACATGGATTTTCCTCACCTCGAGCGATTCTATAAAAAAAATGAATACACTTTTACCCATATTCTTGAAGCCGATGGACTTGTTCATGCACTTTATTTTCCCCATGTCTAACGACATTGTGACGCACCCTCACGTACATATAGTATGGCTGCAGCTGAAGAGGAGGTGGTGCTTTAGTTAGTGTGTGCAGGTGTCCTGTGAAGTGATCAAGAAACACTCGGAGGTGAGGACAGCGTGTTCTTCAGAGGAGGCTGTGGAACAAGCGTGAACCCTGCTGACCTTCACCCCTGTGTCGTGCACCCGCTCTATGGACATCGGCCCAATAGGCCCAATAGGTAACTGACTGGATAGGGAACAGATCATTTTCTGGTGATGGACTTGCATATGTAGAGCGCCTTCCTAGTCAAATGCACATTCCTACACCGATGGCAGAGGCTGCCATACGAAGGTAGAACCGATTTGGTGTTCAGTGTCTTACCCAAGGACACTGAGACATGGAGACTGGAGAAGCAGACGATCGAACGGCCAATCTTCCGCTTAGCGGGCGACCCGCTCTACCTTCTGAGCCACAGTCGATGGCTGCTGGATGAGAATTGCTTGTGAAAAACTGCTCTTCCTCAGGTATCACAAAACAAAAACAAAAAAAAGTTCCCTGTCTGAGCCATATTCATAACACGGCAAGTTTTTGCTATAAGTGTTCTTGACAGTGTTCTCCAGGTGGTTCAATAACTTCAGATCGGGTCACAAAGGAGACATTGATTTATTGAAGAGGCTCTTTTTTTATTGTCATAGCTTTCAATTGTTGTTGGCACATCAGGACGTGAGGTGGGTCACTTCTTTCTTTTAAATGTAATCGTTGGTGACTGTAGAAAGGTGAAGGGGTCGTGGATTCTAACCAAGTTAAGGGAGGACAGTTCCACGGAGGTTTTAGTCATATTTGTTTTTAATAATCCCAATGAAAGGGATAGTGGGTATCTTGAAGTGGGGTTGTATGAGGCACTTATTTAAAACACCTAAAAACAACCATATCAGTAAGTGTGTGCCATATCTACGACATTTTACAACGGGAACCAAACTGAAAGTGAAAGTTATCTCCACTGTGTTTGTCAATGGAGTTCTGAAGAGAGCATCATGCAGTTTTACTGTCCGACAGCAAGGTAAGGCGGTGAAAACAATATAGCGCCCACTTGAACTGATATCGGTTATCTTTAGGTGTCTAAAATACCTTTTGCTCCCGCCCCCGTCCACATCAGTACATTTGCTCCCGTGCTGGTTCTCCATCTACTGTAGTAATACACTGACTATGGAGAAGCACCAAATACAACCCCACTTCAAAACACCACAACTATCCCTTTAATCTTTCCCATTAACATTGATTTGAAGTGGCAGAGCAGTGGGACCTGGTGGTGGAATAACCCTGCTGTGGGTGGGAAGAGAATGCCTTTTACTAAATATATATTCATCATTGTAGAGCCGAGTGTAAAATACCTGAAAACAGCATCCTGTCCTGGTTGATAATGTAACTGCCATTTTACTTTATGAGCACACAATACCGGTACATTTGCATTCAGACTACCTCAGATTTAATATTGCAGCTGCCAAGTACCAAAAAGAGTCCCCATTTGGAGGAAGATGGGCCGAGTTAAGCAGTTATGACAGAGTGAATTTGGGACAGCCGTACAGTTCTTCGATGAACACGTAATCGGGAAAAGGGGACGGTTCAAAATGAGATGCGGCAGTTGAGGAAAAGGGGCCTTATCGTTGGGAGCAGCCGCGGTGATTACGGAGTGGGATGTGGGTCTCATGAAGGGCGGTGAAGGGTGGAGGTGAGCAGTGCAGCTCAGTGTAAGTGGACCGACTCCGCTCTCATCTAACAGAGCTGCACCGGGCGCAGCAGGATCTGCAACGTCTTCAGAAGAGCAAACACTCGATCGCTTCACTGTCAACTTAACACCTTCTCTAAATTAAGATGCATCCAACTGTTGCTTTGCGTGAATCACGTTAACAACTGAGCAGAACTGACTCAGTCCACTAAATGCCGGTTCTTGGCTCAGCGCGACGCTTTTCTGATTCTAAAACGAGACAAAGGGAGTCGAGCGTTCCACCTCGTTCTCTGGCAAACAGTGCCAGTGACAAATGGAGCTTTAAGCAGATGATTAAAGCCAATGTCCCTTTGTCATATTCACCGTAGCTAAATGACGTCTGTGATCAATCCTTTGCAATTGCTCCTCGACAGCTGATGCTCAAGAAAGCACTTGAAGTATTAAAGCTGGTCTTGGAATCCCCTTGTTGTAGAAAATAGGGCAATTCATCTTGACGCATACTAAATTGGCCTTTTTTCTCCGTTACGTGGTGCATCTGAAAAGCAATACAATTGATTAATTGTGTAATTACAGCCACTTTTATCTGGCTGCAGCGACTCATGCATGTTAAGGGTTCTAGAGCAGGGGATGCTTCGTAAATGGGAGGCCCAACCTTTTCAGACATAATAATGTTTTAGTACCTTCTATAAAGATTTTTATTTTAAGTTTTTAACACAGACTGGAAGACTGGAGCTCTACATATTGTATGAAGGCGGAGGCTTGTCATAAGTGACAGCTGAAATCATAAAGATGACATACTGGAGCTTTATTTATTCTAAATTCATAATTACATAATATTAAATTGTATTTGTGGAGCACCTTTCATACAAGCCATGCAGCACAAAGTGCTCTACAATAAAAACAGCTAAGTTAAAAATATTTAAATCCTTAAGAAGGATTTAAAACGCTGAGTGGTAGACAATTCTAAGACATACATGTGAGAAAAGAACGAAAAGAGGAAATCAGCTCCCATATTTGCAGCGTGCACGTTATCATCAGCACATGCATGAAATCAAGTAAAATACAACATTTTCAAATAATTGCAGCAGAGAAAATAAGGTGGAAATGAAAAAACACAATAAAATAAGATGAACATAACATTAGCTCAAAATACGATGACAAGACTTTCAAAGGCAGAAACATGTTCATACATATCTCATCACAACTCCTGCTGCATCATCACAAACAAGCAGCCTTGAGGAGACGCGTGGCCGTTGGAATTGAGGTCGTAGTGGACTCACAACAAGCCAATAAGAACAACCAGGCACATCTTTCTCCTTCGACATGGGAATTGCAGGAGCTCCTTGAGTGGCAATATCGTGCTAAGCTCTGCTGAGCCCGGGCTGCTTTGTACAGTTGCTCCCTCTCCACGTTCAATCACTCGCTGGGCGAAGAGGATCGACACTCGTCCCCGCCCAAACGTAATGGATGCTATCAGACCCGATCGCCAATCGGTCATACGGCGCCAAAATAATAAATACAAGAGCAGGAAGTAAGCAGCAGGTTATAGACACACGGGACCAAAACTGTTTTCTAGTTTGTGAAAATAAAATAAAAAAAATCATACAATTCTCAAAACGACACTCAGTTAAATTATTATGGACATTGTTTTTCAATATAGTGCATCGTCCCACCAGCCATTTAGCAGATATTTAAATGTGAATCAAATGAAATCGCCTCTTTTTTATTACAGCGATGCATTGTCAAAGCCACGGGGCCTCGTTTTGATCGGCGACACAAAGACTAAAACGCTGCTGCGGTACTAAAAAACATGCCTGAAATGATGTTGTGCAGTCAAAACTCCTAAAATAACCAACACAATTATCACATCATGGGGCCGACGAACAAAAACACACTATCAACAAAATAAATCTCCAGCAGCATGAAAAAGTACAAACAGAAAACTCAACACAATGCAGCGACTTGAAAGTCTGTACAGGAAGTAGTTACAGTTATAAACATATCAGAATATGAAACCATATATATCGTATATATATTGTACAGGTATTCCATATCTTTGTCTGTTTATATCAGGATTTTAAAGTGTTGTATAACAAATTCAACTTTGTGACGTCAGCGCAGGTGGAGCGCGTTCCCTCGGTGAGTGGATATTTGTGTTGCCACACTAAAAGAAACCCTTCTTTCATTGAGTGGAGTGGACTTGATGTTCTTGTATCTGTTTGGAAGCTCCCCGAGAACATCGAACCCTAAATTTGATCCCGCCGGCCTGGACGGCGCCTTCGCCGCCAGCGGTGTGCGACCGTGTTAAATGAAACTGTGATCTTTCCCTAAACCCGACCAAGTAGTTGTGTTTCAATTCACAACGTTAGCCACATGTTTAAAAGGCGTTTCACTGCAGCAGGTATTCTTGTGCGAGTCATTACACAACCTATCCGTTATTAGGACGCGTTGCAAGGACGGTACAGCAAACTTAGACTTTCTTCAAAGTTATTTTTCACGTTTTCAATGATTAAAGGGCATCGCGAAACAGCCCGGAAGATTGATGCTGAAAGCCTTTGCTGAATCCGGATGAACTCCATTGAGAGTTTGTCTGTTCTCTGAAGTTTGCCGGTTGTAAAGGTCAACAGCTCCTGTGCTGCTTTAGCAGCCCGGTTCCGCTATGCGAGGGCCATTCCTTTACATAATGGACGGCTGCAGGACACGCACTGCACCGCCACTTGGACTTTGGTAAACCGGATGATGGATAGCGGTGTCAGTCAGGCATGAGTGAGCCCCCAAGATGCACCCCTGCACTCTTTTACAGTGAGGCCCGGCACTGACATCAGCAGCGATAAGCCGCACTGTGCACTATCCCCCCCGGCACTCACGTCACAACACCTCACGTCAGCGTCTTTACTTATGCATGTATCGTCCATTATGCTCCAAATCTCGCTGTAGATGAAACAGAATATGGACGGAAATATGTTTTAATTCAAAACAGAGATGAGATGTTTAAGATGTGTATTTTGGGGAAATCACCGTCTTCACTGCAACAGACCAACAGCCCTGCGGATTAAAATGAATGTGCCAAATGCTTTGGAGAGAAGCAGAGCTGCACTCCTCTGCTGAAGTGTACGGCTTCTAGTAAAGTGTGTGCTGCTCAACAGATTCACCTTTTGGTTATCGGGACTTGACAGTAAAGAAGTCATTTCGGTCCACGTTTTGTCATTTTTGTGGCTCTGGGTGCCATCATTTTCCAATTCAGCTTCACTTTTTTTGTATAACCCGTTCCAAGAGCTGGAAAAGCGGCGGCATGCTTACATCTACCAAGCAAAACACTGACACATTCATTTTTGCTGGCTGATGCTCGCACCACCTTTTTGTTTTTTTTTTTGCACAACAAACAACTTGAAGAATAGCAACGTCAGTCAAATCCATCCATCACGTCCGATACATGGACGTCTGCCCAACGAGCTGGCTCGACAACAACTGGCCAGCTGTTTGAACGTTGTTGTGGATGTTCATGGTCTCCAGCCGGTAAACCTTTCTCACAGGAAAGATCTAATTCTGTCAAGAAACATCCTCAGCTCCCCAGAGGATGAACCCTTTCATTACTCTGGTGCTCTTCTCCATAATCGCTCATCTCTCCGTTAACACCACCGTCTGAACAAACTAAGTTTGCACTCAACTGACTTGGTTTCTGCTCCTCTGTACATTTCTCTGCAGCTGTACACAACAACATCGGAGGACGCTGTTCATCTTCTTCTTCTACTTTTAGAACCCGTTTGCAGCGAGAGCTCACTGAAATTGAACCGATCACGACCTCTGACCTGCTCATCTTTTTGATGGGAGCATGTGTTGAAATGACGTGCCGCACCACTGCAACTATTTAGGTTTAGGCAACAAACTACTTGGTTGCAATAAGTAGCGTTGAGCGTAAGTACGCTTGTTATGTAACTTCACTTACCTCGTCTACGTGAAACGTAAAACAAGTCAAAGTTGACTTTTGTAAAAGTGTTTGAGCCATCTGTCAACCCCCGAACTCTTTGATGGAAACATATTTGTGTTTAACTTGTCCACCAAGACAAAGGATCTTAATTTACAATACGTACATTGAGGTTTAGGCAACAACACGAACGTGTCCGCGTCAAAAAACTGCCATTAAACAATCAATATCAATTATAATTTGGTCTTGATCATAACTACAAAATATTCATTCATTCACAGAGTTTGAAACCATTATATAATAGTTTGTTTACATTATGCCACTTTTTTCAGAGGCCAGATGAGGTTTCATTTCTCACGTACATATAGTGTGTGTCAGCAAGTCATGTAAATAAAAACATGCGCACGTTCAGCCATTTAAAACAGCCGGCGTAAACTCATGCATCGGAAGCTTTCAGTACATTTGGGCCTTCAGAGGTCCAACTCCATCAGCCAATCAGGCTTTTCTGCTCAAGCTCCTCAGTTATAGAACATCGACTGAAAGAAGAAGCTGTGCCACCGACATTCACTTTACAGCGTCTCAAGACCTGCTTCTGAATACTCCGACATGCACATGTTGAGGTGAATGTGGTGATATTATCATTGTGGTTGATGTAGGAACTACACACAGACAGAAAAGTAGGGGTGAAGCAAACAACATATAGAATATTGAAATAGAGAGGTTAACTGCAGAAGCCTATTGGAGTCAGTTTGGGCACAAACGCATTAGAATCCTGACTGATATTCATGGCAGCAGTAATAATGGAAGCAGACACAAGGACTGTGGGCAGAAAGGAAAGAAAGTGAGTGGATAAATGAATAGAAATGAATAAGGGGAGGAAGAAATTTCAATAAATCATCATGTGGCAATAATATGATTCTCCTAATAATCTTCTCAGCAGTTTCAGTGTTGTTTGTGTGCGAGTGTGTGTGTGTGTGCACTAGTGTGTATGTATGTTAATGTCTCTGAATGTTGTCTGCTGGAGTTTATTGATGCAGTGGCTCAACAACAGCTCAAGAGATTTAAGTTGTTTGGAATACTTCTCATTAAATTGTTCAAATGATTGTTTGTAATGCTGAGTTTAGCTCTTTTTTCTCTTGTTCTAATGTAAGTTCCTTGGCCATAGTTGAGGCTGCCAGTGTTGTTGTTGGTACTAACCTGCTAACCTGCAGCTAACTTGTCCTAAGTTATGTGTAGAAGTGATGTTTGAGCTGTTTTCAGTACTTATGTTTACGTTTTACTTACTTTACTTATTTTAAGCCCAACCACCGTGTTCTTTATAAACTATGAACGCTTAGTTATGCGGCGTAAAATGCATTTGAAAGGCAGAACATGCCTCAGCATGACACGCAGAATGTCCTTAACATGTTGTGCTCTTCATCTGCCCCCCCATGAGATCAGGTTGCTGTGTTGCTTCATGTTGCGTGTACTGAAAAGTGCCTCGTGCTGATGCATTACTGTAATAATAAGTAGAAAACTAGCCAGCTGCCCAACACAATATATTAATAATATTTGTGATATATGTGTATACATTAATTTCTTGTGACATTTTTGCTTCAATATATCTTCATCATTCGGAGAACAAATGCACGTCAGATATTGTATCAGCATTACTGAATCATTGTGCAGGTCCACAACATTCATGTGTCCCTTTCAGTAGTTTGGGGGGGGCGAGATAATTACTGTTGTCAATCATGAAACATGATTTAATGAGTTCTTTGAGCCCCACATAACCCTCGCATACTGGAAATATTGACCCTGAATTCAATGACTGTTAATTTATACACGACATATATATATATATATATATATATATATAGATGTATATGATTTGATGTCATCTTTACATAAACGGGAGTTACCTCAGGCAACATTGTTCATGCACTGGAGATTTTGGTCTTTTTTGCTTCAATAACATGTCACACTCATTTAACTACTTTGTCTATTTGTGTCTGTAGATTTCTCAGAAATTCACCAAAAGTTAGAATTACACATTTAAACACAACATTTCACGAAACTTGCATTTCAGATGATTGTCTAAATGTGAGTGATGAAGTGGTGAATATTCACCTGTAGAGTCTTCTTAATGTGAGTGATGAAGTGGTGAATATTCACCTGTAGAGTCTTCTTCATGTGAGTGATGAAGTGGTGAATATTCACCTGTCGAGTCTTCTTAATGTGAGTGATGAAGTGGTGAATATTCACCTGTAGAGTCTTCTTAATGTGAGTGATGAAGTGGTGAAGTTTCATGGTGATATCTATGAGGTCATGTTGTGACTCTATTCACCTGTAGAGTCTTCTTCATGTGAGTGATGAAGTGGTGAATATTCACCTGTAGAGTCTTCTTAATGTGAGTGATGAAGTGGTGAATATTCACCCGTAGAGTCTTCTTCATGTGAGTGATGAAGTGGTGAATATTCACCTGTAGAGTCTTCTTCATGTGAGTGATGAAGTGGTGAATATTCACCTGTAGAGTCTTCTTCATGTGAGTGATGAAGTGGTGAAGTTTCATGGTGATATCTATGAGGTCATGTTGTGACTCTATTCACCTGTAGAGTCTTCTTAATGTGAGTGATGAAGTGGTGAATATTCACCTGTAGAGTGTTCTTAATGTGAGTGATGAAGTGGTGAATATTCACCTGTAGAGTCTCTAAATGTCTGTAATGTAACTAAACGTCTCTTTAAGACGTTTCCTCTCAATGAGTTTGTTCTCAGACTCTGATGATAAATCTCCACTTCAGCAGCTCTTACGTTCACCAAACTTCACTCTTTCATTCCTCTCTGTGTGCTGAAGGTTCACACATCACTCACACACTCATTTATACGACATTTTATTTCGAAAAAACATGGCAAAAAATTAATTTTTTTGTATTTTTCGATTTATGGAGTGATACAAAAAAAACACCTTTGTCCATATATGTCATAAAATGAAACTTTATCAACTTTATCAGATGTTCAGCATTTCTGTTAGCACATATTCAATAAGACAATGCCTCAGTTGCAAATTTGTACACATACATTCAGAAAACTTAAAAAAAAAAAAAATTGTCTTACTGGAAATCTTTCACGTTGACATATTGGTTCAATCTTTTACCTTAAATGTCGAAACTATAGATATGTTGAGAATCTTTCTAGTTTGTATTGTTTACTGGCTGAATCACATTTGTTTGTTTCTGGCTGATTTGTTGTTTGACTAACCCTAACCCTTCCACAATGGCCCAATTATCCTTCATCACAACGCAAATGTACATTTTCTGATCTGCCGTCTCTCATTAATGTCATAATATGTTCAGGAAACTAAAACTCCCTTGTTGAGGATAGCCGTTAGTTCAACAACATGTTATTATCTCCTCTCACCACCGACTGAACCACAGCCCCGGCTACAATCCTGCAGTCTTTAAAAGTAAAGCACAGTTCCTATCTTGGCAGTCAGTCTGTTTTCATCTGACAAATTGTCACTTACAAAAATCTCATTTCCTCTCTTCAGCCTTACTTCCATGTTTACTTGGAAATACTGACATTTTGAGGGAAACGGCTTAAAGATGGGAACGCCTGGCTGCTAATCATTAAGATATGTCAAATAATACGGCAAAGAGAATTTCCTTTCAAGGGATCAGCTAAATGAGGCAGCAGGAAGGAAAAAAAAAACATTGCCAATTGTGGAAACTAGGGCAGAACTTATTGAGCCTCAGAACTTGAGCTCTGATAAAAAGGTTTCCAAATGGCTTGGTTTGTTTTGCTGCGTTTCTGTCTGTGAAATTAACTGGAGATGATAGTGTCATCCAATTACCCAAGAAGTTTGCAAGCGGGGCGTCCCTGCATATTATTTGGATTAATTGGACTCAAAATAAACACCAGTGGCTGTTTGGGTGCATCCTCTGTGCTGACCAACATGCGATGTTAGCTCAACAGTGTCCGCAGAGGGAAGCGGCTTCCGTAATTAATTTACTGCAGCTTCAAAAGGAGTTGTGGAAAGAGCCTTCCGGAGCTGCGGATCAGTTCGCTTCTTCAGCTCTTCAAACCTCCGCGGGGCTGTTTCACTGCGGTTTGTCTTTGCCAAGGAGCTGGGCACGGCTGTGAGTGGGGGCTGGCCCTTCGGAGGAAGATAATCATCCCCTCTGGTATGATACCAAACGCAGCTGGAGTCAGTCATTGGATAATATTTGGTCCCTCTCCTCGTCTATTTGCTAGCTTGTCACCCACCGGCAAAGGCAGATGGTAAACCAGAATCTGGCAGCTTTTTAACCTCAGCAGACGTCGTGTAAACAGCGAAATGACACGGCACATTAGGTTGGTGGAAGGGACGTGTCGGGACCTCGCGACCAGCTCAGCATGTTCATGTCGGGCAATTTCCACACCTCACCCTGTACCTCCAGTGGCGACGCATGGACAGGTGTGCACGGCCGGGTCACCAGCTTTGGGTGACTTAAAGCTACTACAAGGAACTTTCATTCTGTGTTGATTTTGGCGGCCCCTGTGGGGGAAAGTGGTAGTGTTTCCGAGCACCAGTGTCTGACAGTCTAATAGGCTAAGTAGAAGTTGGAAAAGAAGTATTCGTACTCTGTCGATGTCGGTACCTGCCGTGACAGGACGGTAACTTAGTGTCAGCAGAGAAATGTGACTGTAGAGTGGAGATATATGCTTGTGTGTTCTGTTGATTACAGAATTAAAATGAAACTTCGAGACACAAGCAAATGCAGAGATGAAACTATGTCCCAGCGTACGCCTGTCTTTGTCTCTAGCTGCAACATAATTAACGCTCTGCACATTGGAGTGTGGGCTACAGACTTTGTTAATTATGCTATTCGCACTTCACATGGATTTTTTGCAGCTGCGAGGCAGAACTTGCACTGTTCTGTGTGATGCTGTTCCCCTTCTCTGCTTTACGCACTAAATAATTGACAGAATTTCCACCCAGTGAAAGATTGTTTTCCCTTTGTGCTCGACTGTTGTCGAGAGGTGTTGTAATGTGTGTGTGTGTGTGTGTGTGTGTGCATGGTAGCATATCGTTCTTCATTTTAAAAATGTATATTAAAAACACTAACCTTCTTCCCCGTAACTGAAACGGAATACAGTTAACCTTTTTTGAATCCATAATCATGTCACGCTGTTCCAAACCAGCGGGTCACCGATGTGGTTATTTGACATTAATTGGCAGCTGAGGCAACACCAGCGGACACCATGTTGAGTGAGAGGCGGTCCACTTCAGTCCGAACTTCACTGGCAGAGCACCAGACCCTGGACTTCGTGAACAAAAGTTAACACCTTTATTTACAGTGGTAGTATAAATACAGTACAAATATGTTGCTTGACATTGCAAATGGTACAGTCTGTAGATAGTGCCACAAATAACGAGCCATGCATCTACCAGCCCTCTTCTTCAAAGTATGGCTTACATCCCTAATTGAAGCGTGTGATGTTCAGCAGGGTTGTGGGTTAAACATGCAGAGAGAGAGAGAGACGGCTTTCTCAGATGTATATTTACCCCGTCTCCGGCAGAATGATTCAACTAAGCATGAAAGCCATCTTTAATTATAATGTGTCGCTTTTAAGTAGCTGGGAATATGGTAAAAGCATGTAGAAATGCAGAAAATGGTATTCAAATCCTTTTATGTTCCTCGGGGATGACCCCCCACGCACTTTATTGTGTAAGAGTTGGAGCTCCAGTGTGATGATGAAATAAAAAAAGGATTGTCTTCTTTTGTGAACTTAAAGCTTCATCAGAATAAAGTGTCCATGTGGCGTCTTCTTCCGGCAGAAAAGCGCCAGCAATCAACGAAAAAGTGCTCCAAGTAGGCAACCTCCGGTTCTGTCGAGTGAAGCCGATGCAGAAGTGTCTTAAACCTGCATTCTCTCTAGTGTCCACCAGGGGGCGACTCCTCTGGTTGTATAGAAGTCTATAGAAAATGACTCTACTTCTCTCTTGATTTATTCCCTCAGTAAACATTGTAAACATGAGTTTATGTCTCAATCTCTAGTTTCAAGTCTTCTTCAATACAGCATGATGTTCATTTAGTACATTATGGTCCATTTAGAGTCACACAGACCATAAAGCAGGGGATGCTTTAGGGCGGGGCTACACAGTGATTGACAGGTCTCTTACCAGAGACGTATACGGCGTCTCTACGTCACTCCTCCACATTCCAAATATGGTCACTTCCTGTTCATTGGTTGCCGAAAAAAACAAAAACATGGCGACAGACATAATCAAAGATGGCGACTGCAAAATCACCGACCTCGAGGCTTCAAAACATCAGTCCACAAACCAATGTGTGACATCACGATGACTACGTCCACTTCTTACATTCAGTCTGTGGCTCCAAGCAGGTCTTTTATGTTTCTATGACAACAAGATCTTGAAAACGTGTCACAACTAACCACCGTTGTATGATAGACAAGCATTGCCCCTTTGATTTTCATTCTGTGCTACATTAGCTTTTTGTTGGACTTGGAGTGGCACTCTTATCAAAAATAATTAAAAAAAACACATTTGTTTACACGGCCACTAAGTCTAGTATTAGTATTCGTCAAGTTGGCATTATAATACAATCTGGGGATCATTTATATTCAGTCTTTATTTGAGGTTATAAGTTAACCAAAGCATTTAGAGTCATTTTTGGGGCTACTATGGATTAGTATTAAAATGCATTGCAATCTTGACAGGAGTTGTTGGAAGTATGGGGCCTGCTGCTTGCACAGCAACTGCGGGATCAAAAAATAAAATGTCCAGAAATGAGAAAAGCTTAATACATTTTTTTTTTTGTAACAGCCAAAAAAATAAAGAAGAAAAATAAATTGAGGATGAAAACAACCGTGGACCTTGTTTTTGTCGAGCTCTCAAGTCTTTGAGCCACTGCAGGGAGAGGCAGCAACACTTTTGAGAGGTTGAAGAGAGAGAGGAGACGTGCTGTGCCGGGTTAAGACGAAGATGACAGTGAGCTGTTCAACCTCAAACACAGCTTTGGACTGAAAAGGTCACTTTGTGATTGTGGGGGGAACTCATTGAAACCAACAGGTGTTCAGAAACCTGAGCTGCCCGGCGTTGAAAGCGACTGTGTGGAGACGAGTGATCATCAAAGCAGGAGGTGAGCCGACCTAACCACAGGGAGACACTCGGGATGGGAATGACAGTGAAGCAAAGCAAACAACCCGTCTCACATATTGCAAAGTCACATTACCGCTGTCACACCAACTCAGACGAAGCTCGTACTTTGTCAAATATAATGCAGCCGGCAAACGTTAAAAAGCTAAGTGACAACCACGAACTGCAGGAAGGAAGTGGACGTAGTTGTGACGTTGGTGTGTGGACCGATGTTTTGAAGGCTCGAGCTCGGCGTTTTGGTCGTTCGGTTTTTGGTTTGTCCGTTCTGGGCTTCCGTAGCAACATGGCGGACTCTGTGAAGAGGACCAGCTCCCTATGTAGCTATGAAGGACTCATTCTAAGGTAACAAGAACACAACAATTCTTTATTTCCGGTGATTATACAATAATTTAAAAGGTATGACTATTATATTCCATGTAGATAAATCCTTCACACTGTCAATTTTGTATTCTTTAACCAAACGTTACATTGTTTGCTAGCTAGCTAGTTAAAGAGTCAGTCAGTTATTCTAAAGTCACTCATGATGAGTCTGCAGAGAAGCTCTATTTCTCGCCCTTTGAGAAAAACTTGTTGGCCGAATTAATGGAGATATATGGTGACACGATAGAAGATAAAAAAACAGACGGGAAGGACAAAAGAGACTCACTGTTGGTCTAATCGTCCCGTTCAGCTCCAGAACAGTTTCCTTTGTGAACCGGTACCTTGAGAGAAATGCAGCAGTAGCAGCATCATAAAACTCAACTGAGTTGATTTTGTTCTTTAACTTTCTTTGAGGGATTTTGCTGAAAAAGGCAGCGGTTCTCAAAGTTAAACCTCGATCTGTGCAACTTTAAAAGGTAATGCTGGATCACATTTTAAATTGGAGTTTAAAGTTGTGGTGCAACAAAATTAAATTTAATATAACTTTAGATATTTAAAGAGAGGTTTAAATTGAATCTTTCTTAATTTCAAGCTCGTTTTAAAGTTTGGTGCAAAGTGATTTAATCTCTTTTTAAAGTAATTGTTGGCGCAATACAGAAAACTTAATCCGTTCAATGAAGATAGATCAACTCGAAAAGGTATATAGAATAACTATTGACAAGGCAAATAAAGGTTTGAGCCCCTCGACTACATGAACACGTAACATGTTTGTAAATGAAGATAACAAAGACATGATTCTCTACACTGGTGGCGGTGAAAGAAATCCAGCAGGTGGAAAATTGAACCTCTCAGCAGAATGTCAATCTGAGGATCGAGGTGGTGATGAGGGGGGGGGGGGGTAATCGCTGTGCTACGGGTCTGAAAGAGAGGCATCACAACGGTATTCATAGAGAAGGCACTCGACAACTGATTGGTTGGTGGGACATAAGAAAAAGGCGATTGGTTGGATATGTGAAGGAGAGAAGCTCCAGCATCACGGGGAGGCGTGTGAAGATTGCTTACTGCTCTTCCTTTCTGAACGTTCACCAAAGAAGTCCTTTAAAAGCTCAAAAGAATTTTGCTGAACTTTTGTCTTTCACCAAAAGCAACATGTTTATTAAATGTGTTGCAAAAACAGATTTGCATGTACTTGTGTTTGTGTGATTATCCGCATTTACAAAATAAAACAATTAAAAATATGTTTCAAACATAGCTTTCACTATTATATTACATTATAATACAGTATTATATATGTAGTAAGGCACATAATTAGTTCGTACATAAGTAAGTATAAAACGCAAATTTAAAAAAAGCTACAAAACGTTGCCGCCTCAGAGGGACCTGAATGTCAGACGTAACCAGACACACTCCTGACACTCTCCTGCAAAATCAATTAATGAGGTCATTTATAATTTAAAAGGATTGACCTGCACCGGCAGCTTTGCTGCTTGTTAAAAGACTTATGTTGCTTAATGTGTGAGAGGCAGTCTATGTTGATCTCAGTGGAAGTGGAGGGAAAAACCCACAATTACTTTTTTCCAATCCGCCATGAACAAATTCTGCTTTCATAAGCCGAGTGGCCACTGTTTTTGTGTCTCGTTCGCGGGACATCCGGGAGCATCTCATGCAGTTCTTCAACTGGAATATGAAGATACAGGAGCACTGCTATATAAGCAGGCGCCAGCCCACATAAAACCTCAAAAAAACAAGCAATAAAATCTTAAAATCAATGGTGAAATGGACAGGAAGCCAGTGGAGGGAGGCCAGAATGGTGATATGTGATCCTGTTTTCTTTTCCCAGTGAGAAGAGGAGCAGCTGCATTTTGTACCAGCTGTAGCCGACGAAGAGACGACTGCTCTACACTCGCATGCAAACAATTACCGTAAAGTCATCAATAGGTAATAAAAGAATGAATAACTCTCACAAGACCTTTGGCAGAGAGATAGGCCTTCAGCTTGGCTAAAAGTATTTACTGAACTAATTACAACTAAAGATTATATCTAAAAAAATCACGCGAGACTCCGAACAAAAGCCAAGAATACTAACAGAGGCGTCTAATAAGCCACGGCGTCTCAACATAATGATCTGTTTTTATAGGTAAACAGACGTCCATCATCAGCTAAACCATGAGAAGGAAGATAATGTTTCCTAAAAATGGACGGTCGCACTCTTCGTTTCTCAACTCCAACTACAGTCTCGCATCTCAAGTTGCTAATCGGACTGAGAACAATGAGCATCAATGTAAAAGGAAACCTTGGCCCAGATGTCTGCTGTCTGCAGCGGAACCCCGGGAATATTATCCACTGCCCAAAGAGGCTTCTCCGTCCTCAGGTCGATGGCTGTTTGGTTCCGAGATTGCTTTTTTCCCCGAACAGAACTTCTGCACAACACAACTGATTTAACAAATGTGAGAACGGTAAACTTAATGGAAATGTCTCCATCTCCACAAAAAGTGAACGAAGCCCTCATATGGCTACAATCAGTTGTTCTTCAACGTGAATGTCTCGGACAGGATGCATGTGGTGCACGATGTCCTGCAATTTCGCCATGTTCTGAGAGGATAGATGTTCTTATTGTGTTGTTACGTGATGCAGCATATCCATTACTTCCATGGTTACTCAAACCTTTTGAGAATACGGCAACAGGTTACACAACACTGGCTCATTAGAGCAGAACCACAGTGGAGGAATCATTTGGAGAAGTTGAGAGGGAGGTGTTTGTTAAAGTGGCACCAATCCCACATCGGCAGTGTTGTTGCATGTTGGGTACCTCACAGCAATAATGTGATCATGGAGATTGCACAATCTATTAGGGATGCAAAACATTCCTCCACATTTTAGATTGTAAAACATTGTTCTGGTGCAACACACAAAACCACATTTTGCTGTATTTTTCCATCCGTTAGTTTAAAAATGATTTGATGAAGCCGCTGAATATGAAATTATGCTTCTCCAAAGTTACGTGGAAACACCCTTTACGATCCTATACGCAGACGGGCTCGAAACCAAGACAGAAATAAACGTGAATGTGCAACATGCAAGCATAAAAGAGACAGCCAGACGAGTAATTAGCCTTTACACAACGGGGGAAATGACAAGAAAATGCAAAATAATCACCTGTGACTAATAAATGTCTCGGGCTTTTATTGTGAAAGGTAAGGAAGTAATAAAGTCTTGGTCGTCTTGGTTTGAACTATGAAGGCTCCAAGTTGTTATTTCATAATTATAGGCTGAAGTCAACTCATTACACACAACTTGATTGGTTGATACTTTTATTCAATGTGCTAAAAGCTCAGAAAATCCTATGGAAAAGGGAATATTGCTTCTTCGCAATATTCAAGTTCTGTGCAAAAGTTTTCATGACAAAAAAACTGTTCAAAAAAATATATTGACTGGCAAATTAATTGCACACAAAATTGCCCCCAGTTTGTAAAGATTGAAAAACATCTGCCTTATTTTATTCCATCTATTTTTAACATTTAAGCTCGGCAACACGTTTGGAGCAGGCTACATTCTGGAAGAAGATATTTCAGTTTATTGTCAAAATGCTCAGTGGTAATTGTGAGTATTTGAAATGCAAGGCTACTCCGTTAGACATATAATCAATTCATAATAATAATTACTACAGATAACAGAATATCCCCCTTGATAATCATTTGTAATAACTGGCACATTCACGACTATATGATGGAATACACACAAGCGTTACACCCATCCTGTTTAACATCTCATTGCAAAACCAACGGAATTAATCTGCAGCCTTCCCTCTTCTGGGAAGACCTTTTCACAGGATCCTGGAACCCGCCTGCAGGGATTTGCTCTCATTCAGCCACGAGAGCATTACAGCGGGGTCGGGCGCTGGCGCCGGGTGATAAGGGCCGGGTTTCAAAGGGCTTTAGATCAAGGCTCATTGAGGAAAGTTCTTCTGCACCAAACTCACAAATCCATTTTTTTGACTAGTATCTTGTGGAAACCTTTGCCACAATGTCAGTGAGCTCAGCATTGACTAAAATATAAGCTGCAGCATTAAGAGTTCTCCTAAAAGGCCCCGAGCACGGACTCGCAACACAAAAAAATACACAAAGTGAAAAGACGTGATTGTCCGCATGGTTCTGCCAATTCAGAGTATATTTTTGAAATCTATGCACATCCATTATTTGGTGAACCTAAAAAAAAAAAAACACCAACCACTGCAGTGCATTAATGGACCTGTGAATGACTGCGGTGCACTCTCATAGTCGCACATGCGATGTTATGGGATCCGCAGAGGCCCCGCTCCCCTCTGCTTGTAAGTGGATTTTCTGTGTGCTCCATTTTTGCGAGGATTGTTTATTGGCAGCCCTCACCGTCTCAGCAGTTCCAGCTGTGATAGATGAGCCAGGTGGCACGCTCTATCCTCCGGTTGAGGAGAGAGAGAGAGAGAGAGTTGCTGCTCCATCACTTCTCATGACCTTACATGCCTGATTATGCCGCTGCAGATCCCTGCCTGCCATCACTCTAACGAAGCAGCCCCATTTGCATAAAAGCATTTAATGATCACATTTCTTTCCCCCTCATCGACGTACTGGAAAGCATTGCATGTTATTTTCTCGCAGAGCTGACTGGCGGTCTGGTGTTTCTGTGTTCTGTTGTGCTCTAAAGAGCCGAGGGCGCGGGTGGCATCCTTAACGTGCGATCAGGAGCGCGAACGCCAGCGGCGAGATGTGATTAAGATGAAGAACTCGAGAGCGGCATCTTGGATGACAAAGTGGTTTGGTTGCTTTTCTTCGCCGATGCCTCCTCTTGGGCTGCTGACTGGCTGTCGGTCAGAGCCTGGCCCCCGTGCGATCAGATAACAGCAGGGAGGACAGAGTCTGCCAATCAACAGCAGCCACAGACGCTTTGTTCTGCCGGGCTGCGATACCGTGCGAGGGGAGAGAGATCACAGCAATAATTCATCCACACAGTGAGGCTGTCCTCAGGGAACGCTTGCTTCATAAATATATATATTTTTACACGAGTTTATATGGATTTACACCATGGCAACAGAGATAGTGGGCTGATAATTGGCTGAGGGTGTGTGATATTTTCAGACGACCTGGCAGCTGTGATATCGCGTCCTCATCACTGCTTTTTCTACTACAGTAGGTGCCGACTCTAAAAAACATCGCCAAAACAAATATATAATACTTATATTCTGCAGCAGAAAATGCATTAAAGGAAATATAATGTTGTCCAGGTCATATTATAATGTTTTTAATTGCAAAAACGATTTCATTTGTTTTCCCTTCAACATCTGCTGGTGGCAACTACAGCATGATGAATGTAACAGGCAGAAGTGACCATACATAATAGTTGTTTGTTATTATGTGGCACTGCAGATTTGAATTATTATGATTAGTTCTGTTTATTTTAGTGGAAATAATGTATTTGATGTGAGGATAGCGGGTTAATGTATATTGCGGCTTTTCTCTTCTTTTAGTTAATCACATACAATCGTGAACGTTCCTTGACAGCAACGCACATCCAATATTTACAATGACCAAGTTCGTGAGAGGTCAAGAAACATAAAAAAATAAAAACAAATTTAAATAGTCTTCTATTCAGCCGGATACAGAGCTTCATAACAAAAATATGATTTTTAATTTGCAGTCATTTCTTCCATTATGTACACCTCTCTCAGCCATAGTGGGACTTTGTTAGCGCATGTGCAGCGAGTTAAGCGAACCCACGGTATGTAACAAATATCACATAACGGCGACAGTATTTTCAAATGGTCCCTTTGTGAGCTGAGCCCTGTGGGATTTACATTGTGGATGAAAGTTAACAGCTTGAATGGATAATTATGTGAAGGAACCATGAAAACCAGAGAGGACCATCTGTTATTCTCATTATGGAATACTGGAATACGAGTCAAATCATTCTACTTTTCTTTCTAAAGAGATTTGTGATTAAAGTTTAATCGTGCCTCTATAATTAACATTTGTGTGGTTAGGGTTTAAACTCGAAGCAAGGAGTCAGGACATGAATACTTAATATTCATTAAAAAAACACTATTTTTTTTAGTTCAAAGTGTTTTAATAGTTTGAATTTCACAACTCGAGGGACATGACACAAAGTACAGTCTCCAGTGGGCTTTGTTCTCTCGCCATCCTACAGCATCACGCTTCATAATTCATACATGGAGAATGTAAGGATGGTCGTTATGTGCGATTCCCTAATCTTAAACTACTGTACAGCCTGATGTCAAGCAATTGATGCATAATGTCGTCTTCTGGAAGGTGTTCTTTATTGAGAAGAGATATATTACAGCTAAAAAACAAGTTATTTTAAACCAGGCATCATTTCAGTTGAGCTTTTCTTGAGGTATATTGTTCACCAACAATAGTTTTCATTGCTTATTTTTGTTTTAGTTTCCTATAATAACTCTGGCTTCCACAGCTTCACTAAGAGCTCTCCAGTTTATTGACATGAAGCCTCGGGGATGGAAGGAGTAAAAGCAGAAAAGCTTATCTTGCTGTGTGTACACATGTAGACTTCGTGTCCACTGCACCGTGGATCAATCATTTAGATGGCATTTCTTACATCACCCCGGTGAAGGCGCCGTGGTCAGCGCCAGCTGCTGAAAGGACAGCTGATGAGCTGATGAGCTGATGAGCACAGTGACGCCCGGATGGAGGTTGGAAAGATGTGACCGGCTTTCATCACAATCATCAAAACCAGTGGAGAGCAGCTCATTTGACACAATCGATGACGGTATCTGAGAGAGCGCTCCACGGTTATTAACAACGTCCTTACAGCTGTTATTGCAATATGTATACGTCATATCTAAAAGGGGAGAGCATTTTTGGTAAAGGGGGGGGGGGGGTTTGGGTCTCCTCCCCCAGAGAAAAGGAAGGTAAAACTAATTTCCTGCATTTCTATATAACCCAACGTCTCGGATTAAAGGTAGGTGTAGGAGGTAGGATTCGGCGGCATGTAGTGGTGAGGCTGCAGATTGCGACCGACTGAAACGTCTCCGTGTGCCAAGCGTGTAGGAGAAATACTCTGCCCAATGAACTCTAAAGGGCCCCATCTAGAGCCAGTGTTTGTTTTGTCCCTTCTGGGCTACTGTAGCAAAATGTCGCTCCGTGTGTGGACATAAAACGGTTCATTTTCACAACCAGTCTTACTTTCAAGCGATTATACTCTAATAAAAACGTACTCATTAATATGATATTACAGAACCAAGAACACGACTGTTCTAGGAAGCAGATTAGCTGAGATATAAACAGTGAATGGGCAAAATCACATTTTGGTAAAATAAAATGTCTTTCTCTATTTCAGTCTTTGATGGCAGTGAAGCTAAATGGTTTTATTTCTTTATTACTTGTTTTTGTTAGTTGATATGAGTAAAAAGCTGCTTATATCTAATCGTCTTATTGCACAGGCTGTATGTTGGTTGATTCATTTGTGACAAAGGGTTGAACACTAACTTTGCTCCCTCAGATTGAATAATGGGGATGCATCTATAGCTGAAGGACATCATCACGCTCCAGACACAACTTTGGATTTGAAATTCTCATCGATCTGATTTGCTCAGATCGGCTGAGCAAATGTTTTACGAGGAAAGATTATTTAGAAGCGCCCCAGGGACACACACGGTGCATTTTGATGAGTAACGCTCGACGTAAACATAAATGTTTGTTTGTTTAGAAGGAACCTCCGCAGGTTGCCTGTAATGAGCAGCAGGGGGGTGTGCCGTGCTCGGGGACTCTGCCTGCCCTGGGTCTTGCCTCCGTACAGGCTGCTGTTGTTGAAGGTTGCTGGGGCAGTGTGCAGCCTGAATACCTGCAGACACTACTGAGGTCTGATGAAAGGTTTGAGTTCAAATATGATCATTAATTGTATCTATATTTTATTCTTCATGTTAATTATATGTCAGAAATGACCAGGTTAGCTGTCTTCAATTCTTATATACAGACTCCGTAGTTATGGCCGACATCCTTGATTGAAATGTTAATAGTTTAGATAATAAATATCTGTACTCTGCGTCCGTTTATCGATACAATATCGCGACACATAATGTGGCGATACTATGCTGTATGGATTTTGTCCCCCACTCCTGGTGTTGTGGTTTTATGGTCGTGGTTTTCCAAACCACAATGTTTTTCCTAAACCGAACTAAGTGGTCTTGTTGCCTGAACCTAACTTTCATCTTTAACGTGACGTCGGTCCAAAGAAAGAGTTGTGCTCAGGGACACGACAGAAACGGACAACTCGTTTCCCCGTACACAAAACTAACAGAGTGCATTTTGTGACTATTACACAAACTGCTGTGAGACTGTTGGATTACAACCAGGCGGCAACCTCCGATTATGAAGAGTGAAGCCAAAGCTTCACGTCTTTAACCTGCATTCTCTCTAGTGGCCACCAGGGGGCGACTCCTCTGGTTGTATAGAAGTCTATAGAAAATGACTACTTCTCTCTTGATTTATTCCCTCAGTAAACATTGTAAACATGAGTTTATGTCTCAATCTCTAGTTTCAAGTCTTCTTCAATACAGCATGATGTTCATTTAGTACATGATGGTCCATTTAGAGTCACACAGACCATAAAGCAGGGTATTAGGGTTACTCCTCCCCCGTCCAAATATGGTCACTTCTCTTCATTGGTTGCAAGATGATAACGGCCGTTATCGAAGGTGGTGGCGGCCAAATCGCCGAACCAATGGGTGACGTCCCGATGATGACAACGTCCGCTTCTTACAGTCTATGATAACAACACACAGAGAGGGTGACTTCATCCTCTGACATTACTGCTAGACGATGTTTGCTGCTGTATTAATGCTCTGACTTTAACTGTACATATACTGTAATGTAATTGAACAAAGATCAGGATTTCGTCCTCTGAATCTGAACATACCTGTGAATGACAAAAAGGTGAAAAAAAAATCCTACATGTGTAGAAAATAGGTACGAGGGTAATAGAACTGGTCGGGGAGAGAGTGTGAGGTGAGCCATCTGTGCTGGAGAGACCGATGATCAGCGTTCATAGGCGCTAAAGAATAATACGGCAGCAATCTGGTTCTTTTCCTGACAAACACAACAGCTAGAAAACGCCTCCGCTTCTTCTGTCGACTCTTTTTTTGCAAACCCGTTTTACTCGGATATGTCCTTGAAATAGGAACTTTCTGTTTTCCTTTTGTTCCTTCATTGTTCATTCATTTCCCAGCTTTAATCAGATCTAGGTGGACTTGTTCTCTCTCAAGTCCTTTGAGATATGCCTTGGGAAGAAAGCCTCTCCGTTACAAATAAATCTTGACTAGACAGTTTCGTTTCTTTGTGCTCAAACTTGTTTTTATGTCCGGTCCCCTTTAGGGTTCGCTGGCATTTTCCAAACCGCTGCAAATTAATCACCGAGTGTCACTTGGTTTTTAAAAGTCACAAGAGAAATAAATGTGAGAGATCGGTACATGCATTCAGCGTCAAACATTTACAGATTGTGGTTTGTGTAATATGTAAATGCTTGTCTAAGAGGAACCACATGCAGAGATTAATATTTACCATTTTGATTTGCTGTGAAAGAATAATTTCTCCTAAAATCCCACATTTGTAGTTTTTACAAAGATTCTGACATTCACCAATGTTTTCTTATTTTGGATTTGTCCTTCAGTAAAAACTCAACCTAAGCACGTTTACCCACAAGTCAGTGCTGCCGAGATGTTTGTGCAACGTTTCGTTAGTTTTCTAATGTAGGATTTAAAGTGCATTCATATTTTATCTTATTATTTTATCCACTAGTGACGTTGACTAAATATTAGATCATTTGGTGACTTCCTGCAGAAGTAGCTCCACTTAAGAACGAGTTCATTCTTTTACATTTGGACGCTCACACTCTGAACTTTCCTTAAGTTTAAGAACACGTCATGAATCCGACGTTCACTTTGGTCGTGACCGTTCTCGACAACTCATTGAAGTAAAAACTGAGAAGATATTTGTGGACGAGGCCCATTGATTGTCTTCACACCTAGCAGTTGCTAAATTGCTGAAATGGAAAGTACTTTGTTGGCGGACTCAGGACAGAACTATTGGCAACGCAAACTACGGATTCTTCCAGGCCATATGGCTGAATGTTTCACCAAATTCTCCACCGAGTTGTTTTTGTGATTTCTGTCGTCCGACAGCTTAAAATCCTTGGCAGAGGAAACGAAACACAAATGAACGATAGAAACAGTTAGAAGTACTTACCCCCTCTTTAACATGACACAGCTGAATCATCACAGGTGGAGCCACCTGTTCCAGAAGCACCGTTGCACGGCGATCATCTGTGTGCAATGAAGGTGTAACGAGTTTGCTTCAGCTGTGTGTCAAAGTAAATGGCTTTTCATGCTTTTACGTCATAGGTCTCAGGTTTTAAATGGCTTGTAATGACTCTGTTCAAACATGATAGGATCATTATTGATGGAGCCCAAATGCTCGTACTATATTTGACATCTGGTACACAAGACGGAGCAGCAGCGTTCACTGCAATGGTTCAGTCCCAAAGCATAAGAATAACAAGACACTTATAGCTCCCGTTTCGTTTCTGTTTTAATTGAAGTCTTTGTTTTATAGATTTGGATCCTGTGAAGGTGTTGACATGAATGAGTTGAAAATGTAGAGGCGTCTGATTTCCTCCCCCTCCTCCGTCTCTCTCTTTCTCCTTTTTCTTCTAAGAAAACAATATAGTTATATTGCAAATTTGTGAATTGCATCTGTGAAAGAGGCTGAAAACACTTCAACTGCTGCTTATTCAAATCTCCTCTCAATAAATAGCTACTCGGTGAAGACAAAGACACTTTTGGGGGGGGGGGGGGAAACCTACAAAGTTTTTGAAAACTTGAAATAAAGGAAAACTTCCATGCTGCTGAATAACTTTTGGAGAACAGTAGAACTGTACGATCCCTCAAGAACAATTCAAGAAAAAGA
Source organism: Lycodopsis pacificus (assembly GCA_028022725.1). Taxonomy (NCBI): domain Eukaryota; kingdom Metazoa; phylum Chordata; class Actinopteri; order Perciformes; family Zoarcidae; genus Lycodopsis; species Lycodopsis pacificus. The sequence goes on along the minus strand of CM051688.1, from coordinate 3,371,986 downwards.
AATGTAACAACTGGCACAGCTGTGAACCCGCTGAGGGTGTAACAAAGTAATCGGGGTGGTCATCAAGACCCCATTCACACATCAATCACTTCAAGCGTTTTGGGAGGCTCGGCCGTTACGTGTCAATGCATCCAAGAAGCAATCAAGATTGATTGAAATCTGATTGTTCAAACCACATTTGGCGCTTTCTAGTAGCCAGGTGTCGAAGAAGTAAAAATGTATACTTTTCTCCAAGACTCGTATGGAATTGTATTCCTCCTGGAGTGTATATGTCAGTCAGCGTTGTGTGGAAATATCCACTCTGTCCCCTGTGATCGCGGATGAATTACTGAACGGGCCTGCTGGGCACAAGCACAGGTGCTGAAGGGATCAGAGGCACCGAGTTAGACATTGGTGCTGTAAAATAAATACTCAACTGATGTTAAATGACCACAAACATAACACATAACGAGTAAAAAGCAACACATTGTGAGTAAAGAGCTGCAAAATGACCAAGAAGAGATGCTAAATGACAGAAGACATCCACATAAACAACTCAAAATGACTACAAAGAGACGCAAAATGACTACAAAGAGATACAATATGACTACAAAGTAACACTAAATTACTACGAAGACATTCAAAATGAATACAAAGTAACATCAAAGCAACACACAATATCTACAGAGATGCAAAACGACCAAAAAGACACAAAATGACTGAAAATAGACCCAAAACAACCTAAAACACATAACGGGTACAAATAGCCCAAACGACTACAAAGAGACAGAAAACGACCACGTAGTAACGTAAAATGTCTACAAATGGATATAAAAACGACGACAAACAGATGCCAACTGACCAAAAAGAAATACCCAAAATCACTACAAAGAATCAGCAAAAATCATGGAAAACAATAACAGAAATGGTAAAAAACTCTTGAGCTTAGGCGTCTTGTTCCATCCGTACCTTTTCATGACAGCATCTTAAAAACACACGAACAGTACATAGAAATCCACCCTGTTATATTTCATGCTTTCCATTCTTAACCACTACTTCTATCCCTTTTTGTGTGTACAACCATGTGGAACACGATGAAAGCCTTCAAGGGTCGACTGTCCAGGAGTGTGCAGCATTATCCCCATGTGAACGGCTCGTTGTCTCTCAGTGGCTGGCAGCCTTCTTCTTTTTCTTTCTCCTTCTTCAAGTGTGGCCGTTCAAAAACGGGCTTAAACACTTTTGCCCTTCAACTTGGTCGGACGCTCACTTGCCGTTGCCCTAGTTAGTTTAAAGCATATCGAAGCCATGAGAGAGACAAAATCCCCCCAATGGAGCCCGATGAAGGCGCCATCGCGCCGCAGAGATGCTTCCCTGCTGCAGGCCCTGAGGGATTGTGATGGTGGGTGAATGAATGCAGCAAAAAAAAAAACCTGGAGGAGAAAAAAAAAAAAAATCAGCTACAGTCTGACAGAGATCTGCCACTTGGGAGAAGGTTTATATTTATAGCAAAAACAACAAGCACCAAAAAAGAACGCCACACAGAAATGTCTCTAAAACAACAACGACCTCAATTCAAGAAGCTGTTTAATTAATCACAGTCCTCATACTTGACTCAAAAAACCCCCAAACAACGTTGGTCATTTCCTGTTGAGCAGTGTCAAACATAAAAAGCCTCCGTGTCATCAGCGATATCTCATAATATGTTTCCCGGCTGAAGAAACGATGTGATTTCTGTTCACAAACTGTCAGATTACAAGTGTGCAAAACCCAATCATCCTGAAGTGTGCTGGCACTTCACTGCATCCTTGCTGATCACTGCAGATCGGACAGCTGCTGGCTCCTCTGCCGCCTCTTGATTAACACTCTCAGTAGATTCCGGATATCAAACATTGTATGCGCTGCAGAATAAGCACCGTGGGTTATAGGGGCAATCACATGCAGGGCTGTGTGCAGGCCGTCCAGCTCCTCCACACCTCCTCAAAGAAACAATGGGAATACCCAAGTAACGTACAAATACTTACAGTAATTGAGTAAATGTGTGTAGTTACGATCCACTGGCCTGACTGCGTTCATACATGTTCCTGGCATTGAACAACAGGCTGCAGACGCTCGGTTTCTCCTGCGCAGATGTTCTATTAATGGTTGCTTTGTTGTATCAGGTGGCAAATGGCAAACCTCGTCACTGTAATATTTGGTTGGTTTTAAAGCCTCATCGTGCTTTAAATAGGAGCCATTACCGTTCATGTTGAGCACTGTGTGTATGAGAAATGTAAGATGTCACACGAGGACCATATCCCCAGTACATCTGCCCGCACAGCTGCGTCTAATCCCGCCGGAGTCAGCACTGCGACACATATTGGAGGCGCAGCACCATGAAGCAGCTTCTTTTATCCACACAAAACAACTCCAGCTGGGTTAACGGCTAGAAACGGCAGTGTTTCATTTTCCAATAGCGAGCAGTGTAGCCCTGCAAACCTGCGGAAAAGCCTCCGTCACAATGCTGCAATCAGGAATCTTTCAAAAGTAAAACTCATACAATCACTTCCACGGCTCCGATGCATCAGGGTCCGGCTGGGAAAGAGTGAAAGGAAGCTTCAGCACAGTAGTGTGATGACGCAACACTTACACACTAATGTATGTTTTTCACCGCACATTAAAGAGTAGTTTTGTGGGTTTTTGTATTTTGTTTTGTTTCAGTTTACAATATCAACGAGGCGTTTCAAACTTTGCAAATTAATTCAGGAGTTCAGTTTAGTTGTGCGGGAACGTCACGCTGGTGAAAGATGTCCTTGGCATCTTCGAAGATTTCACACCATATCTGTCTTGGCGAGCCGGTTCGTATTGTTTGTAAGCACCGGGCTGCAGGAATGTTCCTCCTTCCTTTCACACATCAGGTGTGAAAACTTCTGCTCTGCAACGGATACGCTGTAGTGGTTGAATCCTATGAAGTCAAAAACACAATTCACAAACGTGCGCTGGCAGAATTCACAGCACTGTCGTCCCGTTTATTGAATATCGTAGATTCGTCAGGATTACGTTGCCGATGGTGGCGGCACCGCTTCCAGTCCGGGGACCCCACTGTGGCATCGTTGTTTTTAAATCGCAGCTTTATGGCTTTGTAAAGGAAACGAAAGACTGTCTTCTTCTCTTACAGTGAGAGTCAGAGACATTGTCTCCGTGCTTTCGAGGGTGGAGGCCACAGTGAAGGACGCTGTTGTTTTCCAGGCTGCCTCACAAGAAGAAGCAGCTGTTAATGACCCATCATCTCAGGGACACGCTGTAACCTCCACAACAACGGCTCCTGGAGAGACATGGAATCACTGTGCTTTCTTTTTGCCAACACATACCTGAAGCTTTCACACACTGCTATTTCATCCTTGTACCGTGTGTGTGTGTGTGTGTGTGTGTGTGTGTGTGTGTGTGTGTGTGTGTGTGTGTGTATATATATATATATATATATATATATATATACACACACACACACACACACACACACACACACACACTGCCATCTGAGAAAGGCCCTGATCGAGATCAGGTCAATGAAGACATGTGAACACGGATCCATTCTCTCTTTTTCCAATTTTCTTTGTTGTCGATGATAAGCTGGCATGTTTTTGTTTTTCGGCGATAAGCGGCCATGTTTTTGTAATGAATCACCAACTGGTGCAACCTCTGCTATCTGATTCCGTCGTGTTGTGAAAAACAATAATGTCCTGTTCACAGCCGCGATGGCCACAGATTTGGCCACTACGTTTGAAAAGCACGACTGATAAAAGACGGGTGATGTATCACAGCCGTTTGTGTGCGTCAGCTGACAAAGATAACAGCAGCCCACATCCTCTCAGAGGACGATGTCCTCATGCTCACCGATAACAAAGGGATGCCGTTTGCAGCCTCTGCCCTATTACAGCAACCCGATCTGCCCCTGATGCAGCTCAGAAGGCGAAAGCAGGCGCGACATTCAAAACATCTCGCTTCGAGGAAACGGGGGAAGACGAGTGTGCTCGGACTGCGAGTTGTTGCATAAAGTCCGTGAACACTCCATTAGGCCGCCAGATAAGATGTTCCACAGCCTCGGAGAGTAAACTGTCTTCACGGTCTGACCAGTGAAAGGTTTAATGAACAAACCAAAAAACAAAGAGGGAATCCAAGGGATCCAGCAGGACAAGACGAAACAGGCAGACTGGGAAACCGGGAAGCGGACGAGCAAAACAAGCAGGTAGGGGAAACCCACAATGATCTGGCAGTGTGTGTGTGTGTGTGAGGCAGGGGTTTAAATAGTGGAGGAGGCAGAGTGAGCAGGTGAGAGCAATGAGCTGATGAGGTGAGTGTGACTGGCAGGTGCACTGAATGAACTGATCAGGTGAGTGAGGAGCTACATAGAACCACAAAGACACAGAACACACAGGGCAAAGCCTGATCGTGACATAAAGTACATGGAATAACCGTCCTTCAAATCTCCACTGAGTTCCGCTGTGGGTTTCTGGAAAATACTTTCTTTCCAACCGAGAGCGACTTCATGGCAGCTTTAAAGAGGAGCAGTGGGAGGCCTCATCACTAATGCAGAGAAATCACTGAACCAAGAGCAATGCAGCGCCGGTGTCACTAATGCGCCCACATTGTGCCAGCTGATGGAGACTATGGATGTGCTGGGTTCATACAAAGCATGAAAAGGAATTATTAACAGCTCGTTTGCTGAAACGGAGACAACGTGTCGCTGTGTCGGCGCTCTCCGTGGCGTGTGATGGAGATTTGGTTGACGCTTTAGATTTCTGAACATCGCTGTGAAGAAATGCCTTTTCCTTTTTCTCAGTTGTGGAAGGTGGACCGGTCTGCCGGAGCCATTTAATGTTCCTACGGAAATTTATGCTGATGTTGTCCTTTTATGAATTCGGATGCCAGCACGGAGCCAGGAAATGGGTGATGGATTCATCACAGAATAGATGAGGCAGAACGTCACACCAGGAGACCAGGATTTCATCCTGAGCATTAAATTCCAGTCTGTGTGTCTGGCTCTCGATCGTTATTGGAAGTATTACTGGGAAACGATCTGCAATTTCTCCATCTGTCTACCTTCAGCTTCTGTGTGTGTGTGTGTGTGTGTGTGTGTGTATGTATGTATGTATGTATGTATGTGTATATATATATATATATATATATAAAAAAAAATAATCAAATTGCTCGAAGCTGACAGCAGGACCAGAAAAACTCTTTTAGTAACAACAACAGTATTTACTTACAAATGTACTGATATTTCCTTTAAATGACTAACAACTCGTCACAGCTGTAATTGTCTGTGGTTGGGGTTAGGTTCGTGGTTAATCAGCGAGTGAATAGCTTCTTGCTCGGGTCACACAGAAGGCTCCATAGTCCGTAGAGTTTGTTCCGATGTGTCAGGTGACGGCATGGAAGAAACGTTTCTCCCCAGCAGAATAAGTAATAAAATGCCATGCGTGACATGCTTTACCCGCCTTCACTAAGGGGGAAATCCTTTGTGTGTGTAAGAAAAGGATAAATGATTGATGATTTCTCATCGGCCAATTAAAGAAAGAAGGCTGTCAGCTTCCCTTTCATCTGCCATATTTACCACTTAATCCACTGAGGGCACTTTGAGAGGCTATTAGGAGCTCAGTGCTGTCGTGGACTTTCCTGTCGGAGTGAAAGTTGCAATTACTAATCCAATTGAGCAGAAGAGGAGTCATGCACTGCATGTATGTTAATCTGGCTGCTGCAGCTGTTTGGACTCCTGCTCCGCTCGCCCAATGAAAGGGCTTCTTAACTCGCGTCACAAACAACATGTTCTCAGTTTCGCCAAGTTGTGTTTAGCCACGCAGAGAGTTGTGTCTGCTCAGGGGGTTTATTTTTGGCGCTGTTTTGAGATTTCTGCTGCCGTGAAGCTGTAAGATTTGTTTGTGCCTCTCAAAGAGAATTACATTTGAAACACGTTGACAGCAACTTGTCTTTCGAGTAACGATGACCTATCTAACTTTAGGTAATCCTCAAACTTTTCTGTCAAGAGTTTTTTATTGGAATTAATGTTTGATCACAGAAACAGACAGGTGCCGCTGCCTCTCACAATGTGTGCTCTCCTTTAGTTGATTGAGCTGCATTTGTTCATTTCATATTGGCTTTTTAATAACTCAAACTAGAATTACCGCCTTGCGGTTCTGTACCTCAAATTGTCATGATGAGCATTAGATTTTTTGAGGTATGGCCAAAATGTTGTGAGGTCACAGTGAGCTCAGTTCACCTTTGAATCCATGTGGACGTCTGTGACACATGGCAGACTGCGATGCCCGTCACCATCTTGTTATTTCGCAACAAGAAGTGACACGAGACGGTGGAGCTACGAACAACCAGATGCTAAAAATGACAAATTCATGCTGAACGTTTTTTTTATGCCAGTCTTGTGATTTAAAGACGACCCGCTGACGTCCTATATTTGAGGTGAGAAATGAGCCATGGCATTACAGGATCACGGTTTAATATTTTACATTTTACAGGGTTTTCGGGATAATTCCCGACAAGTCGTACGGCCCATGACTGAAATGCACGATGCGGAGGCTGATGTGAGCCAGAGGGCGTCTGCCTTCACGAAACTCGGAGGGCACGGGGCTTAACAATAGGTGGCCGGGGGCCAACAAAATGCCGTATGTAATCAAATGACAGAAAGCATTACACGGGGGCAGCTGTGGCTCAGTGGGCAGAGCGGGTCGTCCTCATGTCAAAGCGTCCTTGAGCGACAGACTGAGGCCTGAGTTTCACTTTACAGCAGCCCCGTTCTCTTAAACGCTTAGGATGGGTTCAACGTAGAGGGCACATTTCATGAATGTACCTGTCTTTTATTGATTTTTATTTTTGAGGATTTCTGTTTTAAAGGTTCTCTACAGCAGGAAAAAAACTATTGTCCATGCTCTCCCTCTGTGTGTTGTAATCGGAGCTTCTCTGTGTTTTGCGGCCGGCTAAACGTGCCGATCAGTGAACGTAAGCGTGCCCCAACATTCTAGCTAATGGCCGCCGCTCCGCACGGCGGTTACAGCCGATGACGCCATGCCGACCAATGGCGTCGTCTCGGCCGCGTAGCGCCCGCCCTCCGGTTCCCCTCCTGGTAAACAGTGTTAGCTGCCAGCACTGTTGCTGTAGTTGGCACTGTTAGCGCTGTTAGCTTCTTGCTGGCTCAGCCGTCGCCATGTTGAGAGCCGTGCGGAGGCAATAGATATGCTCTGGATTTCGAATGAAATAGTTATATAGATTCAAAAATCTTGCAACGCACAAAGTTCTTACGTAGAGATTCAATATTTACATCCAGTCACTGCTAACTAAACTAGCGTCAGCTTGCTAATATCACTGAGTGAAATGAATGATATGAAAAATGGTCGGCACATCTGAGATGACACTTGATTAAAATGCGGTCTAATAAAGGCTGTGAACTGGGAAGACTTTAAATTACAACACAGTACACCTCCAAATCACAAAACCTTCTGCTAGCCTGGGTTCGTATGATCGTATATCCCCCACTAACTGCATGACAACTACAAACTCTGACACATTCATTTCCTCATGCATGCAGAAATAATAACATAATGTTGTGTTTTTTGGAAGCTCTGTTACAGCTTCAAGAAGAGTGAGAATAGAGAATAGTGCTACAAAATGATATTAAGACTCTTTTTCAGTGGAGATAACATTACATAGGCTGCCTCCCTCCCTCTTTCTCTCACTCTCTCACTCTCTCACACACACACACACACACACACACACTCAGACATGTCTTTATCGCGTCTCTTTCTTCGTCACACTCTTAACGTTATTGGATTCAAGAAGGCAAAACCCCACTTGAGAATAGGATTATAACAAAAAAAAAACCCACATCTGCAGGTAAAACACTCTAGTTTTCCTGTTTTTCTTTCACAGCCAGAGGACTTTGTTTACTGCACTTTCCTGTGAAAGAGATGAATCACTGGATGAAGATGAGATTGACTGAGATGGTGAAGTACAGAACTTCAGATACAAACAAACACAAAGAAACTTCATCAAAGAGACCTTTAAAACAAGTGTACCTGTTCAGACTGATGGAAACACTCTCTGACGCACTGTTTCATTTCCAAACCTTGAAAACTCACTCGCTCACTCGCTATGAATCACAACCGCGTCGTCATATGAATGAGTTATTCACGGAAACACCATAACATTCAACATGTACCCGTAAAGACAGTGTGATCTGGGGAGAGAGGCCAGTTTGGGCAACACATCCGTGAGTTGTACGGCTTATGAGACAGCGACAAACACCGCACAGTCATTTGGACTTTACAACTTTAGTGATCATTTATTTTGTCCTCCATTCCAGGGGAAAGCAGGGGCTGCAGGAAACGGCGTGGGTCGGGTTGTTAACATGAACTGTGAGAGCTAGCATGGCGAACAGGCTTACAACACCAGTCCCCACAGTTGTTCGTTTTTACAGCTTCTTATCAATCCCCTTACTGTCAAATGCACAACCGAGCAGCACGCCTTCATCTCTGCTGCTTGTATCAATTCACTGTGCAGCTCTATCGAACGAAGACATGAACAATATGTTTGTGCCCAGAATGAGACGTCAATCCCGCCTCCTCTCTCACATGTGGACTTAAAAAAGTCCCTTGGATCCATGCTCTGAACCCAACCAGAGGTCTGGCATTTTTAATTTTGCATGAATCTATTGTGTATTTTATGCCATTTACAGGTGCTGTACTTTAACAAACCTCCCCTTGAACTCATTCGATCAAAGTCAAATTTGGTCAGTACGATCTTAAGACCTGAGTGATTAAAAGTTACCAAAAGCTTGAGGTTTTATTGAACTACTATTGATTTACGTGGTGTGGCTACCATTGTACATGGTTGGCCATCATGCATACAACTTGACTTTACTTTGTCAAAACTGTCCCAAACTTGACATGCTTGATGAGAGTCATGGCTTGAGGACTTCTGCATGCCAATAGTGACTAATAGTCACAGCGCCACCTACCGGCAACCATGGCCATATGCAGGGTTTTAGAAGTGCAGGGGTCCAAACACGGAGCTTCCTAGGTGTGTCAACGTTCAATGAGATGAACAGAACCAGGCGAGTCTCTCGTCTCACTGATACCAGCATACCATTAAACACACTAACATCTACACGTCTTTTTCTTGCTACACACAACTACTTCCCCCCCCCATCCGTCTTATTGCATCACAACCAGCTCACCAGCAGGTGCGACTACACTCTCTAAACAAAGTATCAGATAAAAAGCCAGGTGGTCATCATCCCTGTAATATCCTGCAAAAAACGTCTTATTTGACGCTGACGTTTGCCTGATGTTTAAAATGGTTCATGATCTCGCCCCTCTTAGAGGGATGCCTGTCCAGTATTCTGGTAGTGGTCGTGCCATTAGGACTGCTAGAGTATCTCTGTTAAAGTGGTGTGGAAGTGGATTTCCATACCCACAAACACTAGCTAGGAGGCTTTGCAGTATTTAAAACCAGCCTTAAGCTTTGGCTAATGTCAGCACTAAAGTGTCCTTGTACAATATTTACTGTATTTATCTAGTTTATTCTATTCATTGTCTCACACTGGGACTACTTATTATGTGTTGTGTTGTTTTATATTATATATTCATTGTCATGTGTTTTTTTTTTTTTTGTCCACCTGCCCCGGGGACAACATGAGCTGATTAGCTTCTAGATAACTCTTTAGTTTTAAATGAGCACTGTCCCTGCAAAACAAAACAAAAAAACAAATATTCAATACAGCCTTGCACAGGAACATCAAATCCAGATTTCATACCTTAAGGAAACATAAATAAAAGCCGTACCTTTCACATTTCTTATAATCTGGGGTTGGAAGCAAACAGTCCGGGGAGAATCTTCCACTAATAGTGAAGTGATGTCTTTGTGCAGGAGGTGACGCTTGCAAAAAAACACACACAACAATGTGACTGTAGAGTCTCCTGTTGAATGAGCCTCTCCATGCCGATGCATTCACCGTTTCACGTGCTGAAAACCTCGCTATCGCTCTTGCAGTCACATGCGTATCAATACCGAGGATTCAATACCCTGTTGGCATTATAATAAGAATGTCTTTTTTTCTTTTTTATTGATATGGAGATTGACTCTCTCCTCAATGCATCTGAAAAAGAAAGAAATTCAAACTTGAGATGTACTGGCTCTTGAGAATGAAAAGACTGACTGTAGTGGTTTCAGCTGGATAGCTTCAATCATGGTAAATGGATTTTCTAAATGCCAAAGTAACTGCTTTATAGATTTGGCTTCCCTGAGAGGGGAGCGAGCTCATTTAGATTTTTTGAAAAAAACCAAGAGGAAATGTGGATTCAGTTTTGTGATACAAATACCTCAGTATCCAATCTTTGACAAATGAGTTCCAGAGCCGCGGTGGTGCATCTCACGAGTGTCGCTGTTCACTTCAGTGATCTGGGTCGCTGATATCCTCTCGTCGGCTCTTTGACTTGGTTTCTCTCGCTACAGCCTTCCCTTCTTGCTGTCAGCTAGATGTGCATTGCTGCACATTGCTGTATGATAATTATTCTTAAGTGGGGGTCATTTTAAGCAGCAGGTGTATTCAACATTCTTGTAATTGTTTTCAGGCGTTCAATGCGCTTATACAAGTCTATCACACTAATGTTCAATGCACGTATATAATTTAAGAGTATTTACAAAAACTTTAATTTCCATTTATTCCATTGGAGCTTTCAAACACATCTCAAGTTCTCTAGTAAAGGGTAACCGGTATTTTTCAACCTGGATTTATGTTATTTATGTTTCTTATATGTTTTTGGGGACAATTTTCGAAATTGGTCCAGCATTGAGAAAAGCAAAACGCTGCATACAGAAGAAGCAGCTAAACTGGCTGCAAGTAATCATATCTGGCAACTCCTCACCATCAATGTGCGTCCACTAACAGAGCTCGTTATTAACACTGACAGGCTCAAATTGTTATCATAAGTGTCTGACAACTAGTCATAGCAGCGGATCATAAAACTCACGGTTTGGCTATTATCACAGATCGGATCAGCACAAAATAAAAAAGGGAGTAAATATAACTCTTAGGAATCTATGATCATGTTCTGTTGCCGCCGATACTAATTGCCGATCATAGATGATCCATATTGGCAGATCACTTTGTTTCATTATAGCAGCTGGTCTACAAGGATCCAGACTTATTATTATTGTTGCCAACATCGCAAAAAACATCGTAACTGCTCCGAAGTCAGTAAACCATCAAACATTCTAAATGTTATTATTTTACTTTGTTATAGTTTTTTCTTCATTAGAAACACACCATTCAAATGATGAGGAAATAAAAGATTGTATATTTATTGATTAAAACAAACCTTGTCATTAGTAGTTTTATGATGTATAATAAGCTGCTTAAAGCTCGTGTTAGGAAGTTAAACAGCTCATAATTCATCGCTAATATATATTTATGTCGCTGTAAAAACATCTCCTTCAGACATTTGGATTTTTTTCAAGTTTCTCACCAAATACTACATTTTTCAAATTTACAGATTACATGTGAACACATCATGATAACATTGTAACGCAATACTCATTTTCACTGAGCAGAGCCTGAACACATCAAAATGTAACTGATCATACGTTAGCCGTTAGCGGCGCTGCTAACATTACGTTGTACTGCCAATTTCAACACCGATTGGTTGTTCACAATTTAACATTTTCAGGCATCGGCGAGTACCGAGCATGAATGCTGATCTCCTGATTGAAAATGTTAACTGAATATCGGCCGATAACCATCGCCAGTAAAACTTGATTTCACACCGTGATGGTTAAACTATAATTAATCCGCGGTTCGGCACGCATGTCAACCGCGGATTAATTACACAGTGTAACCATCCGTACGGATCACGGATCCACAGCGGTCCGTTACACCACTGCTGACAACATTATGGAAAGAAACCCTGCAGAGAAATAAAAGACATGATTTTGTTTTGAGGCACTCGCTCAAACGGAAAGAAATAAACCAACGCATCACTTTAACGCAGCTTAATTAACCAAATTGCATTTAATGAAGAGCTCTGTTTCAGGTAGCACGACTCCTGCACGGTCTCAACGTTGACTCACTCTGGCAACACTGAGCTCTTTGACGTTCTGTCGAATAGAAACAGACGTCAACAGAAACACGGTTCAGAGAAGCATATAACGATGGTGATTGTATTGAGTGCTGATTCATTGGTGTATGTTCCTCTCCACTGATTGGGAACCAAGCTGCCAGCAAACATGTATCCCTCAGCCGCCTGGAATAACAACATATTGGATGTGCAGCCCTCCTCTATTAAAAAAAAAAAAAAAAGCTACCAGAATCTGTTGGCACAATCGTGTTGCAGAGAGAAAACGATCCTCTCAGGACTGACGGGGATATTGCAGCGGAGGGGATGCAGCCATTTCTCAAAAGGCAATTTCCTCACTATAGCGTCAGCCTCTCTGATTCCAAGGGAAAGGATAACATCATTTCATCACTTGATTAATTGTTATGGGAAGAGGTAGCGATATGACAATCTCATATGCACAGTGCGGGAACAAGCAATGCTTATTTTTAGAGCAGGCAGCTGCCAGGAGTCGCATTTAACTGAGATTCCTGAACAAGGTGGAAGAAGTCGTCTCTGTCTGCTGTTTCTGATCGCAGTGAAGTTATTTTCATATCTACTCCGGTCTCACCGCCCTCAGGGGTCATATGAACCTTTGGAGAGACGGCGTTGGTGGCAGCAACGCTGCTCTAATTAGTGGGCAATTAACTCGATCCAGTTGTAATTACACTTTCCACACAATTACGTTCGGTATGATGAATGTCAAATGTTGACTTACTGAGTCATCGAAGTAAGTTTCTTAAGTTTGAATTAGGTTTCAATGGTTGAAATGGTTCTTTCCCATCAATGTTGATTGTTACAGTTATTTTTTGCACAATTAATTAGCAAATCAATATATCATTTCGAGCTGTTTTTGGCATAAGTACTTGCACACAGAACAAAAATATTACGCGGGTGAAAAATGGCTGATTTTTCTTAGCTTTCGCATCTCAAAGAAAGGAATCAAACAATCGCGTTGTGCGTCTAACTGTCCGAACACAGACGGAATACTTTTTGTTTTCTGGGTTAACTTTACCTTTAAAAACCAAAGTTAGGTTTAGTCAGCAAAACCACAGAGTAGGTATTAAGAAAACCCTTCGTGAACGGTAGATTAGGCAACAAAACCACAACAACACTCTGTGATCCACTTCCTCACCTGCCCACATAAAAGCAGTCTTTCTTGATATTCAATGCTAGGTCACTACATCTAACTGTTGAATAGTCACGTGCAATGCGTTCAATTCATGTGGCCACCACGAAAAATGGATCCGTAAAAATTTGTAACAATGTGTACAAAACCAATGGATTCAGTTTGTGACTACTTGATGACACTGGGCTCAGGCAGACGCTGCTCTGGGTCAAAAGGATGCTGGTAGTTGGTCGTCTTGCCTGTAAGAATATATTCCAAGCTTTGATTGAAAGAGTTTTGCAACTGTTTCAAATTTGCATCGCCGCCAGTAGCAATAGTTTTGATGTGAAATATTTCACAATATCTTGTCGTTTATCCTTCGCGCCTCCCAAACAGAATCAAAGAGTTTGATATGCTGTATGTCCACAGTGTGTTTGATTAGATGATGGTAAAGATTATAAATGTCTGCACCAACAAATAGCATAATCCGTCCAACAGTTGGGACATTTCACACTGAACCTCGAGGAAAAGTCGTGAATGTCTGTACAAAACTTCCTGGAAATCCACCAACCGACCTTGTCATCTCACACAAAATCTGTGCATTGTGAAGCCAATTAAAATGTCCAGCGCAGAGCATTCTTGGAGCTATCACTCTCGAACGCACGCCGCCTCACTGACTTCCACCCACAAAGTATTTCAACAGACACCTGCTTAATAATTGAGTGCTTTCTTAAGCTAATCCCCGTTTGTGAATAAGTAATTTAAGGCAATTGGCTCCGTCAGAGATCTTTATGATTGTTCTTATCTGCTCCCTGGAAACGGGTAATGTAATTAAGAGTGAGACGCTGATGCTCATTAACCTTGGTGGAGGTGAAGGAGCTGGGAGCTGCTGTTGTGTTAACTAGTGAACGAGTGTGTCTCAGCAGTGATTAATCATCAGAGGCCTCCAGTCTGTCAGTAAACAGGGAGAAGGACACCTTGGGGGGGGGGGGGGGGGGCACTGATACAGGTATGGTACAGGGTACAGCAGGTATGAGCTGGTGGAATTTGTATTCTTTTTTTTGCTTTGGGCTTGTTCTGCCCCACGGGGCGGTTCTCAACAGCGATGGCTTGATGGGGTTCCAGCCTCCTCACAGAAAAGTCAAGCAGAGGGCATCCGAAGAATTAATTTAAACACAAGTACAGGGTGTATCCCAAGGCGCCTCGGTGATGTAATTACATGTTTCAACATTATTCATATGCAGACAGGTAAATGCATGTGGCATTCCCTCACAATAAGTGTGTGTCGGTGTTGACACGCTGCGGTGTGAGATGCTTCCTCGCTCCTGATGACGTAACTGAACATGAATAGGCTTCATTGTAATGTGGTGCGTGGGGTTTTATTGAACACGTTCCTTTAATTAAAGGGCAAATCCAGCTTATTACGACCTGAACTGCAGTTTTCCTTGTTTTTATACAGTATGTGTGTTAATTTACTGGAGCCAGAAGGCACACAATGAGATCGTTTTAATAGTTTTGGCAAAATCATCTTTCCGGTCCAACAAACCTCCAAATGAAATGGCAATCTTTGACTATTAAAAAATAAATACGTTTTCTGATCGGACAGGTGTGGTTAGGTTCAGGCTCAAAGTCCACTTGGTTATGTTAAAAGAGCATGTTTCGGGTCAATAAAGGATGACTTTGGTATTTTTCATCGTCCCATGTTTTTGTGTCCGAGTGACTAACGGGGACACTTTCTTTCAAAACTGCTCCGGTATTCCGGGAGAACACCGCAGACGGCAGCCAGTAAACGGGCTGCAGTGTAACCGAACGGGGCAACTCCTCACCGTCAATGTACGACCACTAAAAAGTGCTTGTTTTTAACACCGACCCAGATTGTTATCATAAATGTCTGACAACATTATGGAAGGAGTCATGTTCTAAAATCTTGTGTTACTGGGAGACGACGGTTTTGAGAGATTTGGAGAGAGGAGAGCCGGTGTTGTCAGAGTTTGTTGTGTTGGAGGACAGAAAGCGATGCTTAGTGTTGTCTAAAAGATTTTCAATGTCATGGCTGAATATTCTACCGATTTCCACAGCTGTGGATGAGGTCTGTGAATTCGATGGCTGCCCGTATTGATTTGAGCCGTATGGAGAGGTCCTTCAAATTTCAGAGCTGATGAAAAGAGAGAGAGAGAGAGAGAGAGAGTCCGCCAAGGGAGGGCAGGAAGGGTGGTGGTCCAAAACACAGGTCTCTCTCTCTCTCTCTCTCTCTCTCTATACTAAGTCCGTTGCTCTGAGCGTCTAATAATGATGAATAATGGGTTTACATTAGAGTTAGTTGAAAGCCCGCTGTGTCTCATACAGATGCTGAAGGCTGCCTTTGGAGTGAAATGTATTCATAATCAATGAGAATGATGAGGGAAAAAGCTTTTTTTAGAAAAAGATAATTTCAAGTTGTGATGCATCGATATTCTTTGTCATTGCAGGCAAACCTCAAGGATGAGGGTGGCAGCTAACAGAAAGTGAACATTTCTGATAGTGTAGTGAATTCTCACTGTGAGCTACATTCAAACCTATCATTCATATTTCATGCTATCCCCATTATGTTTTAAATGTTTTGAATATTTGGCAATTCCCTTTGCTGCTGTTACAATTATTCTCCTAGTTCTACGAATCCTCCTCGCTTCTCTCTCATTAAACTTTATAGATGTTTAAAAAAAAAAAGAACAAGACGGCGGCTGGAATCCTGCATTGAACATTCAGCACTTGTAACCATGTGTCTGTATTTACCTGCGCACCTCGATTGATGTTATCCCCCTGATACTGTCTTCCATCTTCCCCGGTAATTCCTCTCCGTGCAGATAAATAAATAGCTTCAAAAGGTTTCAGGTCTGTATATTACAGTGCAAGTATGCACATTAAACGGTGCGTTCAGGCTCTTGCAGCGTGGGACCATCAGAGGCCCTGCAGCACACTCTCATTATAAACAGCCCCGTGTTTATTCCCTAAACTGAGGGGGCTATTATCAAGCATGTGGCATGTTGTCATTCCCATCCACACCAGAGATGAGCTTGTTTCCTCAGTCACATGCCGAGAGCCAGAGTGACAGGCCATCACTCTTCATCTCTGGCGACCCAGAGCCAGACAGGGGTTTGGAATGGGTGTCGCTGTTACCAGTTTTGTCAATCCTGACAGCCTCTATAGCGCCTTAATGCTGCACAGATGGCGTGTTGCTGCATGTCCCCGTTTGTCACCGAAATAGAACTGGGGCCACAGAGTTTCAGCTTGTCGCAAACTCCAGAATGTTGGAAGCTAAGTGCATCTTACTTTTGTATCATATAAAACTGGGAGCTCAAATAACGCAATCTGATTGGCCGTGATTTAATAACCACATACCACTGCTGTGTCTAATGTCTTTGCACTTCCTGTGTCTCTCCGAGTCTGAGATAAAAATGGTAGATTAACACAGTGGACCCGATGAATAAACCACAAGAAAATGCTAAATATTCATGTTGGCATTGATGAAAATTTGCAACGGTTGCAATAAAAAGGTTCAAATAGATTCAGGTAGAGAAGCCTCTGGCAGTCTGTCTGAGCTCAATTGTTGTACAGCCTAAGCTACATTAAGATATTTTATTGAAATTCCTTTCAGCAAAATGCTCCGTGTGAATCTCTCTCTGTCAAAAGCAGTGTATTTGTCTTGGGCTTTTATTGTGAAAGGTTAGAACAAAAGGAGTCGATCTGGTCGGCGTTGCCTTTTGCCAAGGTTGAAAGGAGAATCAGAGTTCCCCATCACGGTTCGGACCACACAGCCCCAGTGTTGTACACTGCTCGTGTACGTTTGGAATATGTCCGCTCTGCACAACATGATTGGTTGATGCTTTTATTTGTGGAGCAAAAACTCAGAAAAAGACGACTTCCAACCACTCAAAAGCACTTTAACACAACGTCATCAATCACCCATTTCACACCCATTCATTGGCTGATGACGGGGGCTGCCATGCGAGGAGCCTCCTGCCCATCAGGACTATGTCGTCATTCACACCCATTCATCCACTGATGGCACAGCCTTCGAGAGCAATTCGGGGGTTAAGTGTCTTGCCCAAGGACACATGGACGAGTTAAGCCGGGGATCGAAGAGCTGATTCTCTGCTTGAAGGACGACCCGCTCCACCACTGAGCCGCAGTCGCCCCAAATGAAATGATATGCAGAGCTACGTATTGTGGAGTGAAACTTTGTCTTTAACTTTCATCTTGTCACCTGATCACTGTTTTTTTTGCGAAAGGACGACAACGCAGTTAGCTGTGATATACTGTAATCACAACATATCACGGTCATAATGCTGAGAAACAACAATACAAACAATGTCCTGAAATGTTGTTAAGAATCCATGACAGGCTTGCTTTCATTGCACATTGAAGTCTTCAATAGTTTTTTGAGGATACATTTCCCTCCATGCTCTATATGTTCAACCATCTCTGGATCATAAACTGCTGTGTTTTGATTTCGTCAAGACATTTCACCTCAGCACATCCCAGATTCAAATACTACTTTTCTCTTAAAAAGGTTTACACTCTCTACCTTCACCATTTGTCAGTGCTCGTGGCGTCAGGGAGAGGACATGCTTTTAAAGAGGATTAAAGGAAGGCAGGTGTGAATGCCCATAACTGGCTACACGGCCATCTATAATATATGCTAATGGCTTCTTACGTAGCCCACACTGTGTCCTGGCCGTAACCCCGTGTCAACAAATATACCAGAAGTGCATTAGCATGCCCATGTCACATTAGGCACTGCACGCCGAAAATAGCACCCCGTGATCTCTGATTTGTGTCAGGTGCATCACCTAACCCGGTGGCATCCCTTCTAGCTTTGGGTTTGTTTGTGAAAATGAGTTGTTTTGACATATTGGAATATGATGTGAACATTGCACTAACAGGCACATCGGAGGAACTCATCTTCCATCACTTTGTTAAGACCTCCACGCTCGGGTTGGGTTTCGTTTTTTCGCTCCTTTAACCATTGCAGGAGTAAAGTATTAAAAAGGTTGTGTTGACGATCTTTCCTGTGATAAACATTCACTGAGAAAAACAAACGCTCTGCTCTTACTGTGCTCAGTTTCAAACTGTTTCAAAGTTAGTCACACGCAATTAAAGTTTCCGCTCTATTGTATATGAATATAATCTCTATATTTATATTCCCTTAGCTGAGGGGGTGGTCATGATCTTAATTAAGATTCACATTCCTCCTGCAGAAGTCTGGAGCACAAGAACATCACTTTACTCAGAAAACATCTGTGCGGTGTGCGTCATAGCAACACCACTGTTCTGTGTGTGGTTTCACACCAATATATTCTGCAATCACAACTTTGACATATTAATATTTATTAGAAAATCGTAACCAATAGAGATGAGGAATCTTTGTTAATTAGGTTATTATTAAATATCCCTGGTTAGCTTGTTAACATTAATGTGATGCAGCTCTACAGGAGAATGCAATGACTTCCTTTCTGGAGCAATGAACAATAATGTAATGTGCGTTTATCCATATAAAATTATAAATACTATAGTTTCACAGCAGAAATGGTAATTTTCTAATGAGACTTTTTCTTTTGATCTAACTAATTCACATGTTTTATTAATGACCCGAATAAGTTATTTCACAGATTACCGGAGCTTCATTCTCTCATTTATAAAAACAAAGTTGCCTGTTTGGTACTTTGCTCTCTTTCATCTTAAGAGTAGAGAATTTGCTGCTGTACTCACCGGCTTGTTTGTCTTTAACAGCTGCATTACTGTTTTCAAAGGCTTGCAGCCTGATGCAAATAAGTGTCTCCGCTCATTATTGTAATAAGCATGTCTCAAGTGTGGACATTACTGTTAATACATGCAACTACCTAGAAGCAGAGTTGTGCTCCGTCCTGAAGCTGCTGGAAGGCTCAGCCACCTTGAACGATTGTTCAGTTTCACTGTTATTCCTGTCTCATAGGAGAGACATCAAACACAAATGTAGCTTTTCATTTCACAACCAAAATCTAAAAAAGTGTCTGGAGCAGGTAGGTAAAATATGTTCTATAACAATGTACCGTAACAACTCACCATAACAACACACTGTAACAACTCACAGTAACAACATAATGATGATGTAACAATGTACCGTAACACATAGTAACGACATAAAGTAACAATGTACCGTAACAACACACAGTAACGACGTAAAGTAACAATGTACCGTAACAACACACAGTAACAACGTAAAGTAACAATGTACTGTAACACACCGTAACAACACACAGTAACAACGTACCATAACAACACACCGTGACAACGTACCGTAACAACACACCGTAACAACGTACTGTAACAACGTAAAGTAACAATGTACCATAACAACACACAGTAACAACGTACTGTAACAATGTACTGTAACAACGTAAAGTAACAATGTACCATAACAACACACAGTAACAACGTACTGTAACAATGTACCGTAACAATGTACTGTAACACACAGTAACAACGTACCATAACAACACACCGTGACAACGTACCGTAACAATGCACCGTAACAACACACAGTAACAACGTACTGTAACAACGTAAAGTAACAATGTACCATAACAACACACAGTAACAACGTACTGTAACAATGTACTGTAACAACGTAAAGTAACAATGTACCATAACAACACACAGTAACAACGTACTGTAACAATGTACCGTAACAATGTACTGTAACAACTCACCATAACAATGTAAAGTAACAATGTAACATAACAATGCACCGTAACAATGTACCATAACAATGCACCATAGCAATGCAAAGTAACAATGTACCGTAACAACACACAGTAACAACGTAAAGTAACAATATACTGTAACAACACCCAGTAACAACGTACCATAAGAACACACAGTAACAACGTAACAACCTAACGTAACACACAATAACAGCATAACATAACAATGTACTGTAACAACTCACCATAACAACGTAACATAACAATGCACCGTAACACACAGTAACAGCATAACGTAACAACTCACCATAACAATGTAAAGTAACAATGTAGCGTAACTACACACAGTAACAACGTAACGTAACAATGTACTGTAACAACGCACCATAACAATGTAACGTAACGTAACAACCATAAATATAAATTGATCGCCCTGAGGCCTCAATCGCACCGAGACGCATCGCTAGAAACACGCTGCCTGCAAAACCATTGTTTTTTTTTGTCAGATTGTTTTTCTCGCGCAGGGGTCACTAATAGGTGGACCGTGGTCCGAGTCCATTGTATCTGGACCCTGGACTTATAACCGATAGATAATTGAGAATGATGCCATTTTCACGGAGCTGGCACAGCTTTTCTAGCCTTTACGGCACTCGTTCAGCGGTCCAGGAAGCACACAAACCAATTATATGCGTTGCAAATCACATGTGTGTATTCCGATAAGCATCGCCATCGACTCGAGTGCGATATTCACACTCACGGGAGGGACGGGAGAGAGACCCAACAGTTGGAAAAAGTATGTGAGTCGGAGAAGTTATTTGACATGACGTGCTCGATAGAGAAATGTGCACAGCGAGACCAAAGCCTTTGACCAATAATCAGACAATTATATATTAATTATTCACAGAACCAGTTCAAAAGCAGTATGTCTAATGTTCAGTGACCATGACGATAATTAAAAGCTGTAATGTGAAGCGCCTCTACGAGACGGAGCACACATCTTCTGAGCAAACGTACCCACTCAAAGCCGAAATTATGGCACAGAAAAATAAACCAAAGAGCCCAATACCATCAGAATCCTAACACATTAATTCACCGTCCAGCAAGGGTGTTGACAGAGAGGAATAGAGGTGAAACAAGTGGTTCTAATAACCACAGATGAAGTCCCTGCACACAATCTTCTCTTTTTAGAAGTTAAGAATATAAAGTTGTGGCTCTTTTGATTGACATCACTTCACACCTAAATGAAATGAACTTAAAGCTGCAGGACAATTCAGTTAAATACATTTTTCTAAAATTAAGTGCTTTACTTGAAGAGCCACATTTTTCAAAAGCTTTCTGTTATGTATTGTTTTGTATCCAGGAGCATGTATTTATTATTATAGTTCATATATTAGTATGTATTATCTATAATTAATACAGTTAAATTGGAAATATGTAATAATAAATATTCAATTGAACTTTCTTTATGTGTTTTGACAGTCAGTTGTTCTCTTGAACTGGACCTCGCTGAATTTTAACTGAATATCTCTGTTCTAGCGGTTTATAGACGTGCATACAAGTTAAAATATTCTAAACTTTTCAGCACCAGGGGCAGAGTCACACGACTTGTCAATGTCACACTTGGCAGCCAACCAAGCAAGAGGCGGGCTTCACTACTAGAACTAGTGTTTTTCGATATGCACTCTGGATTTAGAACCTGTCAAACATATTTAAGATTCCTATTGCAAAGCAGACCTGACCGAGCTCCTTCCACTGCTGTACTATTTCCAGTATCCGTGGAGCGATGTGGGCTTTCGCACCGGCAGATATATGAGTCAGTTAGAAGTGAGATCACGGTGTCACTTGCAAATTGAACAGCTTTAGGAGCTTCATGCCCGGCCCGATGCAGGTTTCTCCCTCACCTTCATGAACCCCACATTTTTCGACTCTTCAGTGAGAAAGTACAGCAACGGCGATAACCATGAATGTTGCTCATGTATAAAAATGATTTGTTTGCCTTTTTTTTGGAGATAATAACATTGATTTTTTTGTCTTATTCGCGTTACAGTTCAATCCGGTCCAGAGGAAGAGAAACCAAACATTTAATTGGTAATTGATTTCCCCCTGGGTGTGGACTATGTGGCAGTTAGAGGATTTATGGCTGTATGTTTGTGTTTGGATGGAAGCTATTCTGTGTTTTTAGCCCGTGAAATGCAATTGCTTTCATCCACGGGGGATGTCATTGCTGCTCTCTAAAACTGGCATGCGGACACTGAATCAACAGCCATCCTGACACTCTTTCTCCTGTGCTTCCTCGGACAAAGCTCCCAGGAAAGACGAAGGATCCCTGAGCTGCTTCAGTCATGTCCTCCAGCCCTGAGACAGGTGAAAGGATTGCTCCGTGGCTCTTTACCGTTTGTTTTTTTGAACGCGTGATGGCAGATTGCACCATGACTGTTGTGTGTTTCAGTGATCTGTGCAGTGTGACCAACTAAGAATAGAACACTATAATTAATGTATTGCTATTAATCATTCATGGATTTACTGTAACAAGCAGAGGCACAACATGTCAAAAGAAATGTAGCTAAATAATTAAAATCGAGAGAGAGAGAGAGAGAAAAAAGAAGAGTAATCATTTTGTCCTGCAGGAGACTTCCCTCCAGGAGAGGGAATGCATTGTTCCCCTGATGGCCTCATTACAGACTATATTTTACTGTCGCAGGTAATGTAAACAGTGTGGTTTGATAGCTTAGTGCATCGGGGATACCTGATAACTTCAGGGTTTGTCTGTGAGACTGTGATTACACCATCAGTGTGTTTGATTTGCTCCAATCTGGAAAAGGTCCAGGGCTGAACCATGCAGGGTGGTAAACACGAGCTAAAACTGAGTTTGTTGAGCCAAGTTTAAAAAGGCATCCTGTCGGATAAATAATAATAACTTGAAAAGTTTTATTTTTTATTTTAACAAAAATGGAATTACTGAGCGCACCAAGTTAGTATTTAATCATCTGTGAAATTAGAAGCAGCAGGGATAGTATGAGCTGCAGGAAGGAGAGGAGAAGTTTGAAAATGATTAATAAAATAGGAAGGAATGAGGCAGGAAACACACAAAGAAAGAAAACAGCATGAAACAAAATATATATATATATATATATATATATATATATATATATATATATATATATATATATATATATATATATATATATATATATATATATATATATATATATACATACATACATACATACATACATACATACATACATACATACATACATACATACATACATACATACATACATACATACATACATACATACATACATGGATGGATGGTAGGTAAGAAGGTAGGTAGATGGATAGATAGATATTGTCACAAACTGGCTCAGGGAATGTGAAGGTTATACTTCAAACCAAACATAATTTATTAAACTGAGTTTAACTCAATTAAACAAGGGAGTCTGCAAATCAGCAAAGTCAATAATGAAGGTCATGGATGTGTGTGAAGTGCGCTGTGGAGGTGTTGAAGGTCCAAAAGCAAATGACAATCATGCGGGGTGGAGGTCAGGTGTAGCAAGGGAGAAAGACTGTGAGCATGTGGGCCAGCGTTCAAAGGCTGGGAGGCCCAAGTGAGCTTAATCAAGGTGAGATATATATATATATACATACATATATATATATATATATATATATATATATATATATATATATATATATATGTTTCACAGCCAGCTCTGAAACTGTGACAGAAACGGGAAACACTTAACAATTATACTTAACAAATAAAGTGATTTATTAACAAAAAAGTAAGTCAAAGTAAGTCAAACTAATGGATGGGAAGAAACAGTGAAATCCACAGGATGGTGCATGGGTGCAGTACAAAATGAAACCAATAGCCACAACAAAGGACTTCTGCTGCTGAATCTTAGATGCTTTGAAAGCAGGTTTAACAAACTCTGAGCCAAAGCCTGAACTCTGAGCTGACTAACCCTGGACTCTGACTTAATTAACCCTGAACTCTGATTTAATTAACCCTGAACTCTGACTTAATTAACCCTGAACTCTGACTTAATTAACCCTGAACTCTGATTTAATCAACCCTGAACTCTGACTTAATTAACCCTGAACTCTGACTTAATTAACCCTGAACTCTGACTTAATTAACCCTGAACTCTGACTTAATTAACCCTGAGATGGGAAACTCAGAGTTTTCGGTTCCAGAACAGCTGATCAGTTTGTTAAATCAACTCAAGAGTTTGACTTTGCTCACTCCTCATTAAATTTGTGCATGGTGAATGAAAGAAGCCATCATTAATGGATCTTCAATACCACAATTCACCATGGCAACAGGTACATATAAAGGCAGAGCCTCCACTTTAATCCAATAGATGTAGTGATATAAATGCATATCAGCTAAATATGGACTGTCTACATTTATTTTTAAAACAAAGCCTGAGTCAGAGCAGGAGAAAGTGTTAATACAACAAAGTTATGTTTGTTGTGGTAAAGTGGTGGACTCTAACTGTGTCTTAGTGTGTAGCCTACATTACATCTTAAATATTTGTATTCATCTTTAATCTGATATATATTCATAATAATAATTATTTATTTTTAGATTGAAAGAAATATAGATCAATAGAAACAGGATTGTAAACTCACAAACTGATCCAGTGACTACGTGTTTGTCTGCTTTATTTCAGACTTCATGCAGCAGTTTGAAAAGAAAAACTTTCAAACTATAAATCCTACTTCTGCACACAGTCCCGTTCACTCAGGAATATGGACATATAATCTCCACTATTATAGGAATCATGTTCCATTATGACAGCTGACATAAATCACAGCGATGTATATTCATGTAAAAAAGAGCTTCCACACAAGGACATGCGGAGGTTTTATTCTGAGCCGAGGGCGACTCAGGACTCCATGCTGACTGAGAAATGAGTGACAAGACATAAAAGCGGTTACTTTAGATCAAACTAATATCCAAGCAGGATTTTGATATAAAAAGTAAGTCTTGATGACTGAATGAATTAAGAAGTTCAGGGTTAATTAAGTTAGAGTTAATTAAGTCAGAGTTCAGGGTTAACTAAGTTAGAGTTAATTAAGTCAGAGTTCAGAGTTAATTAAGTCAGAGTTCAGGGTTAATTAAGTCAGTTAATTAAGTCAGAGTTCAGGGTTAATTAAGTCAGAGTTAATTAAGTCAGAGTTCAGGGTTAATTAAGTCAGAGTTCAGGGTTAACTCTTAAAAGGGGAGGAGACTCGAAGAAATCCCGGGGTTAACCCTGGAGATGTACGACCCGGCAGAGGAACCAAACATGGAGGCCATCACAAGACATCTATACATGTATACGTGTTTGTACTGTATTGTTGGTTATTTTTCTAACTTTTACATGTTCAGTGTTTGCTAGTCAGTGCAGCTACAACTGGCATCTGTCAAAATGAACCCAAATAGAAAGGCAAACAAACAGTACTGTTTGCATCCCGTCTTACTCGCTGTGTGAGTCTTTGTATTCAAAATCTTATTTAAAGTGAAAGTACAGAAGTATTATCAGCTTAATGTACTCGTCAGTAAAATATCTCCTGTGACTGATAACTGATTCGATGTGATATTATTGGATTCGTAATCCTGATGCATCAATGTCAGAGGTGGAGCTATTTTCACTACTTAATAAACAGTGGTCCAGCGGTTTGCAGATGAATCTGAGGGGACGTGAGAGGGTTAATGGGAGAGAAGAGAGAACAAAACAGGGTCCAGATATATAACCACCGTCCATGGAAACCTGTGAGGAAGAAGCAGAGTCAGTAATGTGCATTAATGGGACATGAATTCATACAGACGGAGATAAAAACTGGAAAATACTTTTCTGAAAACGCCACTTTAGATTGACACGGATTAGATTAAAAGAGGCGGCGAACGTTTACAATGTTCCTTCACTAATTATGTTCAGCCTTGTACCTTTATTTTCCGTTTTGCAATTATCTTTTTTGTTTTGTTTTCTGGTCTCAATTCATCTCGGAGTAGGTTGGTTTGGTTCCGTGCTTAAAACTCTCTAAATAAAGGATGTTCTGAAACGTCGTTGGAGTGAATGGATGTGGACTTCCCGCACAGAGCAGTTCTCTACCAGAATTGATGAACTCAAGACAGAACGTTGATATTTGATGCAATAGTTGGGGAAAGATCTTGATTACGCTCATAAAAACCCAAACATTAATAATTAGTCTCAGATGGGAGAATAACTCTGGTCTGTGGTGAATAAATCACTACAGTACACACACATCTATTACCCAGCAGACCTAAAAGCATTCAGCCTCTCTAATAAAGGCCACGCTGCTTCCTGCGCTGGCACCGACTGGCTTTGGATGGAAAGCCCAATCAGGACTCTTTTTTTAAAGGAGGCCGGACTGATTCTTTTGCTGAAAGTCACTGCATCGCTATAATTCATTGACCCAGTATGAAGTACCCCGAGCTGCATTCAGACGTTATTCTTCCTACTTACACAACGGAAAGTGTGCAGCGTCAAAGCACCGCTGCAGAGGAGATATGCCACAACATCGCTGTCTGCCAAAGCTATTCTTCAACTTGTCACATCACCCTTTTTTTCTTCTACACTGAATCCAGTTCCACTATTTCTGCTGTTCTGCTAGAGATCCACTGTTGTCCGTTTCCATTATAAAGCTGATGCTGTGATGAATGGAATAAATGGTCCAATCTTTTACCAATAAAGAGGCTGATTCAGAGCCTTAATCCCAGCCACACAACAAATACAGGACTTCCCCTGCACTGCACTCAGCAACCACGGCCTCGTAAGAAGATCTCTTTCCTCATCAGTCCACTGATTATGATTTTACAATGACGCTATAATGTTTAGTTCTGCACTGTGCTTCCTCGTGGTGTTGAAGATTGCAATAGATATGTCTCCTCTCTTTTAATAATGCATTATGTTTGTAAAGGAACGCGTTAGGACTCCTGGCCATGGACCTGTCTGTTGTCGTTTGGTGTTGTATTTTTGTTATTTTTCGTAAAGGTAATGTTACTGAAAGCTTCGCAGCAACCCGATTCCGAAGAAAATCTTTCAAAGAGCGAACGCTCTTTCATTCTGACTTGCCATCTTCCATGAGCACTCAATCACACAGGGAGAAACCCGCAGCCGAAGAGGCAGCGTTGCCAATCTCTCCAACGGCAGCAGCCTTAATAGACAAAAATGCATTGAAGGCTGAATGTTTGTGAATTTTTCATCAGTGGATCCAGCCCCCTCCTTCAAACATTTCTCTGTAATTTGAACGAGCACGGCAGAGCGTGGCGCTGTCTGCTCTCCACTCTGACATCTTCTTGATTTAAAAAAAGAAACAAAAATCACTGGGGGGGACAAAACACGGGGACAGAGAGAGAAATAGAGGTGATGATGAGGCAGGAAGTGCAATCAAGAGCTCCTGAGAGACACTTAATTCACACAATGAATTCCATGCTCGCAGCGGTTTTAAAAGTCTATATTTTAGTGTTTACCACGGTTTAAACTTGAACTCTTGAAGTGTAGCTGCATGCGGTATGTATCAATAGTCAGTGTGCTACTACAGTGGATGGAGTACCGTACCACTCATAGACTATAAGACGTGGACGTAGACATGAGGTCACTGCCGTTACGAAGCCTCGAGATCAGCGATTGACTTGACTTTTTGCAACCAGTGAACCGAAGTGACCATATTCGAAATGCGGAGGAGTGACGGAGAGACGCCGTATTCAGCTCTGGTATAGTGGCAGCGACCTGTCAATCACCGTGTAGCCCCGCCCTAAAGCATCCCCTGCTTCATGGTCTGTTTGACTCTAAATCAGGGGTGTCAAACTCATTTTCACTCTGGGGCCACATCAGCATCACGGTCGCCCTCAAAGGGCCGGTTGTAAATGTAACTACTCCTAACATATTTAGCTTAGTTTCCCGGGATATCTGTGACTTCCACAACACTACAGCTACTTAGCAGAAATAGAGGTTCTTTTTTCCATGGTTAATGGCGGACAGTTGAACGGATAAGCCACGCCCCCTCTCCGGCGCGTCCAGTGCGAATGAACACAAATAGCCCCCGGCGAGACCGGCGGCACAAATGGCTCATCTCATAATTTCAACCATGGGGATATTTTTATTTTCACATCTAACTTTTAATTTTTGTAAAAAAAAAATAAAAAAAATAAAAAAAAAAATTTTTACGCTGGCGGATTCGCGGGCCACATAAAATGACGTGGCGGGCTGGACCCGGCCCGCGGGCCGTATGTTTGACACCCCTGCTCTAAATGGACCATAATGTACTAAATGAACATCATGCTGTATTGAAGAAGACTTGAAACTAGAGATTGAGACATAAACTCACGTTTACAATGTTTACTGAGGTAATGAATCAAGAGAGGAGTAGAGTCATTTTCTTTTCTTTTTTGCAGCCGGAGGTCAGTAGTTTTAGGACACATTGGCTTCATCAGAACTTTATTTTACAGCTGCTGTAACAATAATCAAAACGAAATTGATTTCATGATGGAAATGTATCATGCAGTTATGATGCACTCCTCGATCGTTTTTCACCAGCGCTTGCCAACTTCAGCTGTTATCAGCGATGATACGAGTGTGTATCCCTAAAACAAACAGTGGAGCTGTGGGGATGAGGGCAATCTCATCTCAATGTGCAGTTTGGATTTATTGCTTCATTGTTTTGTTTTGATTAGAAACTTGGATATAATTTGCATTTCGCTTGCAAGCCAATATTTTGTCAGCTTTAATATGCATTAGTATTTAATTGTTAATACTTTTACACAGTTAATAAAAAACAATAAAAACATGTCAATGACTTGACAAAAGTAATTCAAGGATGCTTTGTTCGTTGTTGTGGACCCACCGGCTCCATGGAGCAGCACTCTCCCAGCCTGCAGCGCGCTCAGGTGTCCATGTAAAACACGGGAGAGCCATGAAGCCCTCGCTCAGATGAAGATTCATCGTGGGGCTCGGTGATATCCTGGCACATAAATCACTGGTGCAGTGCAGACGGCTGTGGCAAGTCATTTCCTGCCAACAACAGGTTCTTTCTGTCTATTTTATGTGCACATGTCAACCTTACTGCCACCAGCCTGTTAGTGAGATAAGATTCAAAAAAATACATGACAACTTTCAAACGATTTTTTGAAATTGATAGTGCTTGTACTAAAAATGGGTGATCTCCAGCCAGCGACTGTCACCGTAAGGCTAATAACAATATAAATACACATCAATTTAATTACCAGCCGCCACAGCGACGCTTGTATTGTTTTCACCTTGTGAGTCTGTGTGCGAGTCACCCCGGCTAAAATATTGTCCTGGAGACACATCGTATGAGTAACTACCACAGAAAAGGTTTGGAGCACTATCCCAGGTGGTTATACGTCCGTCAGTGGAATCCCTCTGATCGCACAAAGCGTAATCATGCAAACTTCCCTCATGTTTGATCCTGCTGATTCCTGCACGATGAAACCTTTCCACTGAATGAATCTTGGCCTGATTGCCTAAGCTAAAGCACTGTTGCCCACCTGGAAGTCATCAAAAGATGATCAAAAGACTAATGAACCCTTTGTCTTTTGAACAAAGACATGCTAGATCACAACTGAAAGAAGCAACCAGAGGGGGAGTACCAAAGTAGAAAGAGAGAGAACAGCTTCCCATCATTTCTACCCAGCCCTCGTCCATGTGTGACAACAATGCCAGAGATCTTCGTATCGTTCCTCGTCGTCAGAGTGGGATAACAAAATTGCCCCGACATGTCCGTCCGTTAATGAGTTCAACATGAAAGCAGAGTTGGAAGATGGGTGTGGTCCAGAGACTGCATGACGTAGTCGTCGTGACGTCACCCATCGGTTTGTGGACTGCTGTTTCAGAGCCTCAAGTTCGGCATTTTGGCCGTCGCCATCTTGGCTTTTTTTGTAACCAATGAACAGAAGTTACCATGTTTGGAATGCGGAGGAGTGACGTAGACGTAGAAGGGGCCATTGCAAGATGGTCGCCTGTTACTATAATTAGATAGAAAGTTCTGTTTTATATATTATATATATATAATATAATATATTATTGGGAGGGACAGTTTGATACTTTCTGAATATGTTTTATTTAAAACGCCCCGAACTTAGAAACTAAATGAAGCCTTCTGGCCATTTATTCAATTTGCCACCGTTGCTCCCTTGAGATATTGGTAAAGAGTTACCCAGCAGGTATTTGAATATGATGCAAAAAAAAAAAAAATGAAAAAGTTTGTACAAAATGCATTAAATTGCAACAAGTCCACAGAGCATATGTGAGGCTGACGATGTGGTCTGTCCCTGCAGCCTGAGACAAATGGCTGCACTCCATCACTGCCCAAAGCATCACAGCTGCTCAAATGTCAGTCTTTATGGCGCTCCACGGCAGAAAATGACAAAAATGCAAATGTCACCCCCATAAAAATAGCCTGCACTACGTAAGATTAATCATGCAGGGGAATCTTGATGGCCCACATCTTAAGCAAACATTGCCTGAATCCAGACAAATTGAAATATTAAACTGCACAGCTGAATACAGTCGCATCCCATTGTTCATCAAGATATCAGTCTCCTAATTGCTGTTTTAAAAACAAAGTCCATTCCAATTTGTTCCACATGCGCACACATGCAGCATACATCTAATTATACTTTACCTTCTGCATCTACAACAGAAACACATCTGTCCTGACAAGCAGGTGATAATTTAATTCAAGAGAGAGGATAATTGAATTTAAGGGAGCGAGCAAGACATGTCAATGAACTAATCTGCTCTTTCCACAGTCCATTAAGAAATTGTCCACTCATGCCAACAGCGGCCCTCCCTAAAGACACGTAGGGTCAGCATCAGTTTTATCCGACATTAAGGGCTCAACTCAGCGGATACCCCGGACAAGAGAAATTACATTTCTATACCGTATTTGAGTTTGCAGCAAAAATGATGGTAATTGTGGCAAATCAATTGATATTAATTGCTGACGCTCTGCAGGTGTCTAATCAACTTCTGCAGTGAATTTGCCAGAAATCGCTTTTCACATCTGCTTCTCTTTGTGAAGCAGGATTTCAGCGTTGGCCACCTTCCAGAGTGTGGGAAGTGAGAATTAGAGAGCGGCACACAGAATGACAGCGTGGATGATATCATCTCAGGCCCCGAATAAACACGCAGCAGCCGAGGAGACCTCAGACTGCTTCCTGCCTACATCGTTATTGATCTCGTCTGTTGCGCAATGAGGTCACACTCTCACTGCCGTGCTGCTGTTTGTTTTGCTTTTGAATTGTCTGACTTGAAGTGTATTTTAGTTATATCCTGTATTTATTACAATCAAACATTCAACGATGTTCATCTTTGCAGCTGTCAGATTATATTCAGTCGTGTGTGTCGTAGCTGTCCGTTCGATTTCTCGATTTGTTTTTTTAAATAATTGAACGCTGCATCGTCAAAGTCAGTATCGTGTCTTTATATGGTCAGATCATAGATAATAATATAATCGTACCAAAATCAAGCACACGTGTTTTTTCCGCCACATCATTAGCTGGTTAGCTACGCTAGCCTCCTCAGCCAGCACTTCCATCTCTAAAAACAACGGGCCAGCGGCTAGGTCTGCTGTAAAGTCTGAGCTGCAAGTCACCTTCACCCCCGGGCCTTTACAAAAGGACCGAACATGAGACATGAGTTTACACTTACAGTCTACGGGTTACACTCCTTTTCTTTTTAAATCGTCACAGTTCATCTTGTTTGTACGCCCTCTGGTGTTTTCGGAGAATAATGCAACGAGCAGCGCGTTGAGCACAGAAACCTTTGCGGGTGTTCGGAGCTCGCGCGCTACGGTGCCAAGCGCGAGCAGAAACAAAGCTTTGAATGGGACAAAGCGTGCGGACTCAACTCCTGTTACTTTTAACAGTAATGAAACAAAACCATGATACTTTTCGGAAACGTTCTTAAAATAACTAAGCCTGACCTCAACCCAATTGAAATACAGCACAAGAGAACAAGTTCAGTAAAAGCTATATATATATATATATATATATATATATATATATATATATATATATATATATATATATATATATATATATTTGTGTTCACTTTTAGATGATTTTTCGCAGCAGAAACGTTTACCGCCCGCGAACTGAATACGGTCAGGAGGACTGCATGCTGTTACTGACTGACTGATTGTGCGTGTGTGAGATGAGGTGTGCAGCAAACAAGACTCTGAATATCTTCAGGGTCTCTGGGTTCCTGTGGTGGGAGGAGGGTTTTCTTCGGTGTCTAGCGGTCTCCGTGTATCACTTCCGATAATATTTTTTTCAAGTGCTTCTTGCTCTGGCAGCGGGTGGGAGGCGGTTGCGGAACAAAGCTTTTGACTGACCGGTGGGTGTTCGGTATGCCTGAATACACGCTGGAGAAAGCCGCTGTTGACTTCTCAATCATTTTCACTTTGTCCTACAGAGCAGAAAGTGGTTGTCAAGGGGACAAAATACAAAGAGGAGGAGGAGGAGGGGACCAGACGAGGAGCAAGTTCCATCTAGGAAGAAAGCTGAGCTGTAATCACTGCAATTAATAATTTTTAAAGTTGTATTGAGCATAATCCATGCATTGAATTCAGTTCAATCCTCTACACACACACACACACACGCACACAAATAATTAATATGAAATAAATGAATACCACACAGAATACAATTATAGACTTTAAGTGTACATTTAATGAGGTTCAAACCAATGCTGCATAATTAAAATCTCAAAAGGTTGGCTAATTAAATGTGTTTTTATTTCTGAGAATAGAAATTTGGAGATAGAAGTTGTGTTCATGACTAAATATATATAAAGTGTTCTACGGTTTAGAAGCGTATTTTATGAAACCCACATTGCCGATGTCCCTCCGAGAGCTGCAGCTGTATTGAGATGATCTGAGAGTGGATGATGGGGCGTGAAAAGGAATGTGAAATATGGACTGAGCGCGACAGCTTTGTGCACTAGCAGCCAGTGGAGCCTGGCCAAACGCTGCTCTGACATCTCCCCGGTTTCCTTTTGTTTCAGTTAGCCGTCGAGCAGCAGAGTTTTGATTCGACTGAAGTCTGTGAAGGACCAGTGAATGAATAATATATTACAATATTATAGTCGCCTTGAAATGAAGGATTTAATTAGTTTATTCTGCATCACTGCAGGTCAGGGAGGATCGACCTTTGGCGATGTTTTTGTAGCGCTGCTGATGTGGGTCAGAACCCAAAATGACCCCGAAACCCTTCACGTGTTTAGATGTGCCCATTGTTCAGATCTTGTGGCTTTAACATGGTTTCAGGGAGACCCAGAACACTTTCCGGACGTCAACATACCACGCATGATGAAAAATAATATGAAATAAAATGTAATTACTGTAAAATACATGTGATCATGGCAGTAATGCATGCAGCTTCTTGTAACATCTTGGCAGGATTTCAAGCTCGGATCATGTTGCACCAAAATGATTATGCACAAATATTGTTATGGTGGCACTAGATGAAAAGTAAGGGGATCATCAAAGAGATTCAAATTCACCCAGAGGGAGACATTCATGAAATAGTTGTGGAGATATTTCAGTAAACACCAAAAGTTTTAGACCTCTGAGATAACAATCGTCGAGGAAACACGTCTGTTCAGCGTTGAGTGACCTCTTAACTCATTGAGTAATTGTTGGGATGTTTCAGGTTGGGCCATAGTGGTGAACTGACATCCCTCGAGCCACTTCTGATTGACTTTCAACAGGGAGAAAGAATCTTAAATTACACACGTGAAAAGAGGGTTCAGTGACATTTATGGGCGGAAAGTCACGGTTCAGAGGTTTCTGCTTTCCCCGCGGGCCGGCCCGGAGGTCTGCCCCAGTGCTGCCGTCTTTTCTCCGGAGTTTATTTTGATTCTTTTTTCTTGGTTATTGGTCATTTGACCCTTTGGACACGGGGAATTGGAAAGGACATATTGCTTCTCTGTGGCCTTTGAGCGCATAGAGTCACTTTGAAAACCTCACAGCACACGTCGTTTTCTGGCTCGCAAAGTAAGTGATCCAGGAGTCCAGCAGAAATGGACCATTCCCATTTGCCAAAGAGGCACTTGCAACCCAGAGATGATGACCGGGGGCCAGCGTTGAGCTCGTGGATGTCAGCCAGAGAGGTCAGACCAGTCCCAGTGTATCTATAGCTGCCAGGCGGGTCAGTCTGTCAGATCCCCATGGTGAGCCGCCTCCCTGGATCAGAGGGGACGCTCCACCGCCTCGGTGACCCCCTGAAACCCTCAAGCAACCAGCAGGATCTGACACCGTTTCACTGATCTGAACTCACGGAATATAATAAGTTCAACTGAAGGAAGCCTCACAAGGGGAGGAAGGGTGGTCGTCCAGGGCTACTAATGTAGCGCGTTATTCACATTGTGAATCATTCTCCGGAGAAGTAACACGCAGACAAGATAATCCGACATGAACTCGAAACTTCATTCGATAAAATAAGAAGTGAAATACATATTTACTCTGCATGTTACTGTGGCAGTGCAACATTAACACATTGCCACTAGATTTAGCATTGTGCATGAACCCAAAGACCCCGGCGGGCTGGTCAGCGATTACATATTTTACCCCTTTGCCCCAATAATAATTACAATCACCAACTCGCTGCTCCTGCTGTTGTTATAACGGTAAACAAATCGCCTCGAATGAAACATCATTTCAAAGTTCAATGAATCCGCTCTTTTGATTTATTGAATAGGATTTTAATGGGCAAACATCTCCAGAAGAACTAAATGTTGAGATGAAGGATGTGATATGTGAAGTAAAGAAAAACATTTAATTATAACATGTTTATTAGTCTTTAAGATTGTGGGGCGCTATCGAGGCCTAATAATAATAATGGTGGTCCAAAATGATAGAGTTGCTTAGTTTTAAGTAAAAAAACTTCAAATGTCCTTGGGTGAGAACCCACAAACTTCAGATCTTTGATGTTCTGTAAAGAATCACAACGTAGGCTCATAGTGATACTGAAACCGGCCGACTGAAACCACTATTTTTGCGGGAAGAGCTGCTGGTTTCAGTTCAACGTGAAATACGTCTTTTGCTTGAATATGGAGATTTGTTAATGTGCTGAATGGTAACATGTGATCACCAGACACAGACCTGTGTGAGAACCTCCAGCAGAGACAGACCCTGCAACAGCTCATCAAACGGTCTGTTGTAATGGCGGCTGCAGTCAGGATCACGTATTCTCCTGTGAGCCGCTTCATCTTGTTGTTTACATTTTAAATATGCAGCTCCTGTTTGTGATCAGACAACAATCACAGGATTACTTTCATACTGAAGAAAACTTCAAACGCATGTTTTTTTTTCAATTTCTGATTGAAATTCACCTCACGTACTATGTTTGACCAACGTCTCTCCCCCTTCACCCCTTTGACTCTGCTGCAGCCCCCCCGGAGAGACTTTTCTCTCCCTCACTCGCACCGTCAGACAACCAGATCACGGTGCACAGTGCGGAGCGCAGCGGCTCCTAAATGCCATAATTCACCACTTTTCACTTGAACTACTTCACCAGCAAAATAAGAGCTCCACAGAGGCATGCGTCTCCTAAATAATGGATGTTACAACCAAGCGGCCAGAAACAGGAGACAAATCTACCACCCTCAGCCAGAACTGTAGCATCGAATCGTCTACATGTGTTTCAGAAGTGCCTTGGTGCACCAGTGTTCTCGCTCTGAACTCGCTGACAGGAACAGACTTGGACGTACTGTAAGAGCAGCCCTGGAGTTTGTAACATGCACGTGAATGCTGCAGCGCTCCGGGCTGTGTTGTCATGGCGCTTTTTACGTAACAGTTACCTCAAGACCACGAGGTCATGCAGGCACGTGTGCAATGCAGGTTTCAAGATTAAACGCACACTTGTATCGGAATGATATGACTGTACTGTGATGAAACACATTAATGCCTGTTAATAATTTATTAAAAACAAATCAGCATTTCATGGTTGAAAAGGGCTCAACACACCATTTAATGTTCTAAAACAGCCGTTATCTTTCAAGGCCAATTGTGAGAGAGTCGACCGTTTGGGACTCATCTAGGTCATGAAATAAAAGAATGTTAAACGCCCTCTAATCAGACTCCTCTCCCCAAAGTGTCAGCATTGAAAAAATGAAGATGCCAGTACCAATACCAGTACCCAGTAGAGTCCTTCATTCGACACCCCTCATGTGAATGGAAGCTCTGTGTGTGTGTGTGTGTGTGTGTGTGTGTGTGTGTGTGTGTGTGTGTGTGTGTGTGCGTGTGTGTGCGTGTGTGTGCGTGTGTGTGTGTGTGCGTGTGTGTGTGTGTCCCACTGGAAGCGAATCGCCCCATAAAACCGTCAGCACTGTTGCCATTGTTGGCGCTGTTAGCGCTGTTAGCACTGTTAGCTGCCAGCTCAGACGACGGTGTGCCTGCTCGGCTGTACGGGTTGTATCTGCTGCGGTACAAATATCTTCACAGTAATATGTGTGGGTAAAGTGAGAAATGTCTGAGTAATCCAAGATTAGAAAGTCCCCACTTCTGTGTTTTTGCTCAGAAGTGTCGTAACCAAAATGTCAAAGTTAATGAGACAGTGGAAAAGGGCTCTGTTGTCATTCAGACGCTTTAAGTCCTGTTGCTGAGATGCTAGTTGCATTTCTGAATGAGGGCAAATATGTCTACATGTTGATGTATAAAACGTGTTTGAGAAGTGAAAGTCGTGGAGGAACATTTCATCAGAGGAGGATCAAAAGTATAAAAAGTAAACTGCGATAATTCAAAAAGCAGAAGAGAAATCAAAACGCCGATCACAAGTCAATGTCTTACGACTAAAGCCGAAATTAAGTCTCGCTAAGCTAAGTATGTGGAAAGAGTAGAACTTCACAGTGGAGTAGGTTGAGGAGGATTTCTTCCGTTCACTTACATTTCTAAATAAAAGTCCACCTCTGGTCTCTACATGTGCCGACTCGTCCTATTTGTCGTAGTGCCTTTGTCCTCCATTAAATTCTTTCTCAGTCAATCGTTCCAAGCAGTAATCCACCATTCCTCCTTTTTTGCCAAATCACATTTGGCCGACATCACTCTCCTTCCCACCTGACTCCCACTCTGCTGCCGTCATAATTACTATGGCAGCTACAGGGCTTTCACACTTTAACGTGAACATGTGCTGTTTTGCAACCTGGTCTCCTTCCCAGGGCATCAAACGCTGCTTGGTCAGCAGCCCTCAGCGTCTCGATGCCAACCTGTAGCATCTGTATGAGACGCCAACTTCCTAATTAGA
Organism: Lycodopsis pacificus; assembly: GCA_028022725.1. NCBI lineage: Eukaryota > Metazoa > Chordata > Actinopteri > Perciformes > Zoarcidae > Lycodopsis > Lycodopsis pacificus. The sequence continues at coordinate 3,334,759 of CM051688.1, read as the reverse complement.
CACTCTGAACCATGGACGTAGTATGAAGAGCAAGACAGGCCGGGTGGGGTAGTGGATGAAACAAACACAGGACTTTCACCCGGGGGAACCAGAATCCGTGTCCTGCGGGGAGTTCTTTTTACTTATGACGTTATGTTACGTGACTCTATCACATGATGTCATGTCTGTGAATTACAGCTATCAGCTACCAATCAGTAACTGTATAAGAAACCTCGATGGGCTGGAAGCCTCAATAGTGTTGTTTTTCCCATCTGTCCTAAGATGCATTCATGTTTTCCTTTTTAAACCAGCATTGACTAAAGATCTTGTAAACAAGCTCAGTAAGAGTTGTTGATTTCCATTCTTACCAAGGTTTATAGTTTAGACACTTTAGAGGGTATGAGTTTAATCATCTTTCATATTTATTCTCATTATCTCAGTGTTTTGGTTCATTTTGTAAATGAAATCTTAAGTAAAGAGTTAGTTATGAAACACTAAAGTATAGCTTACCTTTAGTACTACCTTGTAATTTGCAATTGATTTAAAATGATGCCCTCCACAGAAGCCATCTGGGAAGAGGCGGTCGCAACACCATGATGCAAATGCAGCAAAAGCAATAGGACAAAGAAATGGTGCGATCCTTTTTTTAGAAACCAAATAATTGGCTTCTTGGAGAAGAATGTCTCTGCTGACTAATATTTAGGTGGGTGGCATTTGAGTCATTGGCGCCCTAGACTGTTGTAGTTACGCCGGCTGTTCTGCACCTCTGACAGAATTTTCCTATCATCAGTCTGATCCAACCTTTGTGCAAAACAATACGGGCCATCGATGGCAGCAGTGGATAGGTTTGTTGCCTACAAGCCCAAAACTGTTATGTTCCATAAACCTCGTCTGTGCCCACCTCAGCACATCACTGGTACAAATGGACCATTAAGCTAATAGTGCCTAGCAGACAAAACACACATTCAGCTGCCATTACAGAACTCATAGGGAGCCAATTACAGCAAATCCCCCTTGAACACTGCAGAACAGTGCCTCCTTCCAAGCAGCTTTGCAGAGATAGACTGAAAAGACCAAACCACAATTAACAGGAGCAGCAGTTAAAATAACCTACATTCTCAAACCTGTCAAAACACCAGCTTGTTGTTTAAGATTCATGCATGTGGAGCAGATTGTACCTTTAGGGACAGTTTGAGAATCATCCCAGATGTGAAAACACCTGAGACTCCCTCAGAGTCTCTTGGGACTTTTTCTTTTTGACAGCGAAAAACTGGGTTGAGTGTGACGTTTTGGTTTAATTGGTCAGTTTATTTATTGTAGGTTTGTAAGACAACCAGGGCATATTTACAGGTCGCGTTGGCTCAAAAGTAGGTGTGTGATGCTCACCGGTCCAGAATCTTTCATCAACCTTCATGCGAAAAGCCAATAAATAGCACGAAATCTTTAGGATAATAGGTTCATTTCGGAAAAAACATCACTGGGCCTGAAATAAAAGTACGTAAACTAAGTCAAACATAAACAACGTAAGATAACTACAAAGAAAACACACGGCGCTAGTTAAAGGTCCTGTTTGTTTGACCCTTCCGCCTCCATGAGAAGTCTTTCTCCCTTTTTATACCACTTCACTGTCTATGAGCGTTGAGTATTCAAGCATGTGTTTACGTTGCAGTCGGTACAGACGACATTGCACTAAATGACAAATTGTCGTGTCATTCGTTCGCCATTTGGCGAGACTTGGCTACACTCTTCATTTGGTGCCTTGTTCAATGTTTCACTGTCGCAGCTAGCAGGGTTCTGCAAGGGATCATCAGCGACGATAACAATGTTATATATGTTGAATAACAAATGTATTAACTCATTTTGCATAATAAAGCCTTGAGATTTTTGATTTCGGCTTTTCAGTCTTTTTTTTATCCATTTCATTTATTTTTTTTTTCAAATATTTTGGTCTTCATTTGATGAAGATTATTTACTGCTTGACCTCTGACATTACAAGTAAGAATCCACCTGAAAGGTGGTGGTGGTAGTTTTTTTTAGGTTCCATTATCCTGTATAATCTTTGCATGGAGGGAGTCTTAGTGTGGTAGTGGGTTAAAACCGTCCTGCCAAGAAGAAACCATCAGAATTACGTTGACACTCCACTGTGTTTGACGTGTACTGCAAAGCCCTAATCTCCTCGATCACGCTTCTATAAATGCCTCTGCGTAAGCCATCAAGCGATCCTGACATCGTATAAACCACGAGGTAACCTGCTCTCAGACTTCCATCACAGTGGGAACCAAAGCACCTGTCGTATAAGTACCTTTGACAATTTTGGGACTGTGTAACCAATAATCAGATGGGCTGCTCCGACGTCAAGCGCGCCACCGACCGACAGGTCATTTCCCTTTTCCCCCACAATTCCCCTCCCCATATTCCTCGTGGTGGTGGCCCACCTGGCATTTGCCAGATTGCCAGTCAGAGCTCGTCTACAGCTCAATTCCAATGTCTGCTTTAAGCCTCGAGAACTGAACCGTCTCCGTTTAAATAAGGACACATATATAATCAGAGTAAAAGCCTGAGTGATGGAATTCATAGGGTCCTACTTAAAATGTAGTCAGTCTGCAGTGTGTCTGTCCCCTTAGGTCTGCATTAATCATATGTGACATTGATGAAGTTGTGTTAACATATATATTTAACATCACATACTGGAGGCATTGTCAAGGTGATGTGCAGCCCCAGTCAAAAAAAGTGCACATTTCTTTCCATCTACATGCCCAGAATGCTGTCGTAGCCATCGGCCCCCTTGCTAAGAACAAGATTTTCCTGAATGATTGACTTATTGATTTGTCGAAGTGTCCGCTCACCACATGGTGCCCCACCAGCATGGGCAGCTCTATAGAACAACACTTAACAGCAGCAGCGGGACAATGCCCGCAGACCTTTTAATCCCAAAGCCTCTCTCAGACACGGAGTAACGCGGACAATTGACGGAGCAACTCTGACTTCTAATCAGTCGGCTCATCTCAGCCTCACAGTGCCAACACAATCGGCCAGTAAGTGCATGCTGAAGAGGTGGTGCCAGCCTGCCTCCTTCCATTGAGCTACTTACTGACAGTCAATTCCCCCTGACTCAACAGAAGAGTCTCTAAATGAGAAGGCTTGATGGAAATCCACATGCAGAACACATGGCGTGATGTGATACGGTGGAGCGCAATGTGTTCATGAAAGAAAAAGAGGAATCCTTCAACCGACAGTCACTTGTTATGAAAGCACACACACACACACAGAGTTCTTATCTGGTTTTAGACACACTCGCTCTGGGGATGGCATCGGTCCATCTGTCTGCTAAATTGGTTCAGACTGAAATATCTCCACAACTGTTGGACGGATGGCCGTGAAGTTCGCCACATATATTCATAGTGTTCAGGCCATGTAGGTCAAAGTACTTTGGTGTATGACCAATTAATAAATGGGTAGCTCAAGTTAAATAATCTGATCGGTTCACAGCCGTGATATAATACCCACATAGCATATTGGGAAGGTGGAGGGATCCCTCCACCGGGTTACAGACACAAAGTAACACAGTAAGCTCCGAAAACATGATGCATAATGAACATATTTAAGGATTATCTTCTATGAAGGAGTGGATTAATGAATGTGCTCTAATTAGTAGATATTCCAAGAAATCTATTTTTATGTAATCCCCATAATCATGAACCAGGAAGTATAAAGACCGCAAAGAATCAGAGATATTGGTGAAATACCTGCCAAACGTTTCCACCTGCCTCAGCTGTGTGTTTTGTGCCAATTAGCAAATATTAGTACGCTATCATTCTAAACTATGACGACAAGCACGGTAACCATTAGCTGCTAAGCATTAGCATAGTAACATTGTCACCCTGACGGCGGTGAATAAATCTCAGGATGTTTTAATTTGGAAAAACAAACATTGTTGACATTTTCATTGTGAGCAAGTTAGCGCGCTGGCAATAGCATTTAGCTGAAAGTGCCGCTGCTTTCACCACATCTGGGTTAATTAAACACCTTTTTCTGATTGTGTTTCTTTCCCAATGATCCGCCATGAGCTTCTGTTTTTAAATAAAAGATATTTCTTTAATTAAAAAGAGAGATTGCATCGAGAACAGCTCGTCAGCTGTTCTCTCCAACTGAAACTTGTTGGATGAGTCTTGTTGGTAGCGACGGTGGTTTCCTCTGTAGCGTCACAATGAAGTTTGATAAACACATTCATGTGCTTTGTTCCTCTAGCACCACCCTTAGGACAAGGTTTACGCTATCAAACCTCACAGCTTTGAAATCAATAGTATTTTGTTGTTTAGACTCCTCGAGACAGAACAATAGGCTTTATTCTTTCTCGGTTTCCTCAAACAGTAAAGTCTCTTTGAACTGCGAACATGAGTGAAGCTGAGGTACACAGGGATACTTTACTTGTTTGCATAAAACATGACTCCTGCTTCAAATTTGTGCTCTCTGTAATAAATTGTAATAAATCAAATGCGTGTTGTTGCTGTCCCACAGCTTGTAAATTGTGCATCTGTTTTATCGCCCCACTGAGACTGCTGCAAATTTACAAGACGATGGGAGGACTCTCTGCCTCTGTAGGGTCTGTTTCCTATCGCTCCCTCAGGAAGCCATTACTGTGAACTAGCTCTGTTTATAGGGAGAGAGCCTGGATGTGAAGGTAGCTGAGCTTAGGACCGCACTGAAATATTGTTTGTCTGGTCTCCCAAGATAAAGACAGAGTTTTTCAAAATGTGCCCCTCTGAGGAGCACCTTTGCTTTACGTCGGCTGCCTGCATAACCGCCACATGCCTGCAAGGCATCGTGAGGATAACTCAGAGTATCAAGAGGCACAGGAACGTCAAATGCAAACAGTGTACCCAGTACACACACACACACACACACACACAGAGAGATTCAATAATAGCCTCAATTAGCTCCGAAGAAGGACGTTGTTTATCATGTGTACATCTGTGTCGCTTCAGCTTCTGTGAATAACAATGAAACTGACGTCGAGGTCCAGCTGTGCTTTTACACAACATCTGCTCTCATCAGCCGGTGGAGCTCTTCGATCCTCTTCTTCTTCTCAGCGGTCTTTTGTCTCAGCAAGATGGCAATATCACAGACTTTATTACTTGTTTTGACAAATAAGCAATAACGTAACCTGCCAAGGGACGACAGATGCAAATGAATTGAAAGCTGTAATCTGGTACGGTGCATCAAATGGTGGCATTTGTGTTTGAAACCCTACATTGTCCCTTTTAAATAGAATATAATGTATATTTATGAAAACAATTGCGATCACATACAACAAAACTGCATTGTCAATTACATTTTGAGGGAAATATATTTGCTTCAGGATTACGTTTGTAATCCGCCAATATGTTTCTCATCAGGCTGTTTTCATACAGCATCCGTAACTAAACCTCCGAATATCAATGCAGTAATCTGCACATATCCCACGAAAGCCATTTGCATCTGTAATCCACCGAATCTTGAACAAGGAAGCATGAAGACCGCTGAATCCCTCACAGGGCAGGCGGCCTACTTCTGGAGATATTTGAACCCAAAGAACAATCTTCTTTCTGAAACATAACGAGGTAGTTTTGTTGGCAAAACCTAATTAAGTTGTTTCCTGTGAAGACATAACTTTTCGTGTTACGAGCGGAAATTGACACCTGTTGCAGGAAAACGAAAAATGAGAAGTATCTTTTTGGTTTTCCTGCAACAGGTGTCAATTTCCACTCGTCTAAACCGGAGCCATCATCCATTCGTACTCGAGCAGTTTGTGCTGAATGTTTATAGTTTGGATCTCTGCCGTTCTTCTACTTCTTCATTGAGATCTGAACACTCTTATCCTCTGAAGGCTCCTTTGTAGCTGCCGCTACAATAATTTGGTGAGTTCTGGAGCTTTGGCCAGCTGCCTCTTTTCTAATGTGTTTTGAGATTTGGCAGATGGTCAGAGTTTTGTGCTGTGAGGTTTCTGATTCGGAGATATTTGAAAAGTTCTTTGGATCTCTTCCAAACTTTTCTCTTAAATCCCCAAAACAGTCATTTCTGTATAAATCTGTGACTTTACTAAATGGTAAATGGACTTTTGCATTAGTAAATAACCTTTCTAGTCTTCCGATCCCTCAAAGTGCTGCACACTACATGTCAACATTAACCCTTTCACACACACACACATTCACACACTAATGGCAGAGGCTGTAGAACTTGCAATCTTCCCATTAATTGACAACCCGCTCTACCACAACACAGCCTCCCACAACACCGACCCAGAAATACTCTTGCATTACCGCCCACATCCTAAAGCATAGGGTGCCGGTGTAAAGAGGATTTTCTCCGAGACATTATGACTTTCTTTGCTCGTTACGTGAACTCAGAAACAGCAATTACGGTTAAAAAAAGGCTTTCATTTGAAACTAGGACTTAGGTAACAACCAGGACTCAATGTAACCGTTCAAACTGAAGCTGTGGTTATATATTTAGCCTTTGAACTTTTTAACATAGAAAGAAAGCTACAACAGGAACAAACATCTGTTTGACTAAGCGAGCTCTAAACTTAGCGTTGGAATAAACACACTTTTCAAAACCATACCAACATTAGATACTACCTCACACTGTCGTCCTCGCATCTCCCTTTGTGAAACGCATCCTGCAACACGTGCTTTAGTTAAATGAAGCACTCAGCATGTTGGTGTTCAGCGGCTCAGCGGTTAGCGCCGTCACCTCACAGCAGGAAGGTCCTGGGGTTCGAAACAAACGAGGGAATATGTGCGCCGCCAAGTAAACATCACATAATCAAAGCAAAATGAAAATGCAAAGTCTTTCTGTAGGTGTCTCACCGTCATCTGCAATTCATATGAATGTGTTGCAGCTGTGAGCAGCTTCTACATTTCCCTAATGCACTGTGGGGCAGAGAGAGAATCCTTCAACAGCAAACTCTAAAAGGCTTTTCTCAGTTTGCATGAGGAGGTTTCTAAATATACTTCTTTGTGTCTCTTTTCCAGTGTGATCCACGATCTCGTTCTTGAGGGTCTGAACATAGTCGGACCAGCTCGGCTCCGTCTTCAACACAGCGGTCCGGTACAACCGCTGTATCACTGCTGATGCTGCATCTAAGCTCCTGTCCACCTCCGGCTCCATTCTTTCATGGACAAGACCCCGAGACACTCCACACCTGGAGAGCACAATCCACCTTGGAGGTACTGACACATTACATCCTCAAAACCAGAAAGAGTTAGTGTAGAGCAGCATTTCTGGTTGTAGCATATGTTTGTGTGATTGGTTTTCTCAATAACCTGTAACCCACAACTTCCTCTGACCTGAGACCTGTAAGCAGGTTCTAGCTTCTGCTTTGTTTTCCACCGTGTTTTACAAAGCAGAACTTCTCACCGGACCAACCTGTTCATGCACTCCTTGAAGTTTGAGTGTGCAAAGGAAAAAGTGGGTTTTTTTTACGTTTACATGTGCTGACTTTTAAATGTCAGCACAGTTAAAATCACTAGAAGAGCCGGCAGTAGATGGTCGTCAGGATGGACCAAAGAGAGAGAGCGAGAGAACCTGCATCCGATCAGCTGCCTCCCCAGAGACGTCTGCGTCCCTCGGGACTACACCTCTCTCTCTCTCTCTCTCTCTCTCTGCTCCATGGCTTCAAAAAACCATCCTATTGCTTGATTTTCTCCTGAATTAGAAGACGAGGAAGTGTGTCTCACCGCTTGAAATGTTACATGTTATTGGAAATACCAATGCTGCCTGAACGTTACAAGGAAAGGTAAATACAACTCTCACCCCTCCACATTGTGGGAACAATGTACCATTAAAACCGTGAGATTACAGTAACAAACACAACAGAAGATCACCTGCATAGAACACACGTCCTGCAGCGTTGTATGAGTGTTGTATGTATTACAACCATCTCATTAGCAGTGCTGGAATGGAGGGTCAGGAACTCGTCTCCCAGCTGGGGGGTGCGGGGGAGTACAGTGAAAGCAAGAGCAGCCGGCGTGACGATGGCTACACCTTAAGTTAAAGGTTGTAAAGTTCCTGCAGTGAAGAAAGCCTGATATATTTGCCAGCCCTGTGTACCGAGCCTCTCGCTGTCGCTGGCCGTGAGCTGGGATAAACTCCGGCCTCCTGCAGGGATTGTAGCTCGCTGCAACAAGCAGGAGTGACAGAAGAGGTAGATCTATACTGTAATGATCACAGTCCTTTTGATGCGATGAGCTCTCGTCATCAAAGGAACACTCACAGAACAGCAGCACCACCAGCTTTGTTGCTATTTTCTCTTCCAGCGATACCTGCATGTTAACAATTCCTTCAGATGGCAGATGGCATTCAACGGCGTTGTGTGATAAAGACGCGTCTATCTGAAATAGAAACGCAGCGGCAAAGGTCTTGACGAAGGCTTGTTCATTATTAGAAACTCAATCTGGTGCTTTCAAGTGAAGTGTCTCCGATGCTGAAAAGGCTGTCAGAGCAACTTCTAAGGTCTGACTTTGTTCTTGAGAACTGTCCTAAAATAAGTCTTTTAGAGCGCAGAATTATTCGTATTCTTATAATGATGAATCTCATATCTAATGAAGGTAGCTATAAGATAGCTGCTAGCTAGCTTTTTATCTAGTTTAATGGGCATTTGGTTATGTAATTTAAATGAATGCTTACTAGCAATGAAAACAAGGAAGTGAGCGCCGAACAAGCTGCTCGTGGCGTCAGCAGTTAGATCAATTGCTAATTATTGGAAAGCATGGCTCCCAAAATAATTTGTAAAATGACAAAAATAAATCATTAGAAATTATACAAATCTTAATGTAATTTAAATCCTATGAAATTATGTATCGAAAGTATGCGTAGATTCAAATCTCAATTAAAAAGCACATCTTTATCAGAATCTTTATGAAACCTGCTTCAGCGGGTTTTTAAGGAGAACATTCTTCGGGTGAAGATGATGAAGGGGAGGGTCAGCAGAAGATGATGAAGGGGAGGGTCAGCAGAAGATGAAGAAGGGGAGGGTCAGCAGAAGATGATGAAGGGGAGGGTCAGCAGAAGATGATGAAGGGGAAGGTCAGCATGAATGTAGATGAAGGGGAAGGTCAGCATGAATGTAGATGAAGGGGAAGGTCAGCATGAATGTAGATGCATTGTTAGAGAAATGACCTCGGAGAGTGATCTGTGCTAATGACGCCCTCATTCTCCTCCCTCAGCCCTGCTAATCACATCATCTCTAAATATTTTCCACCTTTTCTTTTCTTTTTTGACAATAACGTTGATAGATGTGAAGCTCGTTTATCAGAGTGGCGACTGGCTAATGCTATCAGCTGCTGGCAGCAGGTTTTAATCATCCTCTTATGGATGAAGCTGCTGCTACATTATCCAATACTGCACATCTTGCAGGTTGGGAAATGTTATTAAAAAGTTGCAAAGCTGGTAGATTGTGAGACTTGCTAACTGCAGAGGGGCTCTCGGTTTCAATCTCTGAGCGCTGCATATATAAGAGTACAATGAGAGCGGTGTATCATCAGAGCTGGAACTCCAATAACCTCCAAAAAAAAGAGCCAGGCCACCGAGCTCATGTATCATATCATATTGCACTCCCAACCTGAGCTTATAGCACTAAAAGTTAAATTACCTGAGCACAGAATGTAATAGCATTTTTTAGCAAGAAACAGCAATCCCATCGTCCCGCTGCACATTCTGCTGAAACACTGCTGTGCTTGCTTTGGAGTGAAGGTGTTTTTTTCTTCTTCTCTGAAATATATATATTGAGCCAGAATGTCTTATAATTGGCTCATAAAAAAGAAAAATCACGTATCCCTCGTGTCTCGTACACAAAACATGTGAAGGCCGATCCCAGCAGCATTTCTGCAGTTATGTTCCAGCGTGTTAGACAATTTGGTATCATTTTGTTGTCGTAGGCAGTCGGTGTTATGCTTATGTTTATTCAAATAGTAGAACCTGTTCCAGCTGTCAAAACGCTGCAACCTAAAGAGTAATCAAGGGAAGTGTTGCTCCTTCATGCGGTGTGGCTGTGCTCTGCACAAACAAGAACAAACAAAAGCGTTTGAATACTTTAAGCGAGAAGAGAAACAGAAGTCAAAACAGGGGGAAACTAACTTTTTGGGCACAAACGCAGTCACAACGCACCTGCACTCATGCGGTGATTACCTGGCTGTGAACGCACCTGTTTGAGGGGTCGGTGGGGGGGAACCCACGGTGTGTTTTTGCAGATCAGGTGGCACGGTGTCACTTCGGTACTCATTTTGGCATTAAATTACTCGTGTGATTTGGTCTATTTTGACAACACAGAGGGCTTAAAAGTACATAAGAAATGTACAAACATACTTATTAATGTAGCCATTTTCCTTGAGTATATACCATTACCTTATATTATATTTATTATAGTTTTACCATATCTTGTTCTCTGCTTTAATTGATGGTTTGCATCCTTCTCTTCACACATTTACACCAATAGGGCCTCATTGCACGTCATGGTGTGACCTGCAGTTGCCTGAATTGTCAAATAATCTATTTTTTAATGACATAACAGACGTTGTTATATATAAATGTCATTGTGTGGTGATCAGTCCCCTCGCTGTAATATTGAAAGACATATTTACTTTTGGATTATTCATTTCCTCTTCACTTTATTCACCGTATGAATTTCAAAGATGAACAAAGGTATTGATCAAACTTTTGCTTTATTGTATGCAGTAACTCAACATTCAGTCCATTTGGTGACATTTTGATCATGATTTCCAGAGATACATGTGATGAGGCAGACGCGGTTCCTTTTTGGAGAAGCCTACATTTGGATATTTAAATGAGGTGCATTGTGTAGTAAACAGAGAGTGATTTCAGCCCAAAGGGTGCTTTAAATCTTCAGCTATGCTTCCAACAACGTGCCTAATTTAAAGCCCTCTGAATAAGAAAGGAGCCATAACTTTGGTTGAAGTTTATGTATTCCTGCCCAGTAACTAATGATGAATGTAAATTTGGATTTCATGGACCCAGTAGAGGCCAAACGCTGCACCCTGGCCACATCTTACACATTGCACCTTGGAAAGGTTGTGTTTTTGGTTCGATGTTAATGAAGTAAAAATGAATCTCAATGCTTGACCATACAGAGTGCATCAACATCAGGCTGAAAAGCAGTGTTTTGCAGCTCTGTGGTTGAATGTTTCAAGCCTCTTGCACCAAACTAGGCCTTCCTCCAAATGGAGCATTTTCAGATTAAGACCTGAGATATGCAGATATCATTCAGGTTTGAGGAGCGTTCACTGGACATGTCGACAGCAGTTTGTGACACACGGTCTCTTTCCTGTTGACCGTCATCTCTGCGTTCACGTCGGTAGCACACAAACCACCGAGCTAGCGCATTGCAGAGAAGCATGCCCACAAGGAAGGCTGTGTTCCACCGGTAACGTCAACCAGAGTATGCACGGCTGCATGTAAACAGGAATATTCATTTTGATTAGGAATTTAAAAACCTTATTAGGAATATTGTCTGTTTTCTGAATGAGCGGGGATATGTAGTCTCTGATAGGTGTGGCTGGTCAGAAATGTTGGGTCTGTAGCCACACACAAAGTGACGTCACAGCGTCCTGGAGTCCACCTTTACGTCACTGCAGCGAGGGGAAGAGGTCCATCACTGGAAGTTAGCAAAGAAAGACGTTTCAGGGGGTGTTTAATGGCTCAGACAAATCCATATCAACATGTAATCTGCTTTAGTTGCTAAAGGCGGATATTGGAGGAAAAAAAATGAAACCGTGTCAGAACAATTTGCAGACACGTTCAGCACATTTTCAACATTTTCTGACCTCCCAGATACGTTCTAGGTGTCGCAGATTGCTGTCTCTCAGCGCTATCTGGATTTTAATTAATTTGGGGACCCTCATTTGTCATTTATTCATATTGATTATCGTGTGCCAGACTCTTGAATGATAGTTGGGATTATTATTTGCATGTGTCCTCAGGCTCAGTGTTAAATCTGGGAACTCAGCCTCCCCGAATGAGACACTAAGCGCCCTCAAAGGCACCATTTGTGAGAGTTTTTCAATTGGATCTTGCACAGTAATTGGCAACCACTCGTTCTTACCACATTACTTATTCTACAATGTATTTTCAATAGAACTTATGTGCCGTTACGGCGCATCTCTCGCACACAAATTATCGATCACATGGTCCGGGGTTTCAGTAGTCCCCCTAAAAAGCCACACTGTAATTCTCAGCGGCGATGGGCCAAATCCATCACTCGTCCATTTTGCTGTAACTGAGACTGGATTGTTTCATTCAGCAGCACTATGGGGAAACATTATGTAGGAGTGGGAGAACGCACACGTTATTTTTCCATCAATTACTTTTAACATTTCACTGTTCCGTTTTTAAACAGCTCCTCGTCCACTCAGAGTATCCTACTAGCAAACAGATCCAAACTGTGTGAAGTCTGGAGAGAAAAGATAGCCTTGGAAATAAATCAGGGCTTTGCATGCCAGACAAATATATGACGAGCAGAGTCCTGCTGCAAGCATCAATCTCAGGTTGCTGAAGATGGAGATGAGACGGTGGAATTTTAAACGGTAACTGGACGAGATAATCACACATTTTGAGATTGCTGCTTGAGAAGGACTCCGCCATCTGTAACAATGCTTAAAGCTTCAGGAGGCAAATTTGCATGTTTCTGGCTTTGAAACAGCAGAAAAAGTCACCGAATGTTTCCCGGCGCTCGGGGAACATGTTGGTCGAGAGCCAGATATTTAAGTCATTGTCTTTACATTTGCTGTGAAGGCTCATGGACACTAGAACCTTGAACGGAGGTTGGCTGAACCTTCATGACTTTTGGTTTTACCTTTCGGCACCAAGAACTCCAGAGTCTGTTCGTAAGAAGTGGACGTAGTCATCGTGACGTCACCCACTGGTTTGTGGACTTGAAGCCTTGTGACGAGGCCCAATCCATGTCATTATCAGACATTTAGAGCAACTGATGCAGCATGAACATTTTAAAATTCCACAAATGGCGGGAAAGTCTAACAAACACAGGATTTTCGACCAGGAGACCACTGTTCAGGTCTCACGCAACTCCACATAACTTAGTCACGTGATGTCGTTTGAGTTGCGTAACAGACGTACTTAGTTTACACCAACCGTGATCTCTTTTCTAACCCCGACTAAGTCGTTTTGTGTCCTGAACCTTAACTACGTGTTGTGACGTTAACCACGCAGTCTTCTGCGTCAAGATTCGACACAAAGGAATTCAAAGCACTGGGCGACTTCTGCTCAAGCAGCAAAGCATGATGAAGAGAACGTTGCTCAGTTAGCTGTGGTGGGATTTCATCATGTGAATATGTGTGATTCTGACTGAGGAAAGTACTGCTTTTCACTGTTGAATACACAATCTTTAGGCTAAAACCACTCAAAGGTTCCCTCAATTTATAGTTGTTGTTGTTATTTAAAGAAATAGCATAGGTAGGGCAAAGGGAACAGTCAATTAGGGTTAAAAGGTGAAAGATATATGAAACATCATAAAGCAGTAGCTCATTTAACAGAACTCCTCTGGTAATCAGTTCCTTTGTGTTGCGGCTTTTTGCAGCCGCCATTGATGGTCAGGTGTGATTGTTGCCATTCATCATTTTGCACCTGCTTGAGACCTGAGCCACATTCATCACCTCCCACCGGCCTGAGCAGAGCTGGGCTGCAGAATCACAGAGTCTGAGCGGGAAACAGAAAATCACAGTGATTGAACGTCAAGTGGAAGCAGATGTCAAACTGGTGTTGGCCCGGCATGACACGCACACAGGGCCCTGGCTTTCCCCTGTCACTTTAAACTGGTAAGTGACCTTCGAAATAGAACCTCTGCGCCATTACTGCCGTGCTGTCGCAGCCTGATGGTGAACGCTGACGGATGAGCAGCGAGGTACTGAGGCCTTCACAAAGCACTCAGATCATTAAGGTGCGGCCACTGGCAGCGCTATTGTGACGCTGTCTCAAGTGACCATAAACGCCTTGATGAATTTGTTGCACATAAAAATCGTGGTGACCGGGGATTCAAACAAAAGCAACTGACCCCTCCAACACACACTGGCCAATCACAGCGTAGCAGCTGGGGGTGGGGCTTAGGTAAGGGTCAATGTTCTGATACATAATCACCTATTATAATAATGATTGGTTGTTTTTTTATTTTCTCAGTGTGACACTGTAGAAACAGGTGTAATAAAATGTACAGACATTAACAAATACAAAACAGCCAGTTGGGTGCATGTGTGAAAGGGTTTTCATTCATATTCTTTCACATCAGCCTCACACCACGCTCGGAGACACACGATGCCTCGTGGTGAACGGTGTGAATCGGTTGGTTGGGTTTTGGCAACAAAACTACTTGTTTACGGTTTGAAAAAAGATAATTTCAGAAATAACAACGTAACAGCGCAACGTAACAGCGCAACGTAACAGCGCAACGTAACAGCGCAACTTGACAACGTAAGAGCGCAACTAGAAAAAAAAACAATCGCTGGTAGATGACTTTCTTAAGTAACGTTTTTACAGGCGTCACAATAAAATTCCCTAACAGGCATAGAGCTGAAGTTGACTCGAAAAAAGCAACAGTGGTCTCCTGTGCAGCTCGGGAAGGAGGCAACCAGGGGGGGGGGGGTTATATCTGCTACTACTTAGTTCTCCTATCTTTGTCTCAGGGGTGTAATTGCTTTGGGCCGGCCCCTGACCTTCAGGGGGGAGCTGGTCCACCATAGGTCATTCCCAGCTGCCCCCCCCAGGGAGCCTGTCCGTTATGAGTGAGCTATTGTTGTTTTCTTTTCTTTTAGGTTTTCTGGTGATAATGAAATATAATAACAGCAAAATGAAATAAAGCAACTCTATTCTTTTGACAAGATACCTAGTGGGGAATGTAAGACCGTCAAGGCGACGCGGTTCAGCAGCAGCTAACTCAAAACTCAGGATCTGAGATGTCAGATGAGATCAAAGATATTCACTGTGACAGATGTGTTTCATCTGAGGATTGATTCAGGCAGATCCAGCGTACAGCGGACTAGAGGGGCAGCTGGTTTTTGAAGATCCCCAGTAAAGCCAACAGAAAACACAACAAGCTGCAAACCATTAAAAAGCTGTATCTTACAAGAAAGAGCGCGGCGTCCTTCCTGGATGAAGCCTACGCCGTATCATTTACAAAGGCCTTGTTTTGAAATGGCAGCTTCGTTGTGGAATTAAATGCCAACGTCTCATAGTCAATGATGGATGTTTGTTTTCCCAAATACCATTTAGAATTGGTGCCTGTTGCAATATCTTCTGTAAAGACATGCTATTTATTTTGTGCAACACCCAAAGCGTGGGACAAACGAATGCAATGTGTTGCCGGTCAACACTCAGCATAAGCATTGCCAACATAGGAGATAATTATGTTCATATTAAGCCGTTTTGGAATTGACCCCAGCCAGTCCCGCCCTTAAACGCAGACTGGCCAATCATCGGACCAGGGTCCGGCATCTCGGAACCCGTTAGAATCCCTTTGTGTTATGCACATCACAGGTCCTGTCTAGTTAGCCAGAGATACGTATATATTTCAAAAAATATACCTGGACTCTCTGAGACACTGTACAGCTCTGCTGTCACCGTCCAATTAAATCAAAGCAGATAAGTAGGATGTGTGACCCATGCAAATGAGAAGAAAAAGCAATTTTGCCAGATCCTTGACGTCGGTGATTTAAAGCAAGGTGGTGACCACTGCCCTTCATCTAACTGTGTTCCATTCACGTGTATAAATCAGAAGAGCTTTGTTCTAATCCACGTTCCCATCCTCACATTGCAGTCATTCGATATCCCCCACTGTGACGACCTCTCTCTGCCGTTGTGTTATCATGTCCCTGGTAATGCGATATGGCTGCATGCCCTCCTGTCACTGATCTCCAGCCCTTCAGAATAATGACGATGATATACGGGTGTTTGTGCAGCGGGGTCTTCTGAAACCTGTGAACTGTGCTGCTCAATCTCTGTCCATCTTGTTGTTATTTAACGGCACCTCAGAGAGATCGCACGGCCGTTAGACAAGGGGTCGCTGCTGTGATCTGAACTGCAGCCGAGGACAGATTGCAAGATATTAGTTCTTTAGAAATGTGGGAAACCAAAAGGCTCCTTTTCACAGCAGGCGCTCTGACTCCTCGTAGCAGGAGAAGCGCAATAATTAGCAGTTATGAAAACGTCAACGATGGCTCTTGTTTTACATGCAAGTGTCCCTGTGAGCCACGGCAGTGATGCACCGCAGCAGGACCTTCAACCAAAGCAGCTAAACGGATTTCAGCTGTCTATGAAAAGATGAGTTTTTATTGAAAGATGATCAATTTAATGGGCAAGATGCAAGAGTACATAGATTTAAAAGGGGAAATACAACATGAAGCGATGCACACAAATGTACTCGGAGAAAATTATAAAGACACTAATGTTACATCCATTTAAATATATATATATATATATATATATATATATAATTAAGCTTGTGATGGACTTATTGCATGGGTGGAATTCTTTTATGTCCTCAAAATATAATTCATATTGCAAGTCTCTTTTAATAAAAAATATTCCAAGGCACAATGAAAGCAAAATGAAAGTGCCTTTATTCTACACGGCAAAACGGATTTAATTGCTTTATCAAGGTCTTCATCAGGCTATGTGTATATATATATATATATATATATATATATAACATGTTACTGATAAGAACTTATTGCAATGGTAAGTAATAAAAACTATAACTATATAATAATCATAATAATATTAATAAATAATATATTTTATTTCCATGATAAAAAATGTGATAGTACATTACATAAATAAAATACAAATATTAAATAGATATAAGCCATTAATTGAAGGTCAATTGGATATTCTGTCGATATCTGCAACAGTTTGGTAAACATATGATGATGAACAGCAACAACACACCAATCAATCAATATCACTCAGTCAAGGTGGTCCTGGTTCAATTATACAGATGTTGACACATGCCGTGAACCCTGGATGCTGATGTTGAAGGTGAAAAGCCGCCAGTGCTTTACTTTGCACTCATCACTTCTGGTTAAATTCTATTTATTTTTTTAATATCGTACCACAGTTGGTTTTCATTAATCCATTAATTGAAACAGTGTATTTGTGTGTTTGCTGCCACGGTCACTGGAACGTGCGTGTTTGTTTTTAATGTAATGTAATTTATGATTAACGTTCATATTCATAATTTAGAGGCTGATTTCATTCCTGACTTCTCGGAGCTCAGAGTCACTTAATACCTCAGAACGTTGACTGTCGACGAGGGTTAATGCAGCCGTTTGCTGAGGAGACAGTGAGCCATATCAACTGAATAATGATAACATTATTATCATAATGGCAAAGGGGTTAAAAACGCTTGAAATTTACATTATTTACCCAAACACGTTTAGGTATAGATTTCTTCTAAATTCAACTACGGTTATCATTGGATAATGCCTCATTTACATAGTTAAACATTTCAGAAAACTCGTATATGAGTGATGAAGTGGTGAAGTTTCATGGTGATATCTATGAGTTCATGTTGTGACTCTATTTCACCTGTAGTCTACTTAATGTGAGTGATGAAGTGGTGAATATTCACCTGTAGAGTCTTCTTAATGTGAGTGATGAAGTGGTGAATATTCACCTGTAGAGTCTTCTTAATGTGAGTGATGAAGTGGTGAATATTCACCTGTAGAGTCTTCTTAATGTGAGTGATGAAGTGGTGAATAGTCACCTGTAGAGTCTTCTTAATGTGAGTGATGAAGTGGTGAATATTCACCTGTAGAGTCTTCTTAATGTGAGTGATGAAGTGGTGAATATTCACCTGTAGAGTCTTCTTAATGTGAGTGATGAAGTGGTGAATATTCACCTGTAGAGTCTTCTTCATGTGAGTGATGAAGTGGTGAATATTCACCTGTAGAGTCTCTTAATGTGAGTGATGAAGTGGTGAATATTCACCTGTAGAGTCTTCTTCATGTGAGTGATGAAGTGGTGAATATTCACCTGTAGAGTCTTCTTAATGTGAGTGATGAAGTGGTGAATAGTCACCTGTAGAGTCTTCTTAATGTGAGTGATGAAGTGGTGAATATTCACCTGTAGAGTCTCTTAATGTGAGTGATGAAGTGGTGAATATTCACCTGTAGTCTCTTAATGTGAGTGATGAAGTGGTGAATATTCACCTGTAGAGTCTTCTTAATGTGAGTGATGAAGTGGTGAATATTCACCTGTAGAGTCTTCTTAATGTGAGTGATGAAGTGGTGAATATTCACCTGTAGAGTCTCTAAATGTCTGTAATGTAACTAAACGTCTCTTTTAGGACGTTTCCTCTCAATGACTTTGTTCTCAGACTCTGATGATAAATCTCCACTTCAGCAGCTCTTACATTCACCAAACTTCACTCTTTCATTCCTCTCTGTGTGCTGAAGGTTCACACATCACTCACACACTCATTTATACGACATTTTATTCATAAAAACATGTTGAAATGTTATTATTTCATGACTGTCCAAAAGTCCCTCTGTAAAAACATTGGACTCTAACATGTCAACATGGAACAAGAACTTGTTTAACCTCGCTTCATCCAATGTTCCGATTTCTGTTCAGGAAATGTATGCAAACTACATATTTAATAAAGAAAACACTTAATTTACAGATTTAAATACCCTTTTTAACCGGCTCTTGTTTTTCTTCCCAAGTTGGTTGCAGCTTCCATGATGAAAGGGTAACGTACTTTGGTGCCCATTTCGATATATAATCGTTCTTGTGTATCAGATGTGACGCCGGCCTTCAGTCTGTAGTTGTGTTCAGTAATAATCTGGGTCTTGAACACATCGAGCGTCCTCGATGAAGACGCTGGGCACGAACAGCCTTCACACAACGCAACCAGAGCGACGGTGCTTCTGTGCACACGGGCTCCGACTCTCCGAAAGCCTTTTTCTTTGTCTGAGCTTCGGGCCTTTGGAAACGGATTGACTGCTGCTGCCGCTGACAGACTACATTCCCGCCTGCAGCAGCTGCGAGAGCGCAGAAGAAGTAATGCGACATCCTTCCTCTGGCTGCCAGAAGACGCCTGGAACTACTGAGAGCTTTTTCATCTGTTACCCTGCAACCAACAGCACCTCCCCGCAGCCTTTCCTGTCCCAGCTAATGCCTTCCTCTCATGTTCGTCCATCCTTTTCAACCACAGCTAATTGTTTCCTGCCTCTGCGGACCGTCCTTGTTGTTTCACATTGGCGTGACGTTTCTTTGATCCCAGCCCCCGTGCTATCCAGATTTTACTTGTTAGTTGATGTTTGAATCACGGATCGACCCAGTGGAAGCTGGATCTCTGTCAGACGGGGGTGGGCTTTCATAAAGTGGCCTTTGAAATGATCAAACCAGCACAACCGAGCCCCGTTCCTGGCATTGCAACAATTCAAATGAATGAATTTGAGACAAGCGGGTTTCCAAACGCAAAACCACTCAAACAATAAATAATATGCATACAACTCAAAATATGTTCATATAAAGACGAGAGTTGAAATACTCTTCTTCAGCACTGACACTGACGCGGCCTGCTGGGTGAAAGTCCTGTGTTTGTTTGACCCGTCGTGGGTCGTAACAGGTTAGTTCCAGTGTTTACCTCACAAGACGGAGGAGAAGACGATTCCTGCTGTTCTAACTTCAGTGTGCAGTCAGGCTTCACGCTTACGGATTTATGACTCTTAGCTGCACGTGAAGAAACACACCCACACAAACACACGCTCTGCGCTGGCAATTAATTCACCGCTGACATACGGAGACCGGAGTGTTATTGCGTGTTATGTCCGTCAGCTACCGTATTCATCATCTCGTGAGTCGCATAACTCCGCGTGACAACAAATCACAAATGCCGCACATTGCTGTAAATAAATCATCACTCGTGCTTCTCTGTCAACGATAACGGCCACAGATATATAAATAAAAGTGTTCAGCTTCAATTTAAAACCGATGCCACGCTGGTATTGCACTCAGTCCTCTTTTTTTTACTTTATGTTTTTATAAAAGCTCAGGTAATCTTTGAGGGTGGAAGTAATGCATCGACATTTCATATTTCTGAACGTCTCTGCTTTTCCTTCGTGTTCGTCTTCCTGCACTCCTTCTCGTCAACAGACTGTTGTTGACCTCGTCCCCCACAGAGAGGATGGAGTGTGCAGACTGGGTGGCGGAGTTCTCTGCATAGCTCTCCAGAGAACAGAGATTTAGAAATGCATAAAAGGGTTTGTTTTCATGATGTACTAACTCCAGGACCAGCATAATAAACTGCTGTTGGCAAAAGTAGCTCCTCGTTTTCCATTTTTAGAGAACAAGACCTGGAAGACCAGTGGCAGTACTTTAGTGGGACTTTGTTTTTTTTTGGCTTTATTTTTCCATTCTTTCTTTCATGCAGCATCCTCCAGGATGTGAGAATATGTAAATATCTGCTGCATTTGCTCCTCGAGCTCCGTGCCTCTACTCTGTGTGTTTGTGTTGGGACTTCATTAATCCTGCACTCTGTGTTGCTGCCAGATTAATGTCAAAAACATTTCAGTCAATTGGTTAATTATTTTTAAATATGAGGTGTTTTTTTTGGCATTTTAGCTCGTTGCCAGCTCTGCAGAGGAGAGCTGCCAATTTGTATCCATCTCTCCTTTGTCCCGTTTTGTTTTTGTGAGTTGGGGTTAGAACGGTAACTTTAATTTATTTTTACATTGGTTTTCTTTCAGACAAAGTTTCAATAGCTTGTTATTTTGGCAATGTGTTCTCCCTGAAGTTCAACTTAAGCTGCCGGATTTGCCAATAACTTGTTTTATGCAACTACTTTTGTGTTATTTTCTTTCTCTCCGTCTTACTTTATTCTGTCCTCAAACGGTAAAACACATCACCTCATGGAAGTACCAAGGAGAAGCAAAGAGGCACATATCATGCAATAGAAAATTACAAGAGAAGAATGAAGCTAAGAAACATATTTTACAGTGTTTTTGTCCTTTAGATATTTCAAAGGGCACTAAGTGATTCAGTACTTTACTTTGAAGGACAAATAAACCAAACCAAAGTATGTTGTTATCCCAGTGTGGATAAATTAAAAGACTGCAGCCGGCTCACATGCACCGTAATTATCATTCTTCTGTGTCTGAAAACCAAATCATTAGCGGGCCGCTGCAGACGCCCGTAGTCTGTGTAATAGGGCCGCTGATTACTTGTTTTGGTGTTAGCAAAGACATCAGCCTTGGAAGAATATTGGCATTAGTGCTGGGCAGTACCAGGCCTGATCAATTTTCTGTTAATAGCTTCTGTGCACCTCCTTATTCTCCTCTTCCTTCTTCGTCCTCCCTGCTGTCTGCTGAGCCGGCTCTTCTGCGTCACCCCCGTGAACCTTTAAAGGTCGCAAACGGCCGCAGAACATTAACCGCGACGCTTTCTGTCGTGCGAGGCTTGATCTGCTGAAGGATGCGAATACTACGAGCAGTATTTTACTGAGTGATCATCGTTTGAAAACAGCATTTGTTACGAGTGATGCGGCACACAAATATGAGCCTTTTTCTTATGAAAATAGCTATCGGGGGAGTATCGTCCCTCATGCGTTGACTGCTTCTTCTCTTTGAGAAATGAAGACCTGTAGTTTTCACTCGCTCACACACACACACACACACACACACACACACACACACACACACACACGCCCTCACAGCGACGAAGTAGGTGTAATCTATGAAAGCGGTAGACCTCGTACTATTCATGGTGTCAGGAGTTTGATAACATCCCAGCTACACTTCAAGTACGACGTTAGAGTGTTTTTTTTTTCCCTGTTCGTTTTTTTTTTTTTATCAGCTCTTTTAACCTGACTCACCATATCTTACAGGTGTAGCCGCCTCCCCGGCCTTCTTTTCCGCAGTGCGATGTGTGGCGTGCCGCGGGCCTCTGAAAGCAGATATGCATGTTGGTGATACATGGACAGCGGCTCAGCGCTCGGCTCCTGCAGCGTTTGTCCACGGGGAGGGAAACAGATGCGGTAGACTCCGGGGTCACCGGCTCCTCCTGGGCAGGACACTGCTGATGATTCCCCTGCTGTGCCGCTCCGCTGCTCAACAATCGCAGCGCGGAGCCCAAAACCACGAGGCGGAGAACCCCCCCCCCCCCACTGTTCTGCCTGCAGGACGGCAAGACTGGGAACCGCCGTGGACTGGTTGGACAACGAACATGAATGTAAACATGTAATACGTTTTTACATAGATGAGACTCCCATCTTTTCCGTCGTCATTTCCCAGAGAGAACACCTTTTTGTAAAAGAGAATCCAGGTGCAGTGTGCAGAGCACAGAACTGAAAATGGGTGTTTAGCGGTCAAACCACTGCTGGTATTTATTTTCCTGTTGGTCAACAGTGATTTTCTGCACCAGTAGGAGGATAACGCTTAAATCCCCAGTGACTCCGCTGCCAAACGCTTAACTTTCCCCCTGAACTACAAACACCTCGCTGTCGTGCGTTGTAAATCTTTTTAGGTCGGTTCAACTGAAAAATCTGAAGTTTCACTAATGTGAATTACACCAACCGCGAAGCAACATTTCTATGCAGCTCAGAATCGCTGCAAAGACGCAAATTCATGCGAATGACACGAATGACCCAAAGCTAATACGCGGAACAAGTAAATGGACTTGCACCTTTCTAGTCCTACGACCACTCAAAGCGCTTTAACACTACATGTCATCATTCACCCATTCATACAATGATAGCAGGGGCTACCATCAGGACTCTAATAAACCATTCACACCCATTCATGCACCGCTATTTATTTGTGCCCAAGGACGCATTGACATGGACCGACCGGCGCCGGGGATCTCACCGCCGACCCTCGGATTGAAGGACGACCCTGCTCTACCACTGAGCCACATGTCAAGTGAGTTGACACGTTTCAACTTGAGCGAGCGAAGCATGTGACGCTGGTACCTGCATTGAGATGATAGGCTGTCTGCTCTCACGTCTTGATGTTCTTCATTCAGAAATGTAGGAAAGAAATGTGTAACCGTCAGCCAGAGCTCTACGATAGTCATATTTGTACAGAGATAAATGTGTATAAATGTCATTTGGCATCATTTTTATCCATTTATTAAAATTACATCAAAACCGGTTCATTTTGGGATCGTACAGCTGCAGTAAAGCAGTCAACATGTGGCGTGCTACAGTGAATGCGGCTCGTTGAAATTTGCAGAGCAACTCCAGATGATGTCATGAACCCGGACACGACAGCGTTCTCTGACGGAGGACTTCCACAACGTGTACAAAGCAGCAATAGGGATTATTTCTGCCATGTTTGATCACATGCTTCTCTCCAGCGCATCTCTACTAACGCTAACTCTCAAAAGTAACACTAGACGACAACACAAGACATCAGCGACTCATCAGCAGCACTGAAGCCTCCGACGTCCTCCTGGCCGTCACCGTCCTGAGCACCCGAGTGGACAGCGGCGGGACGAAACTGTCACAACTTTTTTACCAACCTGACTGTTATTCCGAGGACGGAAATAGTCAACGACGTCCCGATGATGAGTGCAGAGGAAGAGAAATGGCATTTCCTGCACTCGGCGGAGCTCCAAGCCAGAGCTTTTAAAAGCTTTCTTACTTTCCCTGAAACCAAAAAACATGCCTTCAGCGTAAATGTCAAATAAAAAGAAACAAATTCATCAGGTTGCCAGGACAGCTTGGAAATCAAGGCTGTCACAGTGTTATCGCTTCATTTGGCCACCGGATTGTAAAAAAAAAACAATTCTATTTGTGAAATAAATCATAAAAGTCTCTAAAATACAGATCAGGGATGAAGAGGGAGGAAAGCATAAAGCACGAGAATCCCTGAAGAAACGCTCTCTCCATTGAGGCCTTCTATAATTTAAGGGTGATATAACCTCGCAGCATATGTGATGAAGTCGGAGACGCTTCCACCGTTTGGTCACATTTCAAATAGCTGTGGGCCGAGTTTATTATCCAAAGCAAAAGAGATACATAAAGAGGTACTTACACGCATTTACATACGCTAGTTATAGAAGTTCAATCCACGTTCTTTCATCTACAGAGCTGAAAGCGATTCAAAGTGCAGACCAGGACACCATATGAGAGCATTTGTTCCAGAAAGACAAAGGCTGTCAAATGAGTGGCTGCCGAGGCATGGGAGCTGAAACAAAGAACAGCGTTTATGTGCTATTATTATAATCCCCGTGGCAGATCTGATGTCCTTTTGTACTTTTTGTGAAGACGTGTTTATCAATCCTGGTCGTCTGGTGCCAGCAGCTGGTCGTCTGTGAGCTCTGAAGAGACCTCTTTGATGAAGAGGCGGTGTCACAAAATGTACAGATACCTTTATCTCATACGGGTTCCTCAACCGGCAGAGTAGTGAGGGAGAGCGCTTTAACGGGTTCATCTATCATTCACAGCAGGGTTCCTTTCCCTCCTGTACTAAATACTCTTAATAACCTACAACGTATAGAAGAAGTGGACGGGGGTGTCGTCACGTCGCCCACTGGTTTGGACTGATGTTTGGAAGCCTTGCGTTTCGGCGTTTTGAGTAACTAACTGGCAGTTAGTGGAATAATCATCATGCCGCTATATACTTACAATCCAAAACCTTTCAGAGGGACCATGTTTTATTATAACTGCTTTGAAGATTAAGATTTCTACATTTAAATAAACACATATGAAGATCTTATAAAATATGAATTACCTGTTATAGATTTACCGACCAAAGAAATATGTAAAATGCAATAAGTGTCTACGGTGTGTGTGTGTGTGCGTGTGTGTGTGTGTGTGTGTGGAGGATTTGGAGGTTTGAGTGAGACAGAACCAGACAGGGTTGTGTCACCATGACATCGTTTCTTTCTTATCTCGCGCGAATCATCATATTTTGTTGAGTAGAAGTTCCACAGTAAATGATGTGTTTCCACAGAGGTGATGTGAAATCTATTACTGCGGCCTTCTTGTCAAAGATTCTCGTGCTTTATGCTTTTATTCCTCCGGGTCCTTGATTAACAGTATACATGTGGGTGTGTGTGTGTTCTTAGATATAAAATTAAATTAGACTCTTATCAGTGTTATTTTCGTAAATTCCTCACATCCAGCTTGTTAATGTGTGGGCAGACCCCTTACTATTACCACACAACACAAACGAAGAACTCTGTTTGTATAATGTAACATTGTCGGGAAACGGTGAGAATTGCATTTACATACTATTCTTTTTACACACTTTAAAGGAGAAGGTTTCAAACGTATTAAAAAAAGAGATGGGGGAAAAAAAGGGTGAAAAAAGATGACATCCTTTAACTCCTGAATTACATTTTTGACCTGCTGGCACGCTGGCCTCCATCTGTTAAACTCCACAATGCAAATGTGCCTATTTTCTTGAACACACTGAGGTCTAGAAGCCATTAATGTCACTGCTGAACTGAAATATCTTTACTTAAAATGCACGACCTTCATTTGGTGAAAGCCACCCTAATATTCGACTACTACGGGGGGCGAAATGTTCCCAAAGGCCTTCAGGTTAAGTTAACTTTCCGGAGTGTTGACATTTCGGCACTAATGTAATCTAAATGCGGCCTCAGAAAGAGCAGCCTGCAGTGGTGTCAGGTACCGCTACCAGGGTAAAGGTTTCCGGTGGGTTTCGGTGAGGAATCCCAAGAATAATAAATCTTCATCTATAATGGAATGCTTCACTACTGCAATAGAATTGCTCAAATGACGAGACAGAGGGGAGATTTAACTCAAATACCCCTTTTACCAAAGTAACGCTCAGTCTTTTAATTCTGAACTTAGCATAGTAGACGTCTGGCAACAGTTTTCTTTTGTCAACAAATCCAATGAAACAAAGGGGAAACCGTTCATTCTTCAATCATAGCGTAGCGTAGCATTGTCCAGCTCCGACAAGGGTCCGCCAAATATTCGGCTCTGCTCCGTCGACTGTCGTTCAGATTTTCTTCATTTTTAACTTGGGGGTAGTCGTGGTTTAACATTTTGTAATGGTGATACTCGCTACCTAGAGAGGTTAGAAGGAGATTTACATCATTAACTAGCGTTAGCACGGCTATGCTACGCTAGCTACTGGAGATATAATCAAATGTATACACATGCCGATTTAGCTTTATAATGGTTGTTACAGTGAATAAAGACCTCGGCTTTACAGGAACAGTGTTGTTCCTTCATCGTCTTCTGTCTCCATCGTGAGGCGATGTGGTGGTTCCCTTGTATACTGTGATCTGTAGAGTTTAACTTCTATTTCCAAAAATGTGATAATATTTATGAAGGGAGGGCAGTTAGTGACGGTGTATTAATGCGCTTTTGAAATAGTCCCCACGAAAATAAGACAATACAAGATTAGATCCCTCACAGCAAAGTCTTAAAATAAGAACTAAATACGAACAGAAAGGATTGGGGCGGCTGTGGCTCAGTGGGTAGAGCGGGTTTTTTTAAGGTTGGAAGTTCAATCCCTATCTCCGACTGTCAACTTGCTCCCTGAGCGCTTCTTAAACCGCCGAGGATGGGTTGAATGCAGAGGTCAAAGTTAATGTATGCACCTGTCTGTATGTAATAAAAAACTATTCGATTATAGTAAGGTGCCAAAAAATATCACACACAATGCCAAAACTATAACAGCTTAACAGTGAGGACCACAGATGGGTATGCGAAGCATGCACAGCAATCTTGGCTACGTGTGTCCGGTTAATTGAAAATGTTGTATCCCATTATTGCACATTATGACCCATGTAATGAATTATCATCCAAGTAGAGACAATAATACGAGAGAGTGAGTTAAAGTCGACACTTTACTTCTGTTGGAGTGATTTTTGCTAAAAACGACAGAGCTCATCCGTTTTAGGAAACAGTTTTTGAATAACTATTTGGACAATACTACCGACAGTGTAGCAGGGAAGCTTCCCAGCCAATCGTATAATATAAAGCAGCATTACTGGAAGCCTCATTCAACAGTGTCACCCTCGTATGACTCCTGCTGATGAGGAACATATTCAGTTTGAAGCAGACAAACCATGAGCCACTTGACAAAACCCTAGACAAAGAAAACTGTAGTAAATATTACAACTACCAGCAGGGAATGTCACGATTTATGATCAGACCGAGGACATAAATCTTCCTGTGTTTACCACCACTGACTGTCTGGATGACTGAGCGGTACCTCGACCGCTGTTTCAACCAACTGCACAAATCTATGAACATCTTCCAAACGCGCCTCCGATCCACTGACTCACTCTCTGACTCACCCAGACAAGAGGCTTCTGCCCCGACGTTCGTGACACTCAGCTGACATCTCTCGATACCAGGATTTCTCTTTTCACGATAACCGAACAAGGATTTTCAGAAGTTAAAACACAGTTTGGAGTTCAGCCAGGAGCCGATCTATACCGTCTAACAACTACTCACCACCCAGTCCTAAATATTCCGAAACTGCGTAGGGAGGTCGGTTGGGCCAGACAGGACTTTCACCCAGGAGACCGCTGTTTGTGTCACGTGTGAAACCAAAAGTAACTTACTTATTTCAAGCCAAACCATAATATGTTGCTAATCCTGACCAAGCAGTTTCCTGCCTGAACCTAAACATAATTGAGACGCAGTTTCAAAATGTCAAAGAAATGCCACGAGCGGTTAAAACTAGATATATTCTTATATTGATATGAAACGTATTTGTGGTTCAGAAACGTCAAGATCCAACGTATAAGTGCTTTACATAAATGTACATTACATTTCACAACATGTTAAGGCATGTCATGACTACTTAACTTAAGATGCTCGTCCTTAAAGACAAGAAGAAACACAAACATCAGACATCATTTATTGTCAAGTCTGAACACTTTCTACTCCGTGAACGGGTTCAACCCAAAGACAGGAACTGAGATGAACCAACTTCCGCATGTTTTAAGAATTATTTCCCAGGAAGAAGAAAACAGTTCTTAAAAAAAAAGAAAGGAAAAGCAAATTGCACATTGATGGACTACTGTTCCGTGACAAGGAGCTCACACCCCGCTGATCTAATCTACCGTTACAATAGATGCACCACGATGTGCAGCTAAACAAATGCTGCCGACTCCGACACCAAGCCTTAGTCTCACCATTTGTCTTCACAGTGAGTCTGTATTTTGCATGTCCCTTGCCCCTTTCCTCTTGTCATTTTCCCTCCAGGCGTCCATATTTGTTTTGCATGCTGTATATGTGCTCCTGTGTCCTCTCCCTCTTCTCAGCTCACCGGTGGAATTTTTCACACACCCACGTTCCCATCGCCAGCCGCTCTCTCTCCACACCCGGCACAGATTGCATCAGAGATACACAAGCCTCGCATGTACACGATCCAAAGCACTTTAGTATTGAGCGCCTCGATAAACCTACCTCATCCAAACAGATGAACAAGTAAACATTTTAGAGAGGCACTTGTTCTACGAGGGGATTGTTCAATGCACGCTCAATAACGAGGCACCTTCACCTAACGGGTTCTCTGCTGAGCTTCACAAACATTTCATGTTTAATTCCGTCTTGTTCAACAGAACTGCAGCAGAAAATGGATCTGGATAATATTGCCCTTTATTGAATCGCAGAAAAACAATTATTTTATTGTTATTGTAGCACAACCCATACACTGTGTCGTCGTGGAATGAGTTTCGACTGTGATGATGGGTTTTTTGGGCTAGCCACCCAGAAGGTTAATTCATTTTAAGTGAAATCATTGAAAGCAATAGATGACCTCGGACAACGTTGTAAATTAAATTATGTGTTTTCAGAACACAAACTGTCCCGAGGACTCCATGAGTGGAACTGACCACTGGGGAGCTCCCTGAGAACTACATACCGTCAAGGGCTGCTTTTCTGTTTGCATTCGACACCGTCAATAGGAACGCTGAAGTGAAATACGCTGACCGGCACCACTTGATTGCTACGTTTGCTAAAAGTTCTCTTAGCTTTTTTTAAAGTAAGATAAGAAGAAAATAAACAACTCTGTTACATGCTGCAATCATACAAACAAAAGCAGCCATCGTGAAAGTACCCGTCGCGATTTCAGTTCGAATCGGCTTCTTCTGCTTTGTGCTACTGATTTAGCCTTTGTGCTACTGGGTTAGCCTTTGTGCTACTGATTTAGTCTTTGTGCTACTGGTTTAGCCTTTGTGCTACTGATTTAGTCTTTGTGCTACTGGGTTAGCCTTTGTGCTACTGATTTAGTCTTTGTGCTACTGATTTAGCCTTTGTGCTACTGATTTAGTCTTTGTGCTACTGGTTTAGCCTTTGTGCTACTGATGTAGTCTTTGTGCTACTGGTTTAGCCTTTGTGCTAGTGATTTAGCCTTTGTGCTCCTGATTTAGCCTTTGTGCTACTGATTTAGCCTTTGTGCTACTGATTTAGTCTTTGTGCTACTGGTTTAGCCTTTGTGCTACTGATGTAGTCTTTGTGCTACTGGTTTAGCCTTTGTGCTAGTGATTTAGCCTTTGTGCTCCTGATTTAGCCTTTGTGCTACTGATTTAGCCTTTGTGCTACGGTTAGCTTTCACAGTTGAATTCAGTAGGACAATAGGTTCTCTGCTAGTTTTTATTGAGTCAAGTGAGTCGCTTAGTTAGCTTGGTTCACAAAATGCAAATGCTCACAAGTTTTTCAAAATAATTCAGATTTCAAGTACTCACAAATCCATGAAGCAACTTTATTATAATTTGGGCGCAGCGAATATAAACATTCCTTAAAGTCACTTTTAGGAGCAATGGGCTGATAGGCATGGATGTCCTCCTTCCCCTTAAATCTTCAACACATTCGTCAAATAGCAAAGCAGCTCCAGTCCAACAAGGTGAAAACATCGAGAGTATTCACACCATAACGTGTTCGTGTTTCATCTCCACAAGAATCCTGTAAAGTCGTAAAATCCCTCTCACACATTTCTGAGAGGTGTGCTTGGTGTAGGGTGGCAAGTGGAGGCTGGCCTTGGACAAAAATAAGGTACTGTATAATAATAATATCCGGAGACCATGTTGCGATGGATCACACCAGCTGTGACACCAAATAGTGCCAGTGGCGTAAAGCACCTTCCCTTCTTCCCACCCCCATACTTTCACACCCATCCTCTACTACACACGAGTAAAGTTTCATGACTGCATCCTGCACAGTTGTGACCAGGGAATGAAATTCAAGGTAAACATTGTCTGGAAAAATTCAACGTGTCGTCGTTTTGTACGATATCTTACGAAAAGTCACTTCCCATTTTTGATGCATTTTCCAACGAAAGTCCATCTTGACTTTTGTTTCACGTGCAGCAACAACAGCGGCCGTCCCAC
Organism: Lycodopsis pacificus; assembly: GCA_028022725.1. NCBI lineage: Eukaryota > Metazoa > Chordata > Actinopteri > Perciformes > Zoarcidae > Lycodopsis > Lycodopsis pacificus. The sequence goes on along the minus strand of CM051688.1, from coordinate 3,304,453 downwards.
TTTTCTGCAGCCTTTATGCTTCCTGGATACGATTTGCTTTCGTTGGATATTAAAAAATGACAAGGCAGGTCGGTATGTCTTTAAACGCTGTATGAAGACAGCCTGAATCATTTCAGATCATCGGTTTTTCTTATATTAAAAGATATTATTTGAAATAATGAATGGTTAAATTAGTCAGGGATTAAGGTTCAATTTCATAAATGGCAGACAAACAATATTAGTCGCTAGCAGAAATGTTCAGGTGAAGAAGTCTGGTTGTATAGAAGTCTATAGAAAATGACTCTACTTCTCTCTTGATTTATTCCCTCAGTAAACATTGTAAACATGAGTTTATGTCTCAATCTCTAGTTTCAAGTCTTCTTCAATACAGCATGATGTTCATTTAGTACATTATGGTCCATTTAGAGTCACACAGACCATAAAGCAGGGGATGCTTTAGGGGCGGGGCTTACTGTGATTGACAGGTCTCTACCAGAGCTCTATACGGCGTCTCTACATCACTCTTCCGCATTCCAAATATCGTCAGTTCTGTTCATTGGTTGCAAAAAAGCCAAGATGATGACGGCCAAAGCGCCAAACTCGAGGCAAACCAACGGGTGACATGACGATGACTTCGTCCACTTCTTACAGTCTATGTTTCAGCCCCTGGTTGTGACGCTGTCCACAGATGGACAGACAGATATAAAGACACCAAACAAAGTACTCAAAACCTCTTCTGTGGTAGTTCCCACTACAGCGTGTCTCCCGGACCACATTTTGCCATCATGACACACAAGTCAAAAACAAAACAATATGTTGCAGCTGGTAATAATAGGATGAATAAAGAATTATTTGACAGTGAACTGCCAAAGCAGAGGCACTTCTGCCTCATTCTTCATTAAGTGAACTGGACAAAAAAGAAAACCCACAAACCTGTTACCGACTCAGACTGCCCTCAGCGGGCCTCATGCACTCTGTCGCCAAATCCTGACAGCCAGTCCTCCCACGAGTTCAGTCCCCAGGATAACAAGAGGTGTCTGACTCCTTGGACTCTGCTCTCAGCCACAACACTGACGGGCTCCTACACAATCCGAGCTGACAGAAACATGAGGCGGTGTGGTGAGAGGAGAGGAGGGTGAACGTAATGTCATTTGCCTGGAGACTTGTCGGCTTCACGCGGAATCTGCCTCAGTGTGGCAACAAGCCTCTTTTTTTCAGCACACGCCAGCTATGAAGATACCAAAGCTATAATGCAGCCTTTAAATTCTTGAAATATTGAGTCAATGTGCTATACTTGCTATGTTTGTGTGAGGGTATGAGCTCTTTCTTAGTACAATTGATCTACTAAGAGCCTTGTAAGATTCTTATTTCACCACATGCTGTATAGCCGATAGCTTTCAGGACACACTGAAGGTCTCGCAGACTTCATCCGAGTGTATCTTTATTCAGCTCCACAAAGCAGCAGCTCTCCAAATTAAATACAACCTACGACACGAAGGAGCTGAAAGCAAATCACAACAATGAGGTGTTCAAGGAGATGCTGGCGTGTTTTTTCAAAAGGATTCAGGCAAAGACAGACACAATTTTCAGGTTGGTTTTCTACTCCCAAATGAAAGTAACAGGATTGTTGACCAGTGGTGGAAGTACTATACCGAGTATTCACATTTTATGCAACCTTTAACTGCACCCATAGATGGATTACTGAACGGGCCTACAGGGGGCCCCCTGGCTTTCCCCTACAACATGTCACTCAAAGAGACACATACCAACGGCAAAGAGACTCAAAAAGACCACAAAGAAACGTAACAATATACTCAAAGAGGCAGGAAATTACTACACAAAGACACAATAACCACAAAGAAACAAAAAATGACTAAGAGACACAATGACTACAAAGAGAAATAAAATAACCACAAAAAGAATAACTATAGATACACAATATCTGCACAAAGAGATGCAAAACAGCAGCAAAGAGACTCACGACCATTAAAAAAGGACAAAACAACCAAATGACTACAAAGAGATACAACACAACTACAAAGACACAAAACGACTACAAAGAGACACAAAACGACCACAAAGAGACACAAAACAACTACAAAGACACAAAACGACTACAAAGAGACACAAAACGACCACAAAGAGACACAAAACAACTACAAAGACACAAAACGACCACAAAGAGACACAAAACGACTACAAAAAGAGGCCTAACAACGATAAAGTCTGCGTGTGTTGCTCTTGTAGGAGAGGTGGGGCCTTTAGCACGTCTTATCACTTCTTCCACCACATCTCAGAGGCAAATATCGTACCTTCTACTGAACTACATTCATCTCACAGCTTTAGTTGTTTTTCAGATTTGTCATCCCCTCCCTGTCCGATGAAAACCACGTATCTCCAGATGTGTTGCTGTCGAGTGTTTGTGATGAACTGAAGGATGAAGTGTTCCTTCATTCCTGTTGGATCAGCTGGAAAATGCATCGTCACGAAGCGTCCGGTGCCCGGAGTTGCTGGAATCTTTGCAGTTTATTTTTGCCTCAACAGCTCATGTTGACTTCATGATTAATTAGCTTGAAGCTCGTTAATCCCCGTGGGACCGACATAAATAACTGACGGCTCACTTACATTCAACCGCTTTCAGGGAGTGTGTTAATTAAAATCACCAGGAGACCTGAAGAACATAATCTGGATTTCATATTATAATTGAATGTATTTCATTTTAACTACATTTTATTCAAAAGCTGTTTACACACCTTGTTTTTATTTTATTTTAAGTTTTTTTGTTAAAGTCTCCACAGGCACAACTGCAAATCATCTTTTTTTATTCTTTGTGAAAATTGCCATTCACTATTTTCTCAGTTCTGAGGTGAAAAGAGCAGCGTGCAATGTCCAAAGAGACACAGAAAAACAGGCTCACATCCGTCTTGCTGCTAAATGAATTCCTAAATATAGTGTTGAAAAATTGAAGTCCTGTCCTGACGCCATTTTTCACAGAGTGGAGTTCAGGTGTGAACATAACACGAGGCCATATAAGCTTCAATTTCTACACAGGTTTTTCCAGCACCCCTTGTGCAAATGAGACACGGCTTCTAGCTTTCTTTATTCAAAGGCGAATTTCTAATCCACGAACTGTACTTTCTCGTGTGCTCTCATGCTTCAATAAAGACTGGAGTATTCTTCATTCCTGCTCCTCATTTGGATAATAATTCACAGTTGGCTGTTCTCACAAAAGTTATCTTGCAGAAGAACTTGGGCTTTGAGGCGGCAAAAAAAAAAAAAAAGTCCCGACGTGCTTTCATCTACTGTAGTTAACATGCAAAAATAGAAGTGGAACATGAGGACGGGCAAGTGACAAAGCCGCGAACAAATAAAAGCATCCAGTGCAGCCGGAGAGAAAACAGGAAGCGAGGGATTGATGTCTGTTTTTGGATCAGGCACTTCCTCTCTGTGACTCTCTGCGAGCGCTTCAATTCCCACCAGATTCCAACAGTTTCTGATGTGGAGGATCTTATTATGTGCAGATTTTTCGATGTTTTTCCTTGATAAAATATCGAAAGATACGCTAAAAAAAAAAAAAGAATGTTAATGTAGGAAAAGGATGCTGCGCACTGAGTCACACTTGAAGCGTAGTTCGTTGAGCTTTTCCTCACAAACCTCGTCCTCCCACTCATCCACCCACACAGACATGAACACCGGCAATAAGTCAATATATGTATTTATATTTACCAACATTTAGGTCTGTATTCGAACAATACACGGACCGGGGAAAAAATGAAAGCCCTCAGGAGCCCGTAATGCTAGCTACAGGTAGATACCAGCAGAATGTCCACAGACTATATTCCTCTGTGGTTCAAATGCTGCCTGGAAACAATGAGTTAAATTACAGATAAGAAGGCGGTACAGAGAATTATGCATTCCCCACTTCCCCTTTTGAAGTTACTGCCAATCGAACAGGGCTGTGGAATACAAAGAGATTCCTTTCTTTTTAAAGAAACACCATCCACTGTGTTACGATGCGAACATGCCTTTATACGAGCAAAGCCTTTAAGTGATGTAACGCGTAAAAAAGAAAATCTAACTATGGGACGATCAAAAGATCTCAAGGACGCTTCTGGTTTTCAATGAGGTCACATCTGTAATAGGCTAATGTAGCTCTCACCTTCACAGTTTACGGGAGCAGCCTTGAGGGAAACAGGCCAGCCGGAGTCGGGCGAGCTGTGGGCTTCGGGGAGGCCTGTGTGGGCCGCCTGCAGAAAGGGTGCCCTTCATTTCTAGACGGCGTGCCCTTTTTAAAATGCAATCATAGATCGGGAGTGAGTGGCAGCCTCACTGGTCGTCCGTCCCCGCAGAGCGCTGCAGGGACGAGTCCTACATATCAGCAATGAGTCAGCATGTGTGCACTTCCGGGTGCCTCTTCTCAAAGTCAATGGGCTTTTTTAGATGCGTGTTTGGTTCTTAGACTTTAACCTTTTGTTCCCCAATTCAAGAAATACACCAGTAGATACAGCTCTCATCAATTTAGAAGCTTTTAAGTGTATCATCAACGAATGAAAGAGTCCCATTAAAGAAAGGTAAATGTATTTCGTTACAGCTACAAAAAAAATAAAGAACTCTATACAACACTTCAGGACACAAGTTGTTGTGTTGTTGCTATGAGTGGAGTTTGTAGAGAAAACCAATGAACCACGTTGTTGTATTAAAGTTACTGTGAGGAACTTTTAGTTGGTTCTGAACCAGTCTCAGTGTAGTCCTGGTCCTCTATCAGACCTCCATCATTAAAGAGACCATCAGAGAGAAGATGGTCTATTTCTATAGAGTTATTCTTAGTCAGATGAACTCATGCAGGTTCACCAGAACCTCCTTCAGCTCAGACTCCAGCAGAGACCGATCCACCGTGGACAGACCCAGATCCTCCAGCAGAGACCGATCCACCGTGGACAGACCCAGATCCTCCAGCAGAGACCGGTCCACCGTGGACAGACCCAGATCCTCCAGCAGAGACCGGTCCACCGTGGACAGACCCAGATCCTCCAGCAGAGACCGGTCCACCGTGGACAGACCCAGATCCTCCAGCAGAGACCGGTCCACCATGGACAGACCCAGATCCGGCTTCAGTAAAATGAGGTTTTCTAAAAGGGACTCTGGAGCTCAGAGAAACTCCCACTTTAGTCCACAAGGACCAGCAGAACCAACACTAAATGAAAGTTCCTCGTATGTAAAAGTAGTTTCAAGGAGACAGGGTTGACTTGATTCAGCTGCATCACATTAAGTTGTATTCAGTGTGGTAACAAACAGTCAGTGGCGTTAATCTAATTACTATAAACAGGAAAATGGTAGTTTTTTATTTTCCTGCTTCACAGACTTCGGCGACTGTGATCCACGCTCTGATTATGAAATGTCAGAAATGAACAAAAATAATATTTTGGTATTGGATTGGAACCCAACATCTGCTTTTGGTGAAAAGTGGGCAAATCAATATTTATAAAATTAATAGAAAAACATTATTTTCTGTATTATTCTAACTTTGCTGCAAGATATTTTTTAAATCATGCATAGGTGAATTTGCATTATTTATTATTATTTTATTAAAGTGTGTTTAGCACCACACTCAACGTCATATTTCACTTCAAATACACTGCTTTCCACTGCTTAGGTTCACATTTTATTATCTTAAATAAAACAATGAGGCCAATCATTCAGAACACCCACTGCAGAAACGTTTAACACGGATTGTGTGACTGCAGCGTGACTTCATTTGGAACAGGCAGGCCTTTCACCGCAGCCAGGGCGTTTTCTACCATCTTCTCCACGATCGCTCTCGCCGTGTCGTAGGTACTGATCCCGATGTGGGGGGTGATCAGCACATTAGGCAGGCCGAGGAGCGGGTGATCCCTGCACAAGACGAGGCAGAGGGGGATGTTAGGAGTGAGCAACGAGTGATGCACGGGATATATTATGTCGTGCATGACTCTGTTTTTGTGTTTTCAGTGCAAGAGACCTCGGTAAAGGTTCCGGATGAGTCACATCTAATGCCGCTGCACGAATTCTTCCCGACTGGAGAGCTTCGACTAACGCATCCTGGTCCACAACTTGACCTGAGGCATTATTAAAAGAGCATTATTATTGTTATTATTAACTTAATAGTGGACGCAATCAATGCAGTCGAGAGAACCCATTGTTCCTACCTCGGCTGATGTTCACCAGTGTTGCCGTGGGTTTCATGAGTGACAGCTCTCTGTGGCCGATGAGGCCCGTTGTGTCTGAGGTCAGTTTGACAACGATCACGACAAAGTCCGACCTCCTCAGCAGGTCATCCAGGCTCCGACAGTAACCGGCTCCAACCGCCTGCTCGTCGTCGACACTCCTGGACAGAATAATGGATGAGTGATTGCCCTACAGAGTGTAATCAACATGGTTAATGAGAGCCCATCCATTTTTCAAGGGAGGTTGGTTTTTAATGAAGAATGGATGCAATCAGCTTCTTTTCTTTTTTCTTTTTCAAAAGCAAACAAACATGGCCACGGCTGATATGTTTCCATTAAGAAAATTGCTCCACTGTTAAGCGTTAGCTGGTAACCGTATGTAAATGTAAACTCTCAAATACAGTATGTTGGTTATGTCTCCAATAAGAAAATTCCTGAAATAAATGTGCAGTAACAGAACCATGCTGCGGTTGTTTATTGTACCTTCTGGTCCTGTTGTGATACAGGATCTTCATTTCAAATCCTTTGCTTCTTTGGGCGATTTTGTAACCGATCTCTCCCATTCCAACGATCCCCAAAGTCGACCCCGTGACCTCAACTCCCATGAGGCTTTGTGGTAAGTGGACGGTCTTTGGGTCAACAGCTATTCGATGAGCTGTGACGGAAACATTTGATTACATTTAAATTGAATTACTTTACTACAAGTTGTAATTAATTGACTTGCTGTATTACAGATTCCCATTGTGTCGAATCCCTCACTGGCTTCCCAAACAAACAACTTGTGCTGGACAAAATAATATACTGAAAAAACGACCATGGTTGGGTATAAAATAACTCAGTAAACAACGTAACATAATTACTGAAAAGTCCCTTACATCACTAATGTAACTTCAAAATAACTGAAGACTTTTTAAAGGTCCACTGAAAAGCTGGACTATTTCTTCGGACGTTTACACGAGTTGCCCTGTGAACCGGCGTACACTCAGGTGAACGTGCTTGAGGACAAAGAGCTGTAGGTCTTAAACCTTCGATCTCACCGTCCAGGATCTTGCGAGCTGATGCCAGGAGCAGACCCATGGCGAGATCCGCACTGGCGTCGCTGACTACGCCGGGCGTGTTGGCCACCTTCACCCCGAGACCGTTAATGAACGGCACGTCCAGGTGGTCGGTGCCCACTCCGCCGCTGGCGACCACTTTGAGGGAGGGCAGCGATCTGAGCAGCGAAGGCTCGGCCGCGGGGAAGTACTTCCACATGAACAGGACCTGGATTTTGGGGCCGTGGAGCGCTGGGTTTTGTAGAAGCTCTCTGTAGCAGACGAGTTGGAAGTGTTGTTTCAGTATGTCAGCCATCTCTTCAAGGTAGCCGTGGTCGCCGCCCAACTCTGAGACCAACGCCCACGCTTTTTCCTCCTCCATCGCCTGGTGTGAAAAATCTGGAGGAAAATAGAGAGTGTTCAATAAGTACACTACAGCGAGTCCTCGTCACTGCACATCAGGAGATGCAAAGATGTAAAATGTTTCAAGAAGCAAGCGTAGAATTCAATTTATACAGAAAAAGCTAAATGCATTTTTCTGTCTGTTTAAAAAGTAGAGCTGTAGAATAAAAAGCATGTTAGCCCAAAATTATTAGCAAATAGCATAATTATTTTTTAGGAAACTTCCCATTAAATTATTAAGAAATTACATCAAAGTGTCTTTTTATTCTGAGTTAGTTTGACGAAGAAGAGACTCACCTTTTTAATCCGAGCTCCAGTTTCAACCCTTCACTTCCCTCAGACTGATCAGGTAGAAGCTGAACGCTTGGTGTTTTTTTATCATGACCTTTGACCAGCGGTGTGTTGTCACTCTCCTCAGGAGAAGTTGGAGATTAAATGTAGTTAACTAATGTGAAAACCACACCAAGGGCAACCTTCACCCTGTAGCATGAAGAGGTGGCAGGGGGAGGAATGTTGTGCTTGGTTTGTTATTCACAAATAATATCTGACAGAAGTTAAAACTTGGCGAGCTACGTGCTCTAACCTCTCCAACTAACTGCATTGTGGTTGAAAGCTGCTTTACAAATAAACTTGTCTTAGCCGTTAACTTTTGCAATTGTTGGTCAGATTATGGCGATTATGCCTCTTTTTGATCTTTACTATTCTGTGTATTGTTTAGCTCACCTGGTTTTGTCCAAAAGGTAAACAAAATAATAGTTTGTCCTTCGTTTTGTGTCTTTTTCGGGAAATGTATTACACTAAATGTACGAGTGAAGGGAGGTGGAGAGAGAGTCTGTAACCGCAAGTGTACCACGAAGAAAGGAATCTGTCTGTGGCCTTCGCACATTTCCAGAACTGATCATCCGATCTACCTCACACTTGGTAGGTGTATTGCTCGGGATCCCGTGGAGTGCTATGTCGAATCTGGTGCAATTTGGACACTGACTACTGATAAAAAAACTAAGACTAAACAAACACAGCTCGTTGCCTGCAGTTCACTTTTGCAGCTGGATTCTGGATACACTATCTTAACAAACCAAACGTTTTGTTGAACTTCCTTGCAGGACGTCCGGGAGCCAATCAATCGGCCCGCTCCGGGGGGGCGCGCCCTCCGAATGGAAAGTGTCCGGTCTGTCCGGTCGGTGCACCACTTTGCTTTAAACTGAAATACTTCATCAACTGATTTAAATAAAGGGATTCATGGTTCCCAGAGGATGAATCTTACAGACCCCCCCCCCCCCCCCCCCTCCTCAGTCTCCACTATGAAGCTCACATGTTTAGTTTGACATGTCTTGATAACTACTGGATGGATTGCCGTGTCGTTTGGCTCAGTCTTTCATGCCGGCCCCTCCCCAATGAGGGAGCGCTCAGCTGCAGGGAAGCAGCTCCACGTGAACATGACCTGGATTTTAGGGCAGCTGGGGGGTTTTTGTAAGAACTCTCTGCTACAGAGAATTTAAAGTGTGGTTTCAATATGTCTGGTTGGTCCTTTTCCATCACCTTGAGGCATCAAACACAACGATTAGACATCAGAAATATTCAAACACAGTGTTTGACAATGTCAAGGAGGGGGCAGAGATGGAATTCGCCAAACATTAAAGCTGTATCTTAAAGCTGTTTGACTGGCTTTTATAACACAACGTGATGTGCACTCGTGGATATTCATCTTGACGGGTTGGAGAAGCTGCCCTCATACGTTGTGCGTATTCCTGTGTTGTGTTTGATTGTGGGTGGAAGGTGTGGAGGGATAATGCAGCACAGTATTACACAGTGTTGCATCATGTAGAGGCACAATAAGGAACTTTTTTTTACACCAGTTTCCAAAATGCTTAAGTCAGTTAAATCTCCTCTCATTAATCAAACAGACATTAATGGACTATAACACCAATGAGACATTTAAAAGCTGCATATGAATAATGGTAAAATTCACTAAGAATGTATATGGTCTTACAGTGTGCACCTCGTTTAGCTTTCCTTCTGCTCTGGAAGAACTAAACTGCTAATGAACTATCTCATCGTTGTGACTGCCGTTTCCACAAACCAGTAACAGCTGATAGACGGGATTGAGAATGGTGAAGAATTCATGAAAAGTAGTGACGGTTGCAAACATGGCAACAGAAGAAAGAGCTGGAAGTGGGGCTTCAGCACCTCCTACTGCCAGGGGGCTGTAACTGCAAAACAATGGTAGCCGATATCTGTCGAGTATTGTCACCTTCATGTTCAAAGTGTCGCATAGCAACGTGCAGTTGTGGAAGGGTGAGACGATCATAGAGACTCTAGGACGCAGCCTCCAGTTCTGAAAAGAGAAGTCAAAGCTTCACGTGTTAAAGCTGCATTCTCTCTAGTGGCCACCAGGGGGCGACTCCTCTGGTTGTATAGAAGTCTATAGAAAATGACTCTACTTCTCTCTTGATTTATTACCTCAGTAAACATTGTAAACATGAGTTTATGTCTCAATCTCTAGTTTCAAGTCTTCTTCAATACAGCATGATGTTCATTTAGTACATGATGGTCCATTTAGAGTCACACAGACCATAAAGCAGGGGATGCTTTAGGTTCAAGTCTAGTTTCAAGTCTTCTTCAGTGCAGCATGATGAATATGTGGGGCTGGACTGTGCTGCTTCTTTGAAGGATCCGTTATATAGTTGGGCCATGCTTTTGTTCAGAGTTGTGGGTCTTCTGTTCGTTCTGTTTCTCCTTGTTTAGTTAATTTATGTTTATTGGTTCCTGTTTTATTTTGATACTCTCCACCTGTCCTTGCTGTGCTGGTCAGCTCAGCCCTGATCGTTCCACCTGTCCGTCATCATCACCCTCCTGTCCCTGTGTATTTACTGTCTGTGTTCCCTTCTCCTTGTGCCTTCGTTCCTTGTATTGAACGCTCCAGCATGGTGTTTAACTTCTTCTAGTGTTTTGCATCGGTTTCTTGCCAGCTTTTGGACTCTCGGGCTGTAACTCCTGCTGCCTCTGCATCAGCTTGTCTGCGTTTGGGTCCAATCCTGCAATTCCTGAGTTGTTGAATTTCGGTGAGTACATTAGCACACCTTCTCAGGCTTTAGAGGAACAGTGTTGTTCCTTAATGTGATCGTCTCCTGTCTGGATCTGCGGGTGATGTGTTGGTTCACTTTTACACTCTGATCTGTATCTTTAGCTTCTATCTTTTATCTCTCTTTCGCTGCTGAATCAGTTTGACAGCCTGGATAACGGTGAAGGTTCCAATTCTCTTCGCCAGATCATCTATTGTGCTCTGCAGCTTTAGCGTTCCAGGAAACGTCTTTTTTTTTTGCTTTATCTGAGCTGTGGTTGAGTCCCCACATCAGAAGCATTAAAGGTAGACTAAATATTAAGAAAAGCAACCCAAAGTAATCCATCCAATTATTGATCTGACTGAAAATCCTGTGCTTTCATCTACACGGAGCGGTGGGGCCTTGTTGGCCTTGATTCCTTTCATGTTTGACTCCTAATTCCTTCTCAGTGGGCTCTCTATGCTTGCTCCTCTATTTATTACGCAACTCTTTTGATAACAGCAAGTGTTGCTGATGGGGGGGGGAGACATTTCCATATCCCTCCTAGTTTTAATATGGACAGAAAAAACGAGTGCACGGTTCACTAATGGCCTTGTCTTGAATCTGCAGACATACTGTGCATTTGGACCATAAAATCTAAAGACTCCATTTGCCATTCCCTGCTGCTGAAGCCCTGCTGAGCTGACACAGTTTTTCATTTTCACTAATGAAAAGTAAAAGGAATGAGGTGCTGCATGGATTATGAATTCAAGCAGGATTGCAAAACTGTATGAACAGATTTATGAAAGTTGTCTTTTGTAAATCACCACTTCAAAAAAACACTTTATTCAACCCATGTCAAAACACAATGCTTTAAGGATTAATTAAATTATACAACGTATCATTTTGTTCCCAAAGTTATTATCAAAAGCAAGTAGTATTTAAGCTTTTAGCCTCTCTCTGTCTTTTCATGAAACACTCTGTGGAAATGACTATCTTCTTCTGTGTCAATCATTACTGCAGAGTGAAGCTCTAATGTGTTTAATGTGTTCGTCAAGACAGCAGGGCCCTTATTAATCTGTCTTTGTAGCAAGATCTTTATCGTGCAGCTAGAAAGCGATCAAAGACTTTAAAGGTGCTAAATCTGAAACTCAGAGCAGTAATACAGCAGCAAACACCTGTTAGTAATGTGAAGATACAGTAACACCTCTACCTGAGCACAGAATGAAGTCACTCTTCCTCTGTGTGTTGTTATCCGAGCTTCTCTGCTGTTTGTTGACACAGCCATGCATGTGACTTCTAGTGTGTGTGCTCCACTGGCTCGCTAATGGCCGCCGCTCAGCTCTGCACTCATACAGTGGTCACTGCTGATAACAAAATCCCAAACCAACAGCGTCGTAGCGGAAGCATGGCGGCCACCCTCCGGTTACCCCTCAGATAAACACCGGTAGCTCTGTCAGCATTGTTCCAGTTGTTCACACTGTTAGCTTCTATAGCCGCCGGCTTAGCTGTCGCTATGTTGAGAGCCTTGTGGAGACAATTCTCCACAAGGAGAGAATATCTACGAGTCATCTACATGTTATCCTGTAACTAAAGGTCCACATTATGGTCACCTGTTGATGCCACAAGTCCTCCAATGTAAAGAACAAAATATATTGGCAATACTGTCACTTACGACAGTTATAAAATTATTCATTTCACATTTTCCGATGTGCCACTGCAATGACTTAAGAGTCAAAAATCTGTATTTTATTTCAGCAACGGCTTTACATTAGTAGGAAGCCGACTCTGCTGTTCCCCTCAAGTGTGGTTCACTCTCACCGCTTTCATCCTCATTTCCAGCCGCAGCAGGCAGCTGTTATCAGCAAAAAAAGCTCTTAAAAACCCAGTTAACACTGACTGCTTAGGACCAATGTGCAAACAGATACAGTCAGTAAGGTTGTGAACACAGTGGAGCATTTAGCAGAGAACCAGACATTTCCCTCAGGAGTTGGTGGAGAAAAACAGAGATAAAGGAGAGTGACTCTTGGACTTGAACTCACAATGATGCTTGTGTTGCTTAATATCTGCTTGATGTGCAACATGCAGGTTTAAGGTCTGGTTAGACTTACAAACTGAAACTGCTTGGTTGAGGTTCAGGACACATCATGGTTTGAGTGAAAATAAATGTTTAAAGCAGTGTTGGGATCAATAGGGGCTGGTGTTTGAGTTATCAGCTTTAAGAAACTGAATTCTTGACATCAATAGAATTATTAATGTGAATAACAATTATTAATGATTATTAATAATAACGGGGCACCACCCTGCGAACAGGGACCGATAACCAAACGATAAAACTAAGTCTCATAATTAGTAGTCACTCATCAGTGACAGTGAAGGTGTGAAATCCGAGCGCAGGCTACAACATACAGATCATCACATACATATGCACCATTAATCACAGACGACTGCTCTTTAAAGTATACTAGAGTTTATTAAATTAGAATAATAAAAGATCAGATCAATTAATATCGCAATCAACAAACGCCATTATACAATCTTATGTACCTAATATCTAAAGAAATGAAATAAAAGAGGAGGAGGGTGTGTATATAAGTATGTGTGTATGTGTATGTGTGTGTGTGTGTGTCTGTGTATAAAAGGAAGGGGGGTGAGGGCCCTTAACACTCACAGTCAAAGACTGCTAAGATGGCCGCTGGCCACCAAGCCGAAGGGGGTGAGACTGTGGGTTAAAAGGGGAAGGGCTTAAGGTATTACCGCTGAACACCACCAGATGGCGTAGTCGAGGGACTTAGACAAACTGGGGGGGGGGGGTGAACCTTAAGATGCTACCGTGACCCACCACTAGATGGCCTAGTCGAGTGACTTGGGCAAACTGGCGGAGGAGAGGGGGGGGTCGCTGTGTGTGAGCACGTGTGAGAGAGAGAGGGTCAGAGAGAGAGGGGGTCACCTCCTGCTGTGTTGGCAGGAGGGTGAGCCAAGAAAAGGTGGAGAGAAATCGTAAGTCAACATAAATCAAACTTCTGCTGCGATATCCTGAGGAGCATAAGTACGTTATTCTCTCACGCGCAAGCATGCCGTTGTCGTCTTGAACTGTCGGCAGCTTACGCAGTGATGAACACGGCCCTCCGCTCACTCACAGAGTCGAGTTAATGAAGAGAGAAATATCCCACAAAGTTGAATACAAATGAATGAAAATAATCCCAAAGAAAACAGTCAATGCAGTTAATACACAATACAAACGGAACTTCTCTGGTCCGTGAGGTTTGTGTATTTACCTCCGTATACTGCGACGGTGTCTTTAACGCGAACAGAATACGGGCAATGCACAGTGGAGCGGAGCTGGGGCCCGCTGAGTGTTGCGCAATACCTTGATATTACGCAATAGTAACGAAACACACAAGAACACGGGAATATCAACATATACATGAATTAACTTGAATGAACTTTAAGTTAATTTAAGCTAAGCTAGCCCAGATGCACAATGAACTCACGTTGGAGACGCTTCTTTGTGGCGGGGAGAGTGGCCGCTGAGAATCGTGCTTTCTTTGTCCTGAAGGAAAAAGTGGGGCTGCTTGTAGATCAGCGCGGCTGTTTAAGCGGCGGCTGTTTCGGTCCGTTGACGCGGCTCGTTCTGGAGCTGGCGCTGGACGTGATCAATCCTCGCTGCAGAGAGGATGATTTAACATCGGATTGAGACGCTGTGGTCCGTACGTCTCATCGGAAATCTTCGGGAAGGAGCGAGTTTTTCAGCTGCTGCTTTGCCGGAATGTGCACAAAAAGAAGACAACACGGGGAGGAATCGTGGAAGAGATTCGTCCCGGTGGAGTGAGAGGGCCTTGACTCAAAAAGACAACACGGCTACTTCGGCCAGCGAAGATAGCATAAGACCTGTCAGGGTTTGGTGAGGGTTCGAGGCTTTCGTCGACAGCGCGATGCTGGGGGGGGGGAGAAAGCTGATGCGTCTCCTTGCGTCCCAGGGACGGATGTCCAGGGTGAAGAACAGCGATTGCTCCCTTGCTCGACCGAGGTCGAAGGGAAAAAGCGTGGAGGTGTGAACTGCAGTCAGTTTTGTTGAACAGTGGCTGAACCACAGGGGTCCTGGTGCTGTCTTGGCTCTCGGCCAATGAGGTTGCAGCGGTGCTCTCAGGTGACTTCAGGAACCATAGTTTTTTGGGGGGGGGGGAATTCACACCCTAATGTGAAAGTCCTTCAGAGGGGGTTTGGTGCTCATCAAACCACAATCAGGATGAAACCTTTGCTTGCAAAAGGGAAGGCCTGATTTTCTTTGTTCACAGCACATGTGCAGCCATATGCTCAGACCCCAACATCCCCCCTTTGGTGTGAAGAGCGAGCTGTTGGCTTCGGTCTTTAGAGCAAACCCAGGGCTGGCACGTGCATCCATGTGTTGGGGAAACCTGAAGAGGTGAGACAATCCAAGTATTCCTGAGACCAAAAGCAGTGGTTAAAAGGCAGTGTTCAAGTTCATAGAGTTCAAGGTTCATAGTTCATAGCGTTCAAGTTCATGGTTCATTGGCATCTGGGCAGATGACTAAAGTTGCATCTGGGCAGATGACTTTAACTACTTTTACCTACATCTACTATCATACACAATTCAAATCATAGGTGAGCAACACATTATTCCCAAATAATTCAATCGCTATTATGATGTCGTGATAATCTAGCATTGCGGCATAGTGTCAAAGAAAGTAACAACCCAAATAAAACAAAACAAAACACAAAAGAGATAGAAGGAAAGAATAGAAAGACAAGAAGCAGGTGAGGGGGAATGCAGTGGTTACTGGTTCAACTCCTAGACAGGACTGGAGTCCGTCGGCGGAGCAGTCGTAGGTTGTCTACGTGGTGTTATGAATAGGAGGGAAACCAGCTTAGTCTGTCATTTCTGGATCTATTGGTACATGATGTGTGCGTCTATCTCTCTCTAATCGGTAGATTTAGAGCGAGTCCTGTGTCTAAGTTTTAGAATCTATCGATGTTGGAGTTGCGTTGCTAAGACTATAGGCCAGGGGTACCTGTGAAGGTTGCATAACAGTAGTGGTAGCAGATTTACAGATCTTGATAACACGGCTAGTGTGACCAGCTAGGCTGGGGTTTTCGCTGCTCAAGCTGTTGACAGCTGAGCCTTCTCGGATGAGGTCCTGGGATAAATCTGACTGCTATGGCCTAGGTTATGTCTTCTTTGGTTACTTCTGGTAGAGTCTATAAAGCATGCAAAGGGTTGTTTATGACAGTGGAGCATCAGGTTACAGTTACAATGAACGTTTTGCAGGTCATGCAACTGTTCTGGTTCAAGTTGGATGTGTTAGCAGTTAGTGCATGTCTACAGGGTGAGTTGAGGCATGCAGCTAAATGTTAGTAGTCAATAAGTAAGCCGCCATTCTGCCGGTTGGTTTCGACACTGGCAAGATTAGAGTGTACTTCCTGTGAAGTGCATCTCTCTAAGTTTCTGTTGTCAGAGCCCACCCCCCTCGCGCTGTTCAAGTGGCGAGGGTGCATACCCCCCAGGTTACTGTCAGCACTCAGGGAAACGTCGCGAACAGTTTCACTCTGGAGTGTGTCATGGCAGGCTGGTGATATCTCCCTCCCCCCACCCTCCTAATTAAAGATGGAGACAGGTCCGGCGTGCAAGTCAAGTTCAGTTACCTACGGCACTGGCTACTTGACAGGCCCGGGCGGTGACTCGGCTGAAAGAAGGCGGTGGCTTCGTTGAACAAGCTGGAGGTGGATCGTGCTGACAGAGCAGGAGAACAAGGCTTAGTTGACGAAAGATTTTACGAGCGAGGGTGCTCGAAAGGGTGCTCGAAGGGTCTCTGAGGGTGTGACACCCTAGAGGTGAATGCGAAAAGGTGGGGGAACACATGAGGCTCATTTCTGACCCGGAGTCGG
Organism: Lycodopsis pacificus; assembly: GCA_028022725.1. Taxonomy (NCBI): domain Eukaryota; kingdom Metazoa; phylum Chordata; class Actinopteri; order Perciformes; family Zoarcidae; genus Lycodopsis; species Lycodopsis pacificus. The sequence goes on along the minus strand of CM051688.1, from coordinate 3,287,887 downwards.
GTAGAGCAAGAGTGTTATGACCCCCCAGTAAGACTGAAGAATATGTATAGATATATACATAACGGGCATTGCCTTTGCGGACAAGGTCGCCCAAGAAGGTGGAAGAACGAGGTGCGAAATTGGGAGTGGTCGTTTCCGGAAGTGGGCTCAGTTCTCTTCCCCCCCTCCCTACCACGTCGACTTGGCAGCAGGGGGAGAGATCACTCGGCTTAGTCAGGTGGGCTGCGAGTCAGTGTTACCTGATGTTGCCCTTGAGGGCGTCTTTCACCGTCCCGTGGGTCCTTCGACCGCCACGGTCGTTTGTTCCTCGGGGGTGACCAGGGCTCGCTAGGCCAAGGCCTCTCGTCGTCTTCCAACGCTAGGTCGGAGTCGCTCGACTGTTGGATGCTCAAGACTATGTCGGTGTCATCGTGCTGATTCATCGGCCGACCGCGTGTCTCCCATGCAAGTTGCGCATATTTCCTAATCTCTGGCATGGTGAGGTTACTCGTTCTGCAGTGCATGGTAACGTCGTATCTCACATGGTCGTGGAGATTGTGCAGAAATAGCGACTTAAAGGCGTGGTCTTCTTCTAGACCTGGGGCGTTACGTCCCTGGAAGTATGCAGATCTCAAGCGCCTGAAGTAGTCTCTCGGGGACTCTAGCTTTCTCTGGGAAATGGCGAAGGCGCTGAGGGTGGCAGAAGCTGGGTCGGTGTACAGGGAGTACTCCTCCCTAAGGGCGTGACAAAGGGATGAATAGCGGTCGCGGATGTTCGGCTGGAGCGTTTCCATGAAAACGTGGACGTTTCGAGTCGTGGTTTTCCACACTAGTTTGAGTTTTTCGCGCGCTGAGGGGCGTGATAAGTCGAGGAGGCAGCGATCGATCTCCCTTAGGTAGTCATCGATGCTCGAGTCGTGATTATCGGGATTGAAGCGTTCTACGTCTTTTGCTAGAGACTCAATCTGCCGGATACACAGGCCTCCAAGGTTGATGGGGCCTGGGCCGTCCGAGTCGTCTGAGTCTCCATACTCGCGATGGTGGTAACGACGGTCATCCTCCCTCCCTGAGGGGGATGAGGTCAGTTCTCGTCGCGCGCGTGAACTGCGTGGAGGATTGCGTTCGCCTGAGGTGGGTTTGAAGCTACCTAGGCCGGCTAGGACCTGGTGTTGGTCCTCTCTACTCCTAGTTGGGGAACGCGGTTTGTCGAGACGCAGGATGGGTCGGCTCTCGGGGAATGAGGGACCTGAGAACAAGAAATGACTGGGCTGAGGGGCTCGATAGGAGGTAGCGGTACCTACCGGGGCTGCTGGAGCACCTTGAAGCGCTTTCAGTGTGTCATTACTCTCTAACGCCTCAGAGAGTTCTAGGTTGACCTCTCTGAGATCACTGCGCAAGCTACTATTTTCTGACTGTAGGGCTCTACAGTCGCGTGACAGCTCCTGAACCTCTGTTCGGAGTGTCCAGATCTCGCGTTGCTGCTCGTCGCTCTGTGCCCGGGTGCGGGCAGCTTGCAGCTGCATTTTCTGATGATAGATGAGCAGTATTTCGCAGATTACTTCCTGAATCAGGCGCTCTCGCTTACCTGATGGGTTATTTACATAAGCCACCAGCTGCTCTAACTGCTCGTCACATAGGACAGCAGTGTATTTCGCAAAGTACTCTCTTTCGCTTGCTGAGAGTCTGAGGACATCAGCCACCGCATCTCGCAATGCGGTGTCTTCTGGAGCTTTAGCTCCAGGAATGGGGGATTTCTCGTCGGTCATTCTCTCTAATGAGCGCGGCTCCCAATGGTTGTTAATTCCCTAGTGTTAGAACGGAAACTGTTAGTGTTTACGGTTCTCAGTGAAATGTCTAGTTCTGCGTTGAACTGATTTCTACTGTTAGGTGTTAGTTGTTGTTAGTGTTACTATTCATGCAGGCGCACAGTGAAATGTGTAGCTCTCTGACTTCCGTTTCTACTGCTGCTGCTCTGAGGGTATCACTACTGCTTTGCAGCCAGAGGTGCGAAAATGCTAATGTGGTTTAGCACTTTGGGCCTGTGACAGCTGTGTGTACTGCTTTGAGGGGATTTAAGAAAAACAAGCAAAGTATTGGTATTACAAACTAAACGATCAAATCTACTACACAGCTGGCTGTTAGTTTACGAAATGAAACGAATAATTAAACCTGGAAAGGAAATTAAAGTTCAATTAAAATTAAGATTAAAAATCAACAATTAACTCACAATAAGAGAAGATTTTGAAGATCAAAGCCTACCTATTTTGGGAAATAAGTTTCAGGACTGTGGATCATTCAAAAGAAGGAAAAAAAATAATTTTTCGAAAAAAAAAAAAAATATTTTTTGAAAATTAATTATTCAAAATTAATTATGGATTAATGTGCATATATATTGTAATAACTGTAATAACGTAGCCTCACACGGGGCACCACTTTGTTGGGATCAATAGGGGCTGGTGTTTGAGTTATCAGCTTTAAGAAACTGAATTCTTGACATCAATAGAATTATTAATGTGAATAACAATTATTAATGATTATTAATAATAACGGGGCACCACCCTGCGAACAGGGACCGATAACCAAACGATAAAACTAAGTCTCATAATTAGTAGTCACTCATCAGTGACAGTGAAGGTGTGAAATCCGAGCGCAGGCTACAACATACAGATCATCACATACATATGCACCATTAATCACAGACGACTGCTCTTTAAAGTATACTAGAGTTTATTAAATTAGAATAATAAAAGATCAGATCAATTAATATCGCAATCAACAAACGCCATTATACAATCTTATGTACCTAATATCTAAAGAAATGAAATAAAAGAGGAGGAGGGTGTGTATATAAGTATGTGTGTATGTGTATGTGTGTGTGTGTGTGTCTGTGTATAAAAGGAAGGGGGGTGAGGGCCCTTAACACTCACAGTCAAAGACTGCTAAGATGGCCGCTGGCCACCAAGCCGAAGGGGGTGAGACTGTGGGTTAAAAGGGGAAGGGCTTAAGGTATTACCGCTGAACACCACCAGATGGCGTAGTCGAGGGACTTAGACAAACTGGGGGGGGGGGGTGAACCTTAAGATGCTACCGTGACCCACCACTAGATGGCCTAGTCGAGTGACTTGGGCAAACTGGCGGAGGAGAGGGGGGGGTCGCTGTGTGTGAGCACGTGTGAGAGAGAGAGGGTCAGAGAGAGAGGGGGTCACCTCCTGCTGTGTTGGCAGGAGGGTGAGCCAAGAAAAGGTGGAGAGAAATCGTAAGTCAACATAAATCAAACTTCTGCTGCGATATCCTGAGGAGCATAAGTACGTTATTCTCTCACGCGCAAGCATGCCGTTGTCGTCTTGAACTGTCGGCAGCTTACGCAGTGATGAACACGGCCCTCCGCTCACTCACAGAGTCGAGTTAATGAAGAGAGAAATATCCCACAAAGTTGAATACAAATGAATGAAAATAATCCCAAAGAAAACAGTCAATGCAGTTAATACACAATACAAACGGAACTTCTCTGGTCCGTGAGGTTTGTGTATTTACCTCCGTATACTGCGACGGTGTCTTTAACGCGAACAGAATACGGGCAATGCACAGTGGAGCGGAGCTGGGGCCCGCTGAGTGTTGCGCAATACCTTGATATTACGCAATAGTAACGAAACACACAAGAACACGGGAATATCAACATATACATGAATTAACTTGAATGAACTTTAAGTTAATTTAAGCTAAGCTAGCCCAGATGCACAATGAACTCACGTTGGAGACGCTTCTTTGTGGCGGGGAGAGTGGCCGCTGAGAATCGTGCTTTCTTTGTCCTGAAGGAAAAAGTGGGGCTGCTTGTAGATCAGCGCGGCTGTTTAAGCGGCGGCTGTTTCGGTCCGTTGACGCGGCTCGTTCTGGAGCTGGCGCTGGACGTGATCAATCCTCGCTGCAGAGAGGATGATTTAACATCGGATTGAGACGCTGTGGTCCGTACGTCTCATCGGAAATCTTCGGGAAGGAGCGAGTTTTTCAGCTGCTGCTTTGCCGGAATGTGCACAAAAAGAAGACAACACGGGGAGGAATCGTGGAAGAGATTCGTCCCGGTGGAGTGAGAGGGCCTTGACTCAAAAAGACAACACGGCTACTTCGGCCAGCGAAGATAGCATAAGACCTGTCAGGGTTTGGTGAGGGTTCGAGGCTTTCGTCGACAGCGCGATGCTGGGGGGGGGGAGAAAGCTGATGCGTCTCCTTGCGTCCCAGGGACGGATGTCCAGGGTGAAGAACAGCGATTGCTCCCTTGCTCGACCGAGGTCGAAGGGAAAAAGCGTGGAGGTGTGAACTGCAGTCAGTTTTGTTGAACAGTGGCTGAACCACAGGGGTCCTGGTGCTGTCTTGGCTCTCGGCCAATGAGGTTGCAGCGGTGCTCTCAGGTGACTTCAGGAACCATAGTTTTTTGGGGGGGGGGGAATTCACACCCTAATGTGAAAGTCCTTCAGAGGGGGTTTGGTGCTCATCAAACCACAATCAGGATGAAACCTTTGCTTGCAAAAGGGAAGGCCTGATTTTCTTTGTTCACAGCACATGTGCAGCCATATGCTCAGACCCCAACAGCAGCAATTGTCATGAATAAAACAAGACTATTAAGGATATGAATACAAGAAGACGACGCCGACTTCTAGAACGCATATTAATTATGATGAGAGCAAAAGAGGAAGTGAGATTATTTAGAATAAAGAGGGACAAAGCCTGTTGCCAGTTTGGGGCTAACAAACACAGGACTTTCACCTGGGAGACCGCTGTTCAAATCACTTATTGTATCAGGATCAGCTTTATTGGCCATGTCTGCGTACGCATACAAGGAATTTGACAGCACCACGAAAACAATTAAACGTTGTTCAACAACTATTTCATCATATTATGTTCTACCACCACTTAAAAGTTTGTGGTTCTGTCACATATTTCTGTGCGATCAGGCCAATTTTTACTCTCGTAACTTACATGCATATTTTAACCCAAACTACAATCTTTTGCTAAATTAGAAGAAGTAAAGTCTTTTGTTTCAGTTCCCAACATTAACTTTCACTTTCACAGCGCGAGTGCAGTTCGGCCCATCTGAAGCATTAGAACGGTAGTGATAACATAACATCCATGTTAGCAGCACCAGAACGATCAAGCTCCATCCTCTGGTACCGTGTTGCTAAATTACCTGGCAAAATTCATCCAGTAGCTGCAAAAAGACCTGACAATAAAAGCCACAAATGTCAACACAGTGGTGCCACAGAAAGAGTCAGTTGATCCCCAAAGTCAGTACGATGCAACCTGTGGGGACCATGATTGACTCGTCGTTTTGGGCTTTCGAGGAAACAACAAACGCTGTTTTTGTATTGTGAGAACAGGTTTGCTTGAAAGCTCTGGGAGCTACATTAATGAACCACTGAGCTTACATTCTCTTTGACAAATGTGCTTACAGTCCCCCATGCATAATGGAGAGACACTGAATTATGAAAAAAAAGGATGTCAGCAGAATAAGCTGGGTGGTTAGAAACAGAATCAGTGATGTAGAAGACGTAAAATTCCCCTCTTTAGAGATCCGCTGAAAAGTGAAAAATCTGATCTGAAAAAAAAATAAATAAATCTAAGCCAAGAGCATCTGAGTAAACAAACTGCCTACTGTAAACCAAGCATGACCGAACATGTCAGAGGAAATCAACTTTTTCTACTTTACTTTTTGAGTTGAGAAAAAGGTTAGTTAGGTGGTTTACTCTTGTTTTTTAAGGCAGCGAGGGAATTCGTACCAGCTTGAGTTGTTTTACCGTGTACTGTACCTTTCATGAGCCCGGAAGAACACTATCAAAGTGCTTCTCGCCGTCTTTATTCTACCTTGCACTGCTTCTCGCAGAAAAGAAGCTTTGAAATCTCACTGGAAACTGCAGGTTTCAGTCACTCTTTTTTCAATCTGCCTCAAACCGCAGTAGAAGAATTAAAAGGACTCAACAGGAGGAATTCCTCTGTACAGACATTTACCTGAGATGTGTGGGTAATATTTCCTCTAAAGGCAAATCAAAGTTACAGCAACAATAGCGTCTGCACACAGAGACTCAGGGGAGCCGCTGCTCCCAAATCAGTTTGTAAGACTTTGATAACACTGGAAGAAGACAAACTGCTTGAGTTTAGTCAGGGAATTATTATGAGGGTTTATATTTATAACCACGCGAACAGAAATATGAGATGTCTCGAAAACTACAGGATGGATTGCCATGAAATTTGGCACAGACCTCCAAGGTGACCAGGGGATTAGTCACAATGACTCTGGTGATCTCCAGACTTTTCCTCTAGCGCCACCAGCAGGTCAAACGTTTCACTTATCCACTCAAATACTGCATCTAAACATCTGCAGGATGAATTGGCACAAAATTTAGTCGGGATATTCGCGGTTAGTTGATGTATAGTACTGACTTTGGTGATCCAGTCATATTTTCTACTACAGGACTCACATTTGTGGACTATTGGATGCATTATGGCATGTGGTATTCATATTCATGTCCCCCGCAGGATGAACTGGCGCCATCATCAGGTCAAAATTTAATTTAACACCTGCGTAAACTAGTGATGTTCATATCAGCCCTCAACAGCACATTAGCAAATGTTAGCATGTTAACACGCTGATCTAAGATGGTAAACATGGTGAACATGGTAAAACATGATACCTGCTTAGCATCAGCATGTTAGCATTGTCACTGTGAGCATGTTAGCATGCTGATGCTAGCATTTGACTTAAAGGCGGCTATGACACTGTAGCAACATGTTGACAGAGTTGGACAGTTCTGTAGGGAGGACTGATTTAATGAGACACAAGTGCTAATAAACAGCATTTTGCATAGCAGCCATCTTGGATTTTGATATTGTTGTTGATTGTCTGAGTCAGAAACCCGACTCCAGTTGGAATTTCTGTCTGGTAACTCAGAAATTCCGACTTTCCAGCTAAAATGTAATGCAGTGTAATACACAGGATTCAGAACTTTACTCCAACTCACTAAGGTACAGTGCAGTTCACCTTATTTAACATAGCCGGGCCAGCTGCGAGTGCCTCTTTGTAGGCTGCAGCTCTGCACTGAGCTCATACAGCTGTTTCAGCCAATAACGCCGTCCCAACTGACCACGTTGTTGCAGAAGCTCATTACCCACCTTATAATTACCTCTCTGTTAAACACCTTTAGCTGCGTCAGCACTGTTGCTGTAGTTTGCACCGTAGGCTCTTGGAACAGACTCATTTTAACATCCTCTTATATTGTGTCATGTACTTGTGCACTGGTGTTTATTGGTCATGCACCAATCACCAAGTCTAATTCTTTGTATATGCAAACATACTTGACAACAAACCATTTCTGATTCTGAGCAATCAGCCACCGGCTCGCTGTCGCCATGTTGAGAGCCGTGGAGAGGCAATCGGCATTCTCGCAATCTCGTAGAAAGCACGTTTGAAGCACCGCTGGGATAATTTACAGCTTCCCAGAGCGTCTAGTGTCGCTGTAGACTCTTAGGCTTGATATATGAAAGCACTAGGTGAGTGTGTCTGTTGATATGTAGTTTCTTTACTTATTACATTAGTAGAATGTAATAATTAAATAATATGACATTACCCAATTCACTCACACATTTTGTCATCATAGTTTACTTGGAAGTCATTTCTTATTGTGAAATTTAATAAATGAAGTTTCAATCCACCGAGTTTGACTTCAGATGCACAAGTTAAAACAAAATATGGCATCTCTCACAGAAAATACAGAAACCTACAGAAACCAAGCGATGCCGGCAGATGTCCAAGTCATCCTCGCTGCTGAAAACGGTTGACTGCTAGATAAGCGTCCATCGCCCGAGGACGGAGTTGTTGTGTGTGCAAGTATGTAGGAGGGCTGTTTAAAGTAGGCATACTCTGTAGGTGAGGGGGCCGTCGAGGGGCGAAAAGCATTTTCTCTTTCAGCGCTTTTCTTTTTTTTTTGAAAGCATATGAAGAGGGAAAGAGCAGCGAGTGCTGAACACCGCTCTCCAACGAGTTGGATTCATCTCTTGAGCATCACATCAGCCTGCAGTGAGCTGAAAATAACATGTTTTAATGTCGGCTACATTTAATTCCCATTTGCTGATTATACATGTTGGTATAGTGTGGTTCTTATCACCTTCGCTCTCATTGCTCTCATAATATATGCTGAGGTTTTAAATCAGTAAGGGATTGCCGAGGTGTTTGGCCAATATTGACCTTGGAATTTGATATTAACACCACATCAGTGCTGTCTAAATGGGCCTAATAGGACCCAGTCTGATGATGAATGAGCACTTGCTGTTCCCTGGGCTGACCTATAAGGAATGGACACACAGGAACTAACCTTTCAGCTCATTTACTGTAGCTTCAGGGTGCTTTCACACCTCACCTCTTTGGCAAGCTCCAGCTGAACTCCGGGGCGGAGCCAGACGTTGGGAGCATTCGGGGCTCAGCCCAAACGTCTCTCGGCGGAGATGCATATTTTTTCCATTTACAGTATATGCACTGTGTAAAATTAATCCCTAAAACATCATAGTCGCCAAGGATACGAGCCCACGTCCTATTTTGTTCTCCAACATCGTCATGCTTCTGAAATCAGAACACAACAAATGTGCCACCTAAGAAGAGGCAAACATTGTCTGATGTTACTATTTTCAAGTTACATAACATAGGGAGGGTAGGAATTTAGCATAAACAGCATTAATAACATTGAAACCTATTTTTTTGTTCTACTAATACTGGATTAAAGTTAACAGAATGAGAGTCAGAGAGACTGAGAGGTTCTGACACAACGTTGAAGGTATTTATTCAGACTGGTCTCATTAATAGATACCCACAAAATACCCACAAATACATGTTGTATACAAAATCAATACAAAAAAAAAATCAATACAAAATCCTGTTGTAAGTTATTGACATAATGCAGGAGGGGTGGATGGATCTTTCAGCCGTTCGTTCCGCGTGTAAAACGAGAAGTCAATGTTGCTTTATTTGTCACGTAACTTTTGTACTTCAGTAGCAGCACTTTCGTAGTTATTTCAGCCAAACAACTATCTTTTCCTAAACCTAAATAAGTATTCCAAGATATTCTCTGAACTACGTGGTTTTGTTGCATGTTCCTTACTAAATAGTTTCCTGTGAAGACGTCCCTTTTTTAATAAAGATGGCAGCCATTCCAATCACATGTCGGTCCATAACATTTACTGATGTTAAACTTAATAATAATCGTCATTGTATACATTGTACATATGAACTTTAACCTCTGCATTCAACCCATCCCTAGCATCTTTGTTCGAGCATTCAAAATTGATCACTCCGAATTAAGTGGATCGTGTTTTTGTGTTCTTGTATATTTACTTTTATTTGCCCGCTGATAATTTAAGCAAACACAGAAGTTACTCTCTGATCACAAGCAGTAATAAACGATGTGTTACCTTTTAAACATTCCCCCAAAGTTAACTTTAAATCTGCGACACAAGGCTGACCCAACCTGTCGTTTAAATTGACTCTGAGTGAGAATGCTGTTTTTATGAAAGAAGAGGGACGGACCTGCGAGTGTCTGCAGAGACTTTGGTTTGACAGAGAGAGAGAGGAAGAAAATAAATCAAAGTGCTGCAATGTGTTTTACAGAGAAATCCATGGAGAATCGATTGTTCTAAACTACAACGCCGGGCGGTTTGCACACCAAACCTCTGGGTTGTTCTTGAGGGTCTGTTTGTACAGTTTGAGCTGTGAAAGAACAAAGAACAACCCCGGTCCAGAGCGCTGCTGTTATTTCAGCCCGAGTTAAGAGGATAGATGAGCTAAATATCTGAGTAGCAATCAATGGGTATCGATCAATCCCCTGAAATGCTTTCATTTCAAGCATAGTATGGACCGAATTGAAAAGTGGTTTGTCGTTAATGGAGAGAAAAGGGTACAAAACGGGTTCAGCGCTGTGGGACGCCGCTGAGCTTTCCTCTCTGAGCTCTCTGAGCTATTTTAGTTCATGAAACCGGAAATACAAGAGAAGAAGCATTTCAGTTGGGGTTCAAAACCTAGTTTTGAAATCGCACATCAAACACCAATCCTGCTTCGTCTCATTTTGTTGGTGGAGATTTGTGAAGGTGGTATTTGGTTTCTGTTAAATGTTTTACAGAAATTAAACTGTTTTGTGGTTCAAACATAATCTCACCATAAAATGTTTGTCAGTGAACATTGTACGGATTCAGTCAGTATCAACACTTTGATTTGTTAACCAACAACATTTCCATATGATGTTGATTGAATGTTATTTGGGAAGCACTATTGTCACGGGGCATGATGAGGACTCAAGCGCAGACACTCAGGTGTGGTGAAAAAAAGGGTTTTAATGAATAACCAAAAACAAACAGGGAATCCAAGGACAAGACAGGAGACGAGACGAGGAGGGAAATCCAGCAGGACAAGGCAGAGCAGGCAGACTGGGGACCCGGGAACAGGACGAGCAAACCGGGCGGGTAAGAAACAAACAATGATCTGGCAGTGGGTGTGAGTGAGAGGCAGGGTTTAAATAGTGAAGGAGGCAGAGTGACCAGGTGAGCGTAATGAGCTGATGAGGCGAGTGAGACTGGCAGGTGCACTGAATGAACTGATGAGGTGAGTGAGGAGCTACAGAAAGAAACACAAAGACACAGAACACACAGGGCGAAGCCTGATCGTGACAATTATGTTTTATACAAAATAGATTTATTTTCTGTCTAGTAACCGGGTGTAACCCTAAAGCTGTGTTCAGACTGCAGCTGTCGCTCAAAATAACACTGCAACACATTTAAACTACAGTCCTAGTCATGTTACAAGGGAAACGCATGTTCACCCGGATCACCGTCGCAGTTTTCAACAATTTGGAGAGTTTGAAACACACGGTTAATGTTGTCAATTAAAACAAAACATAAAAACACTGCAGACAGTAAAGATAGCACATGGGTGACATCTATTAAGACCATTTGTAACATTAATTATTAAATAATTGTTAAAAATGTCCATAAAAAAAAGAGAAATCTGTTTCAGTTGTTGTGTTCTATCTGGGATTTATTTACATTTGTTTTTAAATGAACATTTGGGGTAAATGTTTAAACTGTGTGATGCTCATTGTGGTGTGTGCAGTACGGTGGTACAACACGTAATCAAGCCCAGCCGGTCGACAACATGAGTGTAAAAAGCATGCAAGTTCGGTTTGTTACATGAACAGAGAAGCATTACAGAAAGAAGCTGTAGCGATTGTAAATCAATCTAACGGCTGAGATATTAGATCAGTAGCGTAACCAGTGGACGGTGCGCGGTGAGAGCAGCATGAAATTAGATTTCAGGGAGGCAGAAACCAGTCAAAGTGACTGGCTTCAGTCAGGATATCTGGCAGCAGAGAAATATGAGGAACGTTCACCTTATAGGACATCTTTTTGAGGCTTTTGCTTCATGGTCTGTCACAACGGGGGAAAGATGGAAAAACCTCCTTGGATAAGAAAAGGCCTGATGTCATTGACGTGAAAACATCTTTTTTTTCAGTTGCATTCAAATGTGTGACTTTAATTATAATTTTTAAGCATCCCTTTAAATGTTGCAAGGACCTGCTGGGACTCATTGATACGTTACCTTCTGGTTTTTGTAACTTTTGCACTCAGGAACGTATCCTCGTCATGTGGCTCCATACTGTTAAAAGTATCATCCCTTTTGAAGCTTCCTCCTCCGCCTTAAAGGATGAACCCGCTCAACTCTACAGGAGCTGTGACCCCTGCTTTTAATACCACAAAATCCCAAAGGATGAAGTCAAGACGGATAGAACTGGTCTGGAAAAAAGATCTGGAATTATAGATTGGTGTGATGTTGAAGTGAAAAGTTGTATCAGGTAACTGTTCACTACTGATTCCCTTTTTCTGGTCATTTTGTGTGTCTGTAGTCATTAGGGGTCTCTTTGTAGTCACTTTGTGTCTCTTTGTAGTCATTTTATGTCTCTTTCTAGTCACTTTGTGTCTCTTTGTAGTCATTTTGTATCTCTTTCTAGTCATTTTGTGTCTCTTTCTAGTCATTTTATGTCTCTTTGTAGTCACTTTGTGTCTCTTTGTAGTCGATATGTGTCTCTTTGTAGTCATTTTGTGTCTCTTTGTAGTCATTTTGTGTCTCTTTGTAGTCACTATGTGTCTCTTTGTAGTCACTTTGTGTCTCTTTGTAGTCACTATGTGTCTCTTTGTAGTTGCTTTGTGTCTCTTTGTAGTTGCTTTGTGTCTCTTTTAGGTATTTTTGAGTCTCTTTAGTCATTTGGTTCGTCTGCCTATTTTCAGTCTCTCTGTACCCCTTTGCAGCTGTTTGCATCTATTTTTGGTAATTTTGTGTCACTTTGAAAAGGTTTTTTTTGCAGTTGTTTCTCTGTGGGAGTCTCTTTGTAGTCCTGTTGCGAGTCTTTGTAGTCGTTTTGTGTTTCTTTGTGGTCATATTGACTCTCATCCCGGTAGGTTGGTGTCTCTTTGTGAGTGACGTATTGTCGATGAAGGCCGGGGGAGGCCCTGACACTTTGGGCCCCTGGGTCTGTGTCGGCTCGGCCCGTTCAGTAATCCATCCGTGGGTACAGGACTCAGGTCTAACTCCAGCCGAGATCAATGTAGTGAAGTAAACAAACAACATACTTTTCCTCTAAATGATCTTATATTTTGCCAAACAGAAATGTGTAAATACTCATTACAGTCGGGTCGTATAACCTCTTTCCGGTTGTTCCTTGTTAACTACAGATATCGACAGTCTATTGCCAACATTTATGAAATGAACTGCTTTCACACCTGCAGGCGACGCAAACGCTATCGAGTTTTGTTTATTATGTCAGGAGCCATTAATTTGCTGCCAGCTTTATATTGAATATGTTATCAGAAACCTGGCAAGCGAGTGAGAGCGGAGACAAAATGAGCCAATTTAACAGTGTTTGGCAGGAGGAGTCAGATTTCACCGCTCGCTGGGCTTTTGTCTGACTGGGAATCTCTGAAATGAATTTGAGCGACCTCGTTCCCCAGGGGTGTTTGCACCTGTACCTTAATTTGATCTACAGGGCTTTCATTAGTGCTCCGTGATGCAGAACTGCAATGGGCGTTGGATAGTTTTCTGTTTTTTCTGACAAGGAAGCTCATTATCTGTTAACATGCTTTGTATCCAAGTCAAATAGCGTTCAGTAATGAATAACATCCTTTATTTCAGCAGTCACCTGAAAACATTCTATTCATTTCATTCAGAGGCAAAGGTGGATGACGCTCAGCATTTTAAGAAATAGACGATTAAGCAATCTGCAACATGCTGCTCTTTGTTAAGTTATTTATGCTATTATTCTACACAAAAGACCTCCATCAAAAGCTTTAAATATAACTGTACATGCTGTTTGATGTTGCAAAACCCTAGTTCAAATATGAATACTGCAGCGTTCCACTAAAGAATCCTAAGTGAGGCCTTTAACACCACAGGCAAATGTTCTTAGCCACACTTTTGAAAGGAAAAGTTTAAAATGTAGGTAAAATACAAAGAAAATGACTCACTGGAGGAAAATGATCGGACTGAGAAAGCGTCAGACAAAGTGCGGTCTAAGATAATTCATGGCAGCTCTACCGAAAAGATCTTTTTCCTCTACAGACGATGAAGACCCACAAAAAAATAACCGAGAATGATGCATACTATTGACGGTGAAGCCGTTTCCTTTTGTAATTCCCAGTGATCTACAATTCATGAGGTTTTCATTCAGAGAGGTCACAGCTTCTGCAAATTGTGACTTGTGAAACATCCCGAGTTCTCCGTGGGATAGGACTCGCTTGAAGTCGAGAACAAGGAGAAATGGATCTCACAAAGAGCAGATCTCTGACTGGACTCACAACGTCGATAACAAACATGTACCGCGGGTTGCAGACGTCACTTTGACGGATTAAGACGGCACTGTTTATACGCAAAAGCAGACACTGAATATGTGTGGCTTCAGATTGTGCTTCGGCCAAACAATAAGGGAGATATAGAAATATGAGAGAACCTGTAGGCATCGGTTGACGTCATCTGTCTTGACTGGACACCGCTGTCTGTTCCAATTCAGCACTTGTGTTTGAAAATGGAAATAGATGTCAACAAGGATTTAAAACTGAACCTGCAGCACTTGTTCCCAGCTTCCACAACGACTCCCCCCCCACACTTCAAAATATAAAAGCTTTCCCTTTTAGTCGCAACACCTCTTCTGTCTCTAGCAGAGCTAGCACAAAAATATTACCGCTGACTGTTATGATCATTGTACTGTGCAAAGCAATCTGCTGCAAGCACGGGGGAAGCAGAAACAAACACGGGGACTGTTTGTCTTTCTATATATGTCTGAACAGATCATGGCAGGATAAAACAGGGGGGGGGGGCTGCAGGAGGTGGAGGGGTGTGACCTTCTGCACCATGTGACTGCACCAGAGAAGAAACAGTCCTCTGGAACGATCGTTTGTTATTCTGTAAACACGACTTATTGCATTATTTATGCATCATCTGAGCTCTGTATCATGTAAGGCAAGGCAAGTTTATTTGTACAGCACATTTCAACAACAAGGTAATTCAAAGTGCTTCACATAAAACCATTAAAAGCATCAAAACATAAGGCAAAAGAAAAGGAGATTTAAAAACAATTAAGAACATTCATTAAAACATTAAAAAACAGTGTAAGAAATAAAATGCAGGTGTAAAATGCAGAAATGCAGGAAATTGATTAATATATTAATTGAATGTGGTTCAATTAAAGGCAGCAGCAAACATGTAACGTAATCAAAGTCATAATGAAGCTCTTAGAACACGGGTGTGTTGTGAGACATACCACCACCTCTCCTTCATGGGGGCAAGACACAGACACACTGTCGGCTTCTTGTCTCTTTGTCAATGATTTGGTCTTCTTTGTAGTTTTATTTGTTTTGTCTGTAGTCGCTTTCCTGTTGCTTCTCTTTGTGGTGGTTTTATATTCACTGTAAATTATTTACAGAGTTTCACGAGATTTAACTGTAATATTTCACAATGAACTACACGAGTATCACTGCACAGGCTTTACCTGTGATATCACACAATACTGTGCTCTTGTATTGTGAAATCAATTACGGGGCTGCTTGAACATACTAATTCTACAACAGCATGCTTCCATAATAACCTGCAGTAATATTACAGCCACATACTGCTAAATCACAGCAGTGTGATGCTGTAACTGACTGAAGTCACAGTATATAGCTGTAATGTTACTGTAATTCACTCTAAAAATGTCTCAGCAAACTGTAAACGTAGTGCCACTAGTAGCCAGTAATCATCTGAAAACGTACAGTCAAATATTTTACAGTGGTTTGTATTCTTCTTTGTAGTTAGTTTGTTTCTCTTTCCAGCTGTTTTGCATCGATTTGAAAATGTTCCGGTCTCTTTGTGGCCATTTTGTGTCCGTTTGTCGTCATGCCGTGTCTCTTTGTGGTTGATTTGCCACTATTTCAGTCTTTGTGTGTCTCTTTGTAATGGTTTTGTTTCGTTGTTGTCTCTTCCTGGTTGGTACGTGTCTCCTTGAGTCTCATTTTGCAGGTGACGGTTACAACATTAGCTCATGGCCCTTCACACCAGAAACTGGCACAGCAACATGAGTGGCTCTGGTACATTGTCTCGTTGGCCCAGTACTGTAGCTGAAGAGCTGACATGCAAGCCAGGCGGGAAAATGCTAGCGCTGGTCAGCCACAATAGCTCCGAACGAATAAATGCAAATGATTAAAGCTCTTTGAGCTTCTTTCCCGGGCTTGAGCTAGGATTAAAGCTCAGCTCATGAACTCAGCCAGTAATGGAAAACAAGTTCACACAGTTTATTCAAAAGATGAATCTGTATCATCACCTCCTCTCCAATAAGTGCCTGAGAACATTACACTTTTGTGGAGCAGTTTATAGTCCAACAGAGGAGGTGAGATAAAAATGGATGGTGCAACGCAGCTAATACGCCACAGTAATGGCCTCCTCCATTTTGCACTGCAACATCAGTGGAGGAGAGAAAGGGAGCAGACAGGTGGCATTGAACACAGGATGCAGTAAAACAGGAGGCAGAGAACGGGGGAGGAAGAAAGGACAGATGAGGGAGGAGGAGCTCTAATGTGCTCTGCTTTCTCTGCATGAAGGGAATCAGTCGGGAGGACAAATGTCTGGTGTGTGAGGTGGTGACGAGTATTCAGGGAAATTATGACCATATGTGGCTCCCGAAAGAGGGAATGTGAGAGGGATGAAATCCTCTCACTAACCACCACCTCCTGTGTCTGTGGTCAGAGTGCTTTGGTGTCGACCACAGGAGCCAGAGCTCCTCCTAGTGGCCGCTGTGGGCACTGCAGGGCTAGATGCGTGGAAGGTAGTATTGGGTTCTGGGCCAGATAAACACCAAGAGTGCAGTATTTGGTTGAGGGGGGGGGCTGGAAAAAATCCTGAGCAATCATTTTTATCAAACATTTTAAACAGAGTATGAAAAAGAATATGAACTGTATTGTCATTAAATTACGACTTTATTATCGTAATATTACAACTTCTTTCTTGAAACTGTCCACATTATGTGACAAAATCAATCAAGTTTGCAATGAATTCTTGAGGAGCTGTGATTGATTTGTAATTGTGTCCGTTAAAACAATGACAATATTGTTTCTCTTCCGTACTTAATAAGATGAGCTGTTTGGATGGTTGTGTTTATGTGGCTATACTGTATATAAGTGTGTGTGTGTGTGTGTGTGTGTGTGTGTGTGTGTGTGTGTGTGTGTGTGTGTGTGTGTGTGTGTGTGTGTGTGTGTGTGTGTGGACCACAGGGAGAATGCTAGTGCTAATGGAGATCCTAATAAAGAAAGAGATATGAGCTATTTAAGTCCGGAGGTCTATAAACTAATTAAAATGAATTATTGCATCATTGGAGTAAATCTACGTGCACATTTAAAGAGGTGACTAACCCCCAAAAACCAAAGAGGAGGGAAGAGTGAATGATGACTGTGTGTGTGTTGACTCAGCAGAGATAACATTAAATGAGAAACGTTGATCTGCAGGAGAATTCATATTTGAAAGCAACACAGAATGCCCGAGAGCTTTACTGCGATGTGTTCCATTACATTTATCTCTATTTTGTGTTTCCCTTTACATAAATAAAGACATTTCCACCATACATTCGGTGCATAAACATTCAGCAGAATGCTGGAAGAGTTTGCTGCTGGACAGTAGAAAGCATGCAGTGCATGTGCACATGTAGCAGTGTGTAAACTGTGTTCAAACTGTAAAGCTGTAAAAGCCGTGTGACTACCCAAATATACTAGAAATGTAGATGCGAATATGAATAATGGAAAATCAAATGATCAAAACAATAAAATGCAGTAGATAAAATACAATAAAACGTTTAACAATCCTCCGCACTTATTCTGTAAATCAGCGTCTTACTATTAGTGATGGGATTCCACATCAACACACCAAATTACAACAGATATAGTCAATAGTATACGATTTCTGTGGATTCTATTTGTATATAATTTAGTGTTAAATCTTCAATAAGTGAAACATAAAGATTTACGGTTCATGATTTATAAAAAAGGTTTTTTTACTGTTTATTTAGTCCTAATTGCTGATTCAATGTCAGGCAAATACTTCTGCGGTGTGAAGCGTTCTGGGGCTTTAAAAAACTAAATAATAAAAGATTAAAAAGTCCTAAAAAGGTAAAAGCCAGACTAGAGGTAGCTTTTACATTTTTGTATTAACAAAAACATCACTTAAGTCACCAAAAAACAAACATAACATAACATAACAATACACAGTATTATACTAAAACAGACTTCATGGACTTCAGAGGCAGAAACAAGAAAGAAAGATCATTTTAAAAAGAGAAAAAGGGAAAAGTTTGTCCGTATAAACATTGTCTCGGTGATTACAGAGAGCGTTTACTTTAACTCGACACTTTCTAAATGAAAAACAAACGTCTCACCAGCCTCCAACTTCAATTAACTTCTTCCACCTTTCCAAATGTGTTTAGTGTCATCATTTCTATTTGCAATACATCTTTCCAAATCAGAGTTCTGTTTCATAAAAAGTCTAAATAGCAGCTGATTGGTGGCTTTAAAGTGTATCTGTAGAGATGTCAGCGCGTTCAGCTACTCATAGACGCTCTGGCCGGCTGTTTAATAGCTCGAAGCGCAGAAACTAAAAGCTTATTTTTTCTTTTTGGAAAAAAACTGAATTACTTCGGTGAAACAAGCCCCTGCAGGTTCTCTCACTAAATGCTCATTATGCAACCTACGATTTCCTCCCATCATACCGGTCAAAACAAATTCCATATTCAGGGTGATTATGCAGTTCTGAAGCGCTTGCAAAAATAAAGAATGTCCACAGTTTGCAAGTGGCAATCATTTGGGAAATGCAACTGAAATGTAAATTCGTGGTTCATATTTTGCAAGCACGTCAGACCGGTTCACGAGCACGCAGCGCTTCACAAACCGGTCAACTTATTTAAGAAGCAATGCAACAAAAAGACTTCTAAAGACTTTTTCTGAATGAAGTGGTCTGTGTCTCGGTCTCCCCCTCCGGCAGCAGAGTAGTGACTCAGTTGTTTCTGATCTACGACTCTGCAGCTCAGTGCTACACGGTGCAGCCGGACAGTGAATGCATCTTGTGTGTCCTTTGGTGAACTCCGTCCCGATAAGTGCTGTGCAGACTCAAAAGGAAGCGTACAGTAAGGAGAGCGCTGACTCACGGCTCCTGTTCGGCCCCTTTTGCTCTGAATAAAGATGACTCACTCGCTGTGTCACAAGGATGCTCAGAGACCAGTGTGGATGGAGAAGGGGGTGCAGGGGGCATCGAAGCAGATCTGCAATCAGCTTCCTCTGAAGTAACACTCCATGATAAACACACAGCATCTCAGACCGAGGTCGCCGTCTGCGACTGCCGGAGTCGGAGAGGAAGTCTTGCTGCTATGATGGAGCGCTGAGGGACGATTGGTACATGAAGAGATTGGATCTGTGGAGGCAAAACAGCCCCGGGTCGTACACGGGAAACGATTTAGGGTTGGGGAGATTCATAGAAAAGACACAAAGTGAAGGACAGAGCACGGGGATAGTTTCACCCCGAGTGGTTCAGAATATACTCTTGTTCTTCCATCAGTGCTCCTCTCATCTCTCTGCAGCGTTTTAAAGAAAGATTTGGAGGTTTCAGGTACCTGATGATGCAAGAATGGAAGCTGTGAAAGTCCCCATTGGTGTGTGTGTGTGTGTGTGTGTGTGTGTGTGTGTGTGTGTGTGTGTGTGTGTGTGTGTGCGTGTGCGTGGCATTCGGTGTTGATTTCGTTCTGTTCTTTCGACAGTTTAGCAATCACAGGGCGGAAGGAGGCTCTGACTGCGATGAGCCGGCTTCCTGCTGCTCGCTCTGTCAATCCAAATCGTTGCGTCTCCTCTCCAGCGTGATCAACACGGTCCAATTTGTCATCCAGAATATTTTGTTGTAATGTTTTTTTCTTGGACACAAATACACCATCAACATTTTTTTTTTTGCCAAGCTGGTTGGCGTCAAAATTTCTTTTGCCAAAATCCTGCAGTCCTGCAAGTGTTAGCGATGGCAGTGATGCACGCGCCGGCATACATTAACACTCGTCACAGCTTCTGTGTTGTGCTTCACAGCTCAGGCCGAATGCAATTAGCCGACTCAACCGTGAGACGAGGGATTGTGTTGAGAGAAGGGGCCACTGGGCTTTCTCCAGGCATCCAGCATGAGCCTCCAGTGTTCACACAGGAGCGCTGTGGACATCAGTGAACATCACACTGTCCTCCGCAGAGCACTGCAGCGCTGGTACAATCACCCGGCAGGTCGTTTCTGCGTGCAGTCTGGGCTGCAGCAGCTGAAATGGGTCAGCGGTGAGTAATTCAACGTGGGGGAGGGGAATGTGTGGTGGTCTCCAAAACATCCCAAATCCCAAAACAGTAAAAATGCCGATAGATGCACAGCAGCGACACACAGACATCCGTTCACTGTGTTTTTCTGGATGTGTCTTCTATCCAACAGTTATTTACAATAATGTACACACACTTTATGCAATTTTTACACAACGGAACATAAAACACAAGTCTGTGGATCCGTCAGAGCTGAAGAGCTTTAACAAGTTCTTTGACTCCTTGAATTCTTAATGAAGTGACATTAAACAATAATTGCATTGTTGCAACATCTTTAACAGTATTAGTTTTAGCACCATTGTATATGGAGTTAATATTACAGAGCTTACGTTGCTCTAGGCTACCTTTATTTAGTGATATCGTTACAAGCAGAGCTCTGAAGGTGAAACATTAGAGCAATAACAAAGCAGCAAACATTTATGTGCTTCATGTAAAGATGGTGCAGCAATGTTTATGTTGTAGTGTGGTAGCCTCCCTCCAGGTCCCCCTCAGGTCAGCACTGCTGCCACTGTTAGCTCTGCTAGCACCGTTAGCTTCCAGCCGTCGCCATGTTGAGAGCCGTGCGGAGGCAATCCCTCAATCATACGCTCTGAGTTTTAGTTTGGGCTCTATCCTTAATATTGAGTAATAGACTGTTTGTCCATAATGCACAATACTGACTAGGCTTAAACATTTCAATATTTAAAAAGTAAGCATCGAAGACAATTCAATTGGATAGCCTGTGAAGAGGAGGTCGTCTGATCATCACATCCTGGTTCTCGCCTTGATATTTACAGAGAGGATGCTGTGGGAGAAAATATACTGTGATGTATGTTTTTTAAACGTACAGCATGTAAACATCTTTTGTTCTGCAGTATGGAGCCATTTGAAGATTTTGGGATTCATAATAGCAGCTTCTTCTCCAAACAATGTTTTACATCTTCAGTCGTTTCAACAAACAAAGCCAAACGAAACCAAATAACAACAGTGACTGAGTCATCTCAGCGTGTCACCGGAGTCACCAGCTCTGCAGGTGGTTCAGGCTCTCAGATGTCTTCACGTTTGTGTTTTAATCACTGGGATTGTTTGCTCTCGCCATGTGTCCCGCCTGTGATGGAGACATGTGTTCTGCTGCTCTACACAACCACAACAAATATTTAAAAAATAAAATGAGACGAGAGAAAAAGATGCTCGAATTGGAAATTTGTTTTTCAACTAATGTAAGTGTATTTAAATAATTAAGCTTTATATCCTAGGGCAAATATTTAGGTAAAAAATGTTAATACATAGATTAATAAGTATTCATCCGCTCCAAATATCACATCTTTATGTGGGATGTTCAGATATATAAGCCCCAGTGTTACAACCTGTGGTTGTTGGTTTCAAATAGTAAGAAACAACATCCTGAATTACACACCACACCACACACATGCACCTGCTTTACCACAGCAGCTCGGCGTCCTCCAGGAATGCTTCTGGGAAAACGTCTCACGTTCAGCGTGTTTGTGTCATCGGTGTTTGTAGCGCCGCTCTTCGTCCAGAGGAGGGCAGCACGGCCTTCCGTCTGTGCTGTAAATAGAGCAGCCCATGTGGATAACTGGAATTCATGTTTGAACCAGGAAGTCAGCAGCTGATTAACTCTGCCAAGCCACAGCAGCGTCACCGTGAGACCACTTCCTTTTCCTTTCAACATAAAAGCCGAGACAGCAAAGGGTCCTCCTCCCTGCAAGGATGCAACCAAGACTGTTCCCCAAAACATCGAACAATTGCTTTTGAAGTTATTTTGGGACATTCTCCTTCAATTGAATGCAAGTTACTTCTTGCTGAAACCACCACGAGGATGTTATTTTCCACTCAGAAGTACAAATCGATGTGTTATCAGTGAGGGAGATAAACACTGTTTCACTTGATAACAGAGAAGACACATGATGAAATCAACGTGTACTTACATTTAATTTAAGCTGGTTTTGTTGTACAAACAGCTGCAGGATTTAAATGTTTATGTTTAACAAGTGGTAGAATATACATTTACGTAGTTTGTACTATTTCCATTCTATGCTATTTTATTACTAACTAACTACAACATCAAAATACATGTATTTATTAGTGATATAAAACTGAATAATATTCATTGTATTATAAAATGCTAAAGCACTGAACGGAGCCATAATGATTTCTGTCACTTACTATAGGCGACATTTTTCTGTTATTACTTTACATTTTTCTAATTCAGGACTTTTACTTACAATTGATTATATTCATATGATATGATTTCTACTTTTACTTAAGTAGAGATTGAATCTGTGTACTTCGCTTCAACGTCACAAGCTTTTATTTTGAAAGCCGAACACACCGGAAGATAACACGGCTGTGCTGCCAGCTTTACGCTGAACTCAACGACGCAGCAGCAGTGACGGACCTTTTATTCTTCACCACTTCCTCTGATACGAGGACTGAAAGTCAACCTGTACTCTCTGACAACAGCCTCCGCAGTGTTCTCTGGCTTTATACAGGTAAGTCAACTCTGCTTACTTTGTTAATTGCTTTGTTTTATGAAATGTATGTCAAAAAATACATTTAAAAGCTATTTAAAGTCATGTCAATACTGTTGCAGTGCGTCCAGATGTGATTGTTACCTTTTAAATCGGATGATGTCACACTGTGGTCTGTTTTGCACCTTTTTTCACACCGTAGTTTTAGGATTTGCTTCCGCGTTTATTTCCCAGCAATCCACCTTTAGGTGTGCGTGCGTGCGTGTGTGTGTGTGTGCGTGCGTGTGTGTGTGCGTGCGTGCGTGTGTGCCATTGTAAATACTGTAAAAATGTGCTAAACGGTTGACAAGGCATACAAATGACATATGGCATTTAAACTATTCACACTGAGAGAGAGAGAGCGGGAGAGAGAGAGAGAGAGAGGGAGAGAGAGAGAGAGAGGGGGGGGAGTATAGAGAGGGAGAGAGAGAGCAAACAAAGCTGAAAACATTGTATGATATGAACATTTCCTAACGTGGTCTTCTTGTGCGTCCTCTCCATCAGACATGTCTGTGTTTGAACACTGCTCCATTCTTCTGGAGCTGAAAACGTTGCCCTTCAAGGAGAAGAAGAAGCTGAAATCAGCAGTAACGGAGAATGGAGGCAACATCTGCTATGTGGTCAATAAACAGGTCCGAGGATCGGGATCATTACCCACGTCTCTTATTAAAAACGAAATATAAATCCTCCTCCAGAATGCTTCCTGTAGATGCAGCTTACAGTATATATATATATATATATATATATATATATATATATATATATATATATATATATATATATATATATATATGTGTATATGTGTGTGTGTATATATATATATATATATGTGTGTGTGTATATATATATATATATATATATATATATATATATATATATATATATATATATATATATATATACTGTACTGTATATCATCCCAGTGGTCGAGTGTTCATGCACAGTCACAAAAATCACATCTTGCACTCAGATTTTCTTTTTTTCCCCACAGTGCACTCTGATTTCCTTTTTTCCCCACAGTGCACTCAGATTTTCTTTTTTTCCCACAGTGCACTCTGATTTCCTTTTTTTCCCACAGTGCTCTCTGATTTTCTTTTTTTCCCACAGTGCACTCTGATTTCCTTTTTTCCCACAGTGCACTCTGATTTCCTTTTTTCCCCACAGTGCACTCTGATTTCCTTTTTTCCCCACAGTGCACTCTGATTTCCTTTTTTCCCACAGTGCACTCTGATTTCCTTTTTTCCCCACAGTGCACTCTGATTTCCTTTTTTCCCACAGTGCACTCTGATTTCTTTTTTTCCCACAGTGCACTCTGATTTCCTTTTTTTCCCACAGTGCACTCTGATAGTGACCAGCGATGTGGCCGACCTGAGCTCCAACCGGCTGCGTGGCATCCAGAGACACCAGACGCCCGTGGTCGGGGTGGACTACGTGTACGGCTGTCTGGAGAGAGGCGTTCTGCTGCCTGTGGACGGCTACAAGCTGGATGCATCCTCTCCTTCTGCCTCCTCTTCACCTCCTCTTCCTCCCTCCTCACCCACACCAGCGCCGATCACACGTCAAGGTTATTATCCTTGTACACAGTAATCGTCTCCTTAAAGCTCTTAGATATCGATGAATACTAAGCAGATGTTATAAGCAACAAATACAGAATGTACGCTTATTACAGGATAGAACGCTGCACACTGTTGCTCTTCTTTTATTTCATGTGGACGTGAATAATTATGTTTTTATGACGTAAATAAACTCATCAGCCCACTTTCATCAGGTCCACGTGAAGTAAACAATCGAATGGTGTGCTCTGCTGTCTGTATTCACAGCTGCGTGATGTTCTGTGTTCAATATCAAGTCTTCTAAACATGGTTTAAGAATAACTTTATTCATAAAGCAGCAAATGTGAGGCAATAAAACAACAGGAAGCTAAACAAAGCGAGACTAAGGTAAGAGTTAAACCGATAACACAGTACAATGAAACATAATAATCAATACGATTCAAATAATAAAATAAATGAAATAAATAAAATAAATAAAAATAAATACAATAAATTAAAATAAATAAAATAAATAAAATAAATAAAATAAATAAAATAAATAAAATAAATAAAATAAATAAATAAAATAAATAAAATAAATAAAATAAATAAAATAAATAAAATAAATAAAATAAAATAAAATAAACCACCCAATAAATGCCTTGCATCAGAGAAAGAAAAAGCAGATTTTGTGGATTCTTGCTTTGAAAGAAGACGCACTGCATATGTATTGATCCCTGTTGGACAATAATGTGTTATAACTGCTGCAGCGAAATGGAAAACTCTTGATGACTCAGGACTCCTAACTCTCTGAAGTGCAGACGTAACGCAATCAGAAGCAGGACTCCACCCAGTTCCACCACACAGTGACTCAGGACTCCTCTCAGTCTTGTATTTGCACAGACAAGTCAGTTTATTGCCGTTTCGTCTTCCACTTCTGTTGACATGTGGACGTTCTGATACAGCGTAGACTCAGTCAGCAGGTTTGACGACATTGAGGTCAGATAAAGGGTGTGTTTGTGTCTTTGTTGCACATTCAGACTTTCTTCAGAGCCAAATAAAAGCTGCAGCAGTGTTGTGTAACGAGCACCTCCACGTGTCACCTTGCTTACATAGTGCGTGTACTCGGGGTTAAATGCATACCGGAGCTAATGCAGAGCGAGTGGGGCGAGGTGTGTCTTTTTAATCTGTTCTGTCTTGTAGCGTTCAAAGTACCAGCTGCCGAGCCGACCAAAGGCCCGACCAAAGTCCCGGCCAAGCCCGTGGACTCTGTCGGCCTGGGTCAGAGGGCAGAGAGTGGAAACGTCCTGGAGAAGTGCAGGTGTGAACAACGAAGGATCATTCTCATGTTAGCCTGGGGGGTTATTGAAGAGGAGGACGATGGCATACAGTAGAATGTGATCCGGCTGATCGGTAGCCCCGATATTATTTAGCCGTATCTGCTGCTTCAGTCAAACACTCATAAAGGATTACAGTCACAGTCGGGGAACGCTTTGCTTCCTTTAAATCTCAATGTTGTTCATTTGAAGCGGAGGTTGCCACTGATCACATACCTTTGTTGTAGAAGCAGCAGAAGAAAACAGCAGAAGAGTTTAAAAACGAAGCGAACATTTTATATAAAGTTACATTCATCTTTGCATTTCACAGAATCTACACAGAAACTGATTCTGATCTTCCAACGTATCCGGATCACTTCCAAGTGGCGAAGTATTCAATCTTTGAAAAGGTAACGCTGCAATTTATTTTGAGCATTTCTACCACTGCTACTCCAGTAGTGCTACAGTTATTATTGTTATTAATAATATGCATTTCTCTGAAGATAAACAGCAACACTTGGTGTGTGCTGGAGCTGCAGAGCCACAAAGGAGAGAAAGGATGGAAGTACCGAGTGGTGAAGTACTGCAAGGACGATGTATCAACCAAGGTATGAAGTCTTCTGTCTGATACGGCATGTCAGCTCTCTACAATAGAGGAACTGAGTATTCAGAAGTTCCTCATACATTAGAAAAAGCTTCTGCCTCTGCTAAACAGCATTTAGACCAAACGACACTGAAGAGTTCTGTGTTTTAGCTCTTTGTTCTCCAGTTTAAGTAGAATAATAACTTCATGAAACCTTTTACGATGCCACGCCTGTGTTTGTGCCAGCAGGAGGCGGCGGTGAGGGACACGCTGGTGTTTCTGTCCACCTCAGAAGAAGCTCTGGAGGTGTACAAGTCCCTGAGAGAGACCCTGCAGGCCACCGGTCTGCAGCTGAGGACCAGCACCCCTCCACAAGCCCCCCACCTGGGCTCCGCCCCCCTCCAGCAGGTCCGACACACTCGATGCACTGTTACTTAAAACAGCGTTACACATTTTCTAAATGGCTCCTCCAGGTGTTTCCCACACACACAGCATCGTATTGAGCAGGATTTTGAGGCAGACTTTGTGATGTCTGACGTCAGTAGGTCCGTTCAGCTGAGTCTGATCAGCTGATCGCTTGATTTCCACGTGCCTTGTTTTAACCGGCAGCTGCTGCTGGAGGAGAAGCTGAACACGGGAAGCTTATCACGGGAAGTGGGCGTGTTGGTGGAGCTGCTGTGGACCGAGGCTCTGGGTCTTCTCGGCAACGTCCTCCGAGTTCCGATCGACAAGCTCAGCCTCAACGACGTAATCTTTTCTCTTTTGATCGTTTCGCTAACTCTCAGTCTGCTGTCAATTTACTGAAAGCAACGTCTGCTGTTCCGTCAGCCTGTTGTTTGAAAGACGGTCTAATCGCGCGTGTGTGTGTGTGTGTGTGTGTGTGTGTGTGTAGGTGAGCAGGGTGGAGGGCTTGCTGCTCCTGGCTCAGAGGAGGCTCAGGGAGAACGACCACGCTGCGGCTGGGTTTCTCCTTGACGAGGTTTACACGCTGCTGTTGCACGTCGTGCCCTTCCAGTCTCCTCCCACCGCCAAGCTCATCTCTCAGAAACTGGACCTCTGTCAGGTAACGCTGAACTTACACACATGTGCCATGAACACACACACACACACACACACTAAGACATGAAGAACCAAACAATCACGCTTTGAAAGGTCCTTTCACCCGCACACAACGAAGATCTTATGACATCACCATATTGTATTGTTTGTGATATTTCTTTTTTCTTTGTCAGTTGAGGGATGACATGTTCTATTCTTGGCCTTCTAAAGACATTTAGTTCTTCAACATTTGAAGTTTTTATTTAACAAAGATTTAAAAACTTAAAATATTCATTCATTGCATTTAATGTGCGGTAATTAAAACCTCTGTTATTATCAAATAATGAGACTTAATTTGTCTTTTTTTTTTTTTTTAAACAGTTCTAGTATTTAGCACACTTCCACATTTTTACAGTTTGATCACAAAATATCGATAAGACAACACAGTCAATGCAAGCAATTGATCTTCTGATCCTGCACATCCACTCTGGGAGACATTAGCTCACGTCCATGAACCCAACTCACCACCGGCCCCTGTGTATGTCCCGGCTAACACCAACACGATCAATCTCTCCCTTTTGTCCAGTTAATCCGAGATGTCCTGAACGTGAGCGAGACGACGCTGAGAAGCCCCGCCCCTTCCTCTCTGGGGAAGTACCGCGCTCTGAGGTGCAGCATCGAGACCGTTCCCCCCGATACCGCCGAGTTTCAGGCGGTGACCGCTCTGCTTCAGAGCAGGTAGCGTAGCGCCTCGGACGCTGCCTTGTGTCTAATTTCTTCAAACGCATACGCGTCTCTTCACAAAACCTGTTGTTTGTGTTCTTATTTAAGGCCAGTTATTGTCACAGATCGACCAGAAAATATGAGCTTTATCACACAATCTAACAGTGAGTCTCATCCTCCTGGTTCTTCCATTTATTTGTATTAAACGTCCACTGCAGAGAGGAGTAACACAACAGAAAAGGGGGGGAGGGGGTGCTGGCATGCCACTTAAAATGTATTTCTTTTAGTCAAAAGACAGACAGAACGTGCTATAATTGAACCATATCTCAGTTTACATTGTCTAACAGATACATCGTTGTATAAGACACAAACAATCTTGCCAAAAACAAAATGAAACTCACCAAGCCGTCTGTATGAGCTTGGTACTTAGCAGCATGTGTACCGGTGGTTTTCCTTTATCTGTTGGCCAAACAAACCAGTCCAAAAGACTCCAGAGTAGCGGCTGCAGGTCGGCGATGCACTCGGCTGTGTCATCACTAGGTCAACCGCTTTCAAGTGTGTTTTTGTGCGTTTTTTAAATTCCATCGAAGGCCGAGGTGTCCGTCCACAAACGCCTGTAAATATTTTAAAATGTATGAATATGTTTTCAGGTGAGTGTGGCATCTCTTTTCGCACGTTCACGTCCTGTGCTTCCTGTGCAGGAGGGTGCAGGTCCGACAGGTTGTGCGCGTCAGCAGAGGGGTGGAGCTTCAGACGTTCAAGAGCGAGGTCGGGAACATTAAGCCCCTCCTCCATTCCTCCAGCCCCAGCAACTTTGTGGGAGTCCTGTCTCGGTGAGACCACACACACACAAAATACTTTCATGATAAAAATGAGTCATCATTTATAAGTAAAATGCATCTTATTTTAACTAATTGAGCGTCCTCAGATTCTTCCCAACATCCTCCTTCAGCGTTTCTGGATAAATAAAGTTCAAGACAAAAGTGCAAAGATACAAATCTGTTTATGAACTGTTGATATATGTATGCATATATTACTGAGTGATGTGATATATGATGCTTTATAGGTACAGTATACTTCAGGTCTACTGTACATCTTCAACTGGACAATTGAGAAATCTGACTTGGACTTTTATTTTGAAACTCGTTCTTTTTCTCTCTCTCTTTTAGTGGTCTGCTGCTGCCCCGTGTTGGAGTGGAGCATCATGGGATCGAGAGGACAGACGTCGGTAATCTGGGCAGTGGAATCTACTTTAGTGATGCCGTGAGGTTCGTAGAAAATCTGAAACTGACGAGGTTTATTCCGTTTGTTTGGACTTCTCAACACGTTTAAGAAAGGTGCCATTGCTCTACTGAGCCCGTGTTCCTCATCGCTCTTTTGTTCTCCGTCCACAGCACCTGTCTGAAATACTCCAAGCCCAGCGAGACGGACGGCTCTCGGCTGCTGTTGGTGTGCGATGTGGCGTTGGGACGCTGCAGTGACGTGCACAAGAGAGACGTCACTCTTACCCAGGCTCCCGAGGGACACCACAGCGCGCACGGGGTCCGCCGCACCCGCAACACTCCCTCTGAGTTTGAGGTAGGAGAGTTCGTGAATGTGGACAGAAGGATGAATAGACTGATGGACACATCTCCACATTAGCTCTCCCTCATCTGATTTTCATTGCTAATATATTCAGACACAGATCAGTTATTTATCATGACGTCGAAGGTTTTTAATTCACATTTGGTTCACTTTGGATGCTTCACAAAAAGTGAAGTAACAGCACGTCTGCACAGCTGATATAAATATAGTTCTTGCTCCTAAAGGCTGTGTTACTCAAAGTAGATTCTAAAGCTCTTTGAATGTCTTTATATGTTGATTGTTTGTGGAAACTATCTCGTGTGTAAGTTTCCTTACTTAATTCCTTAATGCCGTCACTTTTGGGACTTTTCTGTCAAACTTATTGTGATAATATTTAGCATTTCTGAGCCCTCACACATCTGTCCGTCCGTGCTCTCTTAACATGTCTAACTACACTCCAGGACGATGAGTACGTGGTGTACAGTCCCGACCAGGTGAAACTGAAGTACGTGGTCCAGTTCAGCATCGAGGGAGACCGGCTGAAGGAGTTCAGTCCTGCCGTCGACACCTCAGCCCAGCCGGCTCCGCCCCCTTCTGACCAAGGTGAGCACTGGATTACTGCACAATATGAACAATGCACAAAACTATTCAGGGTTCATTACAACACACTTCATCGTTTTGTGACGATCGTCGTGTTTTGTCACAAAAGAATGTCTTCTTTGGGCTCCTGAAGCCATTTTAACCCACTTTGATAAACTCAATAAATTGTGTTGTTATGAAAAGAATATCAAACAATCTCCACAGTGTTGGTACGCATTGAAAGGATCTTCTGTTTAGATCATATTACATATATATTGTATTGTTTGCCTTTAAAACCAGGATGCGTAACAGTATATTTAATATCTGTCATTTCAAACTGACATTTGCAAATAGTTGGAAACAAAATGCACAGATTTTGCCGACAGATTTTAACGTCGTTGTAATGCAGTGTTAATTAATAACCATCACTTCATCACATTTCCATCCGGAAATAACTTGAGTGACAGTGTTCCTGTTAGTCTGCAGGTCTTTAAGTGTTGAGATCATGTAGATGTGAAGGCTTAGAGGATGTGGAGAAACATAAGGTTCACTTCATTGATTCCATAAAGCATCTATTATGGATACAGTATTCATTGAGCGTAATAACATTGTGTCCGGTGGTCTATAAATCATTGTTATG
Source organism: Lycodopsis pacificus (assembly GCA_028022725.1). Taxonomy (NCBI): domain Eukaryota; kingdom Metazoa; phylum Chordata; class Actinopteri; order Perciformes; family Zoarcidae; genus Lycodopsis; species Lycodopsis pacificus. Next base: position 3,257,495 of record CM051688.1, on the reverse strand, counting down.
TGTTTAATGAGGGAGAATTACTGCAGTTATAAAGAAACTGTTTTATTTAGTTGTAATTTGTTGAACTTCACTTTGATGTGTGTGTGTGTGTGTGTGTGTGTGTGTGTGTGTGTGTGTGTGTGTGTGTGTGTAGGTCGGGGCTTGATGTTGGAGGATGACGAGGTTGAAAGCATTAGAAACCCGCTGGCGGACGTGAAGGCCGGCCTGTTGGACAGCTCGGGTCAGCAGCTCCCTCTGCAGGCCGTCCACGTGAAGTGCAAGCTGATGGATCTGCTTTCACAGGTGGAAACTCATCTTTTCTTTAATGAGTTATCTGTCGGCTCGATGGCTGATTCGGGTCTTTAACTGACTGCTGAGTTCACTGGCTCATGTCTAAAACAAAGCCTGTCGTCCATTCTGTCCTTTTAGGTCATCGTCTTCCAAAAATACACCAACCTGAGCTCTGTGCCCATCGAGGCAAAGTATGTCTTCCCGTTGGACGATTCCGCAGCAGTCTGCGGATTTGAAGCTTTCATCAATGGGAAACATGTGGTGGGACAGGTAACCCATCGAAACTCTTATCACAGACTCTACTGTATGTCTTTAGTTATCTATAGTTTCATCAGTCTTATTTATTTTATTGATCTTTATTTACAGCAGTTTGCTGAGGTTATAATGTAGATGCTGCTTCTGATGACCATATGTAAAGTACAACACACAGTGGTGCTCCGGGGTTAACCCTCCATGTAATGTGATTTACGCCTGTAAAGGGTTAAAGTAACAGGGGTTAACCGGCAGGTCCTCAAGTCGATTTAAGAGCCGTGGTGACCGAGCCTTTGAGGCCGTGGCCCCGAGGCTCTGGAATGCTCTGCCTGCAACTCTACGCCTCGCAGATACTGTGGATACTTTTAAGAACCAACTCAAAACCCACCTTTTTAGGCTGGCGTTTGAGTAAAAACCCATGTCCTAGACCTGCTCTATTTCATTTTATTTTATTTTATTTTATTTTATTTTATTTTATTTTATTTTATTGTATTTTATTTTATTTTATTTTATTCTATTTTATTCTATTTTATTCTATTTTATTCTATTCTATTTTATTCTATTCTATTTTATTCTATTTTATTTTATTCTATTTTATTCTGTGTATGTAATTTATTGACCCTAGGGTCACATTGTGGTTTTTTATGCTTTTAAATTTCTGCTGTTAAGCACTCTGTGATGTCATGTCTGTGAAAAGCGCTCTGTAAATAAATTTCATTCATTCATTCATTATGGATTCATTGCTTCTGTGTCTGTTTGGATCTCAGGTGAAGGAGAAAGAGGCGGCTCGCAGGGAGTACAAGCAGGCTGTTGAGAAAGGCCACGGCGCCTACCTCATGGACCAGGACGCCCCCGTATGTTTGAACACTCGTCTTCAGGCTGATCAAAGCTCTAACGCCAGCACTCAAACTCTGAACTATCACAACCAGCAGGCCTGAGAGGCCTTTTGTATCAAAGAACCAGATATGTTCTCATGCAGGACTTTTAATTCTGGAACCAGAAGGAGCGCAAGCCTGCTCCTCCTCCCTCCTGTCGCGACTCTATTCCTCCGCTGGTTGTGATGTCATGTCTGTGCTCCCTGCAGGACGTGTTCACCATCAGCGTGGGCAATCTGCCGCCCGGTGCGACGGTCCTCATCAAGGTGACCTTCGTGTGCGAGCTGGTGGTGAGGGACGGGAGGATTCTCTTCTCTCTGCCCGGGAGCGTGGCCCCGTGGCAGGAGAGCGCAGCGCTCAACCAGACCACGCAGGTGAGGAGGACCCGACACAAAACGCTGCTTCTGTCTGGAGCTTCTCGCCCTTTTTCCTTTTTGTCCTTTTGGTATTAAATATACAATATGAAACATATAGTGTACTGCTCGTTTTATTCTTTAGTTTGCCTTCATCAAGATACCTGACTTGTGGGTCAAGTGTTGCTGTTTTTGTTGATTAACGTATTGATTCAGCTTCATTGGGTTTGGTCGTTGTGTCGTTGTGTCGTTGTCTCGTTGTGTCTTGGTGTCGTTGTGTCGTTGTGTCTTGGTGTCGTTGTGTCTTGGTGTCGTTGTGTCGTTGTGTCTTGGTGTCTTGGTGTCTTGGTGTCGTTGTGTCGTTGTGTCTTGGTGTCGTTGTGTCTTGGTGTCGTTGTGTCGTTGTGTCTTGGTGTCTTGGTGTCTTGGTGTCGTTGTGTCGTTGTCTCGTTGTGTCTTGGTGTCGTGGTGTCGTTGTGTCTTGGTGTCGTTGTGTCTTGGTGTCTTGGTGTCGTTGTGTCTTGGTGTCGTGGTGTCGTTGTGTCTTGGTGTCGTTGTGTCTTTGTGTCTTTGTGTCTTTGTGTCTTGGTGTCGTTGTGTCTTGGTCTCGTTGTGTCTTGGTGTCGTTGTGTCTTGGTCTCGTTGTGTCTTGGTGTCGTTGTGTCGTTGTGTCTTGGTGTCGTTGTGTCGTTGTGTCTTGGTGTCGTTGTGTCTTGGTGTCGTTGTGTCTTGGTGTCGTTGTGTCTTGGTGTCGTTGTGTCTTGGTGTCGTTGTGTCTTGGTGTCGTTGTGTCTTTGTGTCTTGGTGTCTTGGTGTCGTTGTGTCTTGGTGTCGTTGTGTCGTTGTCTCGTTGTGTCTTGGTGTCTTGGTGTCGTGGTGTCGTTGTGTCTTGGTGTCTTGGTGTCGTTGTGTCGTTGTGTCTTGGTGTCTTGGTGTCGTTGTGTCTTGGTGTCGTTGTGTCTTTGTCTCGTTGTGTCTTGGTGTCGTTGTGTCTTGGTGTCGTTGTGTCTTTGTCTCGTTGTGTCTTGGTGTCGTTGTGTCTTGGTGTCTTTGTGTCGTGGTGTCGTTGTGTCTTGGTGTCGTTGTGTCTTGGTGTCTTGGTGTCTTGGTGTCGTTGTCTCGTTGTGTCTTGGTGTCGTTGTGTCTTGGTGTCGTTGTCTTGGTGTCGTTGTGTCTTTGTGTCGTTGTCTCGTTGTGTCTTGGTGTCGTTGTGTCTTTGTGTCTTTGTGTCGTTGTCTCGTTGTGTCTTGGTGTCGTTGTGTCTTTGTGTCGTTGTCTCGTTGTGTCTTGGTGTCGTTGTGTCTTGGTGTCGTTGTCTCGTTGTGTCTTGGTGTCTTGGTGTCGTTGTGTCTTGGTTGTGTTCGGTTGTGTGAATATTCTCCTTCTTGTGTGTCTTCCATTGCTCACCAGGTCACTGTGGAGAAGGTGTGTGTGACCGATGAGGCGAGGTGAGCTGCGTTGTGTGTTTTGATTATTTAAGTGTGTGTGTGTGTGTGTGTCCTTCTATAATGTGTTGTTTCTCCCTCAGAGAGTTCACCCTGGACATGTCAGTCGAGATGCCCAATAAGATCACCAGCCTGCAGTGCATCACGCACAAAGTCAAGACGAAGGTAATGAGGTGTTTCCACACTTTATTATTCATGTGTTTTAGATATCGTTACATGTTTCTCAGACATTTCCTCGCTTTTGACGTTGAAGCTGTTTCTCTTTGAACAGCCTGCGTATCACATGCTGGAGCTGAAATGATGACGGATACATTCAGCAGATCATTTCTTTAAACACAGAAACATAATCTTGTCCTGATTTAGACTTTATACTAAAGATGCTGCTCGTTAGAGCTGCAATAAATACACCTTAATGTTCTGTGTTTTGTCAGAAGTTGTCTGAAAAACACAGAAAATAGTTTTAAGTCTTAAAATCTGAGTACTGGTATCTAAAAATTCAGATTTGTCTTTATACATTGGATGGTTTTTACAAGATAAAGTTGAGTCATTGAAACAGTGATTGATAGTTTTATCCATTGGAAAAAAACGAATCATTACTCTTTTCTGTGTGTGTGCGTGTGTGTGTGTGTGTGTGTGTGTGTGTGTGTGTGCGTGTCTGTGCATGTGCGTGTGTGCGTGTGCGTGTGTGTGTGTGCGTGTGTGCGTGTGTGTCTGTGCGTGTGTGTGCGCGTGTGTGTGTGTGTGTCTGTGTGTGTGTGTGCGTGTGTGTCTGTGTGTGTGTGTGCGCGTGTCTGTGCGTGTGTGTGTGTGTGTGTGCGTGCGTGCGTGCGTGTGTGTGTGTGTGTGTGTGTGTGTGTGTGCGTGCGTGTGTGTGTCTGCGTGTGTGTGCGTGTGTGTGTGCACGTGTGTCTGTGTGTGTGTGTCTGTGCGTGTGTGTGTGTGTGTGTGTGCGTCTGTGCGTGTGTGTGTGTGTGTCTGTGTGTGTGTCTGTGTGTGTCTGTGCGTGTGTGTGTGTGCGTGTGTGTGTGTGCGTCTGTGCGTGTGTGTGTGTGCGTGTGTGTGTGTCTGTGTGTGTCTGTGCGTGTGTGTGTTCACACAGAGGACGGACTGTAAGGCGGTGGTGAGTGTGCTGCCAGGAGAGGTCATGGGTCAAGATGGTTTCCAGCTGTCGATCACTCTGTCTGAGGTGCACCTGCCCAGGATGTGGGTGGAGAAACACCCTGACAAGGACAGCCAGGTCCGTCTCTCTTTCTTTTCATCATCTTTTCTTTCTTTGGGGGGTTTTATGTGCAACATACAAATCAGTGAGCGCCACACTAAAGTGCTAAAGGTCCAGGTCCAGTTCAGGTCTGTCTGAATGTGCTCCTCTCTTTCTCTAACTCCGGCTCTCTCCTTCAGGCCAGCATGTTGGTTTTCTATCCAGACTTTGAAGTCGACTCCGCTTCAGCGTCCGATGAAGTCGTCCTGTTGGTGGACACGTCCGAGTCCATGAAGGGAGAGTCTCTCCGCATGGCCCGGAGAATCGCCCGGCAGGTCCTCAAAACCCTCGGCCACAACCTCCGACTCAATGTCATCTTCTTCGGCACAGGTCAGTTTGAACCTTTAATGATTAAAAGACAGGAAGTACAAGTTGGAAAGGTGACACGATGGCACCATGAGGGAGGAAGCTAAGGTAGAAAACAGAGAAGTCCATGAATAAAGGAGTTAAACCAGCACTTCTTTGGGTTTTGGCTTTAATGTTTGAGCACTTCATCTCACGTGGTCTTAATATTATTCCCACCAGTAAAAGATGATTGCATGTCGGAACGTTGAAGTCCTCTCTTGATAAACCTGTTGAATCAATGTCTCGTTGCTCATCGTCGGACCCAATATTTCACAAAAGTAGCTCATGCAACATTCGTCACGATCTTCCTGACTTTGTCCGTGTTCTCGTCCGTCAGATCACTCGGAAGCTTTCCTGACAGCACGGCCGCTCGCTGACGCTCGGCCGGCAGCAGAGAGCTTCATCACGGTGAGTCGTGTCCCGTTCGGTCAGACTCGAGTTCAGCCTGGAACACGGTGTGCTGCATGTGGAATAATGAGCAGAGTTCTTAATATTCCATCTTCAGATGCTTTTATGATGGTCCTGCGGTTCTTTCATTTGATTACTAAGATGAACCTAAAGCTAAAGTTCAACTGCAGAGCAAGCTGTGAAACATTTTAAACTCTAAAATGTATCGGACCTCAGTTCATATGCTATTATTTGTGGGCAATTAATTCAAAAGCTATATTTACAAGTCGGAGGCTGACGCGAACGCCTCGTGATTTCAGTTGAAGCCTGTGTGTCCTGACAGCAGTGCTGCTCTCCCTCCCACCAGCTCGCCCCTCCAGCAGGGGGCAGCACTGAGCTGTGGCGGCCCCTGAGAGCCCTCAGCCTGCTGCCTCCGTCCCGCGGCGTCAGGAACCTGCTGCTGCTGTCGGACGGCCACGTCCAGAACGCCGCGCTCGCCTTGCAGCTGCTCCGAGACAACGCTCGGCACAGCCGCCTCTTCACCTGCGGCCTCAGGTGAGAACGGGTGCGGGGGGGGGGGGGGGGGTCGTAGGTCACAGATGGGCTCCTGTTGGATTACAGACATTTTAACGGTGTGTGTTTGAACGTTTTTTTGTGGTTTCAGCCCGACAGCCAATCGGCACATGCTGAGAGCCTTGGCCCAGGCGGGGGGCGGAGCCTTTGAATACTTTGACACAAAAACCAAACACAACTGGGCCGAGAAGGTGAGGCTGACTGCCTTTGATTCATCACAGATAATCACAGTATATGCAGATTGTTGATGCACTGATTTGTTGATGGATGACGATGAAACAGGAGACGTTATTCGTACTTAATGGAAACCTCCGTTGGTTCTTGTGTTGGCGGCAGGTGGCGTGTCAGGTGAAGCGCATGGCGTCTCCCGGCTGCAGCTCGGTGTCGGTAAAGTGGCAGCAGTTCAACCCAACGGCGCCTCCTCCTGAACAAGCCCCCAAGCAGCTCCACGCTCTGTTCAATGACTGCCACACGCTGGTTTACGGCTTCGTGCCGCACTGCACTCAGGTACGCAGTTCATATGCGTGATGCCCAACCTCTGGATTGCCTTTCATTTTCATTTTTATATTTTCTCGGTTAAAGCTGCAAATAACTATTATTTTATCCGTCAATTTCTTTTCTTCAGTCTAAAATACCCGAAATTCACAATGATATAAAACATAGTAAAGCAGCAACTTTAAAGGGTCATTTTTCAACTCATGGGGACAGTTTTCTAACATTGATCCGGTGTTGAGGGAGAACGCTGCAGACAGCAGCCGCTAAACGGGCTGAGATGTTCGTCCACCAAGTGTTTTATTCTGCCGCTGAGAGGCTCCGATTGTTATTATAAGTGTCTGACAACATGATGGAAAGAACCCTTTTCAAACCCTTTTCTTCGATTCCATTTCTCTTGATCCGGTCTGCGTGTTATTTGATATCCAGTCATGACATTAAACGTCTTTTAGACAACACGAAGCTACACACTGTCTAACGCCGACTGTCCTCTCTCCGACTCTCACTCGCGATTCCACGGCCGTCTTCGTCACGTGGCACAATAACAAAGGTTGCCTTTGAAAAAGCTGCAAACCAGGCAGCAGATATTTGGCTTTTTTTTTTTTAAATGTATTTTTTTTAAGAACGACTCAAATGATTGTTACTTCCCACAGGCCACCCTGCTGGCAAATCTGAGCGGTCAGGAGCTCAAAACCATGGTGTCGACCAGCGAGCTGCAGAAGACCAGGGGCACCGTAAGAACACACACACACACACACACACACACACACACACACACACTCTCTCAGCAGTCTCAACGCAGTCTTGTGTGTTCAGTTCCTTCACAAGCTGACAGCGAGGGCCCTCATCAGGGACTACGAAGACGGAAGCCTGGACAGCAATGAAGCTGAACATGAGGTGTGTGCACTGTTTCCCGTACGTTGATTGTAAATGTCTTCTGGTGCTGCGCCTGTTCTGGAACGCGCGCCGGTCCGGATCAGGTCCCGGAAGTGCGAGAACTCGCTCATCGTTGAGCAGAAGTGAACTGCAGCTCGAGATGTGCGACAGAAATAATGAATAAATACGGTTGTTTGGTGGAAGATGACCGGTTTAACTTCCTAACAAGTGTATGTTGAAGTACCTGGGATTCATGGTTTTACTTTAGTTTTGTGTCTGCGTGAGTGTGTTGAGGCCAAAAGCAACCCACCGTGGTTTAGACGTCCAATCTGAGCTCCGCGTATAATATAACCTGTCGTTTTCTTATGTATTTGCTCTTCCAGGGGAAGAAAGCGGAGTTAAAGCACTTCATCATCGAGTTGAGCAAAGAGTTCTCCATCCTGTCTCAGTTCACCAGCTTCGTGGCCATCGAGGAAAGGGTTCGTCACCTTCGTACTGTTATGTGCAGTGAGCACCACCCACTCGCCTCTCTTTACACCCTGGACCTCATTTGTTTTGGAGCTCCCAAAGTTACCAGAAACAAAACTCACCCACCTTGTTTTTAGGACTCCAAACAAACCGAGGAGGGCGTCACAGACATCCCCAAGTTGGTCTCAGAGGAAGACGTGGACTTCCTCCCCTACATCAGCTGGGTTTCTCCTCAGCAGCGTGACGAGGCGGAGTATATGGATTATGAGGAAGAGTTTATGGAGGAGTCTCTGGATTATGAGGAAGAGTTTATGGAGGAGTCTCTGGATTATGAGGAAGAGTCTATGCCGATTGAGGAGGATGAGGAATGCCGATGGTCTATGCTGGTAACGTCACACTGTGTTCAGTGTAATCATGGAGGGAAAGGAAAGCTCATGTCTTGTGATTTACTCATCGTCATGCTGATAATCTGCATTTGTCTCTGTTATAGGATGAGGGAGATTATGACTGCAGGTCTTTTTCCCTGCAGGTAACGTCACACTGTGTGTTGTGTAATCATCGGGGAAAGGATGCTTTGTTGTGATTTACTAATTGTCCCTTTGTTGTGCTGTGCTCGTCTCTTTGTTCTGTTTGATTTCTCCTTCCTCAGGGGAGGAATCAAACACTCTCTCCACGTTACTCACCCACGGTTAGTCACAAACTGCACTTGCACATTTTCTATTTGAGGGGGGGGGCAATAGAGCAGCTGTTTTTTAATGCTAAAATAAAACAGTAATTCACACATAATAGGTTAGTAAATCCTAAATTGGCATCACATATCCTCGCGTGGCATCATACACGTGTTATCGTTGACGCAGGACAGCGCTCTACTCATTCGCTACACTATGTTGAAGTTATTGATAATACTTCCTCAATCACGCATGTGCGTCACAAATGTATGCAAATGAATGTGACAGCAGAGTCGCACCAATGTATCTGTGTGGAAAAGCTAGTTATGTTTTTAATTTAGTGAGCAGAAGATAGACTCTTTTATGTTTTCTTTATTTCTCCTTTTTCTGTAGAGTATGTCATTTCTTGGAAAGTCGAAAAGCAGTCCGGAGAGTGACGAGGCCACGTGGTCTGACAGTATTTTCGATTTTTGTTCTGCAACAGTGGAAGATGACATGCCTCCCTCTGGGAGTGCTCTTCCTCCTCCTCCTCCTCCTCCATTCCAAGTTTTAAAAGGGCCACCCCAATTGTTATCCTCTCCAGTCCCTCCACCTCCCCCTACTTTACAACAAGCGTTAGGCCTCTCCTTCCATCCTCCCCCTCCTCCTCCTCGCCCAGGTGGTCCTCCATCCATGCCGCCCAAATATCTTCGTACTGCCAGGTCAGGTCTGGTCTTGAGTTCAGCGAGCTTAGGGCCAGAACGCTCTGGTCCATTCAGTTCAGCAGGAGTGTCCCCTCTCTGCGGCACAATGGGAGATACTGGAACTTCCCATCGTGCACCAATGCCTCGGCCTCTTAACAGAAGGAGATTAGGGAGTTCATTGAGCTCTATGACACTGCCTGAAGCTGCTCCTCTCGCAGTGCTGTCTGAACGTAAGGCCAGATCCTCTGCAAAAGAGAGAGAGTCTTCAGACTCGGTGCCCACAGATAATACCCTGACAGCCGCACGCTGCACTTTCGGCTATCAACAACAACAACAGTCGGGTATTATTACAACCAAAAATCTGTTGTCTCATTCCATACAGCGTGGACAACAAGCACCCCTGATCCTCGCTCAACAACAGTCAGGTCTTGGTTTCGGTGGCTCTCTGCCTCAAAGCCAATCCCTTAAACGTCATTCAATGAGAGTTGGCGCTGCATTTACACCTCATCTAGAAAGCGATTCCTTATCAATGCCAGTAATGGCTTCATATAAGTCAAGAGGAAAGCCCCAGAGTGACCGTCCACCTGTCAGAGGTGTGTGTTCCTCTGGTCGTCAGGAGGAGCTTTCACTTCGAGGTCCTCAACCTCCAGTCAGGCCGGACGCAGAACAACCGGCAGCTGCAGCGCGACATTTCAAACGTCGCTCTCACCAGCCGGCTTTGCTGTGAGTCCAAAGAATTTTACTCAAATGTGTTAAAACGTTAAAAAATATATATTTGGTTGAATGACAACAGGCTAAATCCTGTGCATGGTAACTGAAAGTTATTAGTGTAAAGCTTCTGTGTGTTCATGTTTACATGTCTGGATGCATGCGTGTGCTTTAACATGCTGTGAACATGTTGATTCAGGAGAAAGTCATTGGATCCTGAAGGGCCGCAGCTCAAATGGACAAAGATCTTCCAGATGCAACATTCAGTAAGAGAACAAAATAACACCAAGAGAACAAAATAACACCAAGAGAACAAAGATTCAGTAAGAGAACAAAATAACACCAAGAGAACAAAATAACACCAAGACAACAAAATAACACCAAGAGAACAAAGATTCAGTAAGAGAACAAAATAACACCAAGATAACAAAATAACACCAAGACAACAAAATAACACCAAGACAACAAAATAACACCAAGAGAACAAAATAACACCAAGAGAACAAAATAACACCAAGAGAACAAAATAACACCAAGAGAACAAAGATTCAGTAAGAGAACAAAATAACACCAAGAGAACAAAATAACACCAAGACAACAAAATAACACCAAGAGAACAAAGATTCAGTAAGAGAACAAAATAACACCAAGACAACAAAATAACATCAAGACAACAAAATAACACCAAGACAACAAAATAACACCAAGAGAACAAAATAACACCAAGACAACAAAATAACACCAAGACAACAAAATAACACCAAGAGAACAAAATAACACCAAGAGAACAAAATAACACCAAGAGAACAAAATAACACCAAGAGAACAAAATAACACCAAGACAACAAAATAACACCAAGAGAACAAAATAACACCAAGATAACAAAATAACACCAAGAGAACAAAATAACACCAAGAGAACAAAATAACACCAAGACAACAAAATAACACCAAGAGAACAAAGATTCAGTAAGAGAACAAAACAACACCAAGACAACAAAATAACACCAAGAGAACAAAATAACACCAAGACAACAAAATAACACCAAGACAACAAAATAACACCAAGAGAACAAAATAACACCAAGACAACAAAATAACACCAAGACAACAAAATAACACCAAGACAACAAAATAACACCAAGAGAACAAAATAACACCAAGACAACAAAATAACACCAAGACAACAAAATAACACCAAGAGAACAAAGATTCAGTAAGAGAACAAAACAACACCAAGACAACAAAATAACACCAAGAGAACAAAATAACACCAAGACAACAAAATAACACCAAGACAACAAAATAACACCAAGAGAACAAAATAACACCAAGAGAACAAAATAACACCAAGAGAACAAAATAACACCAAGACAACAAAATAACACCAAGACAACAAAATAACACCAAGATAACAAAATAACACCAAGACAACAAAATAACACCAAGATAACAAAATAACACCAAGACAACAAAATAACACCAAGACAACAAAATAACACCAAGATAACAAAATAACACCAAGACAACAAAATAACACCAAGACAACAAAATAACACCAAGACAACAAAATAACACCAAGAGAACAAAATAACACCAAGAGAACAAAATAACACCAAGAGAACAAAATAACACCAAGAGAACAAAATAACACCAAGATAACAAAATAACACCAAGACAACAAAATAACACCAAGACAACAAAATAACACCAAGATAACAAAATAACACCAAGACAACAAAATAACACCAAGATAACAAAATAACACCAAGACAACAAAATAACACCAAGACAACAAAATAACACCAAGACAACAAAATAACACCAAGAGAACAAAATAACACCAAGAGAACAAAATAACACCAAGAGAACAAAATAACACCAAGACAACAAAATAACACCAAGAGAACAAAATAACACCAAGAGAACAAAATAACACCAAGAGAACAAAGATTCAGTAAGAGAACAAAGATTCAGTAAGAGAACAAAATAAATGAGCGTGTGCTGCTGCACAACTTCAGCTTTTCCTGCAGCACAGTCGGCTACAAGTAAGTTTTATCACATACACAAGCAGTTGGTTTGCGTCTTCTATTAGCAACATTCAGTGCCATCATACTCAGTGGTGGCAGAAGTATTCAGATACTGTACTCAAGTAAAAGTACTAATACCACACTGTGAGAATACACTACAAGTAAAAGTCCTTTATTCAAAGCTTGGGCTGTCCTCCACCAAAGACGTTCTGAGTCGATTAACGTTCATACGATTACTGGACTTAACTCACTTAACGAGAGAGTTGAATAAAAGGGAAATACTCAAGTACTAAACAGTACAGTACATGTATCACTCATACTGTACAACGCATGTTGCATGACAGTCATTTAGGAGACGCTTTTACTGTGTGTGTAGCTGTAATTCAGTAGAAACAACTTTTACTAGCAGTCATCGTTTTGGGCGTTCTAAACACTCTGCATAGAAAATTAAATATATAAAGTGTGTGTGTGTGTGTGTGTGTGTGTGTGTTGCAGGAGGGCTACTGGGAGTTAACCACAGAGCTGGGTGAACTCATGAATGTCAATGTGGACCTCTTTGCCAACGTGTTCCTGAAAAGCAAGGGCATCCAGTCTCTCGGTGAGAACTCTCAGAAACTGGTTTTGTCATTTCACATCATTTTGACCGATTCTGACGTCTTCCTGGGACTTTTAGATCGCAGTGAACATCAAGGCCCCCAAACTGCTTCAGGGTTCAGAGGGTTGAAAAGTCCCGTCACTGTGGCCAGTTTTCATTCTGCTCCGTCCTCCTCACTGTCCTTTATAACCGGTAGGTGTGTGTGTGTGTGTGTGTGTGTGTGTGTGTGTGTGTGTGTGTGTGTGTGTGTGTGTGTGTGTGTGTGTGTGTGTGTGTGTAGGTGTGAGGGCCCACGCTGACATCCTGAGGCTGGTGGCGACGCTTCTGGTCCTGCAGCTGATGAGGGTGGAGAAGCTGGAGGAGGGCAAACTGCTCCGCACCCTCTTCAGCCTGGACGAGTCCTCTCTGCCCAGGTCTGTCCAAAACCACACAGACCAGCATGAAGATACCGACACCAATAAATAAAAACCCACTCTAGGCACACACTGCAAAGCAACGTTCACAACAGGACATGTAGGGACAAGAACAGGTGTGATGTCTCGTGTTCATGAAGCTGAATCCAGCATCGAGCAGAAAGACTTGTGTTCTCAGAAGAGGGACTCTTAAAGTAGACTCTCCTGGTTTAAATGTTCTCATTTGTATTTTTTTTTGCTTCCAGGCCCGCGCGGTGGGCGGAGGTGCAGCGGGCGGTGGACTGGGTTTGCTGGGCGGACCGTCAGTACCCGTGCGTCTGCAGCCGGCTGGAGTTCGGTCTGAGCTGGGAAACCTCCACCCGTCAGCTGCTGGGCTTCGAGGGCCTCCCTCCCTTCTCAGCTCTCACGGGGCTGAAGCTGCAGAAGACCGTTCGCCATCTGCTGGTCCTCTGAACAGGCGATGGTGTGAGAGATTCATACCGCTTTGAGGCGATGAGATTATCTTTGATTTTCACGTTGATATGTGTTTCTTTGGCTTACGTGAAGCACTTTGAGCTGTGTGCCAGTGTGTTTGCGTGCTCTTAAATAAGCAGACACAGTCGACTTTCTGCAGTAACACGAAAGTTTGCTCTGAACATTTGACTGTTGGATTGACACACATTGGGCTGCAACATTATGGCCAACATGATAATCACGATTATTTTAATCAATATTGAGATCACGATTATTTATTGATTTTAGGGGCAAAATATTGTCATCGCACTTTCACAATTAAATATGTTGTGCTGCATTCCTGACAATGTTCACATATCTGCATCAAAATAAGAGCTTCTTCTTGATGCAAATTTAAATTGTACCAAAACTTTTTACCCAAAATGTAATCTGCAGAGCTCTGCTTCCACCTCCCCTGATGCTGCATGTCTGCTCATCAACAAAGCTTTGCATGAGATAAGACTTAAATAAGGGTTTTCTTCACCTGAAGTCAGTGCATTTTTGTTTTGTTGATGTGATAATTTACCACAGAATATGATGTATAAACAAATTGAATATTTTAACCGATCTGCTAGTTTCATAAAAGCCGAGTGTTGCAAACGAGCATCCGCTGTAAACACCAGGATACTTGCATCAGGTAGCTTTTCAGTTTCTCTGTGTGTATCTGTCCATGAACCATGAATAAATAAGATGCAGCAGACTTTTCTTTTGAGCAGTCGATCATTGTAAGGGCCTAAGGGGCAGGGTAGTGGCTGGAATCTACATTCCAGCCAGAAGGCTCCACCCACTCCTTCAGGGGAGCGTTGAGATCAGGATCAGACAGCGGAGTGTCGTCAGGATCAGCAGGTGGACAAATGTCCAGCACATCCTCTCTGTTCTCACTTCAAACACCAAGTTGCGTATCACACTATTCAACTTCTTGGTGCTCATGCAGTGGAGAGAGTAATACAGTTTCACCCCTTCATCTAATGCTCTCATGAACGAACACAACCCTGGTCACATCCTGCTTATCAATAGGTCTGACATGAGCCTCTCTCACCCAATTCAGTGGAGCAATGTTTACCTACAGCAGCCATCTCTCTCAAAGACCAATGAATGCATTACCTCTGTCGCACACAGAGCTGAAACAAGAGTAGAGCCGCTTCAGCCAGATGGCTCAGTAGGTCGCTTGAGCTTACAGGGTTTAGCCAAAACCTACACCACTGATGGAAAACATCCATAGATGTATAGTGTAAACGTAGATATCTACAGTAATTGTGTACAATAAATGTTTTTAGTTCGTAAAAATGAAAGTCCTGGTTTACACTTCATCATCATCATTTAATCCATTTTTATTAAAGTTGCATGCTGTTTAACGACAATTCCAAATTTCAAATACAGAAGAAATGCAATAAATCCATAAAAATACTCTCAATAAACTGAAAAAAATAAAAATGCCATTTTAGGTTTCAACGTTTTTTCCCCAACAACGAATCACATGACTTCTTGTGTGTGAAAAGGGTCCTTCATGGTGCTGAACCCAAAAAGAATGATGACACCGCTGTGCAGTCCTCTGCTCCACGGACTGTTTTAGCATCTTCCAGCTCAGCGTTTTGGTTTTCCCAACTGGATACTTGACTTTTTTGGCTCAATCTAATTCTGTTTTACAAGTATTTTTCCACGTTTGCACTGTAGCATTGCAACTGGCTAAATATGCAGCTATCTTACATCACACACACACACACACAACACACACACACACACACACACACACACACACACACACCCAGTACTCCACAGAGCCAAATACAACAAATGCATCTGCTCCCAGTGATGCGGTTGTGAGGGTTTTCCTATAGCGTGCTGCGTGAGAGATGAAGAGGACTATGCTCTTGAAAGCATCTGCTGTGGTTCCATCAGTGTAAAACTAGCTTTGATCAGCCGTGCACTAAAAGCGGAGATGCACCAGTTTGTTTGTATCGACTGTACAGCTGCTCTGACTTCAACCAAATGGCAAAGAATGATGAGCTGTAGTTGCATCAATCTTCAGCCATTCACAATGCTGTTATCAATTGTCCAATTATTCTGCCAAGCCGGAGAATATAGAACAAATAGTGAGTGAATATAGAACAAATAGTGAGTGAATATAGAACAAATAGTGAGTGAATATAGAACAAATAGTGAGTGAGAATATAGAACAAATAGTGAGTGAATATAGAACAAATAGTGAGTGAGAATATAGAACAAATAGTGAGTGAATATAGAACAAATAGTGAGTGAATATAGAACAAATAGTGAGTGAGAATATAGAACAAATAGTGAGTGAATATAGAACAAATAGTGAGTGAATATAGAACAAATAGTGAGTGAGAATATAGAACAAATAGTGAGTGAATATAGAACAAATAGTGAGTGAATATAGAACAAATAGAGAGTGAGAATATAGAACAAATAGAGAGTGAGACCGCCCTATGGGCCCACCGCTCGAAGGGATGTGCGGAGGGGTGATTGGCTAAAAGGGCTAAAGGGGATTCTGTCCTGTGTGAGTTTTCATGTGTACCTTTAGAGCTGCGTTGCACAAAAATATTTTCTCACAAACTGAGCAGCTGAAAGGTTTCTCTCCTCTGTGGATTCTCATGTGTGTCTTTAAATTGTGTTTCCGTGAAAACGATTTCTCACAAACTGAGCAGCTGAAAGGTTTCTCTCCTCTGTGGATTCTCATGTGTGTCTTTAAACTGTGTTTCTGTGAAAACGATTTCTCACAAACTGAGCAGCTGAAAGGTTTCTCTCCTCTGTGGATTCTCATGTGTGTCTTTAAATTTGAACAACAGTTGAAAGATTTCTCACAAACTGAGCAGCTGAAAGGTTTCTCTCCTGTGTGGATTCTCATGTGTTGCTTCAGATTTCCACTTGTGCCAGTTGTTTTCCCACACTCAGAGCATGTTAATAGTTTCTCACCAGCACTACATCTTGAATTACTGACAGAAACTTCATCAGGTTTTAAAATTTTTAAACCTGACTGAGGTTCTCTGGTCTCCATCCAATCATCACTGTCATCAGTGTCAGAAGAGTCTCCAGTCTTGTCATCAGTATCTGGTCCTTGATGTCTGTCTGGATCCAAGTTCCTGTCTGGTTCTGGTCCTCCACAGTCCTCTCCATCAGCTTCTGTTTCCATCTGTTCAGGCTCTGGGTCCTCCTGTTCCTCTTTAATGTGTGGGGGCTCTGGGTCCTCCTGTTCCTCTTTAATGTGTGGGGGCTCTGGGTCCTCCTGTTCCTCTTTAATGTGTGGGGGCTCTGGGTCCTCCGGTTCCTCTTTAATGTGTGGGGGCTCTGGGTCCTCCTGTTCCTCTTTAATGTGTGGGGGCTCTGGGTCCTCCTGTTCCTCTTTAATGTGTGGGGGCTCTGGGTCCTCCGGTTCCTCTTTAATGTGTGGGGGCTCTGGGTCCTCCGGTTCCTCTTTAATGTGTGGGGGCTCTGGGTCCTCCTGGTCCAGACTGGAGCTCCACTCCTGCTGCTCAGGGGGAACCTCTTCTTCAACCACCAACAGCTGCTGGACGTCTGCAGGAAAACAGTAAACACACACAGAGACGTTACAAAGAAATATTAGTGTTGAGCAATGACACAATCTGAACTAATACACTTTGTCTAGAGACTGCTCTCAGGAACCTATAGGTCAAGGTTGAGAGGGGCATTGTTTTTGTTTTAACAATGTTTCGCTAAAGAGTTATTGATACGGAAAACCTGAATCTGTGAATATCTTTCCCACTCTGCCGAACTTTTAAAGAAAATCAATTATTATGTTGGATTACCAGCCGGCCCTCGCATAACCTGTTGGTGCATTTGGGTATCGTTGCAGCTGAGCGGCTGATTAGGCTCAACAGACGGGAGGTTATAACGTCATGTTGCCTTCGTGGTATCGGGTGCGGTTGTATCGAAGTACATCACAAGTACATCACAAGTACATCGCAAGTACATCAGCACAGCATCGGACCCGATACATGAATACTGGTATCGGTGCATCCCTGCATTAGAACACAAGTAAATCTGAGCTCTCAATGTGGTCTGATGTGATGAAATGTTTATACACAACATATTGAACAAAATACATTACTATGTATTATATTATCTGGTCCCAGTGTATCAATAGAACCAGATAATATAATAATGGCATCAACTCTTATGTGGCCATGAACATGAATTCAACAAGCTGCAAACTTGTCAAAGAGAACAACCTTGTACTTTAAGTTGAAATAGTTTCTGTCATATAACGTTAGAAGCTGAGAGAACAGATCAGAAGAAGAAGAAAAAGATTCACTGCAACCGAGTCTCACTCCAAACGACATGATAAAGTTCTCAGCCGGAGCATGAACAGTGTTTGATAACAGAAGAAATACAGTGAACCAACCTGCTCCTTGTATCCGGACTGCAGGCTTGTAAACAGCGTCCAGTAGTCTCCGTTGTCGCTCGTTCTGCTCTTTTGAACGAGACAGTTCCTCTTCGAGCTCTGCTACCGTTCCTTCAAACAGACCAAGCATCTCTTCCTCAGCCGCAGTTAGTTGACTAAATATCTCAACATTCGGACTTTAGACATTGTCACTAAACCACAGCAGCTCTCCCTCCAGACAAACTAACCGTTAACAACCGTTTGCTCACTCTGACCTGCGCTGGGTTGCTAGGTTACGTTCAGCTCCGTCTACTTCCTGCTAGCATGCTAACGTCATTAGCTCAGTAGGACAACGGCGGTCACGTGAGCCGTCACCCGCGGATTAGTTCCACATGTAGATGCAAAAGTATGTGGTAACCGTTACAGTGGTACTTGTATAATATAATTGATGAAATATGTATTATTATAACGAAGCATAAGAACAATTTAAATATTAACATACTGATTGTCTCTCCCATATCTAACGTTACACCCTTGTACATGTATGTTCAACATATGATATTATCATAATAATAATATCGTACTATATATATATATATATATATATCCCAGACTATTTTATTATGTGCACAGAAGGCAAGCTACATTTTTTCATTCCAAGTATAAATGAACTGAAACTAAATGTCATCTTTATAAGAGCAGGGTGTATAAAACAAACAAAACTCCAAAACATCTCTGTATATACAGTAAATACACACAACTCTCACTTGGATGTACTGTGTCTATTTTAAAGTTGATGTTTATTGGTTGTTGACACCTGCTTTTGTTTTTTTCCCCAGTACTTTTATTTCATTTTGGATATATACACATATATATATATATATATATTTTCAATTAATTTAATTAAAAACTGTTGCCTTTGGGTCAAAACTATAACTTTAATGCTGATGCAAGTGTTGTAACGTGATATGTATAAAACGTTGTCCAGGTCAAGGATCAGCAACGAGTAGTCATCCAACTCGAGCCGGCGGTCTGGGAAGGCAGAGCAGAAGATGTCACCGTACGGGGAGGAAGAGGAGGCACATTAGACTCTTATGAGATGCTTGGAGAAGCAGAAACAGGAGCAAACAACAGATGTTTTCCAATAACTCCACCGTGTCATTGGCTGCTGTGGCTCAGTGATGGAGCGGGTTGTCCTCCAATCAGAGGATCGGCTCCACCATGACTCCTCCTGAAGCAAGACAGTAAGTTCATACAACTTAATGAAGAGACAAAGAAATCCGTAAAGAGCTCATTTTGAGTTTTCTCAAAAGCATCCAAAGGGGAACATAGTGAGTTGTTTGTGTCGGCCTGCTCCTTGCTACAGCAGTTATGGGGTGAATGGGTCTCTGAGCTCCATCTGAGTGAGGTACTGAAGTGGTTTCAAGCTCTCATATCACACAGTAACCCTGACCGCTGAAGACCTCGCCACATTGGTGTTTCATTTCTCTCTGTCCTTCTGTGTTGTTATAAGATAGAGTCCTGGTGTCCAGTGCTTCCAGGCCACGTGATTCCAGCAGCTGCAGTGGAAAACCTGGAGGTAAAGTAAAGGCAAAGGAATGTGTGTTACTTGTGTGTTTTTGTGGCAAGTAAAATATATGTATCTAACCTGTGCAGAACTGCTTTAACTTGTGTTTCTTTCAGTTTATAGCTGTAATAAATGTTGGACTGATGTGTTTCGTGATGCGTATCATCTTCATTTGCCTCTGCAGAAACTCCTGCAGCATCTCATACAAAGAAAAATGTCCTCACTACTTTATATGCAGATATCCCTTAAAACCTGCAGAACTGACTCTGCCTGCGATCGCTGCGCTGCCACTGATTCCTGTGTCCTCCGTACCGTCCTGTTGCAATCATGTGCATCTAAGTGTGGAAAAGCCAGAATCGTGATTCATATTAGATTCATTGTGCAGCCCGAGTTCACACTGCACTGAAAGAGCTGTCACACTGACACAGACACACATACAAAACAAGAACAACCTCCACAACAAGGAAACGTCCTGCACTCACTGAAGTAAACACATTTATGATATATAATTATTATTATTAATGTGCATGACACATTTTACAGCTGTCGGTGTTGAAGGTTGTGCTAAGAAATGTGTCACAAACATTCAAAATAGAGTAGAAGTATAAAGTTGCATAAAATGGGAATAATCTAGTAAAGTACCTTGAATTTGTATATAAGTACAAGTCTTCAGTAAATGCACTCGCTCACACAACGGCGGATGTTTCGTCTCATTATTTCATATCTTTCTTTCATATCTAATTCTGGAATTAGCTGCACACAACTTGTTTCAACCATCGTGAAGAAAAAACAGATAAATACTGAGAGGGTTTAGTTCTCACACATGTTGCTTGACGATAAAAAGCCTGCTTTACCACTTCTTGTCTTTTTCTTTACCACTTCTCTTTTCTTTCTGAGACCTTCCTGAAAATGATTCTGAAATGATGTCGACTTTTGTGTGTTTATGATCAGCAGCGGACAGCTTCCACATTTCAGGCAAGAAAAAGACAGATTTTATATATTTTAGGTAGTTTACTTCATCAGGTTTCATCTTTTCATTTATTAAAGCTCGACTTTACAGGTGAAGCAACTTAAAAACTGTTTTTAAGTTCTTTGTTCTGGTCTGTATGTGTGTAATCATGAACAGAAATAAAATCTTCCTCAAGTGTTCTGTTTCATATATAAATCTATCTATCTATATAGATAGATAGATTTATTACAATGTTGCAATGCTACATAGCTCTGTTCATACATTTCTATATTCTGTTTTTTGTAGATTTGATACTTTTTTGTTTTTATTTGACACTTTCTTTGACAGTATAAATGTATATTTCCCATGCCAATAAAGCCTCTTCTGAAATGAATTAAATAGAATCGAATAGAAGCATAGCAGACACATATATAGACATGATAATATTGTGGCAGAGGATTTTTAGCACCTCTCAAACTTGTGACTTCCTCAAAAGTGAAGACATTTGGAAGTTGAAACCAGCAACACGTTCATCATTTAACAGCTGGCCGTCGTTATGAGCGATGGAGGAAATCTACGCCAACGTTGAATATGAGAAGCCTGAAGTTTCCTCAAGACCTTCAAGAACTCAGCCAGGTGAGAGTGATCAGTGTGTACTTCATCCTCTGATCACTGTTTGTGTACTTTACTGTCTTTACTCTGTGTTCAGGTCCCAGGAGCTCAGAGAGCAGATCTCATGGAGCTGTTGTTCTGTCTCTGGGGCTGCTGAGTGTTTTCCTGCTGGCTGGACTCATCGGCCTCGGTGTCCACTGTGAGTCTGATCTTCATCCAAGTTACAGCTGCTCTGAAAGATGCTTTACCTAAATGTCTATCTGCCATCCTGGCTCCTCTGTGACGCTTTTCCTTTCTTGACTTGTGTCATTTCTTTCTTTTGCTTGTTGTCGTTGAAGCACTTTCAGATTAAACTGAAATTAAACACTTCTTGGGGTAATGGTTTTGTAGATGTATTTGTTATGAATATGAATTTCTCCATCATTCAGTATCATGTCGATCAACTTCTCTGGTCGATGAAGAGCATCGCCTTTCACCAACTTGTGGATTTGTCTTTATCTTTTAAGACAATTATTTCTGTCACTTCTTTTTTTTTTTAAAGTAGCTCAAAGGTTTTGCCCGTTGCGTCACCTTAGATGAGCACCAGTATGAATACATGAATACACCAGCATGAATACATGAATACACCAGCATGAATACATGAATACACCAGTATGATACATGAATACACCAGCATAAATACATGAATACACCAGCATGAATACATGAATACACCAGTATATATGAATACATGAATACACCAGTATATATGAATACATGAATACACCAGCATGAATACATGAATACACCAGCATGAATACATGAATACACCAGTATGATACATGAATACACCAGCATATATGAACACATGAATACACCAGCATGAATACATGAATACACCAGTATGAATACATGAATACACCAGTATGATACATGAATACACCAGTATATATGAATACATGAATACACCAGTATGATACATGAATACACCAGCATAAATACATGAATACACCAGTATATATGAATACATGAATACACCAGTATATATGAATACATGAATACACCAGTATGAATACATGAATACACCAGCATGAATACATGAATACACCAGTATGATACATGAATACACCAGCATATATGAACACATGAATACACCAGCATGAATACATGAATACACCAGTATGAATACATGAATACACCAGTATGATACATGAATACACCAGTATATATGAATACATGAATACACCAGTATGATACATGAATACACCAGTATGAATACATGAATACACCAGCATGATACATGAATACACCAGCATGATACATGAATACACCAGTATGATACATGAATACACCAGTATGAATACATGAATACACCAGCATGATACATGAATACACCAGTATGATACATGAATACACCAGTATGAATACATGAATACACCAGCATGATACATGAGGTGTTATGATCTTGATTTCTTCCAGACCATAACTCAGTGGGTGGATCAGCTGCAGATCTGTCCACTATCAAAGCCAACCTGACTGAGCGTCTCCGGGCCAGTGAAGACAAGCTGTCCTCTGTGTCTGAAGAGAGAGACCTGCTGAACGCCAGCCTCACTCATCTGACCCAAGAGATGGACAGACGTCAGCGTTTGACCAATAATCTGACCCAAGAGATGGACAGACTTCAGCGTTTGTGCAATCAGAGTGAGTCCTTGTCTGTGTAAATTACATTTACAGTCTGTTCGTCCTGTCCATACAACTTTATTTAAACATGAATTATCTACAAGGCATCTTTTCCAAGTGTTGGCAGCATCTATTTTATAGCTAAAAGCCAGAGTTTTAGTTTGAAATGTTTTAAATGTGTCCTCTGCCTCTTCACTTCAACTGTTCCCTAAAAAGTCCGCATGTTGAAAGACGTTCTGGTCCTTTAATGATTCTGATCATCTGAAGAACAAGTCGTACATGTGATGAACATTCAGTGCAATATTAAAGTCAGAAAGGGTTAGGACCATAAAAGTGTTGACTTCTGCCTCCTCCTTATTGTATGTATAATATTGATTTGTTTTGTTATCATTAATATTTTTGTTTTCTTATTGCTCATTTTATTGGTTATTCTTGTTTGGTTTTCTTATTATTTGTTACATGTACATCTAAATATTTACTTTTTATGATTATTTTATTTTCTTCTCTTTTTTAATACATTGCCTACTTTTTGTTCTGATGTGATGAAGAAATAAATCAGTAAGTAATCAGTCATTTGATGCAATAAGTAGTTGTTCTGATAGTCGAGTGTGAGGAGTCACTACAGACCCTTCAGATGAGGCCGAGGGAGGAAAGTTTCAAGTTATTTATTGTTATGTGCACAACAACTACAGAGAAGCAATGTTTGCATGAAAACCTTCATCTCAGTTTTTTACATTTATAACATCTATAAAATGAAATAATGTATTTGTGGTAGGTAATAATTGCAAGATGCATAAACTTGTATGTAAACAGGTATTTAGTTAATTTCTCTGTGTAATGAGAAGTAAGGACGTGGGTCTCGTCTGATCTTTATTGGTTTATGTTTGCATCATTTTACAGAGAAAACGTGTCCTGAAGGATGGAGGAGGTTCAATAGTTCCTGTTATCTTCTCTCTACACGGTCTGGTTCCTGGGAGGAGAGCAGAAAGGACTGCAGAGACAAAGGAGCAGATCTGGTGATCATAGACTCGCTTCAAGAACAGGTAGTGTGAAATTATATATATATTTATATTTAGTTTGTCCAGATGACAACCTCTGGGTTTGACAAGTGAAGCCAAAGCTTCATGTGTTAAAGCTGCATTCTCTCTAGTGTCCACCAGGAGGCGACTCCTCTGGTTGTATGGAAGTCTATGAGAAAATTACTCTACTTCTCTCTTGATTTATTACACATTTATATCAACAAATAAACTATCATGTAGTATAATAATAATAATAATAATAATAAATACTGTTTTATGTTTAAATGGGTCATTCTACACAATGAGTACTTTTACTTTTGTTTTAAGTATTTTTTGATACTTTCGTACTTTTACTTAAATACAATTCTGAATGGAGTACTTTTACTGAGTATTGTAGTATTTCTACTTTTATTTGAGTAAAGATATGAGTACGTCTTCCACCACTGACCACGTCTGCTCCTTTTTCACCACGCTGCACTTTAATGGTTTTATTGTTCATATACTTTTTATTCTGGAACATATTTTTAGTTTTTATTTCATGGGTATTCATGCCCTCCCGTCTTTTCTTCTTCTCTTTTACTCTGCTTGTATTCTGTATGTTAGTCTATACAGATGTGGACATAACATCCTGATGTATTATTTACTGTATATCAGCTATAATGATTGCATTAAAAGATGGATCACTCTAAACTGCATTAAAAATTAAATTAAACATTTTAAATAAATACATTTAAATACAGACTTTCTGTCTTTTTTATCTTGAACAGGAATTCCTCTCAAGCGTCGTCACACGTCGCTCTTGGATTGGTTTGAGTGACAGAGACGACGAGGGCACCTGGAAATGGGTTGATGGAACTCCACTGACTGAAGCGTAAGACACAACAATGTTCATACAACTATTGCTGCACCAACTACTATGATTATTATTTTCTTTTTTTCAAATAAAACTCCCTCAATAATTATTACCAAAATCTGACTTAACTTTTGCAAGCGTCGTTTTTATTTTACGAGATGAACTTAAAATCTGCATTATTAAATGTTTTGAATAATCACCTCCTAGGTACTGGGGCCATGGAGAACCTAATAACGGTGGAGAACATGGAGAGGACTGTGTTGAAATTATATTAGACTGGAAGACAGAAATAAACTGGAATGATCTGCTGTGTGATAACGCTCGGAAGTGGATCTGTGAAAATCTGGCTTAATATTTCAAGGTTCAAGGGTTCAAGGATCATTTATTGTCATTAGTAAACACAGAGATGCTCAATGAAATGAAGTTGTAGCACATTTATAACACAACAAACACAACAAAACACAAACAGCTGTACATTCCTGTACTGCATTTATTGAATTTGCATCATAAGCAACAAAAACAATTCTCTGGTCAGATAATATGGCCGACATCTTCACATTAAAAATTCAACATGAGGAGAAAACATTGTCCATCAACTGTGACTGTGTTTGAGCAGCAAGCATCACGATGTGAACACAGAGTCCACCTCCTCTGGTCCCTCCAGAGTCCTGCTCTCTGTCCTGCTGTCCACCCGTCAAGTATTACATCTGTCAACATGTTATTATGATTCTGCAAAAGGCTTTAAATGGTGTGTGTGTGATATCAAGAGAGCATGTAAAGGGTTGGAGGTCAGGTATCAAGTTCTCCGTGTGACTGTTTTGTGTAAATCAGCTGCTTTGTACCAGGAAGATGAACCACAGGAAGCTGTGATCTTTATCTGTATACATGTGCTGATGACTGCTGTAAAGAATTAAAGCTGCATATTATACTGAATAGATACTATCATGAAGCTTGAGCCTGAAATGCACTTATTAGGGTAATAAAGTTGACTTCAGCTGTTTTCTTCCACATTTAGAGGACTACTCATTTATTCTCACACTCACCAATGCACCGTACTAGTATGACCATCTCTCAAAGTCCCTTAAACCTACTATATCACAGTCCACTTAACAAACAACATCTATACAGCATATTTATTTCTTTGTAATTGAAAATGACTTCATTATTCGACCATTTAAGGAATTGCTCTCAAACTTCCTGTTCGTGAGAGCAGATTGCCATCAAGTAGGGTGTGTTCATCACTTGTTACTTCCTCTAAAGTTAAACTTCAGAGAAAACTATTGAGACCAACAAGACTGGGTTTAGTCGTTTACATGTGTCGTGCTGCAGATTTGACCCTTCATAAAATCATTTTCATCATTGGAGGAAATCTATGCCAAAGCTCAACATGACAATCCTGTTGATACAGACAGGCAGTGTGTGTATCTTCATCTGTCATTGTTACGGTTACTGATGTGTGTGATGGTGTATTAGGGTCATAGTAGGTCAAATATATTCATTACGGAGCATGGGGAGAGGGTAATAATACAAAATGAACTTCAAAGATTAAAGTTGTAAAAAGTGAAAACGTGTTTGTTCTCAGAGATGAAGTTGCAAATGTCATAAAATAACAGACTGAGCATTCAACAAAACATCTCCGTATCTCGCTTAGTGGCAAAATTCAGATGACGGCTGGTGTTACTACGGTTTTGCGATAAATTTTTTTAATTTTCTTGTAAATCGTTGACTTTATCATTTCAAAGAATATTCAAGGGGTCTTTTTGCAATGAAAAAAGTTTTTTTTCTCATAGATTTATGACTTTCATTTACGAGTTATTTCTCTGAATATTCGCCCCTCCCCTGACTCTGTATTTGTTTTTTACGTTGTTGTTTTTACCTACAATGGCTCGAATAGGTTGTCCGACATTTGTCTGTCTTGTTTCATTTTTTTTCATTTACATTTTGCTCCTTTAAAGGAACAGTTTGTCGGATTTATTGCGATTTGGCAGAAATATAATATTAATAACTATGTTGTCACTCGTGTAAAATCACCTGAAACTAAGAATCGTTGTGTTTGTTAGCTTAGAATGAGTCCTTCATATCTACATCAGGAGCTTTGACTCTTCACAGAGTCCGCCATGTTTCTACGGTAGCCCAGAACGGACAAACCAAACCCTGACTCTAGAGAGAGACTTTCATGTTTTTAAGTGACTTGAAGTTGTTCCATGGCAGTGAAACTAGGCAGTAGTAAGGTACAGACGTTCTACGTCACTATACTCAGACTGGGTGTTGGGGTTACATCCCACTGAGAGCGCCTAGGGCGTATTCGTACAAGGCTCTCAGAAAGACAATAATTCCGAAATGAACGACTCAGCTCCGGGGTGAGATAACAGGCCGAAGGTATTTTCCTGACACTTCTGTGGGACACTAATCCCCGAAGACTGGTCGGACTACTGACGGAGTTACCGCCGTGCTAGGTGCGATCCTGCCCTTTTTTCCATTGGGCAGGACCCGCTCACGCTACACACTTCTTTACTTTCTCTTCACCACTTCTCTTTTCTTCCTAAGACATTGCTTAAGTTTTTTCCCCTAAAAATATGATGAAATGAAGAAGACCTTCCTGAAAATGATTCTGAAATGATGTCAACTTTTGTGTGTTTATGATCAGCAGCGGACAGCTTCCACATTTCAGGCAAGAAAAAGACAGAATTTATATATTTTAGGTTAGTTGACTTTATCAGGTTTCATCTTTTCATTTATTAAAGGATGACATTACAGGTGAAGCAACTTAAAAACACAGTTGGTCTGTGTGTGTGTGTGTGTGTGTGTGTGTGTGTGTGTGTGTGTGTAATCATGAACATGAATAAAATCTTATAAAATGTTCCTCGAGTCTCTTAAGATCTCTTCTTGTGTTTATCATCTTATTCGATACATTCTTCAGTAAACCTTGGGCGTCTTTTATCTCCCTGAATTCCTCACAGCCGTCCTGCTGTCTTTGTCTTCAGGTTCAGACAGGATGTCACTTCACTGACATGCTGTTAGGCCTCTTATTAAAGCTGCATAGAGAGAGCTTTACAGGATCAGTAAACGATCCATATTATTCTACTTCAGTAAATTGATGTCTTAGATCGGCACGCTGCTTCCAGTCTTGAGATAATAATTTAAAAGATTTTCATTTTAATAAATGTCTGTTAAGTCACTTTCTATCTCAGAAAGACTGTTTGATCTCTGGAATGTGAATACGCACCTGCAGTTACCACTTATGGCCACAGGTGCTGCTAAAGAGAACAAAACACATCTTCGAAATTGTAATTGTTTTTTAGCAGAGACATAAAACAATTATAGCGACCACCGGCCAAAAGGCTCTTTGACTGTTCGTTAGCTTGTAACTCACCAAGTTAAAACACACTTAAGGTTTTCTTTTCTTTGCTGGATTTTTCCAACACAGACCAAGTTCCAGAGATGTTGAACGTTTTAGTTTGACTTAGAAATACTTGCATATCATGGTGAATTCAATTTGAAGGTAGAACTACAGGTAATACTTTCTTTTCTTTTATCTCAGAGACTCTGCTCGGTGTTCCTGTAGTTTTTCATTCATGCATTTATTTATTCGCTTCGGCTTAGAGGTCATGCAAAGTCAGAAATGCCTTTTTGAATCCAGATTAGACAGGATTTTCAGCACGCAAGTGTTCATGTGACTGCTGTTAAACAGATTCAGTTTCAGTGGTGAATCATGATGAACATTTTGTTGTTCCAGCATCTTGGAAAGTCATGACTTCCTCTTTTTCTAAAATAGATTATAACCAACAAGAGTTTCCTCATTTCATGCCGTGTGTGCTGCAGAGCTGACCTGCTGTGAAATAGATGGCATCCTCGAGAGCGATGGAGGAATTACACGTCCATGAATACGATGAACCTGACGACTCGAGCCCTTCCACCAATGGGACAGGTGAGAATGTGAACAGATGAGTGCTGTTTATTGTATTGATGACTGTGTTCATGGTCTTCTCTGTGTTCAGGTCCCAGGAGCTCAAAGTTGAAGAGCAGATCTGATGGAGCTGTTTTTCTGTCTCTGGGGCTGCTGAGTGTTTTCCTGCTGGCTCGACTCATCAGCTTCTTTGTCTACTGTGAGTCTGATCTTCATCCAAGTCTTCACTTGAGATCTACAGCAGCATTCATCTGCTCTGAAAGATGTTTTACCTAAATGTCTATCTGCATCCTGGCTCCTCTGTGACGCTTTTCTTTTTATTGACTTTTCATCTTTTGTTCTTTGTCCTTGAATCACTTTTTAAATATGTTTTAAAAGCACCACAGAATAGAGTGAAACACTGACCTTGTGAATCACTTCTTTTGTATATATATTAGTTATGAATATTAATTGATCCATCCTACATCATTATGTAGATACACTTCTCTGGTCGATGAAGGGCGTCGCCTTTCACCAACTTTTAAATTGACACTAAACCATGTTTGAATTCAGGTTGTTTGTCATTTCAACATTTGCTCAATATTATTATGTTTACTGGTAAAAGATGATGGGATGTTATTGTAAATACTGTAACAGTGTTTAGATTCGTCATATCTTTATCTTAAAAGACAATTATTTCTTCCATTTCATATTTTCTGAAATGTTATGTGTAAATATGCAAATGAGGCATTATCTAATATTTTTTTGTGAATTCAGGAGAAATCTACAGATTCAAATAGAGTGTTTTTATTTTCATGTTTTCTTTCCACGAGTCTAAAAAGAAGCAAAGTAGCTCAAAGATGTTGCCCGTCGTGTTGCTTCAAATGAGCACCAGTATAATACATGAATACACCAGTATGATACATGAATACACCAGTATGATACATGAATACACCAGTATGATACATGAGGTGTTATGATCTTGATTTATTCCAGACCGGGCCAGTGAAGACAAGCTGTCCTCTGTGTCTGAAGAGAGAGACCTGCTGAACGCCAGCCTCACTCATCTGACCCAAGAGATGGACAGACTTCAGCGTTGGTGCAATCTGAGTGAGTCCTTGTCTGTGTAAACTATATTTACAGTCTGTTCGTCCTGTCCATACAACTTTATTTAAACATGAATTATGTACAAGGCATCTTTTCCAAGTGATGGTAGCATCTATTTTATAGCTAAAAGCCAGAGTTTCAGTTTGAAATGTTTTAAATGTGTCCTCTGCCTCTTCACATCAACTGTTCCCTAAAAAGTCCTAATGTTGAAAGACTTTCTCATCCTTCAATGATTCTGATCATCTTAAGAACAAGTTGTACATGTGTTAAACATTCAGTGCAATATTAAAGTCATAGAAAGGGTTCGGACCATAAAAGTGTTGACTTCTGCCTCCTCCTTATTGTTGGAATGCTGTTAAGCATTACAACTATTGTTCTTCGAATCTTTATTGTTGGAATGCTGTTCTTCGAATCTTTATTCAACTTCTTCTATTTCTTCCGTCGGCCCTCTTCTTGTCCATTTTTTAAGCTACAGAAACCGTTCAACTATTAAAATGTTCAGCTCTTTCACCAGAGGTCTGCTATGACTTTTCATATTTCTAACCTTTAAACTTTTTGAATTATTAAGCTTTTTATTTTCAATGGGATCTCTATGGAGAATATTTTCAAATGGCTTCAGGCACACAGGTGTTTGCGATTGAGCCAATTAGTGATGTTGACAAACACACAGACTCACAGAGACACGCGCACATACACTCCTCCCCCTCTCTCTCTCTCTATGTGTCTCTCTCTCATACAGTCATTCAGGTCTTAGGGATCTTTAGAGGTCTTTCCCCCCTCCCACACACACACACACACGCCATTTTAAAATAAAAGCCCCACAGAATGAATCCTAACTGAAATGCTTGTGATGAAGCCTGTCATTTAGTAACCTGTTTATGTGTGTCAAACATTACGATTATGTCTCCTCTCCCCCTCCCTCCCCCACCCAGCCCCACCCTTTCAAAATAAAAGCCCCATGGATTAACTGTATTTAAACAAGCTCAAAATTTGGCTTTTTTGTTAAAAAAATGAATGCTCTAACTACTACTGCTGCTGCTAATATAGTATTACTACTACTGCTACTACTACTTCTACTATAACTTTTGCTGTTGCTACTATTACTGCTACTGCTACTGCTGTTACTGTTACCATCAATATTATTACTGCCACTACTGCTATTACTACCACTACGACTATTACTTATACGACAACTGCTACTACTACTGCTATTCATGCTACTAAAAGTAGTAATACTACTACTAAAGCTATTAGTACGACTGCTACTAGTACTACTACTACTGCTACATCTTCTACTGCCATTACTATTACTATTACTACTACTGTGATATTAAATACTACGACCAATACTACAGCTATTACTATGACTACTGATAGTACGTCTTCGACTACTTCTAATTACTAATGCTTCTACTACAACTTCTACTACAAATATCACTAATACGACACAACTACTAGTAGTTATTCTAATGCTACTAATACTTCTACTAATAATACTTCTACTACAACTACAACTTCTACTACTACTACAAATATCAATACTACTACTAGTAGTTATTCTAATGCTACTAATACTTCTACTAATAATACTTCTACTACAACTTATACTACTACAAATATCACCACTGATGAATTTTTTTAAGCCACAGAAACTGTTCAAATATCAAAATGTTCAGCTCTTTCAGGAGAGGTGTGATGTGACTTTTCATATTTGTAATCTTTAAACTTTTTGAATTTAGCTTTTTGCAATTTGTTTTTGAATTGGATATCTATTTTCAGCAATGTTTTTGCGTTTCATTTGTTTTCAGCATTCCAACGCATTTTCAGCAGGAAATGCTTTTTCTTGTTGTATATATAATATCTATCATAATTACCATCATTAATATTTTTGTTTTCTTATTGCTCATTGTTGGAATGCTGTTAAGTTATCCACCTGTTTCTTTATTCCACTATTTCTTCCGTCCCCCCTTTTTTGAAACTCTTCTTCTTCTTCATTTTTTGAGCTAAAGAAACCGTTCAACTATCAAAATGTTCAGCTCCTTCAGCTCATCTCTGCTATGACTTTTTCTGTTTCTAACCTTTAAACTTTTTGAATTATTAAGCTTTTAGAAACTTTGTTTTGAATAGGTTTCTATGGAGAAGATTTTCAAATCCTCTTAAACTTCTTCAACTTTCAAATCCTTCAACCTCCTCTTACTTTCAGCTAAATACACCATTTCAACTTTCAAATGTTGAGAAAACTCTGAACTATTGCCGCATAATTCAGCTTTCCGATATCTTTTAAACTTTTTGAACTGCAGCAATTTAACTTTTATGATTTTTCAGTCCTTTTCTGACTTTATAATGGGTGTGTATTGCACAGCTTAGAGTGCGTGATGTCACTGCTAGAGTGAAGAGCAGCTTGAGATTCTTGTGAAAAAAACATTTGTGTTTTGCCACTGTGTCCACAATCTTCACTTTTCATGCATACTTTCTGGATGTAAAAGTAGCTAATATTGTCCTTGTCGGAGAAACATTACTGTGGAATCCCACAGATTTCCACATTTGACACAGAAGCCGTTAATTGAGAGGAAAACCAACTTTCTGCTCCATAGAGACCAATGTTAAATTTTGCTTCAAAAACATCTTCCACAGAACACGGTACCCCATTTCTAGATTGCCAGTTAAGCCACATTTTTTAAACTACACACACAATTTTTACAGGATCTGTTCGTCAACTCAGCCTCCCTCTCAATTATTAATATCGGAGCAATAGGAGCTACGGTTATGGGAGTTTTGATGATTTGTTTGAGAGGCGTCTCCCTGTGTTATCTCCATGAAATGGCTTCAGGCACACAGGTGTTCACGATTGAGCCAGTAATCAGTGATGTTTATAAACACACAGACTCACAGACACACGCGCACATACACTCCTCTCCCTCTATCTCTCTGTGTGTGTCTCTCTCTCATGCAGTCATTCAGGTCTTAGGACTCTTTAGAGGTCTTTCTACCCTCCCCCCCACACACACACACGCCATTTTAAAATAAAAGCCCCACAGAATGAATCCTAACTGAAATGCTTGTGATGAGCCTGTCATTTAATAACCGGTTTGTGTTTATCTAACATTATGATTCTGTCTCCTCTCCCCTTCTCCCCCACACCCCACACCCCATTTCAAAAGAAAAGCCCCAGAGAGTGAATTCTAACTGAACTGCTTGTGATGAAGCCTGTCATTTAATAACCTCTGTTTATGTGTGTCAAACATTATGATTATGTCTCCTCTCCCCCTCCCTCCCCCACCCAGTCCCACCCTTTCAAAATAAAAGTCTCATGGATTAACTGTATTTAAACATTAAACTCAAAATTAGGCTTTTTTGTTGAAAAAATGAATGCTCTTACCAATACTGCGACAACTACTACTACTGCTAATATTTCTAGTATTACTACTACGACTGCTGCTACTACTTCTACTACAACTTTTGCTGTTGCTACTATTACTAGTGCTATTACTGCTACCATCAATATTATTACTACCACTACTGCTATTACTACCACTACTACTATTACTTATACTACAACTGCTACTACTGCTATTCATGCTACTACCAGTACTAATACTACTACAGCTATTAGTACGACTGCTACTAGTACTACTACTACCGCTACTTCAAATACTGCCATTACTTTTACTATTACTACTACTACTACTACTACTACTACTACTACTACTGTTATATTAAATACTACGACCACTACTACAGCTATTACTACTACTGATACTAGGCTACTACTTCTTCTGAATACTAATACTTCTTCTAACTACTAATACTTCTACTACCACTACGACTTCTACTACTACTATTACAAATATCACTACTGCTACTACTACTACTTATTCTAATGCTACTAATACTTCAACTGCTAATAATACTTCTTCTTCAACTACAACTTCTACTACTATTACTACAAATATCACTACTTCTGAAATTTGTTTAAGCTACAGAAATTGTTCAAATATCAAAATGTTCAGCTCTTTCAGGAGAGGGGTGCTTTGACTTTTCATTTTTGTAATCTTTAAACTTTTTGAATGAAGCTTTTTGCAATTTTCTTTTGAATGGGATCTCTATGGAGAAAATCTTCAAATCCTGTTATACTTCAACTTTCAAAGCCTTCTTCTTCCTCATACTTTCAGCGACAGATGCCATAGTTAGACATTTCAACTAGAAGGTTTTTCAGCAGTGCAGTTCAAATGCTTTCGGGCTTCAACATTTTTCAGACAGATAGTCTCCCATTTATTAATTTTCAGCAATTTTTTCACAATTAATTTCAGCTTTCAGCATTCCAACGCATTTTCAGCAGGAAATGCATTTTCTAGTTTCATTAGTTATTCTTGTTTTGTTTTCTTATCATTTGTTACATGGACATCTAAATACAAACTTTTAGTTTTTTATTAAATTTTTTAAATACATTGCCTACTTTTTGTTCTGATGTGATGAAGAAATAAATCTGTAAGTAATCAGTCATTTGATCCAATAAGTAGTTGTTCTGATAGTCGAGTGTGAGGAGTCACTACAGACCCTTCAGATGAGGCTGAGGGAGGAAAGTTTCAAGTTATTTATTGTTATGTGCACAACAACTACAGAGAAGCAATGTTTGCAATGAAAACCTTAATCTCAGTCTCCCTACAACAATTATCAATAAATATGTATTTTTAAAAATCACGCAAGTACAAATGGATGTATGAGACATAAAATATTTCAGGAGTTCTAATAAAGGGATAAAATATAACATCTATAAAATGAAATAATGTATTTGTGGAAGATAATAATTGCAAGATGCATAAACTTTTATGTAAACAGGTATTTAGTTCGTTTCTCTGTGTGATGAGAAGTAATGAATCTTATATACAGAGATGTGGAACAGTAAGTTAAAGTAAAGTGATGTGTGTCGTAGTGATGCGCTCCACAGCTCAACAGTTCAGAGGTCTCAGCAGGAAGTCAACAACAACACACAACGTCTTCATTTTAAAGACGTGGGTCTCGTCTGATCTTTATTGGTTTATGTTTGCATCATTTTACAGAGAAAACATGTCCTGAAGGATGGAGGAGGTTCAGTTGTTCCTGTTATCTTCTCTCTACACGGTCTGGTTCCTGGGAGGAGAGCAGAAAGGACTGCAGAGACAAAGGAGCAGATCTGGTGATCATAGACTCGCTTCAAGAACAGGTAGTGTGAAATTATATATATATTTATATTTAGTTTGTCGAGATGACAACCTCTGGGTTTGACAAGTGAAGCCAAAGCTTCATGTGTTAAAGCTGCATTCTCTCTAGTGTCCACCAGGGGGCGACTCCTCTGGTTGTATGGAAGTCTATGAGAAAATGACTCTACTTCTCTCTTGATTTATTACCTCAGTAAACATTGTAAACATGAGTTTATGTCTCAATCTCCAGTTTCAAGTCTTCTTCAACACAGCATGATGTTCATTTCGTACATTATGGTCCATTTAGAGTCAAACAGACCATAAAGCAGGGGATGCTTTAGGGCGGGGCTAC
This sequence comes from Lycodopsis pacificus, assembly GCA_028022725.1. Taxonomy (NCBI): domain Eukaryota; kingdom Metazoa; phylum Chordata; class Actinopteri; order Perciformes; family Zoarcidae; genus Lycodopsis; species Lycodopsis pacificus. The sequence continues at coordinate 3,222,765 of CM051688.1, read as the reverse complement.
ACAGTGATTGACAGTCAGTGTATTCGTCTTAACACTTTCACAGTTTGTTTTCACTTCATGAAAGTTTATTGTAATATTTTGGTCTGTAGAGACTGTAAAGCCCTCTGAGACAAACTTGAATGTTTCCATGTTATGCTACTTCATTCATATACTCCACTACACTTCTGAGGCAAATATTGTACTTACAAAAGAAAAATGCATTTACTTCTAAGCTTTAGTTACTTTAAGATTCTGATTATTTATACACATTTATACACAAATAAACTATCATGTAGTGTAATAATAATGACAATGATAATAATATTAAAGTAGTATATACTGTTTTATGCTTAAATGGGCCAGTCTACACAATGAGTACCTATACTTTTGTTTTAAGTACATTTTGATTCTGATACTTAAGTACTTTTGCTTAAATATAATTCTGAATGGAGTACTTTTACTGAGTATTGTAGTATTTCTACTTTTATTTGAGTAAAGATATGAGTACGTCTTCCACCACTGACCACGTCTGCTCCTTTTTCAACACGTTGCACTTGATGGTTTTATTATATATATATATATATATATATATATATACACACACACTTTTTATTCTGGAATATATTTTTAGTTTTTATTTCATGGGTATTCATGCCCTCCCGTCTTTTCTTCTTCTCTTTTACTCTGCTTGTATTCTGTATATTAGTCTATGCAGATGTGGACATAACATCCCGATGGATTATTTACTGTATATCAGCTATAATGATTACATTAAAATAACATGGCATATCTTTGAGCTAGTACGATTTATAAGTGAATTTTTATCAGCGTTTGGATGGATCACTCTAAACTACGTTAAAAATTAAATGAAAATGTAAATACAAAAATATATATTTAAATACAGACTTTCTGTCTTTTTAATCTTGAACAGAAATTCCTCTTAAACATCGTCACAGATCACACTTGGATTGGTTTGAGTGACGGAGACGACGAGGGCACCTGGAAATGGGTTGATGGAACTCCACTGACTGAAGCGTAAGACACACAACAATGTTCATACAACTATTGCTGCATCAACTACTATTATTCTGGCCCGAGCACCGACAACGTCGGGCCGCGAGGTCCCTATTGAAACTGTAGGAATTATTATTATTCTCTCGAATGAATCGCCTTTTTGGGGGCTTTATCATATCCGAAAACTCACCAAAGTTGGCATGCATATCAGGACTGCTGAAAAATTGGATATTTTATGGGTCCCACGCTCGACCATGGAAAAATTGCTCGCTAACGCCCCCTAGCATCCCGTATGTCCAATTAACTTGAACTTTTACACAGGCATGCAACCAAATGAGGTCTACAAAAAAGCCTCCTGGACCCCTAAGCTCCGCCAACCAAAAGTTTCCGCCATTTTGAATTTTGTGGAAAACCCATTGTGGCAACCTCCTCCTACACGCTGAGTCCGATTGCTACTAAATTTGCTGTGGATCATTATTGGATCTATATAATAAAATTGTATCTAAAGATGTTTGCTATCTCATTACGTTTAGAAGATATGGACCAATGAACTTCATAAGGCGTGGCTTTGTTTTTCAATACTCATGAGACAAATTTCGTGATTATAGATTAAGTGGTTTTCAAGTTATGTGTGCACATCGTATATTGTTATGTACCCTACAATTTTCATTCCATTCAACCACTAGGGAGTGATACAGTAGTTAAGCCATTTCTGGCTTTTTCGTCAATTTTCATCGGTTTCAGACGTACTTTAACAAACTCCTCCCACAGTTCATGCGGTCTACTTCAAATTTAGTCAGGATGATCGAAAGATATTATTGACGAAGACTTACCAAAATGGTCTGCTGACATTGTACGACCTTCATTTTATGTGGCACCCATTTGCTGTGGGAACGCGTCATTCACCATGAAAATGACACGGGAGTTCACAGGTAGGACCCAAACGCAAGACCACATGAGACAGAAGTTAATAGAAACAGGTTTTATTTAGCCTGAATAAAGACAGGAAGGTGTGGAGCCTGTGGTCCGACACCAGAGAGTAGGCTGGTCGACGGTGTGAGTCCCGTGGCTCGACACCGGAGGGCTGGCAGTTTGACGGCCTGTGTAGTCCGTTTAACACCAAGGAGGGCAGAGCGGCGGTGTGTAGTCCATAAACACGAAGGAGGGCACGGGGGATTCCTGGACCGACGGACACCGGAGGAAGGCGCTTGAGGCAGAAGAACCTACGGGGTTGAAGCGGGTGAAAGACGGTACGACCTGACAACCCCAAACTGCAGGACCAGAGATTATATAGTGTCAGGGGAATCGTTAGTGGGACCTGAGTCTGGTGTGTCAGGCTGCAGGAGGTGATTAGCTGCAGCTGTGTGGCCATGGGAGGTGTCTGGTCTGACAGGGATCCTGACAGAAAAATGAAGCTTATTTTTCTGTAGCTTAGGATGTTCAGCAAGCCTTGGAACTTTGCACATCACAGGTAATGTAAATACATATTTCATATGGCTTTTGGCTTGACCGTTGAAAATTGCCTCGATACCGCCCCCTACAAATATTCAAAAACGCAGCCCCAGCACTACGTTTGACATACATGTATGATATTTGGTAGGGACATGTATCACATAGAGACTTAAAAAAAAAGTCTCTTGGGATCTAAAACGAACCGGAAGTCGGCCATTTTGAGTTTTGCGTGAATTTCCCCCTGATTTCTAGTCGCTATACTTTAACTAACTCCTCCTACGGACTTTGTCAGATCCACTTCAAATTTGGTCAGTACAATCTTAAGACCTTTGCAATTAAAAGTTACTCAAAGCTTTATGTTTGATGAAATGCGAGATGCGTTGTCTGATGGTCAAAGACATTCGCGGCCGCATCTGCCGGCTTCCCCAGAGACGCGGGAAGGTGCGAGGGCCCGTACATCGCTGCTTGCAGCTTTAATTATTATTATTCTCTCGAATTAAATGCCTTTTAGGGGGTTTTATCATTTCCCCAACCTCCTCATATTTGGCGAGCATATGAGGACTGCGGGAAAATTTGATATTTTATGGGTCCCATGCTTGAGCATGACAAAATTGCTCGCTAGCGCCCCCTAGAAGTTGGAAAGGCAAGCCCTGACAGCCTGTATGTCCAAATGACTTAAAATTGTACAGACATGAGCAACTGAATGAGTTCTACAAAAGATCCTCTTGGGACCCTAAGCTCCGCCTTCCAAAATTTTCCGGCATTTTGAATTTTGGAAATAAAAAATAAATTCACTCCTCCCAGACCCTGGGTCTGATTGGTAGCAGATTTGCTGTGGATCATTATTGGATCTATATCATCAACAGTTATGAAAAACTTGTTTATCTTATGGCATTAAGAATATATGGACCAATGAATTTCATAGGGGCGTGGCCTTCTACAGCAATATATATAACTTCAAAACCATGTGGCCTATCATCACAAAATCTGTAGCATATGTTCACATTGTGTCCTGCAACATAGCCTCAGATTTGTATTCCATACAACCACTAGGGGGTGATGCAGTAATACTCTTTACGAATACTATTTTTGTGTGAATTTCCCCATGATTTCTAGTCGCTATACTTTAACGAACTCCTCCTAGGGACTTCATCAGATCCACTTCAAATTTGGTCAGTACAATGGAAAGACCTTTGCTGTTAAAAGATACTCAAAGCTTTACGTTTGATGGAATGGCGTAGTACTCCCGAGACGGAGGAGGGTGCGAGGGCCCGTACATTGCTGCTTGCAGCTTTAATTATTATTATTATTCTTAGTAAAACTCCCTCAATAATTATTACCAAAATCAGACTTAACTTTTGCAAGTGTTGCTGCACTACACGGAGAATTAAAGTAATTTGGTCAGAAGATTAAAAAACTCCTAATTTTTATTTTAATAGAAAAACTTAAAGCTGCATTATTAAATGTTTTGAATAATCACCTCCTAGGTACTGGGGCCTTGATGAACCTAATAACGGTGGAGGAGATCCACGGTCTGGTGAAGAGGACTGTGCTGAAATTGTAGTTGGCAGGAACGCAGAAATAAACTGGAATGATCTGCGGTGTGATAACTCTCGGCATTGGATCTGTGAAAATCTGGCTTAATATTTCAAGGTTCAAGGGTTCAAGGACATTTATTGTCATTCGTAAACACAGACATGCTCAATGAAATGAAGTTGTAGTACATTTATAACACGACAAACACAACAAAACACAAACAGCTGTACATTCCTGTACTGCATTTATTGAATTTGCATCAAAAGGAACAAAAACAATTCTCTGGTCAGATAATATGGCCGACATCTTCACATTAAAAATTCAACATGAGGAGAAAACATTGTCCATCAACTGTGACTGTGTTTGAGCAGCAAGCATCACGATGTGAACACAGAGTCCACCTCCTCTGGTCCCTCCAGAGTCCTGCTCTCTGTCCTGCTGTCCACCCGTCAAGTATTACATCTGTCAACATGTTATTATGATTCTGCAAAAGGCTTTAAATGGTGTGTGTGTGATATCAAGAGAGCATGTAAAGGGTTGGAGGTCAGGTATCAAGTTCTCCGTGTGACTGTTTTGTGTAAATCAGCTGCTTTGTACCAGGAAGATGAACCACAGGAAGCTGTGATCTTTATCTGTATACATGTGCTGATGACTGCTGTAAAGAATTAAAGCTGCATATTATACTGAATAGATACTATCATGAAGCTTGAGCCTGAAATGCACTTATTAGGGTAATAAAGTTGACTTCAGCTGTTTTCTTCCACATTTAGAGGACTACTCATTTATTCTCACACTCACCAATGCACCGTACTAGTATGACCATCTCTCAAAGTCCCTTAAACCTACTATATCACAGTCCACTTAACAAACAACATCTATACAGCATATTTATTTCTTTGTAATTGAAAATGACTTCATTATTCGACCATTTAAGGAATTGCTCTCAAACTTCCTGTTCGTGAGAGCAGATTGCCATCAAGTAGGGTGTGTTCATCACTTGTTACTTCCTCTAAAGTTAAACTTCAGAGAAAACTATTGAGACCAACAAGACTGGGTTTAGCCGTTTACATGTGTCGTGCTGCAGATTTGACCCTTCATAAAATAATTTTCATCATTGGAGGAAATCTATGCCAAAGCTCAACATGACAACCCTGTTGATACAGACAGGCAGTGTGTGTATCTTCATCTGTCATTGTTACGGTTACTGATGTGTGTGATGGTGTATTAGGGTCATAGTAGGTCAAATATATTCATTACGGAGCATGGGGAGAGGGTAATAATACAAAATGAACTTCAAAGATTAAAGTTGTAAAAAGTGAAAACGTGTTTGTTCTCAGAGATGAAGTTGCAAATGTCATAAAATAACAGACTGAGCATTCAACAAAACATCTCCGTATCTCGCTTAGTGGCAAAATTCAGATGACGGCTGGTGTTACTACGGTTTTGCGATAAATTTTTTTAATTTTCTTGTAAATCGTTGACTTTATCATTTCAAAGAATATTCAAGGGGTCCTTTTGCAATGAAAAAAGTTTTTTTTCTCATAGATTTACGACTTTCATTTACGAGTTATTTCTCTGAATATTCGCCCCTCCCCTGACTCTGTATTTGTTTTTTACGTTGTTGTTTTTACCTACAATGGCTCGAATAGGTTGTCCGACATTTGTCTGTCTTGTTTCATTTTTTTTCATTTACATTTTGCTCCTTTAAAGGAACAGTTTGTCGGATTTATTGCGATTTGGCAGAAATATAATATTAATAACTATGTTGTCACTCGTGTAAAATCACCTGAAACTAAGAATCGTTGTGTTTGTTAGCTTAGAATGAGTCCTTCATATCTACATCAGGAGCTTTGACTCTTCACAGAGTCCGCCATGTTTCTACGGTAGCCCAGAACGGACAAACCAAACCCTGACTCTAGAGAGAGACTTTCATGTTTTTAAGTGACTTGAAGTTGTTCCATGGCAGTGAAACTAGGCAGTAGTAAGGTACAGACGTTCTACGTCACTATACTCAGACTGGGTGTTGGGGTTACATCCCACTGAGAGCGCCTAGGGCGTATTCGTACAAGGCTCTCAGAAAGACAATAATTCCGAAATGAACGACTCAGCTCCGGGGTGAGATAACAGGCCGAAGGTATTTTCCTGACACTTCTGTGGGACACTAATCCCCGAAGACCGGTCGGACTACTGACGGAGTTACCGCCGTGCTAGGTGCGATCCTGCCCTTTTTTCCATTGGGCAGGACCCGCTCACGCTACACACTTCTTTACTTTCTCTTCACCACTTCTCTTTTCTTCCTAAGACATTGCTTAAGTTTTTTCCCCTAAAAATATGATGAAATGAAGAAGACCTTCCTGAAAATGATTCTGAAATGATGTCAACTTTTGTGTGTTTATGATCAGCAGCGGACAGCTTCCACATTTCAGGCAAGAAAAAGACAGAATTTATATATTTTAGGTTAGTTGACTTTATCAGGTTTCATCTTTTCATTTATTAAAGGATGACATTACAGGTGAAGCAACTTAAAAACACAGTTGGTCTGTGTGTGTGTGTGTGTGTGTGTGTGTGTGTGTGTGTGTGTGTGTGTGTGTGTGTGTGTGTGTGTGTAATCATGAACATGAATAAAATCTTATAAAATGTTCCTCGAGTCTCTTAAGATCTCTTCTTGTGTTTGTCATCTTATTCGATACATTCTTCAGTAAACCTTGGGCGTCTTTTATCTCCCTGAATTCCTCACAGCCGTCCTGCTGTCTTTGTCTTCAGGTTCAGACAGGATGTCACTTCACTGTCATGCTGTTAGGCCTCTTATTAAAGCTGCATAGAGAGAGCTTTACAGGATCAGTAAACGATCCATATTATTCTACTTCAGTAAATTGATGTCTTAGATTGGCACGCTGCTTCCAGTCTTGAGATAATAATTTAAAAGATTTTCATTTTAATAAATGTCTGTTAAGTCACTTTCTATCTCAGAAAGACTGTTTGATCTCTGGAATGTGAATACGCACCTGCAGTTACCACTTATGGCCACAGGTGCTGCTAAAGAGAACAAAACACATCTTCGAAATTGTAACTTACAGTTTTTCATGTTAAATATTTTTCTTTTAATGTTCAGCAAAAGAGCAAGTTAGCATTTCACAAAATGTATCTCAGAGACTCTGCTAGGTGTTCCTGTAGTTTTATTATTCATGCATTTATTTATTCCCTTTGATGTCATTAAGAGTCAGAAATGCATTTTTAAATCAAGATTAGAGGAGATCTTCAGTATGCATGTGTTCATGTGACTGCCGTTAAACGGATGTTGAACTTTAAAAACAGTTTCAGTGGTGAACGATGGAGAAAAAGATAAATTATTTTGAAAGTCGTGGCTTATAACCAACAAGAGTTTCCTCATTTCATGCCGTGTGTGCTGCAGAGCTGACCTGCTGTGAAATAGATGGCATCCTCGAGAGCGATGGAGGAATTACACGTCCATGAATATGATGAAGCTGACGACTCGAGCCCTTCCACCAATGGCACAGGTGAGAATGTGAACAGATGAGTGCTGTTTATTGTATTGATGACTGTGTTCATGGTCTTCTCTGTGTTCAGGTCCCAGGAGCTCAAGGTTGAAGAGCAGATGTGATGGAGCTGTTGTTCTGTCTCTGGGGCTGCTGAGTGTTTTCCTGCTGGCTCGACTCATCAGCTTCTTTGTCTACTGTGAGTCTGATCTTCATCCAAGTCTTCACTTGAGATCTACAGCAGCGTTCATCTGCTCTGAAAGATGTTTTACCTAAATGTCTGTCTGCATCCTGGCTCCTCTGTGACGCTTTTCTTTTTATTGACTTTTCATCTTTTGTTCTTTGTCCTTGAATCACTTTTAAAATATGTTTTAAAAGCACCACAGAATAGAGTGAAACACTGACCTTGTGAATCACTTCTTTTGTGGATATATTAGTTATGAATATTAATTTATCCATCCTACAGCATCATGTAGATACACTTCTCTGGTCGATGAAGAGCGTCGCCTTTCACCAACTTTTAAATTGACACTAAACCATGTTTGAATTCAGGTTGTTTGTCATTTCAACATTTGCTCAGTATTATTATGTTTACTGGTAAAAGATGATGGGATGTTATTGTAAATACTGTAACAGTGTTTAGATTCGTCATATCTTTATCTTAAAAGACAATTATTTCTTCCATTTCATATTTTCTGAAATGTTATGTGTAAATATGCAAATGAGGCATTATCTAATAACTTTTAGTGAATTCAGGAGAAATCTACAGATTCAAATAGAGTGTTTTTATTTTCATGTTTTCTTTCCACGAGTCTAAAAAGAAGCAAAGTAGCTCAAAGGTGTTGCCCGTCGTGTTGCTTCAAATGAGCACCAGTATGATACATGAATACACCAGTATGAATACATGAATACACCAGTATGATACATGAATACACCAGTATGATACATGAATACACCAGTATGATACATGAATACACCAGTATAATACATGAATACACCAGTATGATACATGAATACGTCAGTATGATACATGAATACACCAGTATGATACATGAATACGTCAGTATGATACATGAATACACCAGTATGATACATGAATACACCAGTATGATACATGAATACACCAGTATGATACATGAATACATCAGTATGATACATGAATACACCAGTATGATACATGAATACGTCAGTATGATACATGAATACACCAGTATGATACATGAATACATCAGTATGATACATGAATACATCAGTATGATACATGAATACACCAGTATGATACATGAATACACCAGTATGACACATGAATACACCAGTATGATACATGAATACACCAGTATGATACATGAATACACCAGTAAATACATGAATACACCAGTATGATACATGAATACACCAGTATGATACATGAATACACCAGTATGATACATGAATACACCAGTATGATACATGAATACACCAGTATAATACATGAATACACCAGTATGATACATGAATACGTCAGTATGATACATGAATACACCAGTATGATACATGAATACACCAGTATGATACATGAATACGTCAGTATGATACATGAATACACCAGTATGATACATGAATACACCAGTATGATACATGAATACATCAGTATGATACATGAATACACCAGTATGATACATGAATACGTCAGTATGATACATGAATACACCAGTATGATACATGAATACACCAGTATGATACATGAATACATCAGTATGATACATGAATACACCAGTATGATACATGAATACACCAGTATGACACATGAATACACCAGTATGATACATGAATACACCAGTATGATACATGAATACACCAGTAAATACATGAATACACCAGTATGATACATGAATACACCAGTATGATACATGAATACACCAGTATGATACATGAATACACCAGTATGATACATGAATACACCAGTATAATACATGAATACACCAGTATGATACATGAATACGTCAGTATGATACATGAATACACCAGTATGATACATGAATACACCAGTATGATACATGAATACATCAGTATGATACATGAATACACCAGTATGATACATGAATACGTCAGTATGATACATGAATACACCAGTATGATACATGAATACACCAGTATGATACATGAATACATCAGTATGATACATGAATACACCAGTATGATACATGAATACGTCAGTATGATACATGAATACACCAGTATGATACATGAATACACCAGTATGATACATGAATACGCCAGTATGATACATGAATACACCAGTATGATACATGAATACACCAGTATGATACATGAATACACCAGTATGATACATGAATACGTCAGTATGATACATGAATACACCAGTATGATACATGAATACACCAGTATGATACATGAATACATCAGTATGATACATGAATACATCAGTATGATACATGAATACACCAGTATGATACATGAATACACCAGTATGACACATGAATACACCAGTATGATACATGAATACACCAGTATGATACATGAATACACCAGTATGATACATGAATACACCAGTATGACACATGAATACACCAGTATGATACATGAATACACCAGTATGATACATGAGGTGTTATTATCTGGATTTATTCCAGACCGGGCCAGTGAAGACAAGCTGTCCTCTGTGTCTGAAGAGAGAGACCTGCTGAACGCCAGCCTCACTAATCTGACCCAAGAGATGGACAGACTTCAGCGTTTCACCAATAATCTGACCCAAGAGATGGACAGACGTCAGCGTTTGTACAATCAGAGTGAGTCCTTGTCTGTGTAAACTATTTTTTAAATTGTTTTAATACATTGCCGACTTTTTGTTCTGATGTGATGAAGAAATAAATCAGTAAGTAATCAGTCATTTGATGCAATAAGTAGTTGTTCTGATAGTCGAGTGTGAGGAGTCACTACAGACCCTTCAGATGAGGCCGAGGGAGGAAAGTTTCAAGTTATTTATTGTTATGTGCACAACAACTACAGAGAAGCAATGTTTGCAATGAAAACCTTAATCTCAGTCTCCCTACAACAATTATCAATAAATATGTATTTTTAAAAATCACGCAAGTACAAATGGATGTATGAGACATAAAATAGTTCAGAAGTTCCAATAAAGGGATAAAATATAACATCTATAAAATTAAATAGTGTATTTGTGGAAGATAATAATTGCAAGATGCATAAACTTTTATGGAAACAGGTATTTAGTTCGTTTCTCTGTGTGATGAGAAGTAATGAATCTTATATACAGAGATGTGGAACAGTAAGTTAAAGTAAAGTGATGTGTGTCGTAGTGATGCGCTCCACAGCTCAACAGTTCAGAGGTCTCAGCAGGAAGTCAACAACAACACACAACGTCTTCATTTTAAAGACGTGGGTCTCGTCTGATCTTTAGTGGTTTATGTTTGCATCATTTTACAGAGAAAACGTGTCCTGAAGGATGGAGGAGGTTCAATAGTTCCTGTTATCTTCTCTCTACACGGTCTGGTTCCTGGGAGGAGAGCAGAAAGGACTGCAGAGACAAAGGAGCAGATCTGGTGATCATAGACTCGCTTCGAGAACAGGTAGTGTGAAATTATATATATATTTATATTTAGTTTGTCCAGATGACAACCTCTGGGTTTGACAAGTGAAGCCAGAGCTTCATGTGTTAAAGCTGCATTCTCCCTAGTGTCCACCAGGGGGCGACTCCTCTGGTTGTATGGAAGTCTATGAGAAAATGACTCTACTTCTCTCTTGATTTATTACACATTTATATCAACAAATAAACTATCATGTAGTATAATAATAATAATAATAATAATAATAATAGTAATAATAATGATATATACTGTTTTATGTTTAAATGGGTCATTCTACACAATTATACTTTTACTTTTGTTTTAAGTATATTTTGATACTTTAGTACTTTTACTTAAATACAATTCTGAATGGAGTACTTTTACTGAGTATTGTAGTATTTCTACTTTTATTTGAGTAAAGATATGAGTACGTCTTCCACCACTGACCACGTCTGCTCCTTTTTCACCACGCTGCACTTTCATGGTTTTATTGTTCATATACTTTTTATTCTGGAACATATTTTTAGTTTTTATTTCATGGGTATTCATGCCCTCCCGTCTTTTCTTCTTCTCTTTTACTCTGCTTGTATTCTGTATGTTAGTCTATACAGATGTGGACATAACATCCCGATGGATTATTTACTGTATATCAGCTATAATGATTACATTAAAAGATGGATCACTCTAAACTGCATTAAAAATTGAATTAAACATTTTAAATAAATACATTTAAATACAGACTTTCTGTCCTTTTTTATCTTGAACAGAGATTCCTCTCAAGCATCGTCACAGATCGCTCTTGGATTGGTTTGAGTGACAGAGACGACGAGGGCACCTGGAAATGGGTTGATGGAACTCCACTGATTAAAGCGTAAGACACAACAATGTTCATACAACTATTGCTGCACCAAGTATTATTATTTTCTTTTTTTCAAATAAAACTCCCTCAATAATTATTACCAAAATCTGACTTAATTTTTGCAAGCGTTGCTGCACTACACGGAGAATGAAAGTAATTTGGTCAGAAGATAAAAAATCATCGTTTTTATTTTACTCGAAAAACTTAAAAGCTGCATTGTTAAATGTTTTGAATAATCACCTCCTAGGTACTGGCTCCTTGGAGAACCTAATAACGGTGGAGGAGAGCCACAGTGGGGCGAAGAGGACTGTGTTGAAATTAGATTTGACTGGAAGACAGAAATAAACTGGAATGATGTGCGGTGTGATTACTCTCTGGAGTGGATCTGTGAAAACCTGGCTTAATATTTCAAGGTTCAAGGGTTGAAGGATCATTTATTGTCATTATTAAACACAGAGATGCTCAATGAAATGAAGTTGTAGCACATTTATAACACGACAAACACAACAAAACACAAACAGCTGTACATTCCTGTACTGCATTTATTGAATTTGCATCATAAGGAACAAAAACAATTCTCTGGTCAGATAATATGGCCGACATCTTCACATTAAAAATTCAACATGAGGAGAAAACATTGTCCATCAACTGTGACTGTGTTTGAGCAGCAAGCATCACGATGTGAACACAGAGTCCACCTCCTCTGGTCCCTCCAGAGTCCTGCTCTCTGTCCTGCTGTCCACCCGTCAAGTATTACATCTGTCAACATGTTATTATGATTCTGCAAAAGGCTTTAAATGGTGTGTGTGTGATATCAAGAGAGCATGTAAAGGGTTGGAGGTCAGGTATCAAGTTCTCCGTGTGACTGTTTTGTGTAAATCAGCTGCTTTGTACCAGGAAGATGAACCACAGGAAGCTGTGATCTTTATCTGTATACATGTGCTGATGACTGCTGTAAAGAATTAAAGCTGCATATTATACTGAATAGATACTATCATGAAGCTTGAGCCTGAAATGCACTTATTAGGGTAATAAAGTTGACTTCAGCTGTTTTCTTCCACATTTAGAGGACTACTCATTTCTTTGCTGCATGTTGCTGTTCAGCTGTGAAGAGCACGCTGCTTCACTGCAGATCTCCCTGTAGCCTGGAGTCAAGTCCATTTCATTCATGAGGCTTGTTGAGGGACTGATGTCAACAAAGACTCGTTTGCTTGTAGCTGCCCAAACACTTTAAAGTATGACCAAAGATTGACTGTTTTGATATCGTGTAAAGATAAAAGCCTGGAGAAGTATTGAGCTGTGAGAATCAGACGCCTCCCTGTGAGTAAAGGTGTCGACTGGATGACAACTGTTGCCTTGGTGAAGACTGCGAGCATGTACAGGTACCTGTTAAAAGTTTAAAGTACAAGCATTATATACTGTATATGTGACACATTTCTCTTCCGACTCAGGAGTACACACAGCGTTGTTGTGATTCATTCAGTTCTTTCTCACTGATTTATAAATATGAAAAGAGAAGGAGGTCGTCTCCCTCCCACTGAAATCATTTACCAGCTCAACTCAGGTGTTGTTAATGAAAAACCCGCTTTTTAGATTTTTATAGTTCACTAAAAACTCTTCAAACCAGATTTAGTTTTATCCCGTCACTGTTTTATTTCCCAACATGTTTCAAAGACTTCTCTCCTCACTGGAATTCACACTTAATCACGTTTAAAATGAATTGGTTCAGTCTGCAGCTGAACATTTTCAAAGTTTCCAATTGTAATACAATTCCCAAAAAAACAGACTAAACACATGACCTTTCTCCTCGATGTGCGTGAAATCACGTGGTTCTTGCTTTGCGTTGCACCTCGGGGATTTGTAACTCAGCTGACCGGTTTGTCTGTGTGAGCCGACGTCTGCGTGACCTCACAGATTAAAGAGGGCAGGCAGGAGCCCAGAGCAGAAAACACCCGTTTGTTTTAAAGGGAACTGACGTCAGGCAGCTATAGATGTTAGATGTTAGATATAAGACCTCTACGAAGACTTCTTCAAATCGAATTCTAAGCAGATCATTGTCGTCAGATATTTCTCTTTCATAGTCAGGGTTTGACTTCAGAAAATACAAACAAATGTAAAAGGAGGTGATTTGTTTTTATCGACTGGGTTCTGGGGTGGAACCCGCTGTTAGTGTTGAGTTTGCATGTTCTCCCTTGTGTTGGCGAGGGTTCTCTCAGGGTTCTCCATCTTCCTCCTACAGTCCAGAGGCCTGCAGGTGAGGGTAGTTCTCTCTAAATGGACAGAAGGTGAACGCGTATAGGCTCTTTGCGGACGGCGAGGTCCAACTTAACCGGTTAACCGGGATTTATGAAGCCGAGGGTCTCGAGGGACCAAGACAAGTGAGAACTTTGAAGAGTCGGTTTTTGCAGAAACCGGCATGAATAATATATCAGATCAAAACGTTTCCTCGTCACGATTCAACGTCAGCTCATGTCCGTGCGACCGCCTTTGTTGAACGTAAAACCGAAGATTTATATTCCCAAACAGATCTTTTGTAATTTTTAGATAATAGCATCACTTTTTTAAAGTTTTAAATCATAGAAATACTTTAATCTTTTATGATTTTATATTGTTTTGAAAGTTTTACATAATAGAAACACAACTTTTCTCCTCGTGTACATTCTAATTCTGAACAGACTTTTATCGGTGAAGCTCATGCGGGTCCATCAATATAGGATTGGGGTCCACGACGGCCCCTGTGACTGTCAGCTGGTATCGGCTCCCTCCGTAAAGGACAAAGGGTTACACATAATTGATGGAGGTGTAAAGACACAAACCACAAGACCAACAGAGGGGACAATCGGCACAAGACGGAACCTCGACCAAACCAATTTCAAGCATCCTCTGTGGCCCTCATGACCGGCCCTGTATAAAGCTGCGGCCCCTGCAGACTCAGACTCATCAGTTCCTATTAACGCTGCTCTACAGGAGGAAGACGCCATGAGGACTCTGCTGCTGACCTCCGCTCTGATGGCTGGACTGCTTGGCTCTCTATCTGCCGTCCCGGTCCCGGTCCCGGTCCCTTACCATGCTTTCTGCGGGTCACTCTGGTACGTAAAGCTGTCTGATCTGGTTTTGTGTCTTTAGACTCGTCCACACGTTTTATTTGAGCAACATACTGAAAGTTAGACACTTAAACATATTAACTATTAGACCTGATGACTCAGTGGAGAGATTTAAACAGCTACATGATATGCATTTCTTAATACCTGTAACTAGCAGCTGTCTCTTTAATTATTTTGTGATTTTATTTTTTGTAATTTCTAGATAACAGAAAGACGAATGTTGTCCTTCTCTCCTTGTGGACATGTGTAGTTTATAAACCTGTTATTTTGTTGCTGAAGCACTCAGTGTTGCATTCTGTGCATAAAGTTGCTTTATAAATAAAGTTCATTCATTCATTAGAGCAGATTTTATGCTCTTTTTTGGTGTTGTTTTGCTTTGTGTTAACGAATGTGTCCAAACTCTTTTCGTCTGCAGGCTCTTTGGGTTGCCTTGTGCTGAAATCGGCTCCAGACTGGTGGAACAGATCGAAGCCTTCAGCCTCCAGAGAGGCTGTGCCGAGTGTCAGTACACGGTAAGAAGCAGTCTTCTGTTAACGTTCAGTAAATGTGTGCCGTGGACGGTCAGTCGTCACATTCACGCTGCTGTCTGTTCCAGCTTGTGTCCGCCACCCCGCTAAACATCAGAGCCAACCACACATCAGCAGGCGGCCTTCAGGCTGAGAACATCACCCTCGCACTGAGCCCCATCTCAATGAGCAGCGGCTGCCGAGTGTCTGTAAGTATCACTGACGCTCCTTTTATTACATTATTCAAGGAGAAAAAAGAAGGCAACAATATAAATATACATTCTGGCAACATGAATGACATTTATGAAGTTAATAAATAAACAGGCAGACTTTAAAGGATGATGCCGACATCACTGTATTTACAACAATTCCTTTGAAACCAACAAAACAAACGTTTTTTTAAAAGCTCTGTTATTTCCGGGTCACTGTAGTTTTTAGCAAACAGAAATAGAGCATTTGTTGGGAATTATTTGCAGCCGATGATTAAAACACATTTTTGGTGAAGTGGTGAGTATTTAAAGCAACAAGATGGTGTATGTGAGTCTGAGTGAACATATACAGTTTCTTCTTTTTGAAGTGTTTGTAATAGTTTTTGGGACAACAATGGAGATCATTAAGCGCGAAAGAATCAGCTACACAGTATCAGACTTTGGTGAATTAATTCATTGTTGGTTTTGGTGTTTTTATGGAATTAATTGACGTAGAAATATAGAATATTTGCATTAATTTCTGCACAATGTTCTATTGTTTCAATATCTAATTAACGGCAGGCTTAAAGGCTTATTTCAGAATGCGTATGTTTACAATATAGCAGAACAAATTCTATTTTTATTCCTCCATACTATGATGGATAAGCTACTGATGCAGCTAAAACAAATGGGTTGACAGCAACCGAGGAAATCTTTGGTTTGAATAAGGTTTATAACCAGATTTATTACTCACGTTTTAAAGCCGTTATAAATGAGTTTGAAGTCATGAATAAAAATCAAATATGCTGTCTGAATGCGAGCAATAAATAATAATGTATGTATTTATTGTACCAGGGTCAGTCCGTTTCTGTGAGTTTCACCAGCCGCCTTGATGACGGCCTCAACTACTGCAACCTCCGCAACCTGCTGACAGGTGAGTGTGAAACCCGGATCTCTGTGCTCTCCGCAGAACACGCTGCTCTGTGAGTAAGAAACATGTTTCCTCATCTAACTTCCATCAGTTCCGTGTTCGTGAACGAATGTTTGGGTTCTAGGGTGCGGACTCAACTACGTGCCGGGCTTCATGGAGCTGACCAACGAGTGGACTTGCCTCGGCTACTCGCTCTCCACCTGTAAGGCCTGACGAGCTCACACGGTGGAATTACTTCCAGACATCTGGATGAAGTTATCAGCATGTTTTATTTACTGTTATTTAATCAATGAAAAGATGAAACCTAATAAAGTAAACTACCTAAAAAATACAAAATCTGTCTTTTTCTTGCCTGAAATGTGGAAGCTGTCCGCTGCTGATCATAAACACACAAAAGTTGACATCATTTCAGAATCATTTTCAGGAAGGTCTTCTTCATTTCATCACATTTTTAGGGGAAAAAACTTAAGCAATGTCTTAGGAAGAAAAGAGAAGTGGTGAAGAGAAAGTAAAGAAGTGTGTAGCGTGAGCGGGTCCTGCCCAATGGAAAAAAGGGCAGGATCGCACCTAGCACGGCGGTAACTCCGTCAGTAGTCCGACCGGTCTTCGGGGATTAGTGTCCCACAGAAGTGTCAGGAAAATACCTTCGGCCTGTTATCTCACCCCGGAGCTGAGTCGTTCATTTCGGAATTATTGTCTTTCTGAGAGCCTTGTACGAATACGCCCTAGGCGCTCTCAGTGGGATGTAACCCCAACACCCAGTCTGAGTATAGTGACGTAGAACGTCTGTACCTTACTACTGCCTAGTTTCACTGCCATGGAACAACTTCAAGTCACTTAAAAACATGAAAGTCTCTCTCTAGAGTCAGGGTTTGGTTTGTCCGTTCTGGGCTACCGTAGAAACATGGCGGACTCTGTGAAGAGTCAAAGCTCCTGATGTAGATATGAAGGACTCATTCTAAGCTAACAAACACAACGATTCTTAGTTTCAGGTGATTTTACACGAGTGACAACATAGTTATTAATATTATATTTCTGCCAAATCGCAATAAATCCGACAAACTGTTCCTTTAAAGGAGCAAAATGTAAATGAAAAAAAATGAAACAAGACAGACAAATGTCGGACAAAATATTCGAGCCATTGTAGGTAAAAACAACAACGTAAAAAACAAATACAGAGTCAGGGGAGGGGCGAATATTCAGAGAAATAACTCGTAAATGAAAGTCGTAAATCTATGAGAAAAAAAACTTTTTTCATTGCAAAAAGACCCCTTGAATATTCTTTGAAATGATAAAGTCAACGATTTACAAGAAAATTAAAAAAATTGTTGATCGCAAAACCGTAGTAACACCAGCCGTCATCTGAATTTTGCCACTAAGCGAGATACGGAGATGTTTTATTGAATGCTCAGTCTGTTATTTTATGACATTTGCAACTTCATCTCTGACAACAAACACGTTTTCACTTTTTACAACTTTAATCTTTGAAGTTCATTTTGTATTATTACCCTCTCCCCATGCTCCGTAATGAATATATTTGACCTACTATGACCCTAATACACCATCACACACATCAGTAACCGTAACAATGACAGATGAAGATACACACACTGCCTGTCTGTATCAACAGGATTGTCATGTTGAGCTTTGGCATAGATTTCCTCCAATGATGAAAATGATTTTATGAAGGGTCAAATCTGCAGCACGACACATGTAAACGACTAAACCCAGTCTTGTTGGTCTCAATAGTTTTCTCTGAAGTTTAACTTTAGAGGAAGTAACAAGTGATGAACACACCCTACTTGATGGCAATCTGCTCTCACGAACAGGAAGTTTGAGAGCAATTCCTTAAATGGTCGAATAATGAAGTCATTTTCAATTACAAAGAAATAAATATGCTGTATAGATGTTGTTTGTTAAGTGGACTGTGATATAGTAGGTTTAAGGGACTTTGAGAGATGTTCATACTAGTACGGTGCATTGGTGAGTGTGAGAATAAATGAGTAGTCCTCTAAATGTGGAAGAAAACAGCTGAAGTCAACTTTATTACCCTAATAAGTGCATTTCAGGCTCAAGCTTCATGATAGTATCTATTCAGTATAATATGCAGCTTTAATTCTTTACAGCAGTCATCAGCACATGTATACAGATAAAGATCACAGCTTCCTGTGGTTCATCTTCCTGGTACAAAGCAGCTGATTTACACAAAACAGTCACACGGAGAACTTGATACCTGACCTCCAACCCTTTACATGCTCTCTTGATATCACACACACACCATTTAAAGCCTTTTGCAGAATCATAATAACATGTTGACAGATGTAATACTTGACGGGTGGACAGCAGGACAGAGAGCAGGACTCTGGAGGGACCAGAGGAGGTGGACTCTGTGTTCACATCGTGATGCTTGCTGCTCAAACACAGTCACAGTTGATGGACAATGTTTTCTCCTCATGTTGAATTTTTAATGTGAAGATGTCGGCCATATTATCTGACCAGAGAATTGTTTTTGTTGCTTATGATGCAAATTCAATAAATGCAGTACAGGAATGTACAGCTGTTTGTGTCTTGTTGTGTTTGTCGTGTTATAAATGTGCTACAACTTCATTTCATTGAGCATCTCTGTGTTTAATAATGACAATAAATGATCCTTCAACCCTTGAACCTTGAAATATTAAGCCAGGTTTTCACAGATCCACTCCAGAGAGTAATCACACCGCAGATCATTCCAGTTTCTTTCTGCGTTCTTGTTACGTCTAATTTCAGCACAGTCCTCGTCACCTCCACTGTTAGAAGGTTCTCCAAGGATCCAGTACCTAGGAGGTGATTATTCAAAACATTTAATAATGCAGCTTTTAAGTTTTTCGAGTAAAATAAAAACAAGGATTTTTTATCTTCTGACCAAATTACTTTAATTCTCCGTGTAGTGCAGCAACACTTGCAAAAGTTAAGTCTGATGTTGGTAATAATTATTGAGGGAGTTTTATTTAAAAAAATAAAAGCAAATAATGATAATAATAGTAGTTGGTGCAGCAATAGTTGTATGAACATTGTTGTGTGCCTTACGCTTCAGTCAGTGGAGTTCCATCAACCCATTTCCAGGTGCCCTCATCGTCTCTGTCACTCAAACCAATCCAAGTGTGATCTGTGACGACGCTTGAGAGGAATCTCTGTTCAAGATAAAAAAGACAAAAGTCTGGATTTAAATGTATTTATTTAAAATGTTTAATTAAATTTTTAAAGCAGTTTAGAGTGATCCATCTTTTAATGTAATCATTATAGCTGATATACAGTAAATAATACATCAGGATGTTATGTCCACATCTGTATAGACTAACATACAGAATACAAGCAGAGTAAAAGAGAAGAAGAAAAGACGGGAGGGCATGAATACCCATGAAATAAAAACTAAAAATATGTTCCAGAATAAAAAGTATATGAACAATAAAACCATTAAAGTGCAGCGTGGTGAAAAAGGAGCAGACGTGGTCAGTGGTGGAAGACGTACTCATATCTTTACTCAAATAAAAGTAGAAATACTACATGACTCAGTGAAAGTACTCCATTCAGAATTGTATTTAAGTAAAAGTACTGAAGTATCAAAATATACTTAAAACAAAAGTAAAAGTACTAATTGTGTAGAATGACCCATTTAAACATAAAACAGTATATATCATTATCATTATTATTATTATTATTATTATTATTATACTACATGATAGTTTATTTGTTGATATAAATGTGTAATAAATCAAGAGAGAAGTAGAGTCATTTTCTCATAGACTTCCATACAACCAGAGGAGTCGCCTCCTGGTGGACACTAGAGAGAATGCAGCTTTAACACATGAAGCTTTGGCTTCACTTGTCAAACCCAGAGGTTGTCACCTGGACAAACTAAATATAAATATATATATAATTTCACACTACCTGTTCTCGAAGCGAGTCTATGATCACCAGATCTGCTCCTTTGTCTCTGCAGTCCTTTCTGCTCTCCTCCCAGGAACCAGACCGTGTAGAGAGAAGATAACAGGAACTATAGAACATCATCCATCCTTCAGGACACGTTTTCTCTGTAAAATGATGCAAACATAAACCAATAAAGATCAGACGAGACCCACGTCTTTAAAATGAAGACGTTGTGTGTTGTTGTTGACTTCCTGCTGAGACCTCTGAACTGTTGAGCTGTGGAGCGCATCACTACGACACACATCACTTTACTTTAACTTACTGTTCCACATCTCTGTATATAAGATTCATTACTTCTCATCACACAGAGAAACAAACTAAATACCTGTTTACATAAAAGTTTATGCATCTTGCAATTATTATCTTCCACAAATACATCATTTAATTTTATAGATGTTATATTTTATCCCTTTATTGGAACTTCTGAACTATTTTATGTCTCATACATCCATTTGTACTTGCGTGATTTTTAAAAATACATATTTATTGATAATTGTTGTAGGGAGACTGAGATTAAGGTTTTCATTGCAAACATTGCTTCTCTGTAGTTGTTGTGCACATAACAATAAATAACTTGAAACTTTCCTCCCTCGGCCTCATCTGAAGGGTCTGTAGTGACTCCTCACACTCGACTATCAGAACAACTACTTATTGCATCAAATGACTGATTACTTACTGATTTATTTCTTCATCACATCAGAACAAAAAGTCGGCAATGTATTAAAACAATTTAAAAAATAGTTTACACAGACAAGGACTCACTCTGATTGTACAAACGCTGAAGTCTGTCCATCTCTTGGGTCAGATTATTGGTGAAACGCTGAAGTCTGTCCATCTCTTGGGTCAGATTAGTGAGGCTGGCGTTCAGCAGGTCTCTCTCTTCAGACACAGAGGACAGCTTGTCTTCACTGGCCCGGTCTGGAATAAATCAAGATAATAACACCTCATGTATCATACTGGTGTATTCATGTATCATACTGGTGTATTCATGTATCATACTGGTGTATTCATGTATCATACTGGTGTATTCATGTATCATACTGGTGTATTCATGTATCATACTGGTGTATTCATGTATCATACTGGTGTATTCATGTATTCATACTGGTGTATTCATGTATCATACTGGTGTATTCATGTATCATACTGGTGTATTCATGTATTCATACTGGTGTATTCATGTATCATACTGGTGCTCATTTGAAGCAACACGACGGGCAACACCTTTGAGCTACTTTGCTTCTTTTTAGACTCGTGGAAAGAAAACATGAAAATAAAAACACTCTATTTGAATCTGTAGATTTCTCCTGAATTCACTAAAAGTTATTAGATAATGCCTCATTTGCATATTTACACATAACATTTCAGAAAATATGAAATGGAAGAAATAATTGTCTTTTAAGATAAAGATATGACGAATCTAAACACTGTTACAGTATTTACAATAACATCCCATCATCTTTTACCAGTAAACATAATAATACTGAGCAAATGTTGAAATGACAAACAACCTGAATTCAAACATGGTTTAGTGTCAATTTAAAAGTTGGTGAAAGGCGACGCTCTTCATCGACCAGAGAAGTGTATCTACATGATGCTGTAGGATGGATAAATTAATATTCATAACTAATATATATACAAAAGAAGTGATTCACAAGGTCAGTGTTTCACTCTATTCTGTGGTGCTTTTAAAACATATTTAAAAAGTGATTCAAGGACAAAGAACAAAAGATGAAAAGTCAATAAAAAGAAAAGCGTCACAGAGGAGCCAGGATGCAGACAGACATTTAGGTAAAACATCTTTCAGAGCAGATGAACGCTGCTGTAGATCTCAAGTGAAGACTTGGATGAAGATCAGACTCACAGTAGACAAAGAAGCTGATGAGTCGAGCCAGCAGGAAAACACTCAGCAGCCCCAGAGACAGAAAAACAGCTCCATCAGATCTGCTCTTCAACCTTGAGCTCCTGGGACCTGAACACAGAGAAGACCATGAACACAGTCATCAATACAATAAACAGCACTCATCTGTTCACATTCTCACCTGTGCCATTGGTGGAAGGGCTCGAGTCGTCAGCTTCATCATATTCATGGACGTGTAATTCCTCCATCGCTATCGAGGATGCCATCTATTTCACAGCAGGTCAGCTCTGCAGCACACACGGCATGAAATGAGGAAACTCTTGTTGGTTATAAGCCACGACTTTCAAAATAATTTATCTTTTTCTCCATCGTTCACCACTGAAGATCTCCTCTAATCTTGATTTAAAAATGCATTTCTGACTCTTAATGACATCGAAGGGAATAAATAAATGCATGAACAATAAAACTACAGGAACACCTAGCAGAGTCTCTGAGATACATTTTGTGAAATGCTAACTTGCTCTTTTGCTGAACATTAAAAGAAAAATATTTAACATGAAAAACTGCAAGTTACAATTTCGAAGATGTGTTTTGTTCTCTTTAGCAGCACCTGTGGTCATAAGTGGTAACTGCAGGTGCGTATTCACATTCCAGAGATCAAACAGTCTTTCTGAGATAGAAAGTGACTTTACAGACATTTATTTATATGAAACACTTTTAAATTATTATCCCAAGACTGGAAGCAGCGTGCCAATCTTAGACATCAATTTACTGAAGTAGAATAATATGGATCGTTTACTGATCCTGTAAAGCTCTCTCTATGCAGCTTTAATAAGAGGCCTAACAGCATGACAGTGAAGTGACATCCTGTCTGAACCTGAAGACAAAGACAGCAGGACGGCTGTGAGGAATTCAGGGAGATAAAAGACGCCCAAGGTTTACTGAAGAATGTATCGAATAAGATGATAAACACAAGAAGAGATCTTAAGAGACTCGAGGAACATTTTATAAGATTTTATTCATGTTCGTGATTACACACACACTGACACGGGACAGTTTACTACACAATGAATAATGACCACATTTTGCTGATAATACAAAACATCTTAAATACTTTTATTAAAGTAAGGTTTTCAATGCAGGACGTTTCCTTGTTGTGGAGGTTGTTCAAAGAGAGTGTGATATTAGTACTTTTACTTCAGTGAAGGATGTGAATACTTCCTCCAGCACTCTTTAATATATAATATATATTAAATATATAAAATCTGTCTTTTTCTTGCCTGAAATGTGGAAGCTGTCCGCTGCTGATCATAAACACACAAAAGTCGACATCATTTCAGAATCATTTTCAGGAAGGTCTCAGAAAGAAAAGAGAAGTGGTAAAGAAAAAGACAAGAAGTGGTAAAGCAGGCTTTTTATCTTCAAGCAACATGTGTGAGAACTAAACCCTCTCAGTATTTATCTGGTTTTTCTTCACGATGGTTGAAACAAGTTGTGTGCAGCTAATTCCAGAATGGACCCAAAGAAAGATATGAAATAATGAGACGAAACATCCGCCGTTGTGTGAGCGAGTGCATTTACTGAAGACTTGTACTTATATACAAATTCAAGGTACTTTACTAGATTATTCCATTTTGTGCAACTTTATACTTCTACTCTATTTTGAATGTTTGTGACACATTTCTTAGCACAACCTTCAACACCGACAGCTGTAAAATGTGTCATGCACATTAATAATAATAATTATATATCATAAATGTGTTTACTTCAGTGAGTGCAGGACGTTTCCTTGTTGTGGAGGTTGTTCAAAGAGAGTGTGATATTAGTACTTTTACTTCAGTGAAGGATGTGAATACTTCCTCCAGCACTCTTTATCTGACAGACATCAGTAAGAGCTCATCAGTGTTTCATCATCGCTTCAACACAACCAGCGCGAAACGCTCCAACACGGAAACGACAGAGAGACATTGTGTGGATTCAACATGATGTGTAAACTGTATTTACATTCTGTGTTTGAGTGTATTTTCCTGATTCACATTATTTTGTATCCTACAATAAAGCAATCAGAAGGTATTCATAAGTGTAAAGCGAGGCCAGTTCATTGGTGCAGCAGCTTTAAAACACACAAACTCACTGCAGTCAAGAGACGAGGTCACTCTGAGGAACTGTTACTCAGGTAATCGTACGACACTGATGCATGCAGCAGGTCAGTCACTACATTTCTCCACTCTCATGTATTTACTACATTACTTTGAATGAAGTCATGATGCAAGGCACTGCTCCCTGTTCTTGTTTTGTATGTGTGTAATGTCTGTGTCAGTGTGACAGCTCTTTCAGTGCAGTGTGAACTCGGGCTGCACAATGAATCTAATATGAATCACCATTAATTGAATAATCGTGATTATCATGTTGGCCATAATGTTGCAGCCCAATGTGTCTCAATCCAACAGTCAAATGTTCAGAGCAAACTTCAGTTTCAGTCTGATTTTGGATGAGATTATTCTGGGCTGCACTTGTTAGAGAGAAGATAACAGGAACTATAGAACCTCCTCCATCCTTCAGGACACGTTTTCTCTGTAAAATGATGCAAACATAAACCACTAAAGATCAGACGAGACCCACATCCTTCAAATGAAGACGTTGTGTGTTCTTATTGACTTCCTGCTGAGACCTCTGAACTGTTGAGCTGTGGAGCGCATCACTACGACACACATCACTTTACTTTAACTTACTGTTCCACATCTCTGTATAGAAGATTCATTACTTCTCATCACACAGAGAAGTTAACTAAATACCTGTGTACATAAAAGTTTATGCATCTTGCAATTATTATCTGTCACAAATACACTATTTCATTTTATATGTTATATTTTATCCCTTTATTGTTTATTTATTTATTGTTTGTTTATGTTAATAAAAAGCTGAAAAACATGGAAATATTAGTCAAAGTACATGTTTACTGTATTTTGTGTCTGCCAATATTTCCAAAGAAAAAAAGAAAACCAAACAAGAATAACCAATAAAATGAGCAATAAGAAAACAAAAATATCAATGATGGTAATTATGATAGATATTATATATACAATGAGGAGGAGGCAGAAGGCAACACTTTTATGGTCGTAACCCTTTCAATGACTTTCATATTGCACTGAATGTTTATCACATGTACGACTTGTTCTTCAGATGATCAGAATCATTAAAGGACCAGAACGTCTTTCAACATGCGGACTTTTTAGGGAACAGTTGAAGTGAAGAGGCAGAGGACACATTTAAAACATTTAACAGTAAAACTCTGGCTTTTAGCTGGAAAATAGATGCTACCAACACTTGGAAAAGATGCCTTGTACATAATTCATGTTTAAATTCAGCTTAAGTTCAGACAGGAAGACTATACTCTTGCATGCCTAAGCCCGTAGTTTATTTCCATCTGCCATCACTCCTCACGCATGCACACTCATCATTTCCTTGCTCTCAATCATGATATCAGCTGTCGAGATCAGCTGGTCTCTCTTGTAGGAAATTTGAGCGTAGAACTGTGTGTTTAGTAGATATAATAAAAGTGTTTAATAATTAAGAATTAAGAATTCATATTTAGGCATAATCATAAGTGTTTTGGAAATGCATAATTAAGATAAGCATAAAGTGTTCTAGGATTAGTAGCTAAAAGTAGAACTAAAGACATGAAGCTTTTGCCAAAGATGCAGAAGTTTATCTTTGTACTGAAGGATTATCATAGAAGGGATTAAGCAATAACTGACAGTCATTGAATGTGTTAGTGAACTCAGGGACAGAAAGGCAGACAGCCGAGTACACTCCTGGGAAGTTAGCCAATAGAAATTGGGATAGAAGGAAGGGGAGGTGTTTCGAATGGATATAAGGGCGGGCATAGAAAGCGTTTTTCTCTTCCGGTTAGCTAGGATCCTGGGACGGATGCGTCTCCTGGGATCAGGGAAGAGTTTTTTCCAAAGTGGGTTAATATTGTAATATTTCATGGAAATAGTGTACTTCACTGTAATCGTATTTGTACCAGTGGGATTAAATTCCTTTTAATTGTAAACCAGTCTTGGTAGAGTTATTATCGCAGCGTGTCCACTGTGAACAGCAGCTGGACATGTGCTCTGGCCTTCTCGCTATGGGGTAAGATTCAGCCTCCACACTCTATCCAACAGCATAACGACACAGTTGCATGGTGAGCCTATCATCTTGCTGCTGTCTCTCTTAACTATGATTGTCTCTCTACCTTCATACCTTCATGCTGCTGTTACGCAACCCTCCACCTCCCCATCTCTCCGCCCAGTCTTTGCAGATTCATCAGCTCATCAGCCACCATCACCACCAGTGTCTGGACTCCACGGGGGGATTTGTATTGTTGCCGCTCAGAGCAATCACAACTCCATCACAAATCTCCTCGTCGAGTTCAAGCGCCAAAGAATTTCTGTGTAACTCATTAACGCATCATGTGTCATAATGAACGTAATAAACGAATCATTCACTGTCTCTCCTGAGTGAAATGAAGTTATTTGGACAGGGCGAACAGACCGTAGATATAGTTTACACAGACAAGCACTCGCTCTGTTTGCACCAACCCTGAAGTCTGTCCAGATGTTCATACTAGTACGGTGCATTGGTGAGTGTGAGAATAAATGAGTAGTCCTCTAAATGTGGAGGAAAACAGCTGAAGTCAACTTTATTACCCTAATAAGTGCATTTCAGGCTCAAGCTTCATGATAGTATCTATTCAGTATAATATGCAGCTTTAATTCTTTACAGCAGTCATCAGCACATGTATACAGATAAAGATCACAGCTTCCTGTGGTTCATCTTCCTGGTACAAAGCAGCTGATTTACACAAAACAGTCACACGGAGAACTTGATACCTGACCTCCAACCCTTTACATGCTCTCTTGATATCACACACACACCATTTAAAGCCTTTTGCAGAATCATAATAACATGTTGACAGATGTAATACTTGACGGGTGGACAGCAGGACAGAGAGCAGGACTCTGGAGGGACCAGAGGAGGTGGACTCTGTGTTCACATCGTGATGCTTGCTGCTCAAACACAGTCACAGTTGATGGACAATGTTTTCTCCTCATGTTGAATTTTTAATGTGAAGATGTCGGCCATATTATCTGACCAGAGAATTGTTTTTGTTGCTTATGATGCAAATTCAATAAATGCACTACAGGAATGTACAGCTGTTTGTGTCTTGTTGTGTTTGTCGTGTTATAAATGTGCTACAACTTCATTTCATTGAGCATCTCTGTGTTTAATAATGACAATAAATGATCCTTCAACCCTTGAACCTTGAAATATTAAGCCAGGTTTTCACAGATCCACTTCCGAGCGTTATCACACGGCAGATCATTCCAGTTTATTTCTTTATTCCTGTCAAATCTAATTTCAGCACAGTCCTCGTCACCAGACCGTGGATATTTTCCACCGTTAGGTTCATCAAGGCCCCAGTACCTAGGAGGTGATTATTTAAAACATTTAATAATGCAGCTTTTAAGTTTTTCGAGTAAAATAAAAATGAGGATTTTTTATCTTCTGACCAAATTACTTTAATTCTCCGTGTAGTGCAGCAACACTTGCAAAGAGATGTTTCAGTTAAGTTTGAATTTGGTTATAATTATTGAGAGTTTTACTACGAATGATAATAATAATAGTAGTTGGTGCAGCAATAGTTGTATGAACATTGTTGTGTCTTACGCTTCAGTCAGTGGAGTTCCATCAACCCATTTCCAGGTGCCCTCGTCGTCTCTGTCACTCAAACCAATCCAAGAGCGACGTGTGACGACGCTTGAGAGGAATCTCTGTTCAAGATAAAAAAGACAAAAGTCTGGATTTAAATGTATTCATTTAAAATGTTTAATTTAATTTTTAATGCAGTTTAGAGTGATCCATATTTTAATGTAATCATTATCGCTGATATACAGTAAATAATACATCAGGATGTTATGTCCACATCTGTATAGACTAACATACAGAATACAAGCAGAGTAAAAGAGAAGAAGAAAAGACGGGAGGGCATGAATACCCATGAAATAAAAACTAAAAATATGTTCCAGAATAAAAAGTATATGAACAATAAAACCATGAAAGTGCAGCGTGGTGAAAAAGGAGCAGAAGTGGTCAGTGGTGGAAGACGTACTCATATCTTTACTCAAATAAAAGTAGAAATACTACAATACTCAGTAAAAGTACTCCATTCAGAAATGTATTTAAGTAAAAGTACTAAAGTATCAAAATATACTTAAAACAAAAGTAAAAGTATAACTGTGTAGAATGACCCATTTAAACATAAAACAGTGTATATCATTATTATTATTATTATTATTATTATTATTATTATCATTATTATTATCATTATTATTATCATTATCATTATCATTATCATTATCATTATTATTATCATTATCATCATTATCATTGTTGTTATTATTATTATTATACTACATGATAGTTTATTTGTTGATATAAATGTGTAATAAATCAAGAGAGAAGTAGAGTCATTTTCTCATAGACTTCCATACAACCAGAGGAGTCGCCCCCTGGTGGACACTAGAGAGAATGCAGCTTTAACACATGAAGCTTTGGCTTCACTTGTCAAACCCAGAGGTTGTCATCTGGACAAACTAAATATAAATATATATATAATTTCACACTACCTGTTCTTGAAGCGAGTCTATGATCACCAGATCTGCTCCTTTGTCTCTGCAGTCCTTTCTGCTCTCCTCCCAGGAACCAGACCGTGTAGAGAGAAGATAACAGGAACTATAGAACATCATCCATCCTTCAGGACACGTTTTCTCTGTAAAATGATGCAAACATAAACCAATAAAGATCAGACGAGACCCACGTCTTTAAAATGAAGACGTTGTGTGTTGTTGTTGACTTCCTGCTGAGACCTCTGAACTGTTGAGCTGTGGAGCGCATCACTACGACACACATCACTTTACTTTAACTTACTGTTCCACATCTCTGTATATAAGATTCATTACTTCTCATCACACAGAGAAACGAACTAAATACCTGTTTACATAAAAGTTTATGCATCTTGCAATTATTATCTTCCACAAATACACTATTTCATTTTATATGTTATATTTTATCCCTTTATTGTTTGTTTGTTTATGTTAATAAAAAGCTGAAAAACATGGAGATATTAGTCAAAGTACATGTTTACTGTATTTTGTGTCTGCCAATATTTCCAAAGAAAAAAAGAAAACCAAACAAGAATAACCAATAAAATGAGCAATAAGAAAACAAAAATATTAATGATGGTAATTATGATAGATATTATATATACAATGAGGAGGAGGCAGAAGGCAACACTTTTATGGTCCTAACCCTTTCAATGACTTTCATATTGCACTGAATGTTCATCACATGTACGACTTGTTCTTAAGATGATCAGAATCATTAAAGGACCAGAACGTCTTTCAACATGCGGACTTTTTAGGGAACAGTTGAAGTGAAGAGGCAGAGGACACATTTAAAACATTTAACAGTAAAACTCTGGCTTTTAGCTGGAAAATAGATGCTACCAACACTTGGAAAAGATGCCTTGTACATAATTCATGTTTAAATTCAGCTTAAGTTCAGACAAGAAGACTACTCTTGCATGCCTAAGCCCGTAGTTTATTTCCATCTGCCATCACTCCTCACGCATGCACACTCATCATTTCCTTGCTGTCAATCATGATATCAGCTGTCGAGATCAGCTGGTCTCTCTATCCAACAGCATAACGACACAGTTGCATGGTGAGCCTATCATCTTGCTGCTGTCTCTCTTAAATATGATTGTCTCTCTACCTTCATGCCTTCATGCTGCTGTTACGCAACCCTCCACCTCCCCATCTCTCCGCCCAGTCTTTGCAGATTCATCAGCTCATCAGCCACCATCACCACCAGTGTCTGGACTCCACGGGGGGATTTGTATTGTTGCCGCTCAGAGCAATCACAACTCCATCACAAATCTCCTCGTCGAGTTCAAGCGCCAAAGAATTTCTGTGTAACTCATTAACGCATCATGTGTCATAATGAACGTAATAAACGAATCATTCACTGTCTCTCCTGAGTGAAATGAAGTTATTTGGACAGGGCGAACAGACCGTAGATATAGTTTACACAGACAAGCACTCGCTCTGTTTGCACCAACCCTGAAGTCTGTCCAGATGTTCATACTAGCTTCCTCCCCTTGATGAGAGAGTGCGGTCGCTTTTCTGCTTGCTCTTGCCTCTGCTTGCCTCTGCTTGCATTTTCTTGCTTCAATTTGCCAGATATATCACATATATCTTGCCAGATATATCACATATATCACTCTTCAACGTTTGAGTGAAGACAAATCCAGAAAGTCGTCGAGCTATTTGGATTGTTAGCTAATGCTAACTAGCAGCTAAGTAGCAGCAAGATGCCTCCCTTCTCCACGGACGACTACTACAAACTCCTACAGAAGATTGCAGTCTTGGAAACAAAAATCCACAGACTAGAAGTAAACGTGGCGGTAAATGGACTGTGTGGGAATGATACCACTTTACCATGGACTCAAAACACTGGACAAACGCAAGCTAAGACACAGCTAACTAGCACAACCAGGCCTACCAAGAAACAGGAGGAGAGAGCAGATAATTAATCTTCAAATGGTAGGCCTCCCTGGAACTCTCTCGGTGCAAAGCCGAAGAGAAAATATGTGGGAGGACGACCAACAGGCAGAGCCCAGCGCCCTGAGATTTGTGATGCGACTGGCTGGCCTGCATTAGCACACAGGCAGAACTCCTCCTCAACCCCTGCACCCAGTCGGACAAAGCCAAGGACAGCTGAGAAAAGTAAAACCTGCAAAACACCTCCACAACAACCAAGCCTACAACTTCAAAACCGATTTTCTCCATTGTCGCAGGATCAGAAATCTCCATCTGATGACCTGGATAAGCAGCTATCTCCTCAAAGCGGGGTAAGAACTGAGAGTCAATGTGAGAGTAAAAGACCGCAGTCAAAGCTAATGACTGGGCCTGAGACTCTGATTGTTGGTGACTATGCTGTAAAAGATGTCAGAAAACTGTGCAGCAAGAATACCAAAATACTCTGCTTTCCGAAATATATGGTCTCTGACATGAGAGACAAAATCCTGGACATCGTGGCTGACCATCCCACAGCGAAAAACATCATCGTGCATACAGGAAGCTGTGATATTGTGAAACAACAGTCTGAAGTTCTGAAGCGAGACTTTATTGATCTGTTAAACACAGTCAGCTCTGTCAAGGCTGAGGTGTTTATCAGTGGCCCTCTTCCACCAGTCAGAGGAGGAGTTGAAGGATTCAGCAGGCTGTTTGCACTGAACGAATGGCTGTCAACTGCATGTACTGACCATTCAGTACATTTTATCAACAATTTCTACCTTTTCTGGGAGCGTAGACATCTTTTTACAGCGCATGGAGTTTGCCTGAACAAGTCAGGGGTAAAACTGTTTACCTCAAACCTATTTTTCTCCCTGCGTCACCCGTCTGTCCCTACTGCCAAGGACAAGACACAAGAGGAGTCTAAACAAGAGATAACCACACAGCATCGCCATGGAGACCTTACGGGAAGGATGCCCCCGCCTAACGACAGCCAAAAGGAGGAGTCTCCAACCTCATCATCAGGGACCGCCTCCGATCTCCCACTTTCCCCACCCTTCCTAGACGATCTCCCACTTTCCCCACCCTTCCGAGACGAGGAGTCTTTACGTGGCTCCCCAGCACCTACTTCTATTTCAGGTCCATACTTTGGACTGCAACTCTCACTTTCCCCACCCTTCCTAGACGAGGCCCCAGCACCTACTTCTACTTCATGGGCAAACTTTGGACTGCAATCCTCTCTCACACTCTCCCCATCCTCCCCCCACCTGGAGTTCACTAGCCACATGAATGAGCTGGTCATTGCTGGAACCAAACACACTCCTCTCCCCACTCCTCGACGGTTCCACAACTATCCTCTGTCTCCCCGACCTGATAAAGGAAATAATTGATATCTTCTGGGTCCAGGCTACAAGGCTAATGACACCAATGACTCTCTCCAGGAAAAGTCGGGGCCCTGTATGCAGCTAGCCGTCTCAATTCCTGTCCTGCAAGTTTATAGAAAAAGAAAGGTGAGGCTGCGAAGAAACAATAGTAAACCTGCAAACTTATCAAACTTAGCATACATTCCTCGTCAGCCTGTCCAAATAAATTGGGCAAAGAAAGCTTTAACCACATTACACTTAGCTTTATTAAATGTCAGGTCTCTGTCAGGAAGAACATTTTTAATCAGTGATTTTATTGTTAGGCACAAACTGGACATTTTGTTTTTAACTGAAACTTGGTTAAATCAAGATAACAGTGCAGCTGTTCTTATTGAATCAACACCTCACAACTTCAGTTTCATAAGTGAAACAAGAGCGCATAAGAAAGGAGGTGGAGTTGCTGTTTTATTTAATGATTCTCTTCAATGCAAGCAGATGTCCTTTGGTCATTTTAGTTCTTTTGAATATGTGGCTCTGAACTCCACTCAAGCTTTATTCCTAAACATTTACAGACCGCCTAAATACTGTGCAACCTTCTTTGATGAGTTTACTGAACTGCTGTCTGTAATCTGTATTGATTTTGACTGTGTTGTTATTGTTGGTGATTTTAATATCCATGTTGATAATCCCCAGGACAGAGAGTCTATAGAACTATGTGGTGTCCTTGATAACTATGATCTGACTCAGCATGTGACAGGACCCACCCACAACAGGGGG
Source organism: Lycodopsis pacificus (assembly GCA_028022725.1). Taxonomy (NCBI): domain Eukaryota; kingdom Metazoa; phylum Chordata; class Actinopteri; order Perciformes; family Zoarcidae; genus Lycodopsis; species Lycodopsis pacificus. The sequence goes on along the minus strand of CM051688.1, from coordinate 3,189,523 downwards.
CACACTCTGGACCTAATCATCACCAAAGGTGTAAACATTTCCAAGGTTGCTGTGACTGATGTTGCACTCTCTGACTATTTCTGTGTTTTCTTTGAGAGTGCAATCTCCTTGCACACAAATGTCCAAACCAAGGTTGTGACAAAGCGTTACATCTCTGAAAACACCAGTGAACTATTTATTCAGAAGTTCTCCTCCACACCAGCCCTCTCTTGCCTCTCAGTCAATGAGCTTGTAGATGGCTTCAATTTTAAAGTTAAAAATATTATTGATGCCATTGCACCCACTAAAGTGAAGGTTGTCTCGGGTAAGCAAAGATCTCCTTGGAGAAATGCTACGCTGGTCAAAATACAGAAACGAGAGTGTCGGAAAGCTGAGCGCAGGTGGCGAAAAACGAATCTCCAGGTTCACTGTGACATCTATAAAGAGAGACTTCGCAATTATAATTTGGAACTTAGAAATGCAAGGCAGTCATTCTTCTCTGACATCATAACCAAAAACAAGAACAATACACGCGCCTTATTTGCGACCGTCGACAGGCTAACAAACCCTCCAGTGTCGGTAGCTGCTGAGCTCCAATCCACTTGGGCATGCAATCAATTTGCCTCCTTTTTTACTGACAAAATTCAGAAAATCAGACAAGCAGTCAGTGCCTCCACACCAACCACAGGATATGTGTTGTCCCCATCTCTGAATAACATCCATTCAAATATCATGACACAATTTCATTCAATCGACCGTAGAAGCCTAGAAGACATTATACAACATCTGAAGTCATCCTCCTGCTGCTTGGATATTCTACCAACACACTTTTTCAAAAATATTTTAAACTGCATGACCACTGATCTTTTACAAATTGTAAACACATCCCTTCTCTCAGGTGTCTTCCCACAAGCCCTAAAAACTGCAGTTATTAAACCGCTCCTAAAGAAGGCTAGTTTAGACTCCGCAACGAAAATTATAGGCCAATATCAAACCTCCCATTTTTAAGTAAAATAATTGAAAAAGCGGTTTTCCAACAGCTGACCAACTTCTTGGCCGTAAATAACTGCTTTGATGTTTTCCAGTCAGGCTTTCGACAGCACCACAGCACTGAAACTGCTCTTGTTAAGGTTTTCAACGACATCCATTTAAACATAGACAATGGCAGAAGTTCAGTCTTAGTGTTACTAGATCTCAGTGCTGCATTCGACACGGTCGACCATGCCATACTCCTAGAAAGACTAAAAATCTGGGTGGGACTCTCTGGCACAGCACTTAACTGGTTTGAATCCTACTTGAAGGACCGAGAATACTTTGTGTCTGTAGCTGATTACACATCAGAGCTGACAAAAATGACATGTGGTGTTCCCCAAGGTTCAATACTGGGGCCTCTTCTGTTCAACATCTACCTGCTTCCACTAGCTCAGATTATGAAAAACAACAAAGTGTGTTATCATAATTATGCAGACGACACAGAAATCTACATAACTATGTCACCAGGGGACTATAATCCCATACAAGGGCTGGGTAACTGCATTGAACAAATCAACAACTGGATGTGCCAGAATTTTCTTCAATGAAACAAAGATAAAACAGAAGTAATTGTTTTTGGTACCAAGGACGAACAATTGAAAATCACCGCTCAGCTTCAATCACTGATGTTAAAACCCACAAACCAAGCCAGAAATCTAGGTGTAGTTATGGATTCAGACCTCAACCTGAACAGCCACATCAAGACAATTACAAAATCAGCCTCCTATCACCTGAAGAATATATCAAGGATTAGAGGACTTATGTCTCAACAGGATTTGGAAAAACTTGTCCACGCATTTATCTTCAGCAGACTGGACTACTGTAACGGTGTGTTTACAGGTCTCTGTAAAAAGTCCGTCAGAAAGCTGCAGCTGATTCAGAACGCTGCAGCTCGAGTCCTCACTAAGACCAGGAGGGTGGATCACATCACCCCAGTTCTGATGTCTTTGCACTGGCTTCCTGTCCAACAAAGAATTGACTTTAAAATCCTGCTGTTGGTTTACAAAGCACTGAATGGTTTAGGGCCAAAATACATCTGTGATCGGCTGCTACCTTATGAACCATCCCGATCCCTCAGGTCGTCTGGGACCGGTCTACTTTCTGTTCCCAGAGTCAGAACTAAACATGGAGAAGCAGCGTTCAGTTTTTCTGCTCCACATATCTGGAACAAAGTCCCAGAAAGCTGCAGGTCTGCTGAGACCCTCAGCTCCTTTAAATCAAGATTGAAGACTTTTCTGTTTGCTGCTGCCTTTAATTGAACCACATTCAATTAATATATTAATCAATTTCCTGCATTTCTGCATTTTACTATGAAACTGTCTTACACTGTGTTTTAATGAATGTTCTTAATTGTTTTTAAATCTCCTTTTCTTTTGTCTTATGTTTTGATGCTTTTAATGGTTTTATGTGAAGCACTTTGAATTACCTTGTTGTTGAAATGTGCGATACAAATAAACTTGCCTTGCCTTGCCTTACTAGTACGGTGCATTGGTGAGTGTGAGAATAAATGAGTAGTCCTCTAAATGTGGAAGAAAACAGCTGAAGTCAACTTTATTACCCTAATAAGTGCATTTCAGGCTCAAGCTTCATGATAGTATCTATTCAGTATAATATGCAGCTTTAATTCTTTACAGCAGTCATCAGCACATGTATACAGATAAAGATCACAGCTTCCTGTGGTTCATCTTCCTGGTACAAAGCAGCTGATTTACACAAAACAGTCACACGGAGAACTTGATACCTGACCTCCAACCCTTTACATGCTCTCTTTATATCACACACACCATTTAAAGCCTTTTGCAGAATCATAATAACATGTTGACAGATGTAATACTTGACGGGTGGACAGCAGGACAGAGAGCAGGACTCTGGAGGGACCAGAGGAGGTGGACTCTGTGTTCACATCGTGATGCTTGCTGCTCAAACACAGTCACAGTTGATGGACAATGTTTTCTCCTCATGTTGAATTTTTAATGTGAAGATGTCGGCCATATTATCTGACCAGAGAATTGTTTTTGTTCCTTATGATGCAAATTCAATAAATGCAGTACAGGAATGTACAGCTGTTTGTGTCTTGTTGTGTTTGTCGTGTTATAAATGTGCTACAACTTCATTTCATTGAGCATCTCTGTGTTTAATAATGACAATAAATGATCCTTGAACCCTTGAACCTTGAAATATTAAGCCAGATTTTCACAGATCCACTCCAGAGAGTAATCACACCGCACATCATTCCAGTTCATTTTTGCGTTCCTGACAAATATAATTACAACACAGTCCTCTTCACCCAAACGTGGATCTCCTCCGACAGCGTTATTAGGTTCTCCAAGGATCCAGTACCTAGGAGGTGATTATTCAAAACATTTAATGATGCAGCTTTTAAGTTTATCTAGTAAAATAAAAACGATGATTTTTTATCTTCTGACCAAATTACTTTAATTCTCCGTGTAGTGCAGCAACACTTGCAAAAGTTAAGTCTGATTTTGGGAATAATTATTGAGGGAGTTTTATTTTAAAAAATAAAAGAAAATGATAATAATAGTAGTTGGTGCAGCAATAGTTGTATGAACATTGTTGTGTCTTACGTTTCAGTCAGTGGAGTTCCATCAACCCATTTCCAGGTGCCCTCATCGTCTCTGTCACTCAAACCAATCCAAGTGCGATCTTTGACGACGATGCTCGAGAGGAATTCCTGTTCAAGATAAAAAAGACAGAAAGTCTGTATTTAAATGTATTTATTTAAAATGTTTAATTTAATTTTCAATGCAGTTTAGAGTGATCCATCTTTTAATCTAGTCATTATAGCTGATATACAGTAAATAATACATCAGGATGTTATGTCCACATCTGTATAGACTAACATACAGAATACAAGCAGAGTAAAAGAGAAGAAGAAAAGACGGGAGGGCATGAATACCCATGAAATAAAAACTAAAAATATGTTCCAGAATAAAAAGTATATGAACAATAAAACCATTAAAGTGCAGCGTGGTGAAAAAGGAGCAGACGTGGTCAGTGGTGGAAGACGTACTCATATCTTTACTCAAATAAAAGTAGAAATACTACAATACTCAGTAAAAGTACTCCATTCAGAAATGTATTTAAGCAAAAGTACTAAAGTATCAAAATATACTTAAAACAAAAGTAAAAGTACTAATTGTGTAGAATGACCCATTTAAACATAAAACAGTATATATCATTATCATTATTATTATTATTATTTTTATTATTATACTACATGATAGTTTATTTGTTGATATAAATGTGTAATAAATCAAGAGAGAAGTAGAGTCATTTTCTCATAGACTTCCATACAACCAGAGGAGTCGCCCCCTGGTGGACACTAGAGAGAATGCAGCTTTAACACATGAAGCTTTGGCTTCACTTGTCAAACCCAGAGGTTGTCATCTGGACAAACTAAATATAAATATATATATAATTTCACACTACCTGTTCTCGAAGCGAGTCTATGATCACCAGATCTGCTCCTTTGTCTCTGCAGTCCTTTCTGCTCTCCTCCCAGGAACCAGACCGTGTAGAGAGAAGATAACAGGAACTATAGAACATCATCCATCCTTCAGGACACGTTTTCTCTGTAAAATGATGCAAACATAAACCAATAAAGATCAGACGAGACCCACGTCTTTAAAATGAAGACGTTGTGTGTTGTTGTTGACTTCCTGCTGAGACCTCTGAACTGTTGAGCTGTGGAGCGCATCACTACGACACACATCACTTTACTTTAACTTACTGTTCCACATCTCTGTATATAAGATTCATTACTTCTCATCACACAGAGAAACGAACTAAATACCTGTTTACATAAAAGTTTATGCATCTTGCAATTATTATCTATCACAAATACATCATTTAATTTTATAGATGTTATATTTTATCCCTTTATTGGAACTCCTGAAATATTTTATGTCTCATACATCCATTTGTACTTGCGTGATTTTTAAAAATACATATTTATTGATAATTGTTGTCGGGAGACTGAGATGAAGGTTTTCATTGCAAACATTGCTTCTCTGTAGTTGTTGTGCACATAACAATAAATAACTTGAAACTTTCCTCCCTCGGCCTCATCTGAAGGGTCTGTAGTGACTCCTCACACTCGACTATCAGAACAACTACTTATTGCATCAAATGACTGATTACTTACTGATTTATTTCTTCATCACATCAGAACAAAAAGTCGGCAATGTATTAAAACAATTTAAAAAATAGTTTACACAGACAAGGACTCACTCTGATTGTACAAACGCTGAAGTCTGTCCATCTCTTGGGTCAGATTATTGGTGAAACGCTGAAGTCTGTCCATCTCTTGGGTCAGATTATTGGTGAAACGCTGAAGTCTGTCCATCTCTTGGGTCAGATTAGTGAGGCTGGCGTTCAGCAGGTCTCTCTCTTCAGACACAGAGGACAGCTTGTCTTCACTGGCCCGGTCTGGAATAAATCAAGATAATAACACCTCATGTATCATACTGGTGTATTCATGTATCATACTGGTGTATTCATGTATCATACTGGTGTATTCATGTATCATACTGATGTATTCATGTATCATACTGATGTATTCATGTATCATGCTGGTGTATTCATGTATTCATACTGGTGTATTCATGTATTATACTGGTGTATTCATGTATCATACTGGTGTATTCATGTATCATACTGGTGTATTCATGTATCATACTGGTGTATTCATGTATCATACTGGTGTATTCATGTATCATGCTGGTGTATTCATGTATTCATACTGGTGTATTCATGTATTATACTGGTGTATTCATGTATTATACTGGTGTATTCATGTATCATACTGGTGTATTCATGTATCATACTGGTGCTCATTTGAAGCAACACGACGGGCAACATCTTTGAGCTACTTTGCTTCTTTTTAGACTCGTGGAAAGAAAACATGAAAATAAAAACACTCTATTTGAATCTGTAGATTTCTCCTGAATTCACTAAAAGTTATTAGATAATGCCTCATTTGCATATTTACACATAACATTTCAGAAAATATGAAATGGAAGAAATAATTGTCTTTTAAGATAAAGATATGACGAATCTAAACACTGTTACAGTATTTACAATAACATCCCATCATCTTTTACCAGTAAACATAATAATACTGAGCAAATGTTGAAATGACAAACAACCTGAATTCAAACATGGTTTAGTGTCAATTTAAAAGTTGGTGAAAGGCGACGCCCTTCATCGACCAGAGAAGTGTATCTACATGATGCTGTAGGATGGATAAATTAATATTCATAACTAATATATATACAAAAGAAGTGATTCACAAGGTCAGTGTTTCACTCTATTCTGTGGTGCTTTTAAAACATATTTAAAAAGTGATTCAAGGACAAAGAACAAAAGATGAAAAGTCAATAAAAAGAAAAGCGTCACAGAGGAGCCAGGATGCAGACAGACATTTAGGTAAAACATCTTTCAGAGCAGATGAACGCTGCTGTAGATCTCAAGTGAAGACTTGGATGAAGATCAGACTCACAGTAGACAAAGAAGCTGATGAGTCGAGCCAGCAGGAAAACACTCAGCAGCCCCAGAGACAGAAAAACAGCTCCATCAGATCTGCTCTTCAACCTTGAGCTCCTGGGACCTGAACACAGAGAAGACCATGAACACAGTCATCAATACAATAAACAGCACTCATCTGTTCACATTCTCACCTGTGCCATTGGTGGAAGGGCTCGAGTCGTCAGCTTCATCATATTCATGGACGTGTAATTCCTCCATCGCTCTCGAGGATGCCATCTATTTCACAGCAGGTCAGCTCTGCAGCACACACGGCATGAAATGAGGAAACTCTTGTTGGTTATAAGCCACGACTTTCAAAATAATTTATCTTTTTCTCCATCGTTCACCACTGAAGATCTCCTCTAATCTTGATTTAAAAATGCATTTCTGACTCTTAATGACATCGAAGGGAATAAATAAATGCATGAATAATAAAACTACAGGAACACCTAGCAGAGTCTCTGAGATACATTTTGTGAAATGCTAACTTGCTCTTTTGCTGAACATTAAAAGAAAAATATTTAACATGAAAAACTGTAAGTTACAATTTCGAAGATGTGTTTTATTCTCTTTAGCAGCACCTGTGGTCATAAGTGGTAACTGCAGGTGCATATTCACATTCCAGAGATCAAACAGTCTTTCTGAGATAGAAAGTGACTTTACAGACATTTATTTCTATGAAACACTTTTAAATTATTATCCCAAGACTGGAAGCAGCGTGCCAATCTAAGACATCAATTTACTGAAGTAGAATAATATGGATCGTTTACTGATCCTGTAAAGCTCTCTCTATGCAGCTTTAATAAGAGGCCTAACAGCATGACAGTGAAGTGACATCCTGTCTGAACCTGAAGACAAAGACAGCAGGACGGCTGTGAGGAATTCAGGGAGATAAAAGACGCCCAAGGTTTACTGAAGAATGTATCGAATAAGATGACAAACACAAGAAGAGATCTTAAGAGACTCGAGGAACATTTTATAAGATTTTATTCATGTTCATGATTACACACACACTGACACGGGACAGTTTACTACACAATGAATAATGACCACATTTTGCTGATGATACAAAACATCTTAAATACTTTTATTAAAGTAAGGTTTTCAATGCAGGACGTTTCCTTGTTGTGGAGGTTGTTCAAAGAGAGTGTGGTATTAGTACTTTTACTTCAGTGAAGGATGTGAATACTTCCTCCAGCACTCTTTAATATATAATATATATTAAATATATAAAATCTGTCTTTTTCTTGCCTGAAATGTGGAAGCTGTCCGCTGCTGATCATAAACACACAAAAGTCAACATCATTTCAGAATCATTTTCAGGAAGGTCTTCTTCACGTCATCGTGTTTTTAGGAAAAACAACTTAAGCAATGTCTCAGAAAGAAAAGAGAAGTGGTAAAGAAAAAGACAAGAAGTGGTAAAGCAGGCTTTTTATCTTCAAGCAACATGCGTGAGAACTAAACCCTCTCAGTATTTATCTGGTTTTTCTTCACGATGGTTGAAACAAGTTGTGTGCAGCTAATTCCAGAATGGACCCAAAGAAAGATATGAAATAATGAGACGAAACATCCGCCGTTGTGTGAGCGAGTGCATTTACTGAAGACTTGTACTTACATACAAATTCAAGGTACTTTACTAGATTATTCCATTTTATGCAACTTTATACTTCTACTCTATTTTGAATGTTTGTGACACATTTCTTAGCACAACCTTCAACACCGACAGCTGTAAAATGTGTCATGCACATTAATAATAATAATTATATATCATAAATGTGTTTACTTCAGTGAGTGCAGGACGTTTCCTTGTTGTGGAGGTTGTTCAAAGAGAGTGTGGTATTAGTACTTTTACTTCAGTGAAGGATGTGAATACTTCCTCCAGCACTCTTTATCTGACAGACATCAGTAAGAGCTCATCAGTGTTTCATCATCGCTTCAACACAACCAGCGCGAAACGCTCCAACACGGAAACGACAGAGAGACATTGTGTGGATTCAACATGATGTGTAAACTGTATTTACATTCTGTGTTTGATCCTCGTCAGTGTATTTTCCTGATTCACATTATTTTGTATCCTACAATAAAGCAATCAGAAGGTATTCATAAGTGTAAAGCGAGGCCAGTTCATTGGTGCAGCAGCTTTAAAACACACAAACTCACTGCAGTCAAGAGACGAGGTCACTCTGAGGAACTGTTACTCAGGTAATCGTACGACACTGATGCATGCAGCAGGTCAGTCACTACATTTCTCCACTCTCATGTATTTACTACATTACTTTGAATGAAGTCATGATGCAAGGCACTGCTCCCTGTTCTTGTTTTGTATGTGTGTAATGTCTGTGTCAGTGTGACAGCTCTTTCAGTGCAGTGTGAACTCGGGCTGCACAATGAATCTAATATGAATCACCATTAATTGAATAATCGTGATTATCATGTTGGCCATAATGTTGCAGCCCAATGTGTCTCAATCCAACAGTCAAATGTTCAGAGCAAACTTCAGTTTCAGTCTGATTTTGGATGAGATTGTTCTGGGCTGCACTTGTTAGAGAGAAGATAACAGGAACTATAGAACCTCCTCCATCCTTCAGGACACGTTTTCTCTGTAAAATGATGCAAACATAAACCACTAAAGATCAGACGAGACCCACATCCTTCAAATGAAGACGTTGTGTGTTGTTGTTGACGTCCTGCTGAGACCTCTGAACTGTTGAGCTGTGGAGCGCATCACTACGACACACATCACTTTACTTTAACTTACTGTTCCACATCTCTGTATAGAAGATTCATTACTTCTCATCACACAGAGAAGTTAACTAAATACCTGTGTACATAAAAGTTTATGCATCTTGCAATTATTATCTGTCACAAATACACTATTTCATTTTATATGTTATATTTTATCCCTTTATTGTTTATTTATTTATTGTTTGTTTATGTTAATAAAAAGCTGAAAAACATGGAAATATTAGTCAAAGTACATGTTTACTGTATTTTGTGTCTGCCAATATTTCCAAAGAAAAAAAGAAAACCAAACAAGAATAACCAATAAAATGAGCAATAAGAAAACAAAAATATTAATGATGGTAATTATGATAGATATTATATATACAATGAGGAGGAGGCAGAAGGCAACACTTTTATGGTCCTAACCCTTTCAATGACTTTCATATTGCACTGAATGTTCATCACATGTACGACTTGTTCTTCAGATGATCAGAATCATTAAAGGACCAGAACGTCTTTCAACATGCGGACTTTTTAGGGAACAGTTGAAGTGAAGAGGCAGAGGACACATTTAAAACATTTAACAGTAAAACTCTGGCTTTTAGCTGGAAAATAGATGCTACCAACACTTGGAAAAGATGCCTTGTACATAATTCATGTTTAAATTAAGCTTAAGTTCAGACAGGAAGACTATACTCTTGCATGCCTAAGCCCGTAGTTTATTTCCATCTGCCATCACTCCTCACGCATGCACACTCATCATTTCCTTGCTGTCAATCATGATATCAGCTGTCGAGATCAGCTGGTCTCTCTTGTAGGAAATTTGAGCGTAGAACTGTGTGTTTAGTAGATATAATAAAAGTGTTTAATAATTAAGAATTAAGAATTCATATTTAGGCATAATCATAAGTGTTTTGGAAATGCATAATTAAGATAAGCATAAAGTGTTCTAGGATTAGTAGCTAAAAGTAGAACTAAAGACATGAAGCTTTTGCCAAAGATGCAGAAGTTTATCTTTGTACTGAAGGATTATCATAGAAGGGATTAAGCAATAACTGACAGTCATTGAATGTGTTAGTGAACTCAGGGACAGAAAGGCAGACAGCCGAGTACACTCCTGGGAAGTTAGCCAATAGAAATTGGGATAGAAGGAAGGGGAGGTGTTTCGAATGGATATAAGGGCGGGCATAGAAAGCGTTTTTCTCTTCCGGTTAGCTAGGATCCTGGGACGGATGCGTCTCCTGGGATCAGGGAAGAGTTTTTTCCAAAGTGGGTTAATATTGTAATATTTCATGGAAATAGTGTACTTCACTGTAATCGTATTTGTACCAGTGGGATTAAATTCCTTTTAATTGTAAACCAGTCTTGGTAGAGTTATTATCGCAGCGTGTCCACTGTGAACAGCAGCTGGACATGTGCTCTGGCCTTCTCGCTATGGGGTAAGATTCAGCCTCCACACTCTATCCAACAGCATAACGACACAGTTGCATGGTGAGCCTATCATCTTGCTGCTGTCTCTCTTAACTATGATTGTCTCTCTACCTTCATACCTTCATGCTGCTGTTACGCAACCCTCCACCTCCCCATCTCTCCGCCCAGTCTTTGCAGATTCATCAGCTCATCAGCCACCATCACCACCAGTGTCTGGACTCCACGGGGGGATTTGTATTGTTGCCGCTCAGAGCAATCACAACTCCATCACAAATCTCCTCGTCGAGTTCAAGCGCCAAAGAATTTCTGTGTAACTCATTAACGCATCATGTGTCATAATGAACGTAATAAACGAATCATTCACTGTCTCTCCTGAGTGAAATGAAGTTATTTGGACAGGGCGAACAGACCGTAGATATAGTTTACACAGACAAGCACTCGCTCTGTTTGCACCAACCCTGAAGTCTGTCCAGATGTTCATACTAGTACGGTGCATTGGTGAGTGTGAGAATAAATGAGTAGTCCTCTAAATGTGGAAGAAAACAGCTGAAGTCAACTTTATTACCCTAATAAGTGCATTTCAGGCTCAAGCTTCATGATAGTATCTATTCAGTATAATATGCAGCTTTAATTCTTTACAGCAGTCATCAGCACATGTATACAGATAAAGATCACAGCTTCCTGTGGTTCATCTTCCTGGTACAAAGCAGCTGATTTACACAAAACAGTCACACGGAGAACTTGATACCTGACCTCCAACCCTTTACATGCTCTCTTGATATCACACACACACCATTTAAAGCCTTTTGCAGAATCATAATAACATGTTGACAGATGTAATACTTGACGGGTGGACAGCAGGACAGAGAGCAGGACTCTGGAGGGACCAGAGGAGGTGGACTCTGTGTTCACATCGTGATGCTTGCTGCTCAAACACAGTCACAGTTGATGGACAATGTTTTCTCCTCATGTTGAATTTTTAATGTGAAGATGTCGGCCATATTATCTGACCAGAGAATTGTTTTTGTTGCTTATGATGCAAATTCAATAAATGCAGTACAGGAATGTACAGCTGTTTGTGTTTTGTTGTGTTTGTCGTGTTATAAATGTGCTACAACTTCATTTCATTGAGCATCTCTGTGTTTACTAATGACAATAAATGATCCTTGAACCCTTGAACCTTGAAATATTAAGCCAGATTTTCACAGATCCAATGCCGAGATGCATCACACGGCAGATCATTCCAGTTTATTTCTTTATTCCTGTCAAATCTAATTTCAGCACAGTCCTCGTCACCAGACCGTGGATCTTTTCCACCGTTAGGTTCATCAAGGATCCAGTACCTAGGAGGTGATTATTTAAAACATTTAATAATGCAGCTTTTAAGTTTTTCGAGTAAAATAAAAATGAGGATTTTTTATCTTCTGACCAAATTACTTTAATTCTCCGTGTAGTGCAGCAACACTTGCAAAGAGATGTTTCAGTTAAGTTTGAATTTGGTTATAATTATTGAGAGTTTTACTACTAATGATAATAATAATAGTAGTTGGTGCAGCAATAGTTGTATGAACATTGTTGTGTGTCTTACGCTTCAGTCAGTGGAGTTCCATCAACCCATTTCCAGGTGCCCTCATCGTCTCTGTCACTCAAACCAATCCAAGAGCGATCTGTGACGACGCTTGAGAGGAATCTCTGTTCAAGATAAAAAAGACAAAAGTCTGGATTTAAATGTATTCATTTAAAATGTTTAATTTAATTTTTAATGCAGTTTAGAGTGATCCATATTTTAATGTAATCATTATAGCTGATATACAGTAAATAATACATCAGGATGTTATGTCCACATCTGTATAGACTAACATACAGAATACAAGCAGAGTAAAAGAGAAGAAGAAAAGACGGGAGGGCATGAATACCCATGAAATAAAAACTAAAAATATGTTCCAGAATAAAAAGTATATGAACAATAAAACCATGAAAGTGCAGCGTGGTGAAAAAGGAGCAGACGTGGTCAGTGGTGGAAGACGTACTCATATCTTTACTCAAATAAAAGTAGAAATACTACAATACTCAGTAAAAGTACTCCATTCAGAATTGTATTTCAGTAAAAGTACTAAAGTATCAAAAAATACTTAAAACAAAAGTAAAAGTACTCATTGTGTAGAATGACCCATTTAAACATAAAACAGTATATATCATTATTATTATTATTATTATTATTATACTACATGATAGTTTATTTGTTGATACAAATGTGTAATACATCAAGAGAGAAGTAGAGTAATTTTCTCATAGACTTCCATACAACCAGAGGAGTCGCCCCCTGGTGGACACTAGAGAGAATGCAGCTTTAACACATGAAGCTTTGGCTTCACTTGTCAAACCCAGAGGTTGTCACCTGGACAAACTAAATATAAATATATATATAATTTCACACTACCTGTTCTCGAAGCGAGTCTATGATCACCAGATCTGCTCCTTTGTCTCTGCAGTCCTTTCTGCTCTCCTCCCAGGAACCAGACCGTGTAGAGAGAAGATAATAGGAACTATTGAACCTCCTCCATCCTTCAGGACACGTTTTCGCTGTAAAAATGATGCAAACATAAACCACTAAAGATCAGACGAGACCCACATCCTTCAAATGAAGACGTTGTGTGTTGTTGTTGACGTCCTGCTGAGACCTCTGAACTGTTGAGCTGTGGAGCGCATCACTACGACACACATCACTTTACTTTAACTTACTGTTCCACATCTCTGTATATAAGATTCATTACTTCTCATCACACAGAGAAGTTAACTAAATACCTGTGTACATAAAAGTTTATGCATCTTGCAATTATTATCTGTCACAAATACACTATTTCATTTTATATGTTATATTTTATCCCTTTATTGTTTATTTATTTATTGTTTGTTTATGTTAATAAAAAGCTGAAAAACATGGAAATATTAGTCAAAGTACATGTTTACTGTATTTTGTGTCTGCCAATATTTCCAAAGAAAAAAAGAAAACCAAACAAGAATAACCAATAAAATGAGCAATAAGAAAACAAAAATATTAATGATGGTAATTATGATAGATATTATATATACAATGAGGAGGAGGCAGAAGGCAACACTTTTATGGTCCTAACCCTTTCAATGACTTTCATATTGCACTGAATGTTCATCACATGTACGACTTGTTCTTCAGATGATCAGAATCATTAAAGGACCAGAACGTCTTTCAACATGCGGACTTTTTAGGGAACAGTTGAAGTGAAGAGGCAGAGGACACATTTAAAACATTTAACAGTAAAACTCTGGCTTTTAGCTGGAAAATAGATGCTACCAACACTTGGAAAAGATGCCTTGTACATAATTCATGTTTAAATTAAGCTTAAGTTCAGACAGGAAGACTATACTCTTGCATGCCTAAGCCCGTAGTTTATTTCCATCTGCCATCACTCCTCACGCATGCACACTCATCATTTCCTTGCTGTCAATCATGATATCAGCTGTCGAGATCAGCTGGTCTCTCTTGTAGGAAATTTGAGCGTAGAACTGTGTGTTTAGTAGATATAATAAAAGTGTTTAATAATTAAGAATTAAGAATTCATATTTAGGCATAATCATAAGTGTTTTGGAAATGCATAATTAAGATAAGCATAAAGTGTTCTAGGATTAGTAGCTAAAAGTAGAACTAAAGACATGAAGCTTTTGCCAAAGATGCAGAAGTTTATCTTTGTACTGAAGGATTATCATAGAAGGGATTAAGCAATAACTGACAGTCATTGAATGTGTTAGTGAACTCAGGGACAGAAAGGCAGACAGCCGAGTACACTCCTGGGAAGTTAGCCAATAGAAATTGGGATAGAAGGAAGGGGAGGTGTTTCGAATGGATATAAGGGCGGGCATAGAAAGCGTTTTTCTCTTCCGGTTAGCTAGGATCCTGGGACGGATGCGTCTCCTGGGATCAGGGAAGAGTTTTTTCCAAAGTGGGTTAACATTGTAATATTTCATGGAAATAGTGTACTTCACTGTAATCGTATTTGTACCAGTGGGATTAAATTCCTTTTAATTGTAAACCAGTCTTGGTAGAGTTATTATCGCAGCGTGTCTACTGTGAACAGCAGCTGGACATGTGCTCTGGCCTTCTCGCTATGGGGTAAGATTCAGCCTCCACACTCTATCCAACAGCATAACGACACAGTTGCATGGTGAGCCTATCATCTTGCTGCTGTCTCTCTTAACTATGATTGTCTCTCTACCTTCATACCTTCATGCTGCTGTTACGCAACCCTCCACCTCCCCATCTCTCCGCCCAGTCTTTGCAGATTCATCAGCTCATCAGCCACCATCACCACCAGTGTCTGGACTCCACGGGGGGATTTGTATTGTTGCCGCTCAGAGCAATCACAACTCCATCACAAATCTCCTCGTCGAGTTCAAGCGCCAAAGAATTTCTGTGTAACTCATTAACGCATCATGTGTCATAATGAACGTAATAAACGAATCATTCACTGTCTCTCCTGAGTGAAATGAAGTTATTTGGACAGGGCGAACAGACCGTAGATATAGTTGACACAGACAAGCACTCGCTCTGTTTGCACCAACCCTGAAGTCTGTCCAGATGTTCATACTAGTACGGTGCATTGGTGAGTGTGAGAATAAATGAGTAGTCCTCTAAATGTGGAAGAAAACAGCTGAAGTCAACTTTATTACCCTAATAAGTGCATTTCAGGCTCAAGCTTCATGATAGTATCTATTCAGTATAATATGCAGCTTTAATTCTTTACAGCAGTCATCAGCACATGTATACAGATAAAGATCACAGCTTCCTGTGGTTCATCTTCCTGGTACAAAGCAGCTGATTTACACAAAACAGTCACACGGAGAACTTGATACCTGACCTCCAACCCTTTACATGCTCTCTTGATATCACACACACACCATTTAAAGCCTTTTGCAGAATCATAATAACATGTTGACAGATGTAATACTTGACGGGTGGACAGCAGGACAGAGAGCAGGACTCTGGAGGGACCAGAGGAGGTGGACTCTGTGTTCACATCGTGATGCTTGCTGCTCAAACACAGTCACAGTTGATGGACAATGTTTTCTCCTCATGTTGAATTTTTAATGTGAAGATGTCGGCCATATTATCTGACCAGAGAATTGTTTTTGTTGCTTATGATGCAAATTCAATAAATGCAGTACAGGAATGTACAGCTGTTTGTGTTTTGTTGTGTTTGTCGTGTTATAAATGTGCTACAACTTCATTTCATTGAGCATCTCTGTGTTTACTAATGACAATAAATGATCCTTGAACCCTTGAACCTTGAAATATTAAGCCAGATTTTCACAGATCCAATGCCGAGATGCATCACACGGCAGATCATTCCAGTTTATTTCTTTATTCCTGTCAAATCTAATTTCAGCACAGTCCTCGTCACCAGACCGTGGATCTTTTCCACCGTTAGGTTCATCAAGGATCCAGTACCTAGGAGGTGATTATTTAAAACATTTAATAATGCAGCTTTTAAGTTTTTCGAGTAAAATAAAAATGAGGATTTTTTATCTTCTGACCAAATTACTTTAATTCTCCGTGTAGTGCAGCAACACTTGCAAAGAGATGTTTCAGTTAAGTTTGAATTTGGTTATAATTATTGAGAGTTTTACTACTAATGATAATAATAATAGTAGTTGGTGCAGCAATAGTTGTATGAACATTGTTGTGTGTCTTACGCTTCAGTCAGTGGAGTTCCATCAACCCATTTCCAGGTGCCCTCATCGTCTCTGTCACTCAAACCAATCCAAGAGCGATCTGTGACGACGCTTGAGAGGAATCTCTGTTCAAGATAAAAAAGACAAAAGTCTGGATTTAAATGTATTCATTTAAAATGTTTAATTTAATTTTTAATGCAGTTTAGAGTGATCCATATTTTAATGTAATCATTATAGCTGATATACAGTAAATAATACATCAGGATGTTATGTCCACATCTGTATAGACTAACATACAGAATACAAGCAGAGTAAAAGAGAAGAAGAAAAGACGGGAGGGCATGAATACCCATGAAATAAAAACTAAAAATATGTTCCAGAATAAAAAGTATATGAACAATAAAACCATGAAAGTGCAGCGTGGTGAAAAAGGAGCAGACGTGGTCAGTGGTGGAAGACGTACTCATATCTTTACTCAAATAAAAGTAGAAATACTACAATACTCAGTAAAAGTACTCCATTCAGAATTGTATTTCAGTAAAAGTACTAAAGTATCAAAAAATACTTAAAACAAAAGTAAAAGTACTCATTGTGTAGAATGACCCATTTAAACATAAAACAGTATATATCATTATTATTATTATTATTATTATTATACTACATGATAGTTTATTTGTTGATACAAATGTGTAATACATCAAGAGAGAAGTAGAGTAATTTTCTCATAGACTTCCATACAACCAGAGGAGTCGCCCCCTGGTGGACACTAGAGAGAATGCAGCTTTAACACATGAAGCTTTGGCTTCACTTGTCAAACCCAGAGGTTGTCACCTGGACAAACTAAATATAAATATATATATAATTTCACACTACCTGTTCTCGAAGCGAGTCTATGATCACCAGATCTGCTCCTTTGTCTCTGCAGTCCTTTCTGCTCTCCTCCCAGGAACCAGACCGTGTAGAGAGAAGATAATAGGAACTATTGAACCTCCTCCATCCTTCAGGACACGTTTTCGCTGTAAAAATGATGCAAACATAAACCACTAAAGATCAGACGAGACCCACGTCTTTAAAATGAAGACGTTGTGTGTTGTTGTTGACTTCCTGCTGAGACCTCTGAACTGTTGAGCTGTGGAGCGCATCACTACGACACACATCACTTTACTTTAACTTACTGTTCCACATCTCTGTATATAAGATTCATTACTTCTCATCACACAGAGAAACGAACTAAATACCTGTTTACATAAAAGTTTATGCATCTTGCAATTATTATCTTCCACAAATACATTATTTCATTTTATATATTAATAATAATATATTAATATACTGAGATGAAGGTTTTCATGCAAACATTGCTTCTCTGTAGTTGTTGTGCACATAACAATAAATAACTTGAAACTTTCCTCCCTCGGCCTCATCTGAAGGGTCTGTAGTGACTCCTCACACTCGACTATCAGAACAACTACTTATTGGATCAAATGACTGATTACTTACTGATTTACTTCTTCATCACTTCAGAACAAAAAGTAGGCAATGTATGAAAACAATTTAAAAAATAGTTTACACAGACAAGGACTCACTCTGATTGTACAAACGCTGACGTCTGTCCATCTCTTGGGTCAGATTATTGGTGAAACGCTGAAGTCTGTCCATCTCTTGGGTCAGATTAGTGAGGCTGGCGTTCAGCAGGTCTCTCTCTTCAGACACAGAGGACAGCTTGTCTTCACTGGCCCGGTCTGGAATAAATCAAGATAATAACACCTCATGTATCATACTGGTGTATTCATGTATCATACTGGTGTATTCATGTATCATACTGGTGTATTCATGTATCATACTGGTGTATTCATGTATCATACTGGTGTATTCATGTATCATACTGATGTATTCATGTATCATACTGGTGTATTCATGTGTCATACTGGTGTATTCATGTATTCATACTGGTGGTAATTTAAGGCGACACGACGGGCAACATCTTTGAGCTACTTTGCTTCTTTTTAGACTCGTGGAAAGAAAACATGAAAATAAAAACACTCTATTTGAATCTGTAGATTTCTCCTGAATTCACTAAAAGTTATTAGATAATGCCTCATTTGCATATTTACACATAACATTTCAGAAAATATGAAATGGAAGAAATAATTGTCTTTTAAGATAAAGATATGACGAATCTAAACACTGTTACAGTATTTACAATAACATCCCATCATCTTTTACCAGTAAACATAATAATACTGAGCAAATGTTGAAATGACAAACAACCTGAATTCAAACATGGTTTAGTGTCAATTTAAAAGTTGGTGAAAGGCGACGCCCTTCATCGACCAGAGAAGTGTATCTACATGATGCTGTAGGATGGATAAATTAATATTCATAACTAATATATCCACAAAAGAAGTGATTCACAAGGTCAGTGTTTCACTCTATTCTGTGGTGCTTTTAAAACATATTTAAAAAGTGATTCAAGGACAAAGAACAAAAGATGAAAAGTCAATAAAAAGAAAAGCGTCACAGAGGAGCCAGGATGCAGACAGACATTTAGGTAAAACATCTTTCAGAGCAGATGAACGCTGCTGTAGATCTCAAGTGAAGACTTGGATGAAGATCAGACTCACAGTAGACAAAGAAGCTGATGAGTCGAGCCAGCAGGAAAACACTCAGCAGCCCCAGAGACAGAAAAACAGCTCCATCAGATCTGCTCTTCAACCTTGAGCTCCTGGGACCTGAACACAGAGAAGACCATGAACACAGTCATCAATACAATAAACAGCACTCATCTGTTCACATTCTCACCTGTGCCATTGGTGGAAGGGCTCGAGTCGTCAGCTTCATCATATTCATGGACGTGTAATTCCTCCATCGCTCTCGAGGATGCCATCTATTTCACAGCAGGTCAGCTCTGCAGCACACACGGCATGAAATGAGGAAACTCTTGTTGGTTATAAGCCACGACTTTCAAAATAATTTATCTTTTTCTCCATCATTCACCACTGAAACTGTTTTTAAAGTTCAACATCCGTTTAACGGCAGTCACATGAACACATGCACTGAAGATCTCCTCTAATCTTGATTTAAAAATGCATTTCTGACTCTTAATGACATCAAAGGGAATAAATAAATGCATGAATAATAAAACTACAGGAACACCTAGCAGAGTCTCTGAGATACATTTTGTGAAATGCTAACTTGCTCTTTTGCTGAACATTAAAAGAAAAATATTTAACATGAAAAACTGTAAGTTACAATTTCGAAGATGTGTTTTGTTCTCTTTAGCAGCACCTGTGGTCATAAGTGGTAACTGCAGGTGCATATTCACATTCCAGAGATCAAACAGTCTTTCTGAGATAGAAAGTGACTTAACAGACATTTATTTCTTTGAAAAACTTTTAAATTATTATCTCAAGACTGGAAGCAGCGTGCCAATCTAAGACATCAATTTACTGAAGTAGAATAATATGGATCGTTTACTGATCCTGTAAAGCTCTCTCTATGCAGCTTTAATAAGAGGCCTAACAGCATGACAGTGAAGTGACATCCTGTCTGAACCTGAAGACAAAGACAGCAGGACGGCTGTGAGGAATTCAGGGAGATAAAAGACGCCCAAGGTTTACTGAAGAATGTATCGAATAAATATTCTGTGTCTGCCAATATTTCCAAAGAAAAAAAGAAAAAACAAAACAAAACAAGAATAACCAATAAAATGAGCAATAAGAAAACAAAAATATTAATGATGGTAATTATGATAGATATTATACATACAATAAGGAGGAGGCAGAAGTTTTATGGTCCTAACCCTTTCAATGACTTTAATATTGCACTGAATGTTTCTCACATGTACGACTTGTTCTTAAATGATCGATTAGTCAACGAATCGACTTAAAGGGGACAGCTGGAGACATTCTTAAGATATGGCGTTCACAAGAATGGTCCTAATAATAGGAGTTTACCTGTTTCTTACAAATTAAGATATGAGCGGAAGATCACCTAATTTCCATTTGTATTTATTTTAGCACCAAAAGTATTGAATGGTTGGTCAACCTGCTTAATCAAACCAGGTTCTAACTCTCTGCAGGCCAACATGTAGGAAGGAAATGTGTTGAAAAGTCAGAACGTGATTGATTTCCCAGAAGACTTGAGCGTTGCTAAATGTCACATCTGCTTCTGTGAAGGCAGCGGCTTTACGGGAAATGAACTTTGTGTCTGTTTCAGGTTGATGAAATGAATGTGCTTCTGCACATGCTACGTCTGTGAGATGCACACTTGATGGTTGGGAACATGTTTCAGTGGTAATTGAGGGTTTCGGCCCCTTCTTCACAACGCTTCCTCAGGCTGATGGCGCTTGTTTCATTTCTCTTTTCCAACATTACACATTAAAATGTAGTCCACCTTGAGTAAGTTGTTGGAGGAAACCCACAGTACTTGTCATTCTTTTACCATTATGTATACACTGACTATCTTCACAAAATGGTCGCTAATACTACAGTATAATAACCTAACCTTTTTACAATATATACACCTTGTTAACCTTGTTAATAAGTAGCGTTCACCTTTATTGTCATAAGATAAACGAGCTCCTGTGACGACCCGTCAACGAGCATGAAGCACACGCCTTAAAGGTAATATTTACTCATGGTGTGGTGTTTGTGAGGGAGGCCAAGCAGCACGCAGTCCTTCTGTGGGAGCAGACGAAGGTAGAGCGTGAGAGTTCGGATGATCTCTGGAGGAATGGCGTGACTGGACCTTTGACTTCAGCCACAGCATCGAATCGTCTGTTCGTCTCCAGAGGTTTCCGTCAGCAGACATGGCGACCATCGGGCAGATCATCTTCTGCAGGTGAGGCCACGAGGTTTGAATGTTTTCTCTACTGATGGCGGTTCAACGCTGACAACGTTGAGGTCTCAGCAGTGGTGGGAAGTAACTAAGTACTGTCAGTACTGTGGTTAAGTGGTATTTTTAGAAACCTTTCTTGAATATTATGCTACTTTATACTTCGGGCAATATTGTACTTTTTACTCCACTTTCTTTTGAAGAGCTATAGATGCTGGTTTCTTTTCAGATTAAAAAAGTGCAACGTCTAGTTAGTTATTAAACCAGCCATGTCTCGTAGGAGCTCCTTGTCTTATTCTCTATTTCTTGTCTGTTTCAACAAAGTGACATTTGACTTATAAAACAATTTAATTTAAACGACAGTTCAAGGCCCAAAGAGGTGAAATTATCCAATATTTCACAAAACAAAAGGCAAAAATGTCAAACTTATTTAATTGTCCGCTCCCAGTAATGGTTTCGTGACCCCAATGATTTATTATGTGATCCCTTGCAGGGGTCCCATCCCTCAGATAGGGAACCACAGGACTACACTACCAAACTGTATATGACAATCTAATAATAATGTGATAACATATTCAGTCATCGGTGGTTTTTCTGCAGAACTTTTGGTGCTTTAAGTAAGTTTTGCTCATAATACGTCTGCACTTTTACTGAAGTAAAGTGTTGAATGCAAAACGTATATCTGTAAAACAGTACTGTTATTGTTGTATTGATACTTCTACTGAAGGAAATGATGTGCAAACACACTTCTTTCACCAGTGGATGTCTGCAGATGTCCGCAGCAGTCAAAGCTTCTTGTTTTGGTTGCTGTGAAGTTGATTTTAGCCGCTCGTCTGTTCCTGTGTTTGTGTCTCTTTGCGTGCAGCATGATCGTCCTCATCGTCTTATTCGGGGCGGCCATCGTCCTCTTCTTAGCCTTGTCCTTCACAGGTAAGAACATCCGGATTCCTCGTGAGATCCTGTCAGTGTCACAGGCCTGAGGGGACACGTGGTGTGTGTTCAGCTCACGCAGTTAATTATTGTGTGTGTGTGTGTGTGTGTGTGTGCGTGTGTGTGTGTGTGTGTGTGTGTGTGCGTGCGTGCGTGCGTGCGTGCGTGCGTGCGTGCGTGTGTGTGTGTGTGTGTGTGTGTGTGTGTGTGTGTGTGTGTGTGTGTGTGTGCGTGTGGCTTTATGTGTGATGTGCTATGTGTATTAGAATGTGCTGCTGAATTCCCTTCTAAGATAATTCAATTTGTGCGGAGGCGTCCACTGGAAGATGATTAGATACCTGCACACATAAATGGATTATAATATTCATAACTATGTTTTCAATCGTGTATAATCACCTTAAACTATGAATCGTTGTGTTTTCGTCAGCTTAGAAAGAGACGTTTATATGTATATAGGGAGTGGGTCCTCTTCACGGAGTCGGCCATGTTTCTACAGTAGCCCAGAACGGACAAACCTAACGCTGGCTCGAGCGTTTTATTATCCATTACCTGAAGGTAGTGATGGGTACCGCAACTCAGTAACAAACGGGCCCTGGTGCTCAATTATTAAAGACCCGAGAATTGATAAGCCCCGAAGTTATTGAGCTCCTTCAACTACACGCACACAAAGACACAAAGTATCCTCATACAACAGTTTGAATTATCCTACGAAGTTACTCCTCATTTTTCAATGATCCTGTTTTAAATTGTATGTTTTTAAAGCAATTATTAAGTCATGAAGAAGAAGCAGCGTCAATAAGAGTAGCTGCTAATAGTAATACAATCCTAAAGATACCTATCCCTCCCTGAAGGCCACTGTAGTTTGCTGTGATGTGGGGTGAGCAGGATTGGTTGCAATCTGCCACCTCACCACTAGATGGCACTCAATCTCACGCACTGCTCCTTTAAAACAAATCTTACATTTGAGACTCTGTCAAGGCTGATAATATATTCTCCGACGTGAGTTTCTAATTGGGTCCTGGTCCCACAGGACAAGTGTCCGAGGTGATGAGCAACAACATGGCGCCCACTGCCAACCTCGGCAACGACGAGCTTCTCAGCTGCTATCTGAACGCACAGATTCAACCGGCCAGAGTCACAAAAGTGTCGGTCACCTGGCAGAAGACGGGGCTGACGGGGCCCGTTTACCGGTATGAGGACGGAGCGCCGTCTCTCGGCGACCAGGACCGGCAGTTCAAAGGGAGAACCCAGCTCTTCCCCGACGCTTTGGTGGCGGGTAACGCCTCTCTGCTGCTGAGGAGCGTGGGACGGAGCGACGGGGGGGAGTACACCTGCACCATCAGCTCCTCTGGTGGCGGTGGGAAGGTCAAGCTGCACCTCAGAACTGCAGGTAGGATGACTCGCCTTTCCAGGTTCACTGTGTGTTTGCTTCGACGGTGAATCTCTCTGAGAAAATGTGCAGTATAAAAACATGTGATAGCTAAGCAGATATAAGGACACAGTAAGTATAACTTCTCCTATGAAGACATGTTTCTCATGAAGGAACACTTAGAACGTCCTTAGATCTGTGTGCAACTGCATTTTAGTGTGTTTTATCAAATGTTTATGTTCTGCTTATTAATGCTAAATAGGGGTTAAACAAAACATTATTTCTTCCCTCTCTATTCTCTGTAACTGTATTGTTATACCCTTAATTGCACTTTATTTATTTTCTTTTTTTCTGGATGTTTTATGACCATTTGGAAAGTCAGATTCATGCTTCTATTCTCTCAGCCTTTTCGGCCCCCACATTCACATTCACCAGCGGCGCCCTGACTGCTGAGGCTCCCAGGTGGTTCCCCAAACCAAACGTGACATGGTCGGACTTTAACGGGAACGTCCTGAACGGAGGCACGAGCTTCGCTGAGAACTCTGTGGGCATATTCAGGGTTGTCAGCACGCTGCAGCCAGTCAACATCAGCGAAACATACGGCTGCAGGATTGAAAATGATCTGGTGGCGGCCATCTCTAAAGCAACCGTAACAGGTAATCTTCTGCAATATGAATGTTTTCACAAGGATATCTGAATGTCAGAATCTCTTGAGTTGATGTGTCACGACTTGGCGTGTTCATTGATGGTTAAATGAGGCCACAACGAGAAGTGTCTTAAAGCTGCATTCTCTCTAGTGGCCACCAGGGGGCGACTCCTCTGGTTGTATAGAAGTCTATAGAAAATGACTCTACTTCTCTCTTGATTTATTCCCTCAGTAAACATTGTAAACATGAGTTTATGTCTCAATCTCTAGTTTCAAGTCTTCTTCAATACAGCATGATGTTCATTTAGTACATGATGGTCCATTTAGAGTCACACAGACCATAAAGCAGGGGATGCTTTAGGGCGGGGCTACACGCTGATTGACAGGTCTCTAATAGACCATAAAGCAGGGGCTGCTTTAGGGCGGGCTTTCATTTTGATTCGAAGGTCAACTCAAAATAAAATAAATGACAAAAGCTTAAATGAGATCAAATTAAATGTGAATAAAAATACAACAATTTGAATCTCCTCTCTTATTTTGCAGGTCCTGATGTTACAGAGAACACATACTTCACCTTCAGCGCTGCATCCTCCCTGATGACATCAACACACCTGAGCATTACGACCAGTGTCCTCTGCATCTATTACCTCACCTAACTACACACACACACACACACACACGCAGACACACACACACACACACACACAATGAATGCTTAATGTATTACAGAGGGCGTTGTTACAGTGTAACAGATGTTTTAACAGAATCAACATTTCTTTTTTACTTTCTCAGGTGTGTGTGCCAAGTTTTAAGTTAAGGCACCATCTTGATTTTCTTTTTAATATAATTCATATTTATACTGTCTGTACCACATAAAATAGGATGAATCGCCACCGATGTGGAGAAACTGCAGAAAAATAATATAATAAAGAATTTAAACAATATATTAAATGTCATCGTATACAATGATCTTATGATGTACCCTATAACGTTTTTGTATTACTGAGTTAATTAATAAATGCATTGTTCTGAAGTGGGTCGATTTGTTTCAAAGTTTCTGAAGAAAATGCAGCTTTAAAAAACTTATACATAACAATTACTATATTAATATATAATGTATTAATAATATTCATGAGCAATAAGGTGCAGGTGTGCATGTTTTTCTTTTTCAAAAAATGATAGGACAAAGTATCAATATCTGCCATCAGATCAGTTTTATTTCTTGCAAACAATAAGACTGAACGATAGAATCTGTCCATCCATCATGTTGGAAACATGTTGCTCTGTCCTGCCAGTAGATGGGGACACTCAGAGTCCCAGACTGGAAGTGAAGAGTCCTGGAAAGTCTTTGGACCACCTCCAGAGAGGCTTCCTATTGGTCGAGTAGTGAGTGAGGTGTCAAATGTCCCAGGGAGCCGTGAACGCAGCCAACTTCTCCCGAGGAAAAGTGGGACTTTCCGGTGGGATTTGAGGCGCTACGGTGTAATTAAAGAGCGTTTGTAGTCACACAGTGTAGAAAGCTGCTGGTGTAGTTCAGATGGAAGTTTTCTTTCGGTCCTGACGGGTTGGCGGAGCTCGGTGGGTCTCACGGGGTGTTTGTGGCACCAGAAGTCTCCAAAAACAGACGATGTCTCAGTCTGAACGGAGAGAAAACGCGGAGGAGTCGAAGTTACGCTCGGAGCCGCAAAACGGAGTCCTGGTGAACCCGAGAGCGGTGTGTAACGGGTGTACACGCTTGTACCGGGACCCTAAGATCCTCCCCTGTCTGCACACCTTCTGCTCCGACTGCATCGGCCAGCTGGAACCGTTCTCGGTGTCCTCGCGCAAGAGTCCGGAAAACGGAAAGAGCGAGGCGGCGCAGGGGGACCGACCCGCCGGCACCGTCACGGTGCTCTGCCCCGACTGCGACTCCGAGGTGGACATCCCTCCGTCGGGACCGGGAGGGCTGAGCACCGACCACCTGGCGCTGGACGAGGTGTTCCTGGAGACCCTGGCCACGGACGGCCCGCTGGGATGCGACCTGTGCGGCGAAGTAGGCGCCGAGAGCCGCTGCGACGTGTGCTGCGTCAACCTGTGCGCGTTCTGCTGCCAGGCACACAGGTAGAGTCTCTTCTATTCTATTCTATTCTATTCTATTCTATTCTGCTGCCAGGCTCACAGGTAGAGTCTCTTCTATTCTATTCTATTCTATTCTATTCTGCTGCCAGGCACACAGGTAGAGTCTATTCTATTCTATTCTATTCTGCTGCCAGGCTCACAGGTAGAGTCTCTTCTGTTCTATTCTATTCTATTCTATTCTATTCTGCTGCCAGGCTCACAGGTAGAGTCTCTTCTATTCTATTCTATTCTATTCTGCTGCCAGGCACACAGGTAGTCTCTTCTATTCTATTCTATTCTGCTGCCAGGCACACAGGTAGAGTCTCTTCTATTCTATTCTATTCTATTCTGCTGCCAGGCTCACAGGTAGAGTCTCTTCTATTCTATTCTATTCTATTCTGCTGCCAGGCTCACAGGTAGAGTCTCTTCTATTCTATTCTATTCTATTCTGCTGCCAGGCACACAGGTAGTCTCTTCTATTCTATTCTATTCTGCTGCCAGGCACACAGGTAGAGTCTCTTCTATTCTATTCTATTCTATTCTGCTGCCAGGCTCACAGGTAGAGTCTCTTCTATTCTATTCTATTCTATTCTATTCTGCTGCCAGGCTCACAGGTAGAGTCTCTTCTATTCTATTCTATTCTATTCTATTCTGCTGCCAGGCACACAGGTAGAGTCTATTCTATTCTATTCTGCTGCCAGGCTCACAGGTAGAGTCTATTCTATTCTATTCTATTCTATTCTATTATGCTGCCAGGCTCACAGGTAGAGTCTCTTCTATTCTATTCTATTCTATTCTATTCTGCTGCCAGGCTCACAGGTAGAGTCTATTCTATTCTATTCTATTCTATTCTATTCTGCTGCCAGGCTCACAGGTAGAGTCTCTTCTATTATATTCTATTCTATTATATTCTGCTGCCAGGCTCACAGGTAGAGTCTATTCTATTCTGCTGCCAGGCACACAGGTAGAGTCTATTCTATTCTATTCTGCTGCCAGGCACACAGGTAGAGGCTCTTCTCTTCTATTCTATTCTATTCTGCTGCCAGGCTCACAGGTAGAGTCGGTTCTATTATATTCTGCTGCCAGGCACACAGGTAGAGTCTATTCTATTCTATTCTATTCTGCTGCCAGGCGCACAGGTAGAGTATCTTCTATTCTGTTCTGTTCTATTCTGCTGCCAGGCGCACAGGTAGAGTCGGTTCTATTCTATTCCCAAATCGAATCAATACTGTCTCATATGAGGAAGAAAAGCTTAAAATCCTCACATTTGTGAAGCTCTAATCAGCCAATATCAGGTTCTAATGTGTTTTACTTTGAGCTGTCGCACTAACAGGGTTAAACTCTTATTTTACTCCTTTCTATTCTACTCTTCTGTCCAGCTCAGGGGTAAGTCCTGTTCTATATGATATGATTCTGTATTTTTACATTGTATTCTCTTCTCTTTTCTTGCAGTAAAAGTCTGATCTCCATCTTTACTTTGTACCCGATGCGATGTTGAGCTGGACCTTTATTCTCTCCTCAGGCGGCAGAAGCGAACAGCGTGTCACTCCGTCCAGCGTCTGGAGGAGCTGAAGTCTCGCGGCCGTCTGTGCCGCCCGGTCCTCTGCTCGCTGCACCCCGGCCAGGAGCTCCGGCTCTTCTGTCAGCCCTGCGACCTGCCCGTCTGCCTGGAGTGTGCCGCCACGCTGCACCGCGACCACGGCTGCTGCCCCACCCGGGACGTGATCGATCGGCACGGAGAACGCATCCGAGAGGTGGTCGCGGTGCGCCTGAGACCTCGCATGGAGCGCCTGAAGGACTCACTGCAGAAGGTGCAACAGAGTCTGTTTCATTTCGACTTAAAGCAAAGTTTGTTTTTAGGTGCGTTTGCTCGACTCGTTTTAATGTCGTGTTATGGTTATAGCGTTAATCACAAGTTCAGGGTTCATAACAGCCGTGGATGGATCACTGAACAGGTCGGGAACAGGTCCAGGAGACCAAAGTGTTTGTGGTTCTTCTGGCTTTCACATACAAAATATCACTGAAAGAGACGCGAACCAACCAGGAAGAGACAACAAAGAGACACAAAAGAACTACAAAAAGACACAAAATACCCTCAGAAACACAAATGACTTCAAAGAGACACAAAACAACTTCAAAGAGACACAAAACAACCTCAAAGAGACACAAAATGACTACAAAGAGACACAACAATACCTCAAAAAGACACAAAATGACTACAGATACAAAAAACAAGAACAGAAAGAGGCTAAAGAAACCACTATGAAGTCTGTCTTTCTCCAATGTAGGAGAGGTGGTGAGAGCTTTTTCACGTCATTGTCTCATAATCCGTCTTACCACTATTTCCTCATTAGACCACATGGATTTTAAAAGCTGTAATTCAACATCACGTAATAACCCACAAACCACCTCATCCTCTAGGTTTTGAAGTCAAAACATGTCGTAACAATAGTGTTTTTTTCCCCACTCGATTAAAACAATAAATAAAAGTATTTTCAAACGAATCCTTTTGTTTCCACTATTGCAGGTGGAAGTGTCCCAGGAGGCCTTGCAGGCCCGCGTGGATGCCACAGCGAATGAGGTGAGGGCGTTTGCGCGCGCGTACGCCAGCGCTGTGGAGAACCACTGCCTGTCTCTGCTGCACCGCCTGGAGGAGCTCCGTGTCCAACGCAGGTGTGGCTCCACCAACATATCATATTCTTATGGGAAGTTAATGTGGTGTACGATGATCTGAAAGCAAGTACGGAGCAGTGCGACGCATCTCAAGGAATCTTCCTGTAAGTTCAAAATAACACCTCAAAGTGGGACCACTGTTCCTAACCTTCCACAGGAAAGAAAGGAAGGATAGAGAACCACAAAAGAAGCACAAACGTTCTGCATACTACATTTGTTTGCCCATTTTTTGCTCAAATTCAGAATATTGTCATTGAGTGTTTTCAGAGGTAGATTTAAACAGGCCTCAGTGCTTTACAGTGCAGATAAATCTCCTCCAGTTCTCGGGAGATGCTGCTCATAATTTTAATATTGTATTATGTTGTTATTACTTTGTCCGACAGGAACCAGCTCCACCTGCAGAGGGCTCAGCTGCAGCAGGCTCTGCTGGACGTCGGCGGCGGCGTGGAGTTTGCCGAGAGGCTGCTGAGCTGCGGCTCGGACGCGGAGATCCTCAGCGCCAAAGGAGTGACCCTGAGGAGACTGACCGGCCTGACGGAGACCGGCTACGACCCCCACCCGGCAAACGTGGCCCCCGATGACGGCGGCGGCATCAGCTTCATGGCCAGGGAGCCTGCGGGGGAGGTGGAGGGCTACCCGCTGGTCGGGGTCATCAACTCCAAGACGGTGGACATCAGCAAGTGCACCGTGGAAGGAGAAGGTAGACCAGCCCTCATGCAAATATGTCATGTAATTATATTCGATTTGATTTGTGTGTCGACTATCAGAAAGCAGAAATCTTTCAGGCTTACTGGCGATCGTCCGCCTCCTCTCTGTGTGATGGGAGGGTTTGAAGAGGTGGATTTAAACCAGCTGTGTCTGTAACGCTGACAGCTGCCGGGAGCTTAGCAAGCACACACGTCGGTGTGTTTTTAACACAATAATGAGATTGATATAAATCCTCTCAATCTTAATCTCAGGAAGGAAAACACATCTGCACACGTGACACAATAGCAGCCGCGGTGATGTTAGCAGCAGAAGCTAAAGCAGCAATAGCTTCAGTAACAGCATGAGTAATGTTTATATTAACACAATTACTGTTGTTGTTAAACACGGAGTAGAAACATAATTAGCAGAAGTAGTTTAATCAGCAACAGCATCCAATCAGATCCCTCTGCAGCTACTGAGAAACGCTGCGGAACAACAGATGAGGACACAGAGCAGCGTCGTTAGTTATCCAGCGGCTAATAGAGTCTGACATACAATGCAAACAACAGCAGCAGCTGATGAATATCCTCAGCGATCGTGAACAAGTTAACAAAACACTGAGTAATGATGGGAAAAGCTCAGGTCAGCAGCACCAGCTGTGCCCGGAGTCACGCTGGACTCCGGCTGCAGCCCCGCGTGTCGAGGGGGGAAAGTGGCCGACGTCAGCACTCTGTGTAAACCTTTTAATGTCTAGAGTCATCTCACTTGTTTTCTGATCTTTATATTTGTTTTATGAAGAGAGAAGGAGAAATAATCTGTTATCAAATCACTCAAATTACATTTAGTCTGAGATGTCCGCCTTAAAACAGAGACGTCCGCCTTAAAACAGAGACGTCCGCCTTAAAACAGAGACGTCCGCCTTAAAACAGAGACGTCCGCCTTAAACCAGAGACGTCCGCCTTAAAACAGAGACGTCCGCCTTAAAACAGAGACGTCCGCCTTAAAACAGAGACGTCCGCCTTAAACCAGAGACGTCCGCCTTAAACCAGAGACGTCCGCCTTAAACCAGAGACGTCCGCCTTAAAACAGAGACGTCCGCCTTAAAACAGAGACGTCCGCCTTAAAACAGAGACGTCCGCCTTAAACCAGAGACGTCCGCCTTAAACCAGAGACGTCCGCCTTAAACCAGAGACGTCCGCCTTAAACCAGAGACGTCCGCCTTAAACCAGAGACGTCCACCTTAAACCAGAGACGTCCGCCTTAAAACAGAGACGTCCGCCTTAAAACAGAGACGTCCGCCTTAAACCAGAGACGTCCGCCTTAAAACAGACGTCCGCCTTAAACCAGAGACGTCCGCCTTAAAACAGAGACGTACGCCTTAAAACAGAGACGTCCGCCTTAAAACAGAGACGTCCGCCTTAAACCAGAGACGTCCGCCTTAAACCAGAGACGTCCGCCTTAAACCAGAGACGTCCGCCTTAAACCAGAGACGTCCGCCTTAAACCAGAGACGTCCGCCTTAAACCAGAGACGTCCGCCTTAAACCAGAGACGTCCGCCTTAAACCAGAGACGTCCACCTTAAAACAGAGACGTCCGCCTTAAACCAGAGACGTCCGCCTTAAAACAGAGACGTCCACCTTAAATCCAGCGTCTCCTCTGAACAGCAGACTTCAACTGATGGAAAGTGAAGAAGAACTCAGAATCATCTCAAATAGAAACGTGTTCATATATTTTGTATGAGTTCATATTAATAAATTGTGAACATTTCATGTAATTAAACCTTGATTTTAAAGTTTAGAAACATTATAATCTGATCTAGAAGATGAAATAAAGTGTGTTAGATCTGAACAATGATTGAAGCTCAAACGTTCAGTTGATGATGAATTGATTCTTTATTCTTCATTTGGATCCATCAGCTTCCACAAAGTGCTCGCTGGTCGTCATGACTCCACACACACAAGTCACAACAATCAAAGAAAGTCAAGTTTAAAACGACACAGTATCCACAACAAGAACTAGAACGACCGACTCACGGCTGTATTCCTCCACCAACCGCTCAAGTTACAGTTCACAAACATGTCTGCTCACAACGTCACCGCTTCATCATGTGTGTGGAATTATAATGAATAATTAGATGAATTCTTGATTGTTCTGGAAGTCAAAGTGACTTTTGACTTCACGTTGTAATCGGTTCATCCTTGAGTCCAAGTGGATGTTTGTGTGAGAGGTGAAGGAGTTCCCTCCAGACGTTAGCCTCCTGAAGGTTCTTCTTGTGCTGTGGAGCAGCTTCATCGATGGGTCTGAATCTGTGGTCGCTGTGTTTCTCTGAAACGCTGCAGACGACACACTGGCTGCTGATGGTCCAGACAGAAGAGTTTGAGTCTCTCAGAGTGCAGACTGCAGACAGGCTCTGAAGCTCTCTGGTCTCTCTCCAGTAAGAAGGACTCACACAGGTTCTTTAACGCCAGGTTACACGGTGGTTCTTCCCTTGAAGATCTTCTATTACAAACAGGACACTCCTGAGTTGGTGTCTTTACAGAAGCTGTGGCTACATGACAGAAGAACAGGATCTCTGAAGACTTCACGACAGACCGGACAGCAGAGATCCTCCTCTGATCTGGGAGCCATTTAGTCTGTGAGTGAAGCTGAAAACACAGACAGTCCATCAGTCATGGCTCCCCTCCCTCCTCTACTAGCTTCACTGTTTTCAGTCAAACTCACGTTCAGCGTGTGGAGCGTCAGCAGGTGGAAGCAGCAGTGTTGTAGTTTTCCTCTTTTCCCTCCTGGAGCTGAACTCACTCAGAGGAAGTTGTTCGTTTGTTGTGAAGGTGAATCTGAACGTCTGTTCTCAGTCTGCGTGTCTCTCTTTAGCGAGGGAGGAAGACAAACTGTTTCCTGCTTTGTCTCAGGTGAGGGGTGGAGCTTTGTCACGCCTCTGATGAATGTTGTTGGTTCTCATGTAACACTGACGGGTGTCTCATTCCAAAGCACTGACTCTTTGCTGGATCTGTGGACTGAACAGTTATGTTTGTGTTCAACGGTAGTCTGAACGTCAGTAGAATGTCGTGAAGGAGTCAAATATAATTTAGCAAACGCCTGAGAGTACTCTTTGAATGAGGAACCGTGGAACATCAAGGGAAAGGAGTAACGCCGTTGTCGTGATGAACTCACGCTGAGTCTTGAAAACAATACGGCCTCGGCCCACTGAGGACCAACATGATGTGTGGTTGTGTCCAGACGTCTGTGAATCTGGGTCTCTTTTCCACAGGAGAGAGAACAGAGGGCATGCTCATGTTTAATAGAGCGTCTCCTGATATTTCGATGACACATCCCCACCTAGAGGTGGCTCCAGGGATTACACCTCACCTCTTCTCAGGCCTGTGAGTGTTTCAGGGATCGGGCTTTGTGGAGTAAAGTCACGTTGAAGATGTCAAAACAATTGTGAATGAGAAGCAACGCACTGACGTTTAGTCACCAACAGTCTGGTTGGTGCACCTGCTGGAACATTACAGCAGTGGCTTCTGTTCATTCGTCGGTCTGAGCAGCGTTTAGGTTCAAAGACACTGCTTTTCATTGTAGTTCCAAAGCTATGGGAGCTGGTTTTACTGTGACTCTACATGCTGCTTTATGTGTGTGTGTGTGTGTGACAAGACAAATGACTCGGCGTCTCCAGTGTGTGGCGTGTCTGAGTGATCCGGTGTCTCTTTAAATGGGATCACACGTAAAACCTGGAGGGACGAGTCCTTCTGGTCCTGACTGTCTTTCTGTCTTGTGTTTGTGTTTGCAAAGTCTGTGCATTTCTACTCGTGTGAAAAGAGATTTGTATGTTGGTGTGTCTTTCTCGTAGACTGTATATAAGAAGTGGACGTATAGTCACCATGACGTCATTGGTTTGTGGAGCTCGGTTTTGAAGCCTCGTGTTTGTCGTCGCCTTGGTTTTTAGCCGTAGCCGTCTTGTTTCGTCCCATCGATATCTTGGCTTTTGGTCGTCGCCATCTTGGTTTGTTTTACACATTTTATGCCATTTGCGTGTCCGTCCGTAGCTTAGAAAAATTCGAAATGAATGTAAACAAATAAAATATGAATTCTGTACATAATGCTACATATATAACACAAGGGTAAATAAAAAGTAACATACTTATTATTCGTTGGGCTTGGGTGGAAGGTGTCAAGAGGCTAAAGTACATGTCAGGTCACGAGTCATCGAGTTGTAACTTTTTCTTTGTCAAATCAAGTCTAAAATCATCCGACATGTGACCTAAGTCCTTCTGACCTTTAACCCCCCCCTGGTCCCAGGTCTACAGAGGGGCGTGGAGGGTCAGCAGGGCCACTTCACCCTGGTGTGCCGAGACTCTGCTGGGGAGCAGGTGGAGCGAGGTGGC
Source organism: Lycodopsis pacificus (assembly GCA_028022725.1). Classification (NCBI taxonomy): domain Eukaryota; kingdom Metazoa; phylum Chordata; class Actinopteri; order Perciformes; family Zoarcidae; genus Lycodopsis; species Lycodopsis pacificus. The sequence continues at coordinate 3,155,487 of CM051688.1, read as the reverse complement.
GAGCACGTCCTGGTCAGCATCGTCCACAAGGAGAAGAAAGACTGGTGAGGGGTCCGAGAGCCCGACCTGCCGTGTCAGCATTTTAGCTTCCGTAACAGGCGGCATAAATGCATTTCAACGGGAGCACAGTGAGGTTTTAGTCAACGACTAAATCCAGTTTTAGCTTCGTGGTTGAGCCTCCCAGCTGCTCAGCAGGTCAACAGAGCACTGCGCACCTGTGCTCTGTGCTATTTATGGAAGAGACGCTTTAAAGACCTCCACAAAATCACTCAAACAACTTTTGTTTCTGAATATTCATTGCATTTACTCATCCTCCATATTATCCACATCCAAGTATTTGTAATAATAACAGTCACAGATAAACAAACAAGAAGAAAACCTGAGAGTCTGGCAGCTCTGAGGAGCGAATATAATATATGATATAACAAACCAGAGTTGGTGGTTGTTGGAACTAATAAAGACGGTTTTGATGAGTTTTGTTGAGTTTTAATGAAGTGTGTTTCAATGATCAGCGAGGTTGTCTGACTGGAGTCTGGCGGCTTCGAGGAGAGCCGAACATCCCTGTTAGTTTTATTTATCATTCATTAGCAGAGACCCAGCAACGTAGAAGCTTCTTTCATTTGGGATCCGTCTCCGCTGGTTTCTTTTCCTTCCCGTCAGCTCGTTGGAGACGACGGTGGCCGATAACAGCGATGGATCCTACAGAGCTTCATACGCGGCTGGAGACACGGGAGCGTACTCGGTGTGGGTCTGTGTCGGAGCGCAACATGTCAAGGTACCAAACCAATAGAAGAGCGCAGGGGATGCATGC